>JAYKKI010000011.1:8210000-8835000 GCA_039881145.1 Druceiella hillmani | reverse complement strand
GCCGGCGATCCCCCATCAAGCCTTACTCGTTTCTTTTTCGAAACCACATTTTCCCATACTGGTCACAAATCTACTTGTCACAACTTTCATTTTACTTTTCTTTCAATAAGTTGTAACCAATATTATAACGCATACACCCTACACATTAGCTTCTATATACCCATCCGAATCAATACCCACATCCATCAAACATCCATATCTACATTTGCTTACACATCAACTTTTAAACGTGTTTAAATCCAAGTCCACATCCACACAAACCGACGTTCAAATCCGCATTCATACTAAAATCAATATATTACACCGACGTTTATACATGTATAGATTCGCATCCATAAATACATCTGCATCCACATACACATCCGCATTCATATCTATATTTATATCCTCATATACATATTTATATCCACATATACATTTACATCCACATACACATCCGCATTCATATTTATATTTATATCCTCAACTATAGCCACGTATACTTTTACATTCACATACACATCCGCATTCATATCTATATTTATACCCTCATATATATTTACATCCACATCCACATATACATCCACATATGTATAAATCCACATATATACATCCATATATGTGGATGCGAACATACACTACATCCACATCCCCATATACATCCACATATGTATACATCCACATATATACGTCCACATCCATGTATATATACACACCCACGTTTATAGCATAAACATGTAAAATACCTTACGCGAAATTTTTAACTACAAATATAAAGAATTCATATCTATATTTACATCCTCGAATATATCCACATATACATTCACATCCACATACACATCCGCATTCATATCTATATTTATATCCTCTTATACATCCACATATAAATTAACATCCACATCCACATATGTATACATATACATCCACATATATACGTCCACATCCATGTATATATACACACCCACGTTTATAGCATAAACATGTAAAATACCTTACGCGAAATTTGTAACTACAAAAATAAAGAATTCATATCTATATTTACATCCTCGAATATATCCACATATACATTCATATCCACATACACATCTGCATTCATATCTATATTTATATCCTCTTATACATTCACATCCACATATGTAAACATATACATCCACATCCATGTATATATACACACCCACGTTTATAGCATAAACATATAAAATATCTTACGCGAAATTTGTAACTACAAAAATAAAGAATTTTATTAATTTAAATCGGCGGCCCTCCCAGAGTCTAATTAAAAGCATTCGCCGTATTCCGACGGCAGTCGAAACCACTTGATAATCACACGCCGTTTCAAGGGCTATCGTTTTTTTTCCTCGAAAGTATTATGTATACACAGACCACAAAGTGGGTTAATACGCAGCGCTTCTCAAAATTACCGCCGCAAAAGTTACATCATATTGCAAAAATGCAACCGTTGACAACATCTCATGATAACAATTCTATTGCACGCGTGTTATGAGAATGTGCCTGTAGATAATTTATGGTTTGCGTCGCATCCCGTTTATGAACACAATGTTAACGAATGATCTGCAAAATGACTGTTAATAAAAGTTATACGAAAAACCTAACTCTCGCTCTGTAAGTTTATATTAACCATTGATAATATTAATTTTTCACGACGTAAACATATTGCTTACTATATCTTTCAGACGCGTAAAAATATATTTACAAATTATGACACTTAAAGCCATCCCTATAATTTCCCTACAACCTTTGCAGAGGTTTCCAAAAGCGCTATTTTTTTTCACAATTTTAAAATGAGTACTTTCGGAAATACATAACGGAGATTTGACTATATTTTTTGCGTATTTCTCAGTATATCTTTGAAATAAAAAAAAACAATTCGCGCTCTGCGCTCTTAATTTGTCTGCCCTAAAATTTTCAAACGAATATTTTGTTAGTTCAGAAAACATTTTGGGAATCAATTTTTTTGGGGACCGTATCGATAGGGTGTGGTAGAAAAAAGTCTTTTAAAATGCAAAAAAAATGTCATACAATTTTTTTTTACAGTGTCTCTTTCATGAGATATGATGCTTCAAAATGTAAAATAATGCATCGTCCACATCTAACTCTTCAATTATATAATATATAATAATAACTTCTGTATATAATTTTTCAGACGCGCTTAGAGTGCAAATTTTGAAAATGTTACGAAAATATTTCTAATATTTCTAAAATATTTCTAAAAATAATAATTATTATTATTTTACGTGTTTCTTTTGTGAAATAAAAAAAAACACTCGTTGTACTAAACCCCATGGTGACAAAATGGCATTGCCCGTGACATAGTTGAACGGTAGCCTCATAAACTATAACTGAGTTAATGGAAACTATTGTATTTAATGGTTCCACTAATGATTGAATTGTATTTAATTTGGGCAATAAATAACAATTAATAAAACAAGAAACATGTATTAGAAACAAAATATAAAAACACAAGCCTTTTTTTAAATTAGTCTATAGTTTCCGATTTGATTTTGAACAAAGACTGAAAATAAAAAACTTCACTCTTTCTTAATTTTCATTTAGTAAAATTAATAATAGCGGTCTTGTTTTTTTTTTCTAAAAAGTACCGATTGAGAGTATAACATATTATCGAACGATATTTTTTAATTTTCGTATAAGATAAATCCACGAGAACAAACTTGAAAACTATTATTAGATACAATTTATTTTATATCGATATTTACGGAATAAAAAAAATATTATTTTTTACACGTCACAGTTTTCCACTCAATTTTCATTCCTTAAAAAAACATAATAATTCTAAATACACTATAATTACTAAATAACAAACGAAACAAAATAACACATGACGTGAACACAATTTTTTTGCTGTCGCCATCCTTATATATTATATCAAAAAACTCAACAAACAAAAATTACGAACCAAAAACGAGAGATAAGTCTAAAAAAGCTATACTACTACTAAAACACTAAAACACAGATATACTACTAAAACACAGATTTATAAAACCAATATATATTATAACAAAAAACTCAACAAACAAAAATTACGAACCAAAAACGAGAAATAAGTCTAAAAAAGAACGTAGAAATAAAAAGTAACACAGATTTCGAAAACAATCGCGATATCAGTCTCGAAAGAGAATTCTGTGAGAGAAGAGAAACCGAAAACTGGCAAAAATATTTACAAAAGCTGAACGTTTCTTACGATAATCCTACATTTTATAAAGAAATATTTTCTACGGACACCGGGTTTACTTTATAATAAAATAATAAGTCAGTTATATCACAAAAATGTCCATTTTTATGTTCTACTATATATTTTTCCGTTAAAACTCGCATTCACTATTGACTGAACACTTCAGTAGACTAGTTCACAAAGAGAAACTCATTAGTAAAAAAAATAATTTAAGAAATCATTTAATAAAAAATAAATTGACGCGAAATTGACGAAAATTCTGGAATAACTTCTACAAAAACTAAATAATATATTAACATTTATTAACTTATGAATAAAAGCTAAATTTTACTTACATTGAACGTAAAAACAAATTGAAAATCCATTTTCTTTGTCGTGCAAATCCCAATGCACTCTAGAAATTTCTATACAGTACATTGGTGAGGTGCAGAATTTGTACTATCAACATAATTTTATGTCGCAGCTTTTATAATATAGCACAGGTGCCCGCGCATGCGTCCGGAATTAAAGAGAACTGGTCACTTCTAGGTCTGGCAATTTACAATTATTATCGTTCGCTTATTTTTCCAGATTATTGCTGCTACACTTGGCAAGCTACATCTATATATTACGATGGAACTTATATTATATAAATTATAGGTAGCAATTGTTCGCCAAATTGATTACAGAATTTAAAAAAAAAAAAAATTTTCACGAAAGCATTTAATAGAATATATAAAAGATAATACTGAACAAAAAAATCATCCAGAACTACTCTTAATTCGTGGAAATTTTGAATATTACTGGATTTAATATTTAACAGCTTAATCGAAACTTTCTTACTTTATAGTTTAAAATATGTTATTATTTTTATCGTCGTTATGTTAGTTTGGTCCAATATTTTAACCAAAAATTTTTGTTTTAATTTTTTTATTTCTATTAATTAAAGTTTAATAATTTCAATTAATTAGTGCCAGAGATATTTTATCTTAAAAACTAAAAAAAGATATATGTAAAACAGTAAAAGTAACTTCTTTCTGTAGCATACGAAAACCTGAAAACGATTTTTTAGATAAATTTAGATCACGTAGGAATTAACCAAAATAGCCAATGCGTCATAAAGTCAGTAAGTGAGCCTTATTATAGAAATAGTTTACCAATGACGGCTAACAATAAAGATATCATTTTGTCGCAATGTTTACATCGCTTCATATGAAACACACTTGTTTATTTCAGTGACACAAAATTCGTCAAACATTCTTATTTACTCTGACTTTTTTTTTATTCTGCATTTTTGTTTATTAGCATTCATTTTTTTTCATGATTCAATTGCCGTCAATATGTTTCTGTGAATGAACCGCTTAATATATAGCTTAGTCGTGCATTTAATTTTTATGTAGCAAAAGGGACAAAATCAGTTTAGTTATAATTTTGAACTCCTTTACGTAATGTTAAATTTTCGTAATGGCTCTTTTATAGAATCTACGACTAAAAACTCTATTAACCTCGATTTCTCATTGTATATCTGTAATAGCGAATTTTTACCATTTCTATAGTTATTTACATATAGTAAATCTATATGTATATACATGTATATATATATATATATATATATATATATATATATATATATATATATATACCTTATTTTCCACATGGTAGTTTACAGATAATCACATAAATTTTCATTTTACAGTAACAAATGATTGATGTTGTTTCCATAGCTCGTAAGATTTACCAACACTAATGTAGATATTCAGGAGACAGCTATGTTTATATTTATGAGGTATGTCTTTAACATTTTTGTGTCAGTTAGACACGAAGCGCTATGGATGACGCGAAATAGCAGCTGGGATCTGTAACTGGTAATTGTTTAGAGTTATTTTTAAATTAATCGTTAATTGTGGAAGTTATGCACATCCCAACTTATATGCGAGCAGAGCCGAGGGATAGTGTAAGTTTACAAATATATCTCTATTCACTGCGACCTTACGTACCCTTTTCTTATCATATACTTATCTCACCTAGAAGAGTACCAACATATCTTCGATTTTTTTCATTATCATAACTCCTGAATTCAATCATTTCAAATTTCTTAATATTCTTAGGTAAATGTAACTTTTATACGGTTACTTAATATTACATTAGTCTAAGAAGTATTAAGGAAATTGATAGACAAATTTTAAAAAAATATCTATCTTTGAATTGAGCAACTCCTAATCACTACAAATTTCTTAATATTCTTAGTTAAATGTAACTTTTATACGGTTACTTAATATTACACTAGTCTAAGAAGTATTAAGGAAATTGATAGACAAATTTTGATAGACAAATTTAAAAAAAGTATATATCTTTGAATTTTACAACTCGTGAATTCAATCACTACAAATTTCTTAATATTCTTAGGTAAATATAACTTTTATACGATTACTTAGGAAATTTTAAGAAATACTAAGGAAATTGATAGACAAATTTTGAAAAAATATCTTTCTTTGAATTTTTGGAAATTTTCCAAGTTAAACTTCTTTTTGCACAGTAGGGTATACCTCGTTGCCGACAGCAATGCAAAGGACAGCTGTGCAATCCGTTATGGTGGTATCATTATCCTGTAAAAGTTTGTTTATATAACATTCATTAATTGAACAAAAATTCAGTTCAACTAATATTACTAACAGAATGAAAAAATTTTATGCTTAGGTTCTACTTTTTTTTATAAGTCGACGTCAAGTGAAGCCATGTCAGGTCATTTAAGGAGAAATAGGTTTGCTACACAATTTATATAAAATAGAGTTGAGTCTGTAAATCGTGAAATTCACAAGTGTTTTTATATCAAATATAGTTAATTCTAGATACCATGATAGATGTTTTATATCAAATACAATTAAATATATATAGGGTAAAATACGACAGGTGACATTATATAAAATACAGTTGAGTCTAGATATTGTAAAATTCGACGATGGCTTTATATCAAATACTGTTGAGTCTAGATATTGTAAAATACGACAGACGGCTTTATATCAAATACAGTTGAGTCTAGATATCGTAAAAAACGATAAGTGGCTTTATATTAAATACAGTTGAGTCTAGATATCGTGAAATAAGGCAGGCGGCTTTGTATTGAATATAATTGAGTCTAGATATGATAAAATACGGACAGGTGGCTTTATATCAAATACAGTTGAGTCTAGATATCGTAAAATAAGAAAGATGGCTTTATATCAAATACAGTTGAGTCTAGATATCGTAAAAAAAAAAAACGATAAGTGGCTTTATATTAAATATAGCTGAGTCTAGATATTGTAAAATACGACCGGTGGCTTTATATCAAATACATTTGAGTCTATATATCGCAAAATACGACAGGTGGCTTTATATTAAATATAGTTGAGTCTAGATATCATAAAATACAGCAGGCAGCTTTGTGCTAAATATAGTTGAGTCTAGATATCGTAAAGTACTACAGGTGACTTTATATCAAAGACAGTTGAGTCTATATACCGTAAAATACGACAGGTGGTTTTATATTACATACAGTTTAGTCTCGATATAGTAAAACATGACAGGCACTTTTACAATACTAATATTTACCGTGATCAACAAGAAAAGCACACACAAATATGAGATACGCGAAACACCTGTTTCATTTTGCACTATATGAGTATATAACAATATATTTGAAATGAAGGCAGGCATAGATTTATAAATAAATTATAACTAATAATATAGTTACGTAGTTTATTTTTTTTAAGACTCACTCGTGAATGAATTATTAAATTTTAAAAAATAATAGAGGAATAAACCGGAAAGAAGTTATATTAAAAAAACGCTTTAAAATATTTTTTCTCGAATTTTCTGCCGTTATCCGAATATTATCCTAACATTATATAGTATTATTATAACATTATGAATCCTATAATCTTCACATCTGTTTGTTTGTTACTCAATGGCGTCGTAACGCTGAATCGAATTAAATTGAAAAAAAATGGTCTATACCTGGATAAAAAAATAAATGCTAATTATTTGTCGAATATTTAAGCTTTTTCCTGTAGATGAAATTAGATCATACACCAAAACCAACGCTAGCGAAGCCTCCAAAAGCTAATGAGAAAGAAAATAAGATGCGAGGTCTTCGTATGAGAAAAAAATCGACTTTGTAATAATTTTCTATCCTCTTCAGTAATTATTTATGTACTTATGTACATCGCAAGAAGTATTTTGTATTCAGAGTATGATATGTTTAGTATATAAATATACATTTATATACCCATATTTATGTGCTAGTGAAATATGTTTTACTCTTATTTTATTCTATTATTATTATATATTTATTGTTATTAATATAACTTATTTTTTTATTCATGAAAATATATAAAAATAATTTAAATTTCATTTCTTTTTAACAATAAACAGACACGCGCTTACCAAACTAATCCAATACGCCAGAGAACTCTCCCAAGCGCTACGTGGGTATTTGTATCATTGGTGCACAAACAAATACTGGAAGAAGAGTATGTGTATCTTGTCGGATTGTGAAATCAAATAAAAATAACAGATTTCACTGAATCGTTCCTGTATCTTTTACTGGTCGTATCTTAAAAGTATTAGACAGGAAACCAACATACGAAGGAAACATCACGGAAAAGTTAAAAAACGGAAATTGAGTTATCCAAACTGGTCTGGCGGATCTCTTGGTATAACACATAAAATTGATAATCGGTAAGTAAAGGATAATCCCAAGAATTGATAGAAATTTAAACCCGCACCAACAAAGATGTATGTATTACTGTAAAATTAAGCTAATTTGTAAGAACGCAGTAGTGAAATTACTTTTAAGGCAAAAGACATTACGCCACAAGTTTCGCTACCCTTATTTATTTTTCCTGTAATAAATATTACCCCTTAATATATTACCCCTTATAAAAAGTGGTAGCCCCCTATAAATGGTTTACCCCTTCAAAAAATTGTTAAAATAATTACCTGAAGATATTTAAGTACCCACCCTATTATAAATACTATCTAACTAAATGTTTAGTTATACTATACTAAAACCAGAACTGAAAACAGAGTGGTCAATAATTTATCATATGAATCCGTCTTCCTCCTAGATTACATGGATCCTGTATAACATTAGCACTAGTAGTAAGCTCGATACTTACTGACATAAAAAAGTGAAAGACTCTTAGTCGGGAAAATCATTATTATAGGATGGTAAGATAATAAAAAAATACATTACAATATTTCCAATTTATTATTCATCAACAATATTACCACATTTAATAAAAAAATAATCGAGAAATTGGGCAACAGGTTTTATAATAATTCTCGCTCAACCTAAATACCATAGAATAGTCATTGTATAGGCAAACCAATCTAGGGTTCTTCGCTCAAAAAAAACAAATCCTTGAAAAAGCCGAGTCGTCAAGCATAGCGAGTTCAGATCCGAAAGCAACAGCCAAATTAATCGTGTTTAGAGGAGAAATAGGCGTCCAACATCAACCAGTTAAAAAAAATAAAAACCCAATGACACAGAAGTACACAAGAGTTCACACAACATAAATAATGTGACTTTTTATTTTCTTCATTTAAATATATTTTAATAATATTTTAAGAGAGAGTTTAAATAATAATTAAGCAGTAGTATTATTAAGACGCAATTAAATGAATTATTATAAATGAAACATTATTATATTAACAGTTATTGAAATAAGTTTAATTTAAAAATCGATTAAAGTAATTTCTTTTCAATATGAGATATATTTTGACCAGTTTGGATGTTAAAGATTTCCAAATGGCCATATTTTTAATTTTCTGATTGTAAACAACTTGCTAATAATAAAGAATACTTTATCTATTTTAATAAAATTATGTATTTTGGTATTCTCCCTTAATTGGTGAATTACAAAAATGTATTTTCTCTGGATGGGGCGGGTGGATTATTATTTTTATATCTGACCTTTAATACGTAGGTACGTGTTAGATCCTTTAAAATCTTTAAAAAAATTGTTGAAGGGCCATTTTGGAATGATTTTTAGGTGTCTTTTTCATATTATTAAGTATTCTTTTGGTACCACACATAAAGTAATTGAGAAAAACAATGATCAGGGATTAGAGGCTGAAAATTACCCTACCTCTTTCCCCTCTCGCCATATTTGTAGACTATTTATATCCAATTTAAGATAGATATTTTAAAGAAAAATGTAATTAATTTAATACAATTTCCACAAATATAATAGACGACACCGTAAATGTTCTTTGCGAACCCTTCTTATCTAACAGCTACACACTCTTGAGATCAGTTCTGAAATATGGATTTTTCAACTGTTTATCATATAAAATCCAAATCAAAGTATAATCACGGTACACCAGCAAGCACCAATCAAGATCATTCGAAAGAAAAATGTCTATTGGCACACTTTACTTCGATCAACAGAAAACCAAAAGATTTCTTTTTCTTAAATTGGGGGACGAGTTCAGAAATCTTCATCACCAATTGCATCTGGACATGTTTTCAGAGGGCCGGCAACCTAGCTGAAAACCGTTGACGACCAGATCAAAAACAAATTGGATAAAAATCATCTAGCAAATATTTTATCACTTCGATTAATATAGTTATTTTCTAGAACCAATCGGTATACAATAAATACGGCTTTTCCGAACATTTAGGTCTTTTAATATAGTTATTTTCTAGAACATCGATATGTAATAAATACGGTTTTTCCGAACGTTTACGTCTTGAGGTTTCAAATTTGCGTTTGAGGCTTATCCGAAAGCATTATTAATAAGTAACTTGCACCCGTATAAACGTTTTGGTGTGTAATCAGTACAAATGTAGGTTAAAACCATGGGCAAGTTTAAAAAGCGCGTAACGATTTTTTGCAACAGTTTGGTTTCCACAGTTTTGGAGACTTTATGACCAAACGAACGCGGCATTTAAATAATTTGGGGCGCTCTCTTTTACGGACCGCTCGTGGCGGCAACTCGTCTGAACTGCTGGCAGACACCAAAATGTCAAGAAATGCCACGGGCAATGCAGGTAGTAAAAGGCATTCAACCCTCTCATGCAGGCAATTTTATTTAGGTTATTTAAGACATTTTTTAAATTTTTTATTAAAGTTACATTATTTCCCACAAAAGCAGGACTGCCTTAACCCCTTCAAACATCATGGACTGAATATTACCCACAATTTTATATGCGCATTTAAAAGGATTTTCAATAAAGCGGACCCTCTCCCACCGTCACTTAGACCTAGGTGTTATCTAATGTGTGATCTAATGTTTTCTAAAGATTGAAAGATAATAGAAACACAAAGGTAATATGAACCTTTTGTACATAAAGGTAATAGGATCTTCTTGTACTTGATTGCTGCGGCCGAAACTAATAAAATCACTGGAGGTCAATTAAGGACGTAAGTGGTTAAGATAGAGGAAAATTTTTTGGAGATGTAGTTATAACATAGTTACTGTAACATAATTATTGTAACATGTGTTATTATAACATAGTTACGAACAGCAAATCGTTGATTATTAAGCATTATTCTTCAACATATTTGGGTAATAAATTCTTACAAGGGAAGTACAAAAAACTAGTAGTTATTTTTAACTGTTAATACGAAGAGAGTTACAACAGTTCAATTATAGTCAGTTCTTCTGTCTTGCGTAATCTTACACTATTAATGGTTAAAAAACTGTGTATTGGACGATTTTTAATAGTAATACAAAGTGATTAGATTCGTATTAAAGAATCATGATGACATCTAGTTTATTGCTCACATCTTTACCGCTTTAAATTCATAAAGTATTAAACCTAAACATTTGCAGGACTTAATTATGCTGATGTGCAGTGGTAACTGCATAAAAATTTGGCTGATTGTAATTTATAACATTATTGGAGAAAAAAGAAGTAATTAATTAAATATCAACGTAAAATTAAATTTCAAAAAACTCCATCGGTATTTTTGGACAGAGATAACAAAATATATCATTTGGGATTTATTTAACTTTAAGTCGTGTTTTAAAAAGTTATTAAATTAGTTTTCAAATTTGATAAATGTTTCTAACATTTGTCAAATTCAATTTTCATCAGTGCATTAGAAAATAATTCTGTAGAAAATAGAAGTGCAAAGAAATTCAAACGAACCGGTGCACATGTAAATAATAAAATTGGAGCAGAACCAGTAAATTGGACGATGAACATCATCTCTCAATATATTTTGTTTCGCATATAATTTAGTTAAAAAGAAACATCGGGATAACATAGGAAAATTGTCATTCTTTTCCTTTTGAATAATTTTTTATACGATTTCAGTATTCTGAATTTCGTCGATAAATAAAATTTCATTTGATATTTTTTCTTTGTTCGATCTGAAATACGTATAGCACAAAGAGAAGCAGTTCCAGTTCGTCGCTTTTATATGATATTTATTATAAAGGCAAATATTGGATAGATTTTAATGTATGGCGTCTTATACAAGACTTTTCCGTTATAACCCCATGATATTATAAATATATTCGAACACACAATTTAATGTTAATATAAATTGTTAATTTAGTATATTAGTTAGACAGTGTTCGACGGAATAAAATAAGCGTTAAATTTCCGAGTTTGGAAGCCCGTTATACCCGTTTAAACTCCGAAAACAGAAAAATGTATATCCTATAAAAATTAAAGAAAAACTAATTGGATCAGGACCGGCTGAATCGCAGGCTATTCGTATTAGTCTGTGGATGGTACCTATTGCTTTTAGTTCTAATCGTAAAAGTATTCCCGGAGTAAAGGCATAGAATTGAATTGTTTGCTTGCTAATTACTTTTGAATGGGAAAACGTAATTTTTGGTTGCCAATTATTGCTAGAGCACTCGCTGTTTATAGCTTCTCGTTCGTATTTAATATCCTGTACGCCAAAAGAAAAAACGGTGTCTGCCTGTACGTCAGTCACAGTCGTTTTTAACAGAAATCGCTTGACGCAGAAACTTGAAATTTGAAATAGTTATGAAAGATATTAACCCGCGCACGTCTCAATAAAATTTTAGAGGCTTAGGGCAGATTAATTACTCGATTTTTTAATTCCATATATAAACAATGGGCTTTCATCTGAAAGGGTTAGTTCAGTGCGGTACTATTTTCGATATAATCTATATTCGTTGTACCACTTATGATTAGATTAAGGTATATGAAATAGGACCGGAATTCAAATCCATCTTGACCGGATTTTATTTACCAATTATTTCAGAATATTATATTGTATTATACTATGAATGAATGGAATATTTTGCTATCGAAGTAATGATGCTCCAAAAAGTAATTATACCGTATCAGCGATATCATTACTTAGTAGGTAATTGTCACAACAGCGAACTCAACCAAGAAAAATGCCACGTTTCGTCTCGGACCGCGACGTGTATGGTCTACAGTGGAGGCGCATGCGCCACGATGCACCCGGCGATGCACTTGAGCTTCGCATGCATAGACCCGGTGCACTGCTTCTCCCGGGCCCTTTAAGGCCTCGATCGACGTCGCCCTAGATAGCTTCCATTATGCCCTAAATAGTACTCGTGAGGGAGGGGTCGTGATGAAATTTAGAATCAAGTTTTTATTCTAACATGAAGTTTTAATAGCAGCATGGATAATAAAAATAGTTTTCTACTTTGTTAGCATGAGCAAATAGCCAGATTTTTCAAAATTTTTAACAATTTAAAAAAAAAATTATAAAATTTGTAAAGCCATAACGATTGGTCGGCGGAGCTGATTGAACGAACCGTGGAGCTAGGCGAGCTGAAAGTTCCGATATTGCGAAAATTATCTGAAGTTTAAATAAAACCTGTCAAGTACGAGCGGAACTCGTACTACGTGGGTTCTGTACACATTTAGGCATATATAATTATTTAATGGTGCATAATATTCCTATTAAACTATTCACAAAATTTTAACATTTTAGAACGAAAATGTATTGTCTACTATACCTTTTACAGGGGCATATTTAAAAAAAGAATTATGTGATTTAACTACAAATTACCGATTAGAATTATGTGATATAACTACAAATTACCGATTAGAATTATGTGATATAACTACAAATTACCGATTAGAATTATGTGATATAACTACAAATTACCGATTAGAATTATGTGATATAACTACAAATTACCGATTAGAATTATGTGATATAACTACAAATTACCGATTAGAATTATGTGATATAACTACAAATTACCGATTAGAATTATGTGATATAACTACAAATTACCGATTAGAATTATGCGTTATAACTACAAATTAACGATTTGTAGATTTTTTTCCATTACCTGTGCTGTGAGGCCTTGCTTCTTGCCAAATTTCGTGATTCTAGGTCAACGGGAAGAACCCATAGATTTTAATTTACTTGGGAGTGTCAAAATATGCGGCATAAATGGTAGGACTTTTAGGGTTCTTCTTAATTACCTTGACTTAGAAGCTTCATTTTATTAGAGCTCCAAGAGACCGTAGACCTTAGTATTTGATATTAATTTCAACTTGATACCTCCACGCGTTCTTGAGAAAAAGGGTCTTGACAGAACGACAGACGAACAACGAAGTTACCGAAGTATATATAAGGGTTCGTTTTTTTCCTTTTGAGGTACGGTACCCTAAAAATTAGTAATTTTTTCACATTCAGCTCTTATATGCATATGGCGCAATTCCTTTACATTTTGTGCACGTAAATTTTTCACGTTCAATGAACTAGAATAAACTAGGAAACAATTTGAAAACAAAAAAATACCAACGATTTTACAGAAAAAACATACAGTTTTTGAACGGTTATAACTTGTTAAAAACGTTTTGTATTTTTTTCATGAGGCTTTTTCTAGGACGCTTTGTACTCCAATATTCACAAAACGCAGAATTTACCGATGTTTTAAAAATTTCAAATAATCTTTCGAAGTTTATGGACTTCCATAACAATCTATTTCACCTCATCTAGCTCCGGGATCCATTTGATCAGCTTCCCCAACCATTATATGTGGCCCAACCATTATTTTGACAACTTGGATATAAACTTGACATAAAACATTTTGACAATTTGAATATAAACTTGATATAAAACATGTTGAACACTTGGATATAAACATCGATATAAAACATAGGTAATTCAAATACAGAACCGAATTTGCAATATCGTGCGCGAATACCGAAGTAGATAGTTTATAGAATTTTAATTCAAAAACAGAGCCGGATTTTCAATATCGTGGGCGAATACTGAAGTAGGTAGTTATAGAGTTTTAATTCAAATACAGAACCGTATTTTCTATACCGTTATCGAACACTGAAGTAGATTGTTATAGAATTTTAATTCAAATACAGAACCGAATTTTCAATATCGTGCGCGAATACTGAAGGAGATGGTTACGCAATTTCAATTCAAATACAGAAACGAATTTTCAATATCGTGCGCGAATACTGAAGGAGATAGTTACAGAGTTTTAATTCAAATATAGAACCGAATTTTCAATATCGTGCGCGAATACTGAAGTAGATAATTATAAAGTTTTCAATCAAATACAGAACCGGATTTTCAGTATCGTGAGCGAGCAATGAAGTAGATAGTTACAGAGTTTTAATTCAAATACAGAACCAAATTTTCAATATCGTGCGCGAATACTGAAGTAGATAATTATAGAGTTTTAAATCAAATACAGACCCGGATTTTCAGTATCGTGAGCGAACAATGAAGTAGATTTTTATGGAATTTCAATTTAAATACAAAACCGAATTATCAATATCGTGCGCGAATACTGAAGTAGATAATTATAGAGTTTTAATTCATATACAGAACCGGATTTTCAGTATCGTGAGCGAACAATGAAGTAGATTGTTATGGAATTTCAATTCAAATACAGAACCGAATTTTCAATATCGTGCGCAAATACTGAAGTAGATTGTTACGAAATTTCAATTCAAATACAGAAACGAATTTTCAATATCGTGCGCGAATACTGAATCAGATAGTTACAGAGTATTAATTCAGATACAGAACCGAATTTTCAATATCGTGCGCGAATACTGAAGTAGATAATTATAGTTTTAATTCAAATACAGAATCGGATTTTCAGTATCGTGAGCGAACAATGAAGTTTATTGTTATGGAATTTCAATTCAAATACAGAACCGAATTTTCAATATCGTGCGCGAATACTGAAGTAGATAATTATAGAGTTTTAAATCAAATACAGAACCGGATTTTCAGTATCGTGAGCGAACAATGAAGTATATTGTTACGGAATTTCAATTCAAATACAGAACCGAATTTTCAATATCGTGCGCGAATACTGAAGTAGATAATTATAGAGTTTTAAATCAAATACAGAACCGGATTTTTAGTATCGTGAGCGAACAATGAAATAGATTGTTATGGAATTTCAATTTAAATACAGAACCGAATTTTCAATATCGTGCGCAAATACTGAAGTAGATAATTATAGGAGTTTTAATTCAAATACAGAATCGGATTTTCAGTATCGTGAGCGAACAATGAAGTTTATTGTTATGGAATTTCAATTCAAATACAGAACCGAATTTTCAATATCGTGCGCAAATACTGAAGTAGATAATTATAGGAGTTTTAATTCAAATACAGACCCGGATTTTCAGTATCGTGAGCGAACAATGAAGTAGATTGTTATGGAATTTCAATTCAAATACAGAATCGAATTTTCAATATCGTGCGCGATTACTGAAGTAGATAATTATAGAGTTTTAATTCAAATACAGAACCGGATTTTCAGTATCGTGAGCGAACAATGAAGTAGATTGTTATGAAATTTCAATTCAAATACAGAACCGAATTTTCAATATCGTTCGCAAATACTGAGCAGGGGAAGGGGAACTCGAAATACACCAAGCATCGCTTGGTCCCCTGGTATTATATATATATATATATATATATATACATACATAACATATACATATACATATACATATACATATACATATAAGTATATAGTAATACTTCAAGTGTATACATTTCGCGTTTAATATTTAATTGCAGAGTAGTTCGAAATAATACGCTTCTTATTTTTTTTATTTTATATTTAACCACAATATAAGAAATAATGAAAAATTTTAATCAAGTTTTGTATCTTATCACAATTAATAAAAAGCAAAAGCCGTGTTGTTACCTTGAAAAAAAAAGATTTGAAAAGCTTAAAAAGAAAGAAGTCTGCAGCATTCAAAGGTGACTTTACCTAAAAACGTCTTTTAATTTTTATTTCATTCGCGATCATCCCTAGATTAAAAACAAAGCTTAAGACATGACTCTTTCGGGTTGAAGGGTAAATTTTTTTTAGTTACAATAAAAGTCGATAGGTAGCAGCTTCAGTTACTCCAATGAAAATTAGACGTAACGATTTCATTTTGTTTTTATCAAATTTTCTATTAATAATTTCGTATTTCATACGGTTCGAATTTTATAAATTCAAAATTACTTATTGTTGTTTATATCAACAAATAATAAATATAATTTATAATAACAAATAATAACGACTGTGTTCGTCGTTTGTCATATAGTCGACCTCCTTCTGTTTAATATTAAATTAATTTACAGTACCGCCAATAGATGGTGCTTCATAAATATAAATATAAATAAAAGATGCGGTATCAAAACAAAACTTGACTCATTCTTTGTGTAATTAAATCTTTTTATGGAACTCTGTAAAAAATTATATTTCTAGATTATTTATTAATAGTATATATTAAATGTTACCATAATAGCGCCATTTTTTATTTTGTTCATTAGCAATAAAGTGTATTTTATACTTGATTAATAGTTTTAATATCGTTAACATAAACAAATAATTAAAAATAAATATTAATAAATGGTTTATCCTGTGGAAGCAAGGAAAATCTTTATCTTCTCCGACTTTTTTTACGTCTGTCGGCAGTATTCAGCTCCATTTAGCTGGAATTAGGTTTACTTATCGTCCTGAAGGACAAGGCAGAAGGACTAGGCAAAAAACATAGAGGTCGCTCGAAAAACGACAGAAAATAGTAAACATCATGTAAAGGACTCGTTTACGTAACGGGTGAACATGAAATTATATTTTTGAAAAATTAAACACTGTTGTTATGGAACACACACTTAGGGCGTTAAAAATAATTATGATTGATTACAATACGTAAGCTGTGGGGTCTTCACAAAGGAATAAAACCTGTCAAGCATGAGTGGAAAACGCACTACGAGGGTTCCGTACACATTTATATATTTATAAACATTTAATGGTACGTAATATTCCTACTAAACTATTTACAATATTTCAACTGTTAAGTAATAATAATAAGTATTTGATATTGAATTTCAACTTGACACCTCTACGCATTCCTTAGAAAAATGATCTTGACAGACAAAACGAGAGACGGACAACAGAGTAATCCTATATGGGTTCCTTTGTCTCTTTTGAGGTATGAAACCCTAAAATGAAGGCAGTATAACCAAAAGTTTATTAATTTGTCACCAGATGGCACTGATAGTATCTTGGATGGTACCTAAACATTGATGAAAATTCTAAGATCCAGGATCGGTCCGATTGTAAATTTTAAGATCCAGTATCGGTCCGGTCAAAAGAAACAAACAAATTTTCATCGAAAAACAAACAAACAAATTTTCCTCTTTATATAATTGTGTAGGATGTCGCAGGCCGATGATATCATATTCCAACACCATGTTTTATTTGGGTTCTAACGGCGCACGAATATAGTACGGCACGATACGTGTTCGACTTGCGCGCAGACTTACATCCAACAGATGGTATCGGAATACGGGTCCAGAGACAAGTATCCATCTGAATCTACCCATCCAAGTTATGCAACGATGATGAAGATAGTTATCTCGTAGCGCGCGCCTCTTTTACTACTACGCAAAACTGCATATAGCATGCACCTGCCTGGTTTTCTCATCAGAATCCATCTACTCGTATATGAAATATGTTATGCAGATGAACTTTAGAAAATGCACTGCCACCATTCTAATTAATGTATTCCACTTTTGATTAGTTTTGGAAACCAGGTTTGAACTTATTACACTTTTGTGTTTCTGCACTAATTTCACTCAAAATATATTAAAGTTGTTGCATTAATTAAGTTAATTAATTTTTTTTTACTAAAATTGCTAAGGATCGTGTCCTGAATAAGGTGACCAGTTGACGCTGTCTGATAGATTATGCTAATCCGCCATCTTCGTGAAAAGTTGAAAGCTATAAATATCTCGATAACCATTTATGCCTGCGACAAAGGTATATGATTATGTTATTATGTTAATCAACTGACCTCACGCCAAACTTATAGGTCGACTCAAAGCGTTTGACCTGTATACGTTAAGTTTTACACAGCCTTACATGTTAAACATAATCACAGCCGGACTATACTCGTGGGTTAGAATTTATATTTGTATTTTCGTCAATAAAATATAAAATTTTGGTACAAGCAAGTAACGAGGTATAGAGTTATTTTGATATAAGCATCACGAAAGTCTAAATATGTACGTATCTATATCGCAGGCTGATCGTGTTATACGGCATATCGTGATGCGACAAGGTATATCGTGAAACGGCACGATTTCACAAAATTTCTAACAAACGTTATTTATATCGTTCGGCGTATGGAGTCATTCTTCGCCATATCATCGTTCTCCTAGGGTGTCCAACAATTGGGGCTGGTTAAGAACAAGAACCAATTGTCGGATAACGATTTAGCGTAGGATGAGCAGCCAAATCGCCAAACGACAACCATCGAACGATATTACTAACGTCAATTGGGAATTTTAAAATGGCGCCGTTTCGCGGCATACCTAGGGACATCTGTACCTACAATAGTACATTAAAAGAGAAACTTGACGTGATGTGTTAATGTAGTTAAATTTTTACTTTTACTGTCGTAGAATATGTATAAACTAAACAGTATCATATGAATTATATTGTAATCGTAATATTGAAAACTAATAGTAATCGTAATATTGAAAAGTTGTGTATAGAAAAAGAATACTCGAAAAATAAAATTTCTCAATTTAACTGAGAAAACTATAATTTTGCATAATAATAATTTGTCAATTTATTGTATTTTATGAAGCTAAATCGCACAGCGGTTACATATGTACAATTGTATATATGTACTTAAAAAGGTAAAGTGTTGTAAAATACCATAATCAGTAATTCTTTTAAACCTCATCGCATTATCGAGATAAACTATTCCAACGGTAATGCAAGGTAAGGTTAAGCGTACTGCAGAGCACGCGCACCGGGCGAAGGCGGTACAATATTTGATATGACGAATCCCATATTCGGTTTTGAATATAGAGCGATCATTTCACGGCAGAAAGAAACGATATATAATATTGATAATTCAGTCTTTTCCTAAGTTTTTTTCTATTTTTAAGGAGGTTCATTTTTTTTTATAATGGAACGTTAGAATGTAATTATGATTGAGAAAACTAAGAAAATAATTACATTGATGTCACATATATGACGGATATTAATTCGGCGAATCGGGAAAAATGGGAAATTATTATTTTAAAATACAATAACATACATGTATTGTATTAAACTGCTATCAAATAAAATATTAAACACTAAATATACAACTATACACTTGAAATATTACACTAATTATATACAATAACATAAGCGTATTGTATTAAATTATACTCAAATAAAATATTAATAAAAAAGTGCACAGGGTGCGCTTAAAAAAGTAATTCAATTGGCCGATACCGGAGGGAGCCGAGTTTACCCGATTCAGCGCAACGAGCCGACCGTTACGGCTCACTTTCGTTCACTGCTCAGAAAAAGCGCGCAGTTGCGCGCGTAAAAAATTATTGTCTTACTTTTTAAACGAATTAGAAAAAAAATTTTGCAATGAATTGAGTTTTATTTTCAATTTATCGAACGGTCTGTATACAATAGACATCTAAAGATCAAAGTCTTATTATGACGCAAGTGACGCAATAAATAGAAAAAAAAACAATTGACGTTTCATAGTCTCCTTCTCAAAGAAGACCTTTGTCTTTCTCCTCTGCTCCTTATATTTCTCTCTCTCTGTCTCTCACACTCTCTCCCGCGGGACCATTCGGGTTTTTTTTGTTTTTTATTGAACTTGTATTGTGTGGGATTACAAGGAAGCACAAATAGCTAACGCGTGTTACTAGGCGTCACTTTGTTTGTGTCTAATGGACCATGTTTTACATTGATTTTTGTTACGAGTACCTACGGGCCAAATCAAAAAGAAAGAATTATGTTTTTATCTGTATATGTACGTACGTATGTATACTTACTTTAACTTACATACGTAAGTTAGTTCCATCCTATTAGCTAAAGGTTTAAGTAATTTTTATATATAAGGAATCTATGGATTCGTCTCAATGGGTAGAACTAAATCATCGAATCGAGTTTTAATCCATTTAATATTTTTATAGTATTTTAACCTTCAAATATTAGAATTAACTTCAAAACTTGAAAAAACATTAGAAATATTATAGATAACATTACGTATATTTTAACCTTGAAATATTATAATTAACTTCGAAACTTTAAAAAAAATTAGAATTATTCTAGATGACATTACGCATATTGCAACTTTCAAATATTAGAATTACCTTCAAAATTTGAAAAAAAATTAGTATTATTATAGATGACATTCCGTATATTTTAATATTTAAATATTAGAATTGATTTCAAAACTTGAATAAAAATTAGAATTATTATAGATGACATTACGTATATTTTAACCTTCAAATAATAGAAATAATTTCAAAACTAGAAAAAAAATTGGAATTTTTATAGATGACACTACGTATATTTTAACCTTCAAATATTAGAATTAATTTCGAAACTCGAAAAAAAATTGGAATTTTTATAGATGACACTACGTATATTTTAACCTTCAAATATTAGAATTAACTTCAAAATATTTTCCTCCATGTGAACGACATAAACGGCACTGCTAGTTTACACTATATTTAAAGTGATAACCACAGAAAACTTAAGTTTTTATAACTCAAGAAACAAACAATTATAGTAGGTAATCTTAGTTTCCTTCTTGAATTAAAGGATATTGTTCATATTACCTAGTAATAATTTTATAAGATTGATCTGATAAAACCAGGTCAAGTGCTAAGACGTGGTAAAAACGGCTAGGTGTTAACCTGCAGACCTGGTAAAAAACGGCACGCGCATCGATGATGCCAATGTCGGATCGGATCGCTAATATAGATTTCTTAACGCACTAGTTATAACTTAATAATCTATACTATTAATAAAATTTTAACACGATGAACTCTGTACATGGAAAATATTTTAAAAATTGTGATTCATTTAGTGTAAAGAATGATAATAGAAGCCAGAAAACTTGTTTTTAGAATGTTTTTCTATCTGTCTGTATGTTAATTCATTCGTCAATTACGCGAAATCTACTTGACAGATTTTGATAACATTTGGTATGGTAATAGTTTATACTCCAAAATGTTCTAATAACTTCTTACTTCAAATTTCTCGCGAGTGAAACCGTGGGACACAGGCAGTACCTAATAATTAAATAATAGAGATATAAAGATAGAGGTGGCTGTCATATAAAAACTTTTTTTTAGAATTTTTGTCTGTCTGTATGTATGTTAATTTGTACAGATATCACGCAAACCATTTTGATGAAATATGGTATGGTTATAGTGTATACCCACGAGAAAAAAAAACAAAAAACAATTTCTTTTCCTTTTTTCAACTCGTAGGCACAAATAGTATAATAATATCCCATAGTACATGTGGAATTTATGGTAATATTATGCACTTAATTTGCCCCCTTTTAAAAATGTTATATGGGTATTTTTGAATATTAATTATTGAGATATTTGTGCGCTAATATGCTTTATTATATATATATATATATATATATATATATATATATATATATATATATATATATATATATTTGCTTGATTATATACCATAAAAAGTATAAAATAATAAAAATACGAGTACTTTGTTGGAACTTTTGCGGTACAATATCGTTTCCGAATATATATAAATTTACAAAATATTGCTATTGCTAGAGACTTTTGGAATAGGTGATCAACTTTCAATGACAAGCGGTTTCTGAGGAAGTCGATGGTGACATATGGAAAAGTGGGTGATCTTATAAGGATGCAGTTTTTTTATTTATTGTTTAAATGTAGTATATGGATACTATTTTAAGGTGTTCCAGGTGCATATGGTGATATTACGGTAGACCTGATAACCTGATAGATCTAAAAACAAAAAGAGAATATTGAAAAATTAAACAGCGTATTAAATTAATTAAGTACTCGACAAAACTAATCTCATTACACTAATCCACATTTAATTATTGTGGTGTTAAGTATGTCGTCACGGTTACAATTATAATATAATATTTCCGCGAAATTATATTCCGATTATTATTTCAAAGGAACACACAAAAAATTCATTGGGTTGTTACTGCTGATAACTATTTGATAATTTCTACTCTCTCTGTATCCAGATTTCAGATCATCTGCCACCTATTTAAGGATAGCAGAACATCATATGTATCTACCCCTGAAATACCGTTTTCGTATCATTAATTCTCAGGCAAGCTTTAATAAGCACTCTCCCATTTTTTGGCCCCTTTCATTAACATTTTTGAAATATTCCTCAATTTGATCAATCCCTATCTTTCTTGGCTTTCTCTTCTTCCAGAAATGTCTGTTTCGTTAGCCTTTTCCTGTCCATTTTTTCAATATAGCGAAATTCTACACTACTTTTCTTCTCTTCGATCACATATTCTTCACCAACGCATTCTAGTCGAGCGTCTTGCATTTTTAATTATTTTGGTAAGGAATGACATACTTTATGATTACGTCAACATAAAATAAGAAACTTTTCAATATTGGGTAATAAGTTTTTAATATCAAAAATATAACTTCTGTTAATTTATTATTTTGTCAAACTTTGATCTAAATAATTCCATTTAACTACAAAACTAATTTTAAAATGAATAATCGTCTATATTTATAGACGTTTATTCACGACATATTATTCTTGAAACGGTTCTTCTATTTAGAAAGAATGAATCCTTCCCTATCTTATATACATATATATATATATATATATATATATATATATATATATATATGTATATATATATCTTACATATATATAGCAAATTTCAAAAGTACGTATTATGTCATTTAAATAACGGAAATATGCTTTGAATACACCCAGTTTAATACATGGAATAACAACGAATGAGTGCATTCGTTATTACAGTTTGCATACGTCTTGTATGAAAATGTTATGAAAATTAAAACATAATATTTTATCTGAATCAATCATGAAGGCAACCGTCGAACGAGACAAAACCAAAAATAATTATAGAAAACATAAAGAAAAAAAATTGTGACAAATGATAACTAAGAAGTTTCTTTCGAATTTTCTTTCTAAACTTCTACGTCATAGTGGTCGGAGTTATTTTGTTATTTGAAAATTTTATAAAATTAAACGTAACTGATCTCCTAGCAACCAGCACTGATCGGTCTTTTTCCATTTTCACGCCCCACCGCCCCCCTACTCATCCCATACTAAGTTGAGGCTGTAGGGTGGTCGGTACCCACCCCTTCCTCAACAAAGGCACCAAAGCGCTTGTCCAATGATCAAGTAGTTGCTACCGAGAAATTATGGCTTCTTAGTTATTTAGTATCCATAAGTGGTGAGCCGGGCCAGAGCAACGTAAGCGGGCGTGCAGGGTGGCGCGGGTCGGATCAATCGGAGGGTGGTGGTGCAAATCTTATTGGCGTCGGCCTATTGTAAAATTGTCTAAGTTAGCTTTTTAAATGAACAAACTTCATTGTTGTGCGCTATTTAAAACAAGAATCTCCAGTCTTCTTAAAGGACCATCTCTTTTATATAAAGACGCCTGATTATGAGGCTCGCCATTTGCTAACTAATCACGTTAAAATGAGATTATTGAGGAAATCATAAAAAATTTCTGTGGCGTATTAGAAATGGTTATTGGCGTAATAAAGTCTCAGCCACTTCATTGTCTCTGAAATAGTTCATTATATTAATATTTCATGGGAAATATTACATACTTTTTGCCTAGTTTCAGTATATTTCTGAAGATATAACACCTAAAATTATGGAAGAATGTTTTTAAGACTCTCATAATTAGCCTTTTCAAACGATACCCCACACTAATATTGAATTATTTTTTGGTACTTGCTTCCTCCATCCAATTCCCACATGAATATTTATGAGCTATGTACGAATAGAATTGTAATCTGTCTTCTTTTCCCCGGAAACTGTCCTCTTTTTAAAAGAGCCGTCAGGGGAGATTTTTTAAAGGGTCCGGGGTTTGAAAGAAATCAGCTATCATATTAATTTAATTCGTGGGCTAATGAAAAAAATAAACAATATTCAGAAATTATTATCTTAAATTCTTAAAACTAAATATATAATTAAAATAATTTAGCCAGGAATTTTAAAACTCGCAGGAGTTTTGCAATTAATTTTACTGTTGATTCATTATCAAAGTTCGTAACTATAAGTCTTAATTGCTGATTTTAATTTTAGAATTTAAATTATAATTGTTTCTATTATAATTGTTTAAATTATAATTGTTTAAACCATAATTGTTTATATTATAATTGTTTATATTATAATTGTTTAAATTATAATTGTTTAAATTATAATTGTTTAAATTATAATTGTTTAAATTATAATTGTTTAAATTATAATTGTTTAAATTATAATTGTTTATATTATAATTGTTTATATTATAATTGTTTAAATTATAATTGTTTAAATTATAATTGTTTATATTATAATTGTTTAAATTATAATTGTATAATTGTTTGTTAATAAGGTAAACGAGACTTTATTAAGACAAAATAACCATGATTAGTATTATGTAATTAGTAAAGTTCCATTTTAATACAGTGTGAACTTTTACTTTTAACAAATTTAAGTGTCCGTGCAGTTATGAACAAAACATGCTGAGTTTTTAGTTTCCAAGTTCTAGTTTTCTAAATGTGATTATGGTAACCCTATGTGTGGGTTAATATGCTTTGTTACGAAATTTCAAGTTCCTACATCAAGCGGTTTCTGACAAAAACGCCTGTGACAGATGGACAGAAGGACACGCTGATTTTCCAATAAATGTTCCGCCATTTTTCACTTTTAGTACGATAAGCCAATAATAAGAAGAAAAAAGGGAAAGGCAACCAGGGGTGGTGGGCCTGGTGATTAAGCCAATTTGAAAAACATTGAAAATGACATAAATCCACTAATTTAGTCTCTTACATATATATTTTGACTAATAATATAGATAAAAAAAGCTTTGTTCCTCTGTAATATTTTAATAATTATATACAATTCGGTAGAAATGCCTTGGTACGAAATTTTGTATGAAGCTATTATGTCCTCATACTGAACAATACATTCTACAAGTTCAATTTTAATATCTCGCATCTTAAATATCGCACGACAAATCTTATCTTATGTGCCTTCTAGATGGTATTCGTGATATGATATTGAAACGTGAGATGGTCATCCATAATCATGCCGCGAAAATAGATATCCTTTCAGTCAAAGCTATCTGGCTCATAATTGTGCACATTGGGGATGATACGCATATGAAGGTGATTCACATCATGTCCTTAGTTACTGATAGATACCCTTTCAAACACAGTTCAATCTACCTCATATGTAAAAGCCCAATGTAAACACGTACAATCATAGTTCAACCTATCTTATGTGAAAATACATAAAGTAAACATGTTCAATCACATTTCAATTTAACTTATGCGTAACGGCGCAAAGTAAATACTTTCAGTCATTTTTCAACCTATCTTATGTGTAACAGTGCAAAATAAACACGTTTATTCATAGTTCAACCAAGTTCATTCATATGCAACGTAAACACATTCAATCATAGTTCCACATAGCTTATGTGTAACTGTGCAAAGAAAATGTGTTCCATCATGGTTCAAACTAGGTTATATACAGTGTGTCGTAAGGAGTGGACCAACGAAATGTTAATGATAGAGGGGGTTATTACACATACAAAACAACAAATTTAATTAGTATCCTAAGCCTAATAGTTTTAGAGATATAATTTTTTTTTATTTTTGTTATTGCGCATGAAAAAAACATATTTTTTTATCAGGTATTATTACGATTCCTGTTTTTTTTATTGTCCATGATCTTTAAGAGAACATTCGTCTTCCTAATTAAAATGTTATTCATTCGTTATTATTCGCAACAATAAAAATTAAACACTGAAACACATGCATTTTTTCAATAACAAAACGTGAAAAGTGATTTTTGAACAACGCTAGTGTGAAAAAAAATGTATGGCAAACTTGTGGAACTTTATTTCAAAAATATCTACAATTCACATAGATTCCAGTAAGGTAACTTTGTTACAATTAATTTCTGTAAACGTTCGAAAAATCCTTGCATTATTGAAATAACTCCGCATTAGCAGAACTGCATACGATCGAAACAACCGCTTATCAGAATTGTTTCGCTATCTCTTTCCCACTCTTTTTATTGTTCTCGGCTGTCAAGCGACCCTCTGTACTCCTTCCCTCAACAATTTCGTTTGTTTAGTGACTGGCTTATCGCTCGGAGCTAACAACGTGTTTTTTGCTGTTTTTTCCCTACCACTGTTTTTATTTGTTGACCTACGCTCGAATTGAACTTGTTTGTATTTGTGATTTGGATATTGTGACGATATTATGACCGAGTGTATTGTAAAATGACTGAGACCTACACTGCTCATGAATATGCAGAAATGTCTTTCATTTACCGGCTATGTGATGGAAATGCTCGGCAAGCTGTACGTACGTAACGCGAGCGCTACCCCAATCACAAAGTCTTTCTTCGTGTAAATAACGCATATTTAGAGGGTCGAATTCCTGGAAATGTAGTTCCTGAAGGAAGACCTAGGAATGTTGATGAGCGTCAAGTGTTGGCCGAAATGAAAGAAGCTCCTTCTACTACTGTTCGGCGGGTTTATCGATCCACTGGTGTCGCAAGAAGTTCAGTACACCGCATTTTAAGAAGAAATTATTTGTACCAGTACCATGTACGAGTGCAAGCACTGTTACCTGCTGAGTATCAACGACGAATAGATATCTATCAGTCGATGCAGGGAAGATCTGTTTTTATTTTTAAATTCAATCTTATGGAGCGATGAATCATGTTTTAAAGAATGGGAGAATTTAATATGCACAATTTACACCAATGGGTCATCGAGAATCCCCACATAGTAAGGCAAGATTGATTTCAACATCAATTCGGAGTCAATTTGTGGGGCTGGAATTATGGATAGCAAAATTATTTGTCCATTTGAACACCTACCGAGGCTTAATAGAGTTCGCTATCTACGGTTTTTAAGAGACGAACTTGGAAATCTGTTGAATGAAATACCACAATATGTACGTGACAGGATGTGGCTACAGCATGATAATACACCGGCCCACTTTTCGCGGCAAGTAACTGAATACTTAAATGCAGCTTACCCAAATCGATGGATAGGACATGGCGGTACAATTGCATGGCCACCACGTTCATCAGACCTCAATTCATTGGACTATTTTCTATGGGGATCTTTTAAGGAGGTGGTCTATGAGACTACTAAAGATAATGAACAACAATTAAGACAAAAATTACACCATGTGATTGAAGTGGTAATAAACAACGATAGGGCCTTACGAAATTTAAGAATAAATTTGATTAGAAGATGCTGGTTATGCATAAGAGTTAAGGAAAGGCATTTTGAGTATTTACTGTAATAAAAAAACATAATAAATGCGGTATGATCATAAATACTACACTTGTTATATTTTATCATAACCAAAAAAATATCAATGGTATGGGTTTAGGAATAAAAAATATACTGTGAAATGACTTAGTACCAGAAAATTTTACCTTTTTGGAATCTGTGTGAATTGTAGATGTTTTTGAAATAAAGTACCACAAAGTTGCCATACACATTTTTTACACTAGCATTGTTCAAAAATCACTTTTAAAAAAATGCACATGTTTCAGCGTTTAATTTTTATTTTGCCAATACTAACGAATGAATAACATTTTAGTTAGGAAGACGAATGTTCTCTTAAAGATTTTGGACAATAAAAAAGCAGAAATAGTAATAATACCTAATAAACAATTTTTTTCATACACAGAAACAAAAATTTAAAAAAAATTAAAAGCTATTAGGCCTTTGATAATAAAATTGATCGTTTCGTATGTGTAATAACCCCCTCTATCACCGACATTACGTTGGTCCACTCCTTACGGAACAGCCTGTATAAATGCGCGATATAAGCACGTTTCACGACCAACCAACAATAGGTATTCTGTCACTTTTTCAAGTTTAATTCGATTTAGCTCACAACTAGGCACAAAGTGGACATCTAGGGATAATTAATGTTTATTAAACATTAACTATTTTCACAATTAAATGAAACTACGTGATGTAGTATTATTTCTACTTTCTTTAAATTCTTTACCCCGTCCTAGGTTTCGTTGTTTTACAACATCTTCAGGTGGGCTATTAGCAAAAAGATAGAAGACGAAACCTAGGTCGTGATCGAAACCTAGGTCGTGAAGATTGCGATCTTTGCTAATAGCCCACCTGGAGATGTTGTAATACAACGAAACCTAGGTCGTGGTAAAGAACTTTAAAAAAGTAGAAATAATACTACATCACATAGTTTCATTTAATTGTGAATAATGAATTTCTACTAAATTAACGCCAAATATATTAAATATTAACTATTTAGCTAAATGAAATGTTTATGTATTTCTCTGTTTTAGTCATTACTTCAAAACTATGTGTTAACTTGTGATGTTGGGCTGGTGTTTTTGAGAAATTGATACATTAATAAATAAAGCGTTTGTTAGCAATTTTAAGCAAGATCCAAAAGTGCCAATAAGCAAATTGTACGTTTAAAACTTATAATAATATTGTATAATTATAATTAAAATGTTAAATTACATTGTTATATAATAAGTAAATGAAAATCCAAAAGTTCATTAAAAGCAAATACTTAACAAAGTAAGAGCAAAATTGATACGGTTCTATACATTACCAGCTTCAAACGAACAATTCTGAGACGCCCGGTTCGTTCACCCCGGGACCCACCTACCGGCTTTCCGTCATCCGATCTTATAATAGTGCATCTTACTACTGACGAACTATTTCTGTATTGTGGTACTAACAGCGTCGGGGTCCATGTGGTGGCTTTCTATATTTATTGCAACGGACGCGAGCGGTGGTCAAAATTAACTTTGAACATAAGCTGCATTTTCTTCTGTCTGCTCGCGCTTGTGTTTACTCGCGCGGTTTTCTTAAGTTCTTAATCAATAAATTCATAATTTGAGAGAAACCTGTTATAGACTAGCAAACTTTAACTCTTATTGAAGAAAGCATTTTCAAAGTTGTGAAACTGTAACGCAAAAATTGTTTTCTGTAATTAAGTAAGGCTTCTGTAATTAATTAAGACTTCTTAATTACAGAAGTCAATTTTTGCGTTACAGTTTCACAACATTGAAAATATTTTCTTCAATAAGGTCGCTTAAGCTATGTTTCAGCGAGACAAATACTTAACCACTTCTTGGGTGTGTTTTGTGTAGAATGCATTAAAGTTCACGCCTAAGTGACACATGTTGTATCAAAATATTAGAAACACATGACAATGAGTTTAAAGTGGTTTGTCCACGTTTTGGCATACAGAAAAAAATGTCAAATATATTTTTTAAAAAATAAAACAACAATTAAAATGGCAATTTGGAAATCAAGATTTAAAAATTAGTTTATTCAGAATTTAATGTAACTTATTCTAGAGATATTGACGAAAATAACTACAAAAAATTAACAATAAAATAATATGTGGGTCTTCATAGCGCGACTGCGCCCGACTTTTTTAAATACGTCCTTTTTTATATATTTAAAAAAATATGAAAAAAACGGTGAAGTTTGATGTTTGCTAAACAGAACTTGTCAACCATAACACCCAATCCATAGAAGATTAAGTATAGATAATGAACCTGATTTCGGTGGCGTCGTGCTTGTAAGGTATGCAATGAAGAAAGTGCACTCAATAAACAGCAGATGTCGCTAAATGCATTTAATTCACTATATGTGTAGCTGAATGACGCGTAGGCCAATGCTGTGTGTATATATATATATATTTATATATATATATATATATATATATATATATATATATATTCTCAAGAGAACTTCATAAGTATTTTTATATTAGTTTAGATACCCATTTTGATTGTATTTTATATTGCTCAAAATATTGTGCACAATACTCGACAGTAACCCCACAAAGAACACAACACTCACATTTTTTCGACTTCCAGTAGGTAAGTATTGTATGTCGTATTATTTTCTATTTTCCAATAATATAACGATATATTTTAAAATTCCATCAACATGGAAATTTACACTTTTATAAACACAAATTGTAATGCAACTTTTGTTTTGTTCTCCAGAATGGTTGAAATTGTGTCGCCGAGAAAAGTGAAATAAGTTTAATTACAATGTTTGCGAGAAGCATTTTATAATTCAAAATTAGAACATTTCACCTAATAAGCATTTTACAATTCAAAATTAGAACATTTCACCTAATAAGCATGTTATAATTCAAAATTAGAACATTTCACCTAATAAGCATTTTATAATTCAAATTTAGAACATTTCACCTAATAAGTGAAGCTATAACTGAGTCAACACCGGCATCAACTGAGGATGTTATAGTGACAACTAAGTATATCTATTTTTACAAAGGAACCCATAAGGTAATTTATATTATTTTAATACAATCAATAGAATATTTCTTTCATTAACTACAACTTAACGTATCATATTTATTGTAAACTATTCATAGCCTAGATGACATTTGAACTTGTGCTCGGGCAATTAAATTTACATGCAAGACAGGAGGAGTGCACAACCTTTATATTACGTTTAAATCAGGCTTGTAAACAAATATATTCACTTTTTTTAACTTATTTTGATACAAGTCCCGTCATGGGGATACAGACAAACAATTGATATTTCTAAGCAATTCACTAATTATTCATAATGAATCTTTCACTATACAATCTCAATTTTACCAACAACTAATACAACTAATTTGACGTAAACTATGTGTTACTTAGATGTTCAGGGTCCAGAGTTGCCAAAGAATGTGAAGAGAGAAAAATAATTGTATTTCTTGTATTTGTGAATTGTTTATGATTAAAGGAGAGCATACTTCCAGAACCAGCTTCTACCAGAGCCAGCGTTTCAAAAGGAGACAACAAAAATTGAGGAGTTCCAAGATTTTAAGGTGATAAGTGCATTGAGGAAGTTTGTCGAATTGCTGCGTCGTTGCGTCGAGGTTGTGGAAACCTATATAGCAGGAGTTCCCAACCAGGGGGGCGCGCCTCCCAAGGGGGGCATAGAGAGATGTCAAGGGGGGCGGAAAGCGTTTGCATTTTAGAAAGAAAAAACAAAAAAATATACAAACAACATTAACAAATAACATTACAATGTAATGTTTAATTTACATGCATAAAATTAATGAAATTAAATATCATATTTACTATTGTTACTACAAATTACGAAATCAGTTTGAGTGTGTAAAATTATTGTGTCTCACTGTTAAAAGGTAAGTTTGTGTATTTAAAAACTTCAGTTACCATTTTTATTTAATTTACTAAATCAAAGGGCGACATGAAAATATAAGTCCGGGGAGCCTCAACAAAAAAAAGGTTGGGAAACCCTGCTATATAGTATGGTAACTCAGAATGTATAACAATTTCTAAACTAAAACAGACGTAACTTATTTTACCAACAGACTTTCACTTTATTTGATCATGAATTAAGAAGTTATGTTAGAAAAAAAACACAGTTAAATACGATTCAAAAATAAAAAAGACTTGTATGACTGTATTATCATTCCCGAAAAGGCTATAAAAATTTAGCTACCATTTTACAATTACTAATTAACTAGAAGTATATGTCGTTGGGGTAGTAATAGAATCCCTTAAGCAAGTAATTCTGTAATAAATCAGACGGTAATAAATTGGTCAATGATTGGAAATGTATGCTTACTTATCTAATTAATAAGGTTTAACTTCTGTTAAAAATCGTATATTTTGTATTATAAAATTGCGGGAAGCCGCGTTTCAGTTAATTTTTAATGAAATATTATTTCACAATTAAATGAAACTACGTGATGTAGTGTTATGTCTACTTTCTTTAACCGTTTTAGTGCCATGGTTTTTTATCATATATACTTAAAAATGCCAAAGAAATCTTTTGGTTTTGATGTCAGTTACTCTTGGTATCGAAAAAAACTGTATCTCCTCCAAAAATTATACAATTTTAATAATTTTTTCGGTCTTTTCTTAATAAAAACTTGTACAAGAATAATAAAATACAAAGAATATTATGGAAATATATATTGTAAACAAAAATTATAACTAAAACTGAAATCAAGGTTTTAGTTAGTATGTAATATTTAGTTAGTACACGCACGAGCGCGATGGCGTTCTTCAGCACTCAAACGGTTAAGTTCTTTAAACGACCTAGGTTTCGTTGTATTACAACATCTTCAGGTGGACTATATGCAGAAATAATACTACATCACGTAGTTTCATTTAATTGTGAATAATTAATTTTTAAAAAATTAACGCCAAATATATTCAATATTCGAAATAATATTGATTGATAATTTAAATGAGAGTTTACTTCAATACCTGAAACGAGCCATTACTGATTGTCTGGTATGTTGTTTGTGCAGATGATTTTTCAAATTTTTGTATTAAACATTACATTAAAATGAAAATAAATTGGTGTATCAGAAATTTAAAATAAAAGAAATTAAATCAGTTGGAAAACAAACTCAACAATTACGAAATTTACTTTACTTTGATCAGAGATAAACTTTATATTATCTTTTTAGATTTGTATCTGCCCTAACCAATTAATTTTCCAAACTATTAATTGCAATCTTTTAAAGCGTAATTTTTTTTTATTTTTCAGATTCACCAGGATCAATTATATGAATTCTATAAAATTATCCAAGACGTATTTGAATGGTTTAGTGGAGCGACAAAGTAAAGCCCCACATTGCTTTACCTATTAATTTTTTTTTTGTTGACAGTAATGCAGGAAAGTTTATTTGTCCTCATTTTGTTTATACTGATGAGATAATAATATTGCTTTCACCAATTATTTTCCAAGCAAAAAAAAAGTTATTAGCCATACTTTTATGCCTCTAATCGGTCATTGCTATATTCAGATTAACCAAGCTAACATCGCTTAAACGGATAATCGCTATGATATCGATATGATGATGAATTTCAGGTAAATAAAAGTACATACTGAGATTACTATTCTTTGAATGCCATCTAATGAGCAATATGCTAAATGACAGATTTATACTTATTTATTATATTTATACACCAGATCACAGATTCACTAGATATTTTTCCAACTTTTCCAACATCTATCCACTTCCTTTTTCTATCCCACTCCTGAGGAAGATACTCCCACCACCTTTTCATGGTTTCTAATGAGCAATCTCACAATTTTAATACAATTATTTTAAGTAATAATATAATAAACGCATATTATTGCATGGGATACCGTTTTAACTAATCAAGTTCTGAAAAATTATTTTATTTTTATTTTCATATGGTATAATGAACCAATTTTACCATAGGTTTAACGTTAATCTTTCCAAATTAATTCCAAATTACAGACAATCAATACAATAAGGCAATCTGTAAAAAACAAAGTGTTGCACTAGATGAGCTTAGCTGTAGCTTAAAGTTTCTAAGTTATGAATGTAAAATTCTAAAGTTTTGAAGTTACTACTTGTAAATATAAAATCCATGGAAAAATGTAGAGACCTTCATCCATATCAATTTCACCACAAATATGAAAAGTCACCCATTTTCATGCAAATGTTTCTTAAAACATTTCAAGCTAATAAAATATGTACTGTAATAATTTCAAAAATACAAACTTGAATCGAAAGCTTTTCCATAAGTTTATATGAAGTGCATTAAAAGTATGAAGTCTCTTTTGGAAAGTAATGGAGTATGAGTCTATATGAAATGCTCGTAGTGCATTAAAAGTATGAAAAAATAGGGTTGCCATAAGTTTATATGAAGTGCATTAAAAGTATGAAGTCTCTTTTGGAATGTAATGGAGTATGAGTCTATACGAAACTGCATTAAAAGTATGAAAAATAGGGTTACCATAAGTTTACCAAAAGCATAGTGGCTATGAAAAATAATTTTAATATCTGAAAATAAATTTTTGATAGCAATACTAGGTACATGCCCTTAAATGCTTAAACTGTTATGTGCAGACAACTAATTATTTAGGAAAAACTCGTAACACTACCTCTACTTTTACTTAACAAAACTCCCAATTTCGGCACATTAAAAACACAACTTTCAAACTTGTGTTTATAACGTTCGGTAAATCAAAAATAATTTTCTAAAGCTAAATAACATTTCAAAGCTAAATAACTTTTAACCCAATAATACACGGACAAGCTCCAATGAATACAATAACATGTTTGTAAATCGATAACATTATATCGGCCAACTGTGAATCGTTTTTATAGAGCGGCGCTTTGTTTTTAGGGCACGCGCCTATCGAGAGTGTGGCTTGCGGATGTGACGTCACTACGCCGTTGAGATAAGGAGAACATTTTAAATTTTAAATAATCATTAATTGTCAATTTTAGATTGTCTCGAATGTAGTACAATATATTACATGTCTTAACGGGAGGCGCTTAATGGTCTATGTATTGTTAGCTTAATATTTCGACAAATAATTTTACCAGCTTCAATTTTGCGTAGCCTTTCTAACAAATCCACATTATTGTCATTATATTTGTTTACGTTGTCGAGATCAAACAGAGATCGTTGTCTATTCAAGCTTTTTCGTCTTAGACCTTTAGAAAACTTTCAATCATGACTAACATCGAAATATCGACAATTAATTTTACGGGTTTCAATTTTACGTAACTTCTCTAAAAAATCCAATATATTACAAAAAATCCAATATATATAATTACAATAAATTATATTTGTTTGCGTTGTCGAGATCAAACAGAGCTTTTTCGTTGTGTATTCAAGCTTTTTCGTCTTGGAATTTTAGGAAACTTTCAATCATGACTAGCGTCGAATGCCATTGGGTTTTACGGTATGTAACAAAGAAAGGTCATTTCCAAGCTCGTCTTCTACATATTTTTGAGAAACAATATTTTTTAATGCACTCTTCCGAAACAACTTTATGATGGCACGTATTTCTTTCAATATCTCAATAATATAATCGTGAAGTAGCAATCAACATGACCACCACTTGTGTTCGGGGCGATACGTACAATGAGATGCGTTTGGACGGAAGTAAACATTACCCAGGAATGCCGTCACACAACATGACAAAGTTTGTATCTGAGAAACATTATTTACTTCAAATAATCGGCATTACGCACATTATATTTAGAATTTTATTTTTCTATTTTTCTCGAATGTTTTTTCCCCCGGGAATGAATCCAGAATACTTTCCAGTAAAAAAAAACTTTATAATGTCACTCAGACCGCCAGACCTTATTTTCTATTATATTAGGGGGCGAGAAAATATTCTTATTTTCATACTTTTCAATATATTTGTACTCAAACATATTGAAAAATATGAAAATAAGTAATACAAATATTTTTGTATTTAAATGTTAGAAGTTTTGAAGTCTTTATATCATGCTTTTTCCTGGGAAGAACCGTTGTGACGGTCTGGGTCACATTATAAAGGTTTTTTTACTTTTGAACGAATGAGTACGAAACTCAAAAATAGGGGCGCAATGGCAATATCCTGCCTTTAGCTTGCCTTATTTGGATTTTTTGATATATGTCATTGAATAGTTACCGAGGGTAGGGACATATTTACTGCAAGATGCTTCGAAGATTCACATTTAGTGAAGCAGATGTCATGTCAAAAATATTACTAGATATTTTTGATTGGATTTTAAAAGACCTTTTCAATGACATTCCACTAGTCGGGGTCTATGAGAAAGATTTTTTCTTCCCTTATTAATAAAAAAAAATTAAAATATTATTTTCGTGTATTCACGTAATTCAACTACAGGTATTTTCAGCTTATAGATCTATGACCATACTGATACCCATCTGACACACACGGTCAGATGGGTAGAGTGAAATTGCATACTCCGTTTTAGGCTACACAATCCTAAAACGGTCTACGGATCCCCGAACTTCTTTTTTCGAAAATATCTTTAATGGCCTTTTGCTTTTCCTTTTTTAATATAGGATGTATAGTTGCTATGTCTCAAGTGGCAGCGGTGATGCTGGCTGGCTATTCATGTCGTGTCCTATCTGACTGATGCCCTCGCGGGATGACGGGTTATCATATAAACATCAATTTGCAATATCCAAAGATAAATGTAGTCACCATTTTTCACCTAGGAATTCGTGTTGTTAAATTTTGTTGACAGCTGTTCAAAATTAAAAAAGACACTGCGCATTGTCTCTTCACTTCAGGTTCATAAAAGTAAATCTAATATCAACTGTAGGATTTTGACCTACGTCTAGTTTTTGTATCGTTTGGTAATACCAGACTATACGATGGCTGTAGGCTTCAGACTTTTTAAAAAGTGTATCTATCTCATATCGCTACTATAGTTTTTGTCCTAGGAATTATAGGTCTCGATTTACTGGAAAGTATTCTGGATATAAAAGAAAAATAAAATTCAAAATAAAATGTGCGTAATGGCGAATATTTGAAGTAAATAATGTTTCTCTGATACGATTCGCATTTGCATCAATTTATATGGTCATGGTTTGGCTTATATGAAGTATTATTAAGGCCGCCATGTTAAATTTCTAAAATGTTTATTCTGGCCACAACCAATGGCCAAAGTATTTAGATTAAAATTATTTAAAACCTTTGTCACATTTTACCATTTTATTCATCACTTAACACTTTTAATACAAAAAGAAAACAATTATCTTAGTGTCTTAAAGTAAAAAGAGATGCGAAAAAGCCCATAATAAAAGTTTGAAAATATTCGATCTCATACTAAAAAAAATAAAATAAAAAATTCAAAATAAATAAATTCAAAATAGGACGAAACAATTGTTTATATTAATTAGCATTCAATGTCGTGATAAAATTTCTTCATATTTTAAACAATATCGGTTCGCATTTTTCAAGAAATTAAAGAAGACGGCGGAAAATAATGAATGTAACAAGTGTTTCTTTCCGTAATCCTACATATAGTGATTATATACGCAATACGTAAAATATTCTAAAATTGAATATGATAACGGAAATTCAAACGTTACACGAAATTCTCCAATGACATTTTCCAAATCCCGTCAAACATTTTTCCAAATTTTTTACGAATAAAATTTTACATTTTTCAGTATCGAACACTTAAGATATTTTAATTTGGCTAAACAATTTTTTAAGAGGTGACAACACCAATAAAAATGGCGAGCTTCTGGTAATAATAATCTACTTCGATATTTCAAAATTGCATAGTTAATTGAAAATGAAATTAAGTATAATTACTCACACTCAGATCACAGTTTTTACGTATGAAAAGTAATGCCAATTTGTTTCTTTTGCAGTTCAGTGACATTTTTGCAGGGGAGAATAGCACAAGCCGGCATTTTAAGTTATATTGTCACGTAACCTTTCAGAGCTGTGTCTTAAGATAGCCCTGACAGCCGCGTTTTGATACTACGCATTTTATGCGTAGTTTTTTGGACACTATCGCGAGTGTTCTCGCCTTCTGGAGTACTCATTATTCTAAGCTATACGTGTTAATACATAAGTCCCTTACTTTAATGGATTTTTACTAACAACAACGCCATTGATGATACTAATTACTGTAACTGCTAATAAATAATGTGTCAAATACGACAAAACACAGACTAATAACGTCGTCGCTGACTCAGGGGTCATAATCTATACACATTATTACATAAGTCCCTTACTGCAATGGATTTTTACTAAAAACGACGCCATTAACGATACTAATTACTGTAACTGCTAATAAATAATGTGTCAAATACGACAAAACACAGACTAATAACGTCTTCGCTGACTCAGGGCGTATAATCTATACACATTATTACATAAGTCCCTTACTGCAATGGATTTTACTAATAACGACGCCATTAACGATACTAATTACTGTAACTGCTAATAAATAATGTGTCAAATACGACAAAACACAGACTAATAACGTCGTCGCTGACTCAGGGCGCATAATCTATACACATTATTACATAAGTCCCTTACTGCAATGGATTTTACTAATAACGACGCCCTTAACGTTACTAATTACTGTAACTGCTAATAAATAATGTGTCAAATACGACAAAACACAGACTAATAACGTCGTCGCTGACTCAGGGCGCATAATCTATACACATTATTACATAAGTCCCTTACTGCAATGGATTTTACTAATAACTACGCCCTTAACGTTACTAATTACTGTAACTGCTAATAAATAATGTGTCAAATACGACAAAACACAGACTAATAACGTCGTCGCTGACTATACACATTATTACGTAAGTCCCTTACTGCAATGGATTTTTACTAATAACGACGCCATAAACGATACTAAATACTGTAACTGCCAATAAATAATGTGAGGACTACACTTTTTAATAATTAATTTTTAAAAAATACTACACGAGACTAATTCCCAACAAAATAACAATAAGTTGCTTAAAATAAATGAAACAAGTCGAAACTGTGAATGCATCGTCATAGCAACGACATTAACATTACACATCTCTTTAATTTTTAATTAATCTTTCTTTTATTTTTACAAGTAAGATCAAACCTACCAGTGACTACAATCTCGTACATTCACAAACTATTGTTTGTCGTTAAAGGATATTTTCGTCTTATACATAAATTAATATGAATTTTATAACAATATAAAAAAATAACAAAGATAAAAAAATAACAAAGATAAAAGTGTCGGTACGTTAGATACTTAAACAAAATTGTGAGGACTACATAGTACAACCATATTTGGAAATTTGTTTATTTTACTATTTATTTATTTATATACAAAATCATACAAAAGCTAGACCGATTTGAATAGCTCCAGTATTGTACCGCTTAAGATCACAACACTAAAATGAGATACACAACGAAAAGTCGAAATAATTAGGGATGTATCCGATATCGGTACCGATATATCGGCGATATTTTTGATTTTTCTATATATAAAAATCGGCGATATTTATTTGCCGATACGTTTTAAATTTCTTGCATGAGAATACCCATGTGAAAACTATGAAATTAGTCAGCTTGATACAAAATTTTCAATAGTAACTTCAAAAGAAAAAAGAGTTTGTATGGAGAAACATTTTGAAATTTCCGCATTTCAGCGGGTTATAACACATCAAACATGTATGCATGAAGAGGCATCATCAAAATGAATTAGACATCACTTCAGTGCTGGAACCTACTAACAAGACAACCAGGTGTGACGACAGTGGCAAGATACAAGCAACTCTGACTGAGTTCGTCGATAAGGAATTACTTTCTAGCGATGACAATATTAGGGCAAAAGATATAACTGGCATCATTTGCTGAGCAAATATGACTTAGTAAATAAGGTAGGCTACCAGCGATTTGACTTAGTAAATAAGGTAGGCTACCAGCGATTTGACTTAGTAATATGGAGCCATTTGACTTAGTAAATAAGGTAGGCTACAAGCGATTTGACTTAGTAAATAAAGTAGGCTACCAGCGATTTGACTTAGTAATATGGAGCCATTTGACTTAGTAAATAAGGTAGGCTACCAGCGATTTGACTTAGTAATATGGAGCCATTTGACTTAGTAAATAAGGTAGGCTACCAGCGATTTGACTTAGTAAATAAGGTAGGCTACCAGCGATTTGACTTAGTAATATGGAGCCATTTGACTTAGTAAATAAGGTAGGCTACCAGCGATTTGACTTAGTAAATAAGGTAGGCTACCAGCGATTTGACTTAGTAAATAAGGTAGGCTACCAGCGATTTGACTTAGTAAAAAAGGTAGGCTACCAGCGATTGTTGAAGAACCTATGTCAAATACAAAGTAGTGGTAGTATGTATAAGTGTGTGAGAACTAAAGTACTCGAACTATTAAAAGCCGCATATTGTGAAAATCACCAATATATGGAGAAACGATTTATCTTCGAAACAATACTTTAATAGCTTAACAGCTCATGGGATCTAACTTTGAATATAAGCTTTATTGCCTTGAAGTAGTTAATGTAGATTGAAGTCAATCTTTATTTGTGATGATGAAGTGTAAAGGATTACACTAATATTACCATTCGAGTCCTTAGCATTCAGGTGTTATAATAGCATGTAATCATAACAAGGTTTTGAAGATCAATATACAAGACAGAATTAGAGCCGTAATTAGAACCAACAACGCAGCAAACATGGATGTTGCTACCAGAGAGCTCCAGCAAATGTAGGATGCAGTACTCGTCAGATGTTTAGCCCACTCCTTGCAATTGGTAATCAAAACCGACCTTTTTTACCAAAATAAGATGAATGACGTAATTGCCAAAGTAAGGTCTATTGGATATTCTAGTCAAGTCAGCAGGAAGATTTGAAATTGCAAGACGCTCATAACGTTCCGAATCACGTGCTTATATAATAAGTATCTACCTGTTACGACTCGGCACTGAAAGCATAGAGCAATGAGTAGCGGTAAAAGCTTGTCTGCGTCGTGTAAAGTACAATTACTTTGCACACTTTATACGATGCAAATAAGCTACTTTATACAAGCAAATAAGCTACTTTATACACGCAAATAAGCTACTTTATACACGCAAATAAGCTACTTTATACACGCAAATAAGCTACTTTATACACGCAAATAAGCTACTTTATACAAGCAAATAAGCTACTTTATACAAGCAAATAAGCTACTTTATACACGCAAATAAGCTACTTTATACACGCAAATAAGCTACTTTATACAAGCAAATAAGCTACTTTATACACGCAAATAAATTAAAACTGAAAAGTGGATAATGATGGATGAGGCGGTGACCATTTTGCATTACATCATAGAAGTTAAAAAAACAATTAGCAAAGTCACTGCTGTTTTATCCTATGCTATTCCATCAATTATCAGTCTTCTAAAAGTCTCGAAAACATCAAAGATATAGACGGTCAGTCGATGGAAAAGGAGAATGTGGAGCCACTTAAAGCGGCTCATCCGCTATTGGCTCTCAACGAAAGATTTAGTTTTTGGAAAATGAAGAATCGTATTAATTAACCACAACCTTGACGTTATAAACTACGAACATTCCATTTACATTCTGCTGCAAAGAGGCAGCTTGTAGAGTCAATTAGTGTATATCTATATTTGGAGACTGTTTTAGAAACGACAACGCTTCAACTTACAATTCCTGAGCTATCTAGTATTGATGGGCTAAAAAAGGGAGCAATCATAGAGCATTTATGAGAATATCATTAAGAAATTGGAGGAAGATTAGCCCTCGTCCTTTTTGAGAAACAATTCTGTCAAAGATAAAGTTGGAAGACACTTGAGATAACCTGATATAGCAAGTGAAGCAGATCCTCTCGTTTTCTGGCGCAGTGAAGTTCTATATACAAATTTTAAAAAAATGATGTTCAGTCACATCCGAGAAACTATTTTCAATAGCAGGTCTCATCCAAGCAGTCATGCGAAATCGCCTTTCTCCGCATAATTTAAACATAGTGTGTTTTCTAAGTAAAAATCTTATTAATGTAAATTTTAATTATTAACTTCTGGAAATTAAATTCTGTAAAATATAAAAATTCCTTCTTTTTTCATTTTTAATCTGTTAATTTTTGTCGATTAAGTTAGTTACTTGTGTAAGCCACTTCGTTTATGACTTCTTGAATATTATCTTATTAATGTAAATTTTAATTATTAACTTCTGGAAGTTAAATTCTGTTAAATTAAAAAATTCCTTCTTTTTTCATTTTTAATCTGTTAATTTTTGTCAATTAAGTTGGTTACTTGTGTAGGCCACTTCGTTTATGACTTCTTGAATATTATCTTATTAATGTAAATTTTAATTATTAACTTCTGGAAGTTAAATACTGTTCAATTTAAAAATTCCTTCTTTTTTCATTTTTATCTGTTAATTTTTGTCGATTAAGTTGGTTACTTGTGTAAGCCACTTCGTTTATGACTTCTTTAATATTACCTTATTAATGTGAAATTTAATTATTAACTTCTGGAAGTTAAATTCTGTAAATTTAAAAAATCGTTCTTTTTTTCATTTTTATCTGTTAATTTTTTGGCGTTTAAATTAGTTACTTATGTAAGCCACTTCGTGACTTCTTTATGATGATTTCTTTATGATTCATGACTTCTTTAATATTTATACCTTCTTTTAAATCCATTATCGATTTCGGTATCAGTATCGGTATCGCCAATACTTATCTATAAATATCAGTATCGCTACCGTATCAGCAAAATGGTGTGCCGATGCATCCCTAGAAATCATATCTGTTGGCTGACTACATCGACTCAACGCGTACGCCAAGAGGCGCACGTCTCCAATTAAATGTCTCCCGTCTCCGTTTTATCCTTTTTCCATTAACGCGTCTTAACTCGTAACGTTCGGATCGACGAAAGTCGGTCAAAGTTGTTCCAATAGTTTTGGAGGGCTGATGTTCGTGAGACTGGCGCATTATTAATTATCACATGTTTTAGTTTCTCCAATCGGACAGATTACTGTTTGTCGCCTACGATGCGCGTATTCCAAAAACTTTGAAGAGACTTAATACAATTCTAGCTAATTCGACAATTGTAATAGATTAGGAAGTTTAAGTTTAACTTGTAGCCAATATACTTACAACTATTTTGTAAATTTTTTTAATATTGTGTCGAGCAGAATAAAGGTTCACCTTCCATATGAAACAATAACAATCCAGATATTTGTCATGAAATCTTTGAAGAGACTTAATACAATTGTAGCTAATCCGACAATTGTAATAGTTTAGGAAGTTTCAGTTTAACTTGTAACCAATATACATACAACTATTTCGTGCATTTTTTAATATTGTGTCGAGCTGAATAAAGATGCTTCTATGTCGAGCTTCATTTTTAACTTTCGTTACGCTTTATAAACACTACGATTGAGAACATAACGGCAGGGTTACGGTCAAGTTGAAGTAATCTGCAGTAAGATGTTCCGAATATTCTCATTTGAAAATATCGACGTATATCAACTTTTCCGAATGTTTTTTAGAATTAAATACAAAAGTATGAAAAGAAAAAAACTTTTTTGTGAATCCAATCAGTTTTTCCCAGTCTTCGTTAGTTCTTGAAAATGACTATCATAATTCTTGCGTTAGGATACTTTACGCATACCTACCTGGATGTAAAAAAATAAATTTACATCCAAGCAGCTTAGAAAAGGCATTTTAAAAGTTGATGATATTTTCATTTTACATTACTAAAGAAAGTTAAGTTGCCAAAAAAGGCTATAAATAACATGAATTGATAATAAAATTAACTATTTTTCAACAAAAGTCCGTCTCCTATCTTTAGTACCCCATATTCAGTCCGTCTCCTATCTTTAGTACCCCATATTCAGTCCGTCTCCTATCTTTAGTACCCCATATTCAGTCCGTCTCCTATCTTTAGTACCCCATATTCAGTCCGTCTCCTATCTTTAGTACCCCATATTCAGTCCGTCTCCTATCTTTAGTACCCCATATTCAGTCCGTCTCCTATCTTTAGTACCCCATATTCAGTCCGTCTCCTATCTTTAGTACCCCATATTCAGTCCGTCTCCTATCTTTAGTACCCCATATTCAGTCCGTCTCCTATCTTTAGTACCCCATATTCAGTCCGTCTCCTATCTTTAGTACCCCATATTCAGTCCGTCTCCTATCTTTAGTACCCCATATTCAGTCCGTCTCCTATCTTTAGTACCCCATATTCAGTCCGTCTCCTATCTTTAGTACCCCATATTCAGTCCGTCTCCTATCTTTAGTACCCCATATTCAGTCCGTCTCCTATCTTTAGTACCCCATATTCAGTCCGTCTCCTATCTTTAGTACCCCATATTCAGTCCGTCTCCTATCTTTAGTACCCCATATTCAGTCCGTCTCCTATCTTTAGTACCCCATATTCAGTCCGTCTCCTATCTTTAGTACCCCATATTCAGTCCGTCTCCTATCTTTAGTACCCCATATTCAGTCCGTCTCCTATCTTTAGTACCCCATATTCAGTCCGTCTCCTATCTTTAGTACCCCATATTCAGTCCGTCTCCTATCTTTAGTACCCCATATTCAGTCCGTCTCCTATCTTTAGTACCCCTTCGTACCCCATATTCAGTGAAACCACACTGAAGATATAATAAACGCAAATTTGTAAAGCTGTTTTGAATCAATGAAATATACTCTGCAAGCATTATAAACAATTAAGATATAAACTGGACTGAGATAATTGCTTTTAATTGCAATTAAAAAAAACTATTTTATAAAACTAAAAATTTCCTGTCTTGGCATAATGTCCTTGGAAAAGCCACCTCTGGGCTATCAGGACACCGAAAAGGAGGAATTAAGTTAAAAATATCTCATTTGATTCCATGTGTCCTTGCTGAGATGCTTTAAGCCCTTATCACGTCATGTAGTTATATTACATGTATTGAGTTATTATTAATCCACGTAATTTATAGCTTTTCGGCGACTTAAATAAATATGTTTATGTACGGCTTTATGTTTATAGAGACATTCTAAGTTTCAAAATGCAAAACGTTATCGTTTAGGCCATTAAAACATAAATTTCTCTGCAAAACGTTATCGTTTAGGCCATTAAAACATAAGACTAATAACGTCTTCGCAGACTCAGGGCCAATAATCTCTACACATTATTACATAAGTCCCTTACTGCAATGGATTTTACTAATAACGACGCCATTAACGATACTAATTACTGTAACTGCTAATAAATAATGTGAGGACTACACTTTTTAATAATTAATTTTTAAAAAATACTACACGAGACTAATTCCCAACAAAATAGCAATAAGTTTCTTAAAATAAATGAAACAAGTCGAAACTGTGAATGCATCGTCATAGCAACGACATTAACATTACACATCTCTTTAATTTTTAATTAATCTTTCTTTTATTTTTACAAGTAAGATCAAACCTACCAGTGACTACAATCTCGTACATTCACAAACTATTGTTTGTCGTTAAAGGATATTTTCGTCTTATACATAAATTAATATGAATTTTATAACAATATAAAAAAATAACAAAGATAAAAAAATAACAAAGATAAAAAAATAACAAAGATAAAAGTGTCGGTACATTAGAGACTTAAACAAAATTGTGAGGACTACAAAGTACAAACATATTTGGAAATTTGTTTATTTTACTATTTATTTATTTATATACAAAATCATACAAAAGCTAGACCGATTTGAATAGCTCCAGTATTGTACCGCTTAAGATCACAACACTAAAATGAGATACACAACGAAAAGTCGAAATAATTAGGGATGCATCCGACATCGATACCGATATATCGGCGATATTTTTAATTTTTCTATATATAAAAATCGGCGATATTTATTTGCCGATACGTTTTAAATTTCTTGCATGAGAATACCCATGTGAAAACTATGAAATTAGTCAGCTTGATACAAAATGTTCAATAGTTAATTATATCAACTTCAAAAGAAAAAAGAGTTTGTATGTAGAATCATTTTTAAATTTCCGCATTTCAGCGGGTTATAACACATCAAACATGTATGTTCACATGAAGACGCATCATCAAAATGAATTAGACATCACTTCAGTACTGTAACCAACTAACAAGACAACCAGGTGTGACGACAGTGGCAAGATACAAGCAACTCTGACCGAGTTCGTCGATAAGGAATGACTTTCTAGCGATGACAATATTAGGGCAAAAGATATAACTGGCATCATTTGCTGAGCAAATATGACTTAGTAAATAAGGTAGGCTACCAGCGATTTGACTTAGTAAATAAGGTAGGCTACCAGCGATTTGACTTAGTAATATGGAGCCATTTGACTTAGTAAATAAGGTAGGCTACAAGCGATTTGACTTAGTAAATAAGGTAGGCTACCAGCGATTTGACTTAGTAATATGGAGCCATTTGACTCAGTAAATAAGGTAGGCTACCAGCGATTTGACGTAGTAATATGGAGCCATTTGACTTAGTAAATAAGGTAGGCTACCAGCGATTTGACTTAGTAATATGGAGCCATTTGACTTAGTAAATAAGGTAGGCTACCAGCGATTTGACTTAGTAATATGGAGCCATTTGACTTAGTAAATAAGGTAGGCTACCAGCGATTTGACTTAGTAAATAAGGTAGGCTACCAGCGATTTGACTTAGTAATATGGAGCCATTTGACTTAGAAAATAAGGTAGGCTACCAGCGATTTGACTTAGTAAATAAGGTAGGCTACCAGCGAATTGACTTAGTAAATAAGGTAGGCTACCAGCGATTTGAATTAGTAAATAAGGTAGGCTACCAGCGATTGTTGAAGAACCTATGTCAAATACAAAGTAGTGGTAGTATGTATAAGTGTGTGAGAACTAAAGTACTCGAACTGTTAAAAGATTGAAAATATTGTGAAAATCACCAATATATGGAGAAACAATTTCTCTTCGAAATAATACTTTAATAGCTTAACAGCTCATGGGATCTAACTGTGAAAATAAGCTTTATTGCCTTGAAGTAGTTAATGTAGATTGAAGTCAATCTTTATTTGTGATGATGAAGTATAAAGGATTACACTAATATTACCATTCGAGTCCTTAGCATTCAGGTGTTATAATAGCATGTAATCATAACAAGGTTTTGAAGATCAATATACAAGACAGAATTAGAGCCGTAATTAGAACCGACAACACAGCAAACATGGATGTTGCTACCAGAGAGCTCCAGCAAATGTAGGATGCAGTACTCGTCAGATGTTTAGCCCACTCCTTGCAATTGGTAATCAAAACCGACCTTTTTTACCAAAATAAGTTGAATGACATGATTGCCAAAGTAAGGTCTATTGGATATTTTAGTCAAGTCAGCAGGAAGATTTGAAATTGCAAGACGCTCATAATGTTCCGAATCACGTGCTTATATAATAAGTATCTACCCGTTACGACTCGGCACTGAAAGCATAGAGCAATGAGTAGCGGTAAAAGCTTGTCTGCGTCGTGTAAAGTACAATTACTTTGCACACTTTATACGATGCAAATAAGCTACTTTATACAAGCAAATAAGCTACTTTATACACGCAAATAAGCTACTTTATACACGCAAATAAGCTACTTTATACAAGCAAATAAGCTACTTTATACACGCAAATAAATTAAAACTGAAAAGTGGATAATGATGGATGAGGCGGTGACCATTTTGCATTACTTCATAGAAGTTAAAAAAAACAATTAGCAAAGTCGCTGCTGTTTTATCCGATGCTATTCCATAAATTATCAGTCTTCTAAAAGTCTCGAAAACATCAAAGATATAGACGGTCAGTCGATGGAAAAGGAGAATGTGTAGCCACTTAAAGCAGCTCATCCGCTATTGGATCTCAACGAAAGATTTAGTTTTTGGAAAATGAAGAATCGTATTAATTAACCACAACCTTGACGTTATAAACTACGAACATTCCATTTACATTCTGCTGCAAAGAGGCAGCTTGTAGAGTCAATTAGTGTATATCTATATTTGGAGACTGTTTTAGAAAGGACGACGCTTCAACCTACAATTCCTGAGCTATCTAGTATTGATGGGCTAAAAAAGGGAGCAATCATAGAGCATTTATGAGAATATCATTAAGAAATCGGAGGAAGATTAGCCCTCGTCCTTTTTGAGAAACAATTCTGTCAAAGATAAAGTTGGAAGACACTTGAGATATCCTGATATAGCAAGTGAAGCAGATCCTCTCGTTTTCTGGCGCAGTGAAGTTCTATATACAAATTTAAAAAAAAAAGATGTTCAGTCACATCCGAGAAACTATTTTCAATAGCAGGTCTCATCCAAGCAGTCATGCGAAATCGCCTTTCTCCGCATAATTTAAACATCTTATTAATGTAAATTTTAATTATTAACTTCTGGAAATTAAATTCTGTAAAATATAAAAATTCCTTCTTTTTTAATTTTTTATCTGTTAATTTTTTATCGATTAAGTTAGTTACTTGTGTAAGCCACTTCGTTTATGACTTCTTGAATATTATCTTATTAATGTAAATTTTAATTATTAACTTCTGGAAGTTAAATTCTGTTAAATTAAAAAATTCCTTGTTTTTTCATTTTTAATCTGTTAATTTTTGTCGATTAAGTTGGTTACTTGTGTAGGCCACTTCGTTTATGACTTCTTTAATATTACCTTATTAATGTGAAATTTAATTATTAACTTCTGGAAGTTAAATACTGTTCAATTTAAAAATTCCTTCTTTTTTCATTTTTATCTGTTAATTTTTGTCGATTAAGTTGGTTACTTGTGTAAGCCACTTCGTTTATGACTTCTTTAATATTACCTTATTAATGTGAAATTTAATTATTAACTTCTGGAAGTTAAATTCTGTTAAATTTAAAAATTTCTTCTTTTTTTCATTTTTATCTGTTAATTTTTTGGCGATTAAATTAGTTACTTATGTAAGCCACTTCGTGACTTCTTTATGATGGTTTCTTTATGATTCATGACTTCTTTAATATTTATACCTTCTTTTAAATCCATTATCGATTTCGGTATCAGTATCGGTATCGCCAATACTTATCTATAAATATCAGTATCGCTACCGTATCAGCAAAATGGTGTGCCGACGCATCCCTAGAAATCATATCTGTTGGCTGACTACATCGACTCAACGCGTACGCCAAGAGGCGCACGTCTCCAATTAAATGTCTCCCGTCTCCGTTTTATCCTTTTTCCATTAACGCGTCTTAACTCGTAACGTTCGGATCGACGAAAGTCGGTCAAAGTTATTCCAATAGTTTTGGAGGGCTGATGTTCGTGAGACTGGCGCATTATTAATTATCACATGTTTTATTTTCTCCAATCGGACAGATTACTGTTTGTCGCCTGCGATGCGCGTATTCCAAAAACTTTGAAGAGACTTAATACAATTCTAGCTAATCCGACAATTGTAATAGATTAGGAAGTTTAAGTTTAACTTGTAGCCAATATACTTACAACTATTTTGTACAATTTTTTAATATTGTGTCGAGCAGAATAAAGGTTCACCTTCCATATGAAACAATAACAACCCAGATATTTGTCATGAAATCTTTGAAGAGACTTAATACAATTGTAGCTAATCTGACAATTGTAATAGTTTAGGAAGTTTCAGTTTAACTTGTAACCTATATACTTCCATTGTTTTTGTATATTTTTTAATATCGTGTCGAGCAGAATAAAGGTTCACCTTCGATATGAAATCATAACAACCAAGATATTTGTCATGAAATCTTTGAAGAGACTTAGTACGACTGTAGCTAATCCAACAACTGTAATAGTTTAGGAAGTTTCAGTTTAACTTGTAACTAATATACATACAATTATTTCATGCATTTTTTAATATTGTGTCGAGCTGAATAAAGATGCTTCTATGTCGAGCTTCATTTTTAACTTTCGTTACGCTTTATAAACACTACGATTGAGAACATATAGGCAGGGTTAGTCAAGTTGAAGTAATCTGCAGTAAGATGTTCCGAATATTCTCATTTGAAAATATCGACGTATATCAACTTTTCCGAATGTTTTTTAGAATTAAATACAAAAGTATGAAAAGAAAAAAACTTTTTTGTGAATCCAATCAGTTTTTCCCAGTCTTCGCTAGTTCTTGAAAATGACTATCATAATTCTTGCGTTAGGATATTTTACGCAAAAAAAAATAAATTTACATCCAAGCAGCTTAGAAAAGGCATTTTAAAAGTTGATGATATTTTTATTTTACATTACTAAAGAAAGTTAAGTTGCCAAAAAAGGCCATAAATAACATGAATTGATAATAAAATTAACTATTTTTCAACAAAACTCCGTCTCCTATCTTTAGTACCCCATATTCAGTCCGTCTCCTATCTTTAGTACCCCATATTCAGTCCGTCTCCTATCTTTAGTACCCCATATTCAGTCCGTCTCCTATCTTTAGTACCCCATATTCAGTCCGTCTCCTATCTTTAGTACCCCATATTCAGTCCGTCTCCTATCTTTAGTACCCCATATTCAGTCCGTCTCCTATCTTTAGTACCCCATATTCAGTCCGTCTCCTATCTTTAGTACCCCATATTCAGTCCGTCTCCTATCTTTAGTACCCCTTCGTACCCCATATTCAGTGAAACCACACTGAAGATATAATAAACCCAAATTCGTAAAGCTGTTTTGAATCAATGAAATATACTCTGCAAACATTATAATCAATTAAGAGATAAACTGGACTGAAATAATTGCATTTAATTGCAATTAAAAAAAACTATTTTATAAAACTAAAAATATTCTATCTTAGCATAATGTCCTTGGAAAAGCCACCTCTGGGCTATCATGACACCGAAAAGGAGGAGTTAAGTTAAATATCTTATTTGATTCCATGTGTCCTTGCTGAGATGCTTTAAGCCCTTATCACGTCATGTAGTTATATTACATGTATTGAGTTATTACTAATCCACGTAATTTATAGCTTTTCGGCGACTTAAATAAATATGTTTATGCACGGCTTTATGTTTATAGAGACATTCTAAGTTTCAAAATGCAAAACGTTATCGTTTAGGCCATTAAAACATAAATTTCGCCTATTATATTATTATGGTCCATTAAAGTTATTTAAGTTTAATACTCAGCTTTTAAAACTACCGAGGATTTAAACTATAAAATACTGTACTCAGTCACTTTTCGTGTTTTTTTGCTTTTGGCGATATCGATAAAAACACTATTTCATATTCGCGTACGGGAATGCCACAAAACGTAAGTACATCACTAGACGCGACTGTTGACCACAATTTGCTTTCATAATGGCGCGAGTCGCTCGGTTTTGCAAAATAAGAACCCGTTTCCAGTCCGACGCATTTCCCCAGGCGAATGTACGACACGATAATGGGTCATGATGAGCGCATTACGTCGCTATCGTAACGGCTGTTTATTGCCGATTAATTCGTTAAATTCTTAATCGCGTATTTTGTGAAACTTAAACTTTTGCACAATGTTCGATACATCGTGCAAAAGTTTAAGTTACGTATATGTTTTTCTTATATCGATAGATAAAACGTTAAGCCCCATTTCCACAGCTTTTCACCAGCTTATAACGCTATCCTAATGCCGCCTGTGGTCAATGTAGGTATATATAAGCATTTCTATAATAAAATTTTTATATGCATTAAAATTAATATTGAAATTTGACCAACAAACCACAGATGGCGCTCTTTATTATTTTTATAAATGAAAAAAAGTTTTTTTAAACTAATATCTTGAAATAAAATATTTATTATTATTTATATTTATACTAAACACTTTTATATTATATACAATACATGTTACATAATATTAATATAATATTCCTTTTTTTTAGAATTTATAAGGAATATTTGCTTAATTAATTAAGGGATAAATCATTCAGAATTAAAATCCTTGCACTTGTTACGTAAATTTTTTCCGTGATACATACGAAGAATATGCTTGCTGACATTTTTAGTACCCAGACATATTCTTTTTTAACGTATTTATCTTAAAATGAACAATGAGTACGATTAAAACAACTACAGTAGGATTAATTGACAACTACCAGAACAACAAAAAATTATGTGGTAGTAACTAGTTTCTTAAACACATTCCCATTTCCTGTAAATGGAAAAATGCCAATCAGAAACTGGTAACCGCAAAAAATATTTTCTTCTTAGATGAGTGGTAAACGAAAACTATTGAAACTCCAGTTAGACTCCAATTACGCCCCTCTAAGAAGGATGTTATGTTTATCAGGCACGTATATATGGGAGTGTATCCATATGTCACTCTCTATAAACGAAATGGATAATGAGACTTGCACAAATGAGGTATAGTTGAAATAGTTTTAACTTTTGACAGATTACGTCACGATTCATGCAATATGGCGACTGAGAGTCGCCATTTTGTTCAAGAAGAAAAAATAAAAATATAAAAAAGCTATCAAGATTCGCATCAAATTAAAGGACTAGATGAGCAGATTGAAAAAATATATATGTTGTACAAATAAATACGATATTTAATTTTAAAAATGTACAAGAATTCGCCAGGCACAACACCACCATTTACAATTTGGCTGTGAGCTATTCGGTAAAGTACAACCCATTGATGTATTATTTGTATAGACAAGACATTTCCAACAACATCGAATTACAAATACGTTACAACTAATCGTTCGGCAATGATTATCTTTTTTTGGTGATTTCCGGCATAGTTTTTCATATCTCCTTCACTCACACGTAGAAACGAAAGAGAAAATAGTGTTTACCTTTTCACACTGAGTATATTACCTTTTCGCTCTTCGGTTTTTCGCTATTCGGCTAATACGTCGACAAGTTATTGTCAACAAATAAATAAAATGCATTTTATTGAGAATGTACAATCAATGAGTAATTTAGTCCCAAAAAATTGTATTTACATAATTTATTTTCCTCCATCATTTTTGACACTTTTCTAGTGTGATTTGTACAGTATCGTATCGCACACGCTGGCCTCTTTGAATATCTACGCAAACCGCTAAAAGGCGTAAACGCATCGAAAGCTCGCGGACGACTAATGTAACTGCGGTCAATGGACCGCAATTCGGGGGCGTAAAGCGTCTCTATACAAATAATACTTCAATGTTCAACCATCAATGTTAGTTAGTATTCCGTAATAATAAAATTGAAAAAATGTTTTTATTCTACCAATGCCCTACGCATAAAAGGACATTAAAAGACCCATTCAAAAGTATGCGTATATATTGGTATTAAAATGTTGAATAAAATGAAAAATTTCAATGAAGTAATTTATTTAAATCTATCATGAAGGGTATAAAACAAAATGAAAAATAAAAAAAAAAAACAAATGCATATATTCCTACATAAAACATGCAGAAAAAATAAGAATTATGTCAGGTGAAATAACTTATTTCAGTAAAAATTTATTTATTTGAGCAAATACTCATAGTTTCTTTCTATCATTATCAGGTATTACAGAACTCGTCCTAACAGCACTAACCTGATGGCAGCACTATGGGTTTATCCACATTTACACCCAGATTTCGAATCTTAGTAAAAATTATAGACTGAAAGATCCAAGTGTGGTGGGAAAATTTTCGTTTCATTTTAATTCTGTATCAAAATAAATGTTACAAAATAAAAAAAAATTTGTTGGATCTGAGTGGGGTTTTAAACCCACGAAACTAAGTCTAAGAAATATAACACTGCTATCAAGAAAACGATCTAAAATGTCAAACGATATTATATTTATTACGTTACCCGGAACATGCACAAGCTTATTCTAATATATTTTTAAGTGATTTATCTCAAACCGTGTTCAGTTTCGTTTCTGAATAATTTATTATCTACTTAAAGTGGAAACATTATAGCCATAATTTATAAGAGCATTATAGAAACCACATAGAGGTCAAGATTTTTTCCTCTTGCAGAGGACCAAGATTTGTTGTTTACGTCTAATCATTTTTGCGCACAATGTTAAAGTATATACTCGTATTGAGCCACAATATATTATTACACATTATAATTGTTAGAGTAATTACACATATATGTGTGTGTAATTACTCTAAGAATTATAATGTGTGTAACGTACAATTACGGATAAGTTTTATCAAATTCAACTATAGGACTATATATAAGTATATAAAATATACTTACAGTATATTTTAGTAGGGATAAATACAATTAATTTCAGTCAATTCTTTTATAAAACTACCACACGTACTTTAACGTTTCCATTTGTACAAGTGTGTACGGACACCCGGTAACGTACTTAATAAGAAAAATTAGACAAATGTAACAATAATATGTAAGTCACCCACAGGATTAAAAACTCAACAAAATAGGTACTGTATACTAATTCATAAAGGCGCCTTGTAAAAGTATTAGTGATAACTTTTTTATAACGGACAATTTAGTTTATCCTTAGTATACGAAGCGGTCTTTTGATTTGTGTACATTAAACAATACTCAAGAGAAATATATTAGTTTAGTCGTCAATAATCAAATTTTAACTGCAATTGTCAATTTTAATAGACCCTTAAAAGTTTTATATATCCCTGTATTGTACTTCTATTTTACAGTATAAGATATTTTAAACAAAATTAATTCAAATTTTTTCAAGCTCTTTAACGTTCTTCAATGTTTTTTAAACACGGCAAAAACAATACTTAGGTAGTTTGAGTTTCAGCTTAAGTAGAGGTGTTGAGAATAATTCTTGTTATAATGGTGACAAAAAGAGAGTGACGATAAACAAACATCACGGTTATTAAACTAGTAAAATACTTGTACATCGTTATTCATAATTAATATTTACAAATGCAACAATTTGGATGAACGAGTCCTGGATACTTATTTGTTCAAAACTCTTTTATTTCAATTACAAAACTCTGTAATTTCTGAACGGTTCTATACAAAATTTGGCAAACGAATGCCAGGAATAATATATAGGCATTATCCCGATATTTGGTCCAGAGTCTGATTCCTACTTGATCACGCAGCGCAGTCTATATGAAAAATTCTAAAATGTTAGTTTTAGCAGCACGTTTTAGCTCGTATATTATATCTTGAAATCGCCATTCGCGGTCCCGTGGGGCAGCAAACAAAAAAAAACGCGTTTTTTTTATTGATACATAAGCTACGCTACTGCAGTTCACGCTAATGAAGTGACGACAAAATTAGAACATAATACATTTAAGCTTTACATAACGCTCAAGCTTCAATCACGCTCCAAAGTCTGTCACTAAACGAGAAAGATTTTACTGGACTGAGACAAACACGTCCAGTAAATTGTTTGCCTATAATATATCTTCAACATAATAACGGAAATCGACTGAAAAAAAAATTGCAATGTAATAGACTTACTAAATGCCGTTAGCCAATTTTTTCAAATAAAATATTTTATTATGAAATAGCCAATTGCTCTTTCATAATAAAATATCTTGTAAAAAACCTACTTCAAAAAATGTAGATACTAAAAAGTAAAAAATAATTAACTCAAAATAGGTACCTACTTGTTTGCAATAAATAAATAATTTGCAAATTAAAAACTACCACTTGAGGAGTTCCGCTCTCCATATCCGAAATCCAATATCAGATTTTGCAAAGTAATAACTAAAGTAACAAATCACCATTAGCATATATATTGAATCACGATCGATTTACTACCATCACTTAAGGGGTTACATTATTCATCTTCAGAACTCATCATCACAAACTGGTCTGATCGATGGTGCAGTTATTTTGCAAAGAAAAAACTACCAGTAGTAAATATCTTGAATTACGTTTGATTTACTACCATCCGATAAGGAGTTCCATTGTTCATCTCCAGAACGCATCACCAGACTCTGACATGATCGATAGTGTAGTTATTTTGCAAAGTAATAACTACCAGTATCAAATACCTTGAATCGCTTTCAATTTACTACCATCCGTTAAGGAGTTCCATGGTTCATCTCCAAAACTCATCATCAGACCCTGGCCTGGTCGACGGTGTAGTTATTATGCAAAGTAACAACTACCCGTAGCAAATATGTTTAATCACGGTTAATATACTAATATCCGTTAGGAGCTCCAATGTTCATATCCAGAACTTATCATCAGACACTGATCCGGTAAGTGGGGTAGTTATTTTGCAAAATAACAACTACTTTGCAAAACAACAAATATTTTGAATCGTAGTTGATTTACTGCTATTCTTTAGTTCATTTGCGGATTTCATCGTCAGATCATCGTTATATGGGACCACATCTCTTTCAAATAACCAAAGAATCATCAAAATCGGTCCACTCCATAAAGAATTATCACTGAACATACATAAAAAAGATTCTGACGAATTGAAAACGTCCCTTCGTTTTTTGAAGTTGATTAAACATGATGAAAGTACTGCGCCCAGACGCCCAGACAGAAGAAGGGTGTTTCTGAATGTATGTACGTACTTACCTCGTACCCTTTCAAATGTTTATTAAATCTGAAGGGAGCATCCGATTGAATAGACATTTCTATTAGATAGTGCTCGACGGAACATAGAAAAATATAAAGTTTCGAGCTCGAATTCCTTATAACTCAATTTTTATTCACAACTAAATGAAACTACGTGATTTAGTGTTACATATATTTTATTTAAATTATTAACCACGACCTAGGTTTCCTTGTATCACAACATCTTCAGGTGGATAATTTGAAGAGAAATTATTCATATACTCTTCAAATTGCCCACCCGAAGATGTTGTCACACAACGAAACCTAGGTCGTGGTTAAGAACTTAAATAAAGTAGAAATAATACTACATCACGTAGTTTCATTTAGTTGTGAATAAAAATGAAGTAACTATAAACTTACTAGGAAGCTATACGCGTACAGTATAGAAAGATGATTGCAGCGAGAGTTCTGTTATAACCCGGATAAGTCTGCTATTCTAGATGAGAAATCCTCCATGTTATAAATTTACGACGTTATACTAGGTTAGTTGATTTAGAATTATATTGTGATTGTGTCATATTTTTAATAGTACGGTTTTCACATTACCCCCATTTTGACGAAAATTCAATTTGGCGTTATCAATTTATGACATAATACTAGGTCGGTTGATTTAGTATTATATTATTATTGTGTCACATTTCTAATAGTGCGATTTACACATTATCCCATTTTGGCGAAAATTCAATTTGACGCATAACTAACCCAACTCTCCTTAAAATAGAATCCAAAGCGACGCAAGTTGAAGTCCAGAATCAAGTTGAAGACCTATTGAAGTATATAGACCTATAAAGCTTAGAACGTATAACTAACCCAACTCTCCTTAAAATAGACTCCACAGCGACAATCCGTTTTTTCTTTTTACGACTGAGGCTACATTGATAAGGATTCCGATGCAGCACATGAAACCTGGAAAGCTTTGAGGATAATTTCTATTAAACCAGGGATTAAGGAAATGTTACTCAAGACTTGATTTAGATTAACTGTTTCCTGTCGTTAATTCTCAATTAGTTGGCTGTTTTGTCAAAAAAATATGTGAAAATTTATAATCATTCATAAAAACTTTAAAAACTTGTCAAGTACGAGTAAAACTCATAATACGAAGGTTCCGTTCACATATATTTTTTTCTATGTTTACGTTGTGGAAAATTAATGTTTCATAAATATTAATTCCTTCCAACGTAAACATATTAGCTACTATACCTTTCATATGCGCAAAACCATGGTGCGTATTTAAAAAAAAATTAGTTCCGGGATAATAGCTATAGTCTTCCTGTAATCTTTTTGTCAGATTTTAACAACCTTGATTTTTTCAAGCCTTGGTTTTTTTTGCATATTTTTTAGAATATATTTTTGTATTTTTCATAACAAGCTCTTTCAAATGATAACCAACATGCTATTGTATAAAATCTAAAAAAAAATTTTGTTTTTACTTTATATGGCTCCTCTTTAATTCTTATATGAATATTTAAAAAAAAACTTAGATACTGCAAAATGTAATGGTCAAATGGTTGAAATTTTAGAAAGTAATACACTTTGAATTACTTTCTAAAATTTCATGTTTCTATGTTACATAGTTTATGAGAAAGTCGGGTGTGACAGACGGACCGGCAGACACGGGAGTGATCTTATAAGAGTTCCGTTTTGAATATTAGGTAATAAAATAGATGTTCTTAGAGATATCCTGGATGTCTCGAAATACAAATTTCAACTCCGAATAAATATTTGTTTATTTATTATTTTAATTTCTTTACAAACAAAAAAAAACTATGGAAATTGCATGACTAAGTAGTTATTTCAAGTTTCCTCATGCACAAAAGAAAAACAATCCAATTTCAAGACATTTGTTTTACTGCCAATACAATTCTTTTAAATGCATCGACTTTTAAGACTGTGACGTGCAACTTAAATCTTCTATTTATTTACTAAATGTCTGTCACATCTCCAAAAATATATCATACGACAAACACTGTCTAGGACCAATGCCAGCAGCTGCTCGGAAGGATGCTAGACAAACCGATATTATATTGAAAAAAAAAACAGGGCCGCTACTTCGATAAAATCATTATACATAAACTATTTAAAATACATTTTAAAAATTCAAATTTCCTTACCAAAACTTTGTAAATTTACTAAAATATTGGGCACGGAAATAGCTCGGTTTCACGGTTTGTCAATATTTTAAAAACAAACACCAAATCACTCGTCGCACAATTTTTCCGAATTTATTCTTCATATCCGTAAAGAAAAACTAAAAAAACAATTTCTAAAAAAGAAAACAAAAAATTCTTCTAATTATTCTCTTAAATCTTTTCCAGTTTAGGACTACAAAATCGGGCATGGAAATTAGACCGTTTTTTAATACGACAAATTTTGGAAACAAACAGCAAATTACTAATCGTTTGTCACATGAACTTATCCGGATTTATCCTTCACAACCTTTTATTCGAATAAAATAATAACTAACTAACTAACTATCTTGGTTAGGATTTGATAATATTTTTTATTATGATAGTATTTTTTATAAAAAATATTAATAGAAAAATTTTAAAATTAATTTTACACGTTTTCAATTATTTTCCATTAAACAGATTTATCCTCTTTTTTAGGCAAAATTAATTAATTTATCCATTATGAAATAAAATATAAGTTTTAATCGAAAATAAATACGGCGTCTATTTCACAGAAGCAATATTAAAGTATAACAAACTAAATAAAGAAAAGAAAATTTCTCAGTTATTATAAAAACTAATATTGACTTTACTCTAACACTGTGTCTATTAAAAAGAATTGAAGAAAGAAAAGAACAAAAAGACTTGAAGAAAAAGACTTGAAGAAAGAAAGAAAAGAGATGTACTATTTAAAAGAGTTGAAGAAAGAAAAGAATCATCAAAAGAACATCGACAGCTTTACCAGATAATTTATTTGTAATATTAGTAACAATGTTTTATAGACAATAAGTTTTTGTCCATAACTTCCGGATTAGAAAATCCATTTCCTAATAATTTTCCTAGAAAGGATTGTTCCTTGTTGTGTATTCTTCTAGTTGCTTTTGTAAACTGGAATTAGAAAGTAGTGGGTACTTTCCTTTATCCATCATCAACCATTTCTAAAAGTGAAAAGCTTTCTTATCACACGGAATAAACAATTCATACTTCTTGTGTGAGGGTAACTTTGACGTAATTCTGAACTCTTTGTTCAGAGTTACGTAAAAAATCGTCAATGAATTGACGTTTGTATTACGGCATTCTGATTTTTTGGTTTAAGTGAATTATTTAGTTTTGTTGCCAAATTTTCTTTCGTCTCCTGCAAATTCTTCAACAATACGTTTGTTATGGCTTCTCCAGTTGATATTTTGTTTGCTAGGTACTTCAATCCTTAATTACTTCAATCCTTTTACCGGCTTCAATTTTGGCATTACTTTTCTAACAAAGCCGTATTATATGTTCATTCCATTTCTTTGTCGCGTCAGTATTAATCAATCTTTTTCATTGCATTTTTTTTAAATTTAAAAAACGGTAAATGATGACTAACATCGAATTCGAGTGAATTTCCGACATACCAAAGTCAGTTTCTTGCCGAACTCGTTCTTTAGGAATTTTCCAAACTCCTATTTTTGCAAAACAATATTTTTGAAAAGACTTCCGAAACAATTTTACTAGCACATGTGTCTTTCAATGACAGAATAGAAGTTATCCTGAAACTGCACTCAACGTGATTTCCGCTCGGGACGGAAACACAGTGAATGCGAATGTTCGGGGGCGGAAAACACAGGCAATGGGGCCGAATGGGCGGCACGTCGCACTATCAAAGGAATCCACCGTACCGCACGATAATGTATTAAAATTTGCATTGGCAAAACATTAAACATTTCTGGTTTTCGACATCTCATTTCATTTCCATTTTTACCGGGAACTAATGCGTGAGAAATTAAAGAATAAAGTTTCAACATTTCCAACCGATAACATTCTCCTGTTTGCTCCTAGATAACAAAACTAAATAATTGAGTTTCTTTAAGTTGGACTATAAATTTGAAAGCGTGTACACCCTGTCAAAACGCGTATAATAGTTAAATGTCAGTTGTAATGCCGGGGCAGATAAATAAATATATAACTAGACAACAATTTGAAATAAATAAGTGTTTAATTCAAGGAATTTAATTCCAAACAATAATTTATATAAAATGTCTATAATGTAAAAAAAAATTTCAAATTGGAACGTTCATACATCGTGGGAAAGCGTTATTTTTCCTAGATTTTAAAAATCCAAATGTAATAGGAAAATTATGTACCGTTAAATGTTTATAAATGGATAAATGTGTACGGAACCCTCGTAGTGCGAGGTCAATTCGTGATTCATAGGTTTTATTTAAACTGAGCAATGGTTTTATATTATAGATATATTGGTAACTGAAGTATCATCACTTTCTATTAAACTCTAGAAACACTCTCCTAGGTGTGAGTAGAACAAAAAAAAATGAAGACCTGGAAATGTGTAGCTTAGCACCAATTTTTCCGCACGAAGAGCAGGGAAATTTGCTTAAATATTTAATAAAGTTGAACGTGTGCCCGGTATTATAAATCATTCACCGTTAGAGCATTTAGCATAAAAACGCCACTGAAAAAATAGGCAGTAACAAAACAAACAATACAAACAAGAATTCCGTTAACTGAAAAACGAAGGAAAAGGCTAAAACCGCGATTTCGATAGCCAACGTATGTTACATGAAAAGTTGTTTTTCCGTTTCACTATGCCTTTTAAAAAACCCTTAAAACCCAGTGTATTCATGTTATAGTAAATTCTCCTTAGTTTTCTAATATACAAATTAAAAAATTTTACGAGCTTTTTTTAATTAATTTCCCCTATTTTCTTATCCGTTTCCGAGATTGTATCAACAATAGAGATACATATAAAACACGAGAACTATACATTAGACACCAAAGTATTCGCGGACAAACGAACATTGTATTCGTGTTGCATTAAAAACTTAATCGATTGAAATCCGGCACGATCACTACTCAATTCGAAACGCGAATTAGTACGCAGAACTCAATAAGAAATAGTTTATATTAACTGTTAGAGTGCCGTGCGTACTAACTAAATTTGCCACGAGCGCGATGGCGCTCACGAAAACAGTTGCTGTTTAGCGCGCGGTAGGGGAGGTCGCTCGCACGCATCGCTAATTTTTATCTTTCTACGCGTTACATAAAGTTCAAATTATAATATTATTAGTAATTACAATATAAAAAGGATCCAGGAAAAGAAAATTGTTAACCCATAATGTCGGAATACGAAAATAATTCGAATGAAAATGATCGTTTTTCAAGTTGTGAAGAAAGTGATAGTGGGAGTGACATCGTGGTGAGCTCACAATTTGGCGTAATGCAAATTTTGAGTGATAGTGATAATAGTGATGATAACAATTATTTTGCTGGTACGGAGGATGTACCGGACTGCGAAAATACGATGTGGCCATGATTTCAATTTTCGTTATAATTTTTGTTCACTATATATATTTCCATAATTGTCTTTGTATTTTATTATCCTTGTACAAGTTTTGATTAAGAAAACACCGAAAAAATTATTAAAATTGGATATTTTTTGGAAGAGATACAGTTTTTTTTGAGACAAGGGTAAATGACATCAAAAACAAATGATTTCTTTGGCATTTTTAAGTATATATGAACAAAAAACCATGGCACTAAAACAGTTAAACTGTCATTTTAACTGTTATTTATTTTGCTGACTTACAAATTATTAAGGTAATACGTAGTTAGAAACGCGTTACACAATAAAATACGGTCTAATCGTTTTTATAAATAACGGGAGAAATTAATTCCAAAAGTAGCTATTGGCGGCCGGGTTCGCCAGTTAGCTAAAATTTTGTCACAGTTATAAAACTTTAATACACGGTTACAGACTAACAAACGTAGTCTCCAACATAAAACTTTCAAGAATACACAACTTGCACTGTATTGAATAACAACAATTCAGCAATTTTACGATAAATAAATCTAAACAAAAAACGAGTGTGCTTTATAACACACGACTGAAGTAAACCTTCAAATTCACAAAATATGAACTTTAATATGAATTTTCAATTTTATTCACTTTAAACGTAGAATATATTTAATGTATTGAACAAAATAATAATTTATAAAATTGTTCAAGAACGAAATTAAATTACACAATAATCAAAAAATCACCGTTCGCGTAACGCTAGCAAACTTCCATGTATATATATTTCATGCACTGGCTATGAGAGGAAGAGAGAAAGAAAATGTACGCGCGCACTGCTCTCTCTTGCTCCTACAGTGTGATACAGACAATAGGCTTGCACTGTGTCTTAGATATACGAAACATAACTGGCTATGAGAGAAAGAAAATGTGTGCTCGCACCTCTCTCTCTTGTCCCTACAGTAATATACGAAACGTAACTCTCTCTCTCTTTCTGTCTTCGCTAACTTATATCTCCCTCTCAATTTCCGTTCGCATCGCCCGATCACACTTTTCGTAACGCTCTCGTCACGCATTCACCAGCTTACTCCCAAAGTCAAGCTTGCGTAAAGAAGTTTTACTTTAAAAACAATATGCACTTATACAACACAGCAGTAGTAGAGTGCAATATAAGACGTACAGCAGTAGAGGACAATATAAGACGGTTATAATTACAATATTTTTTCGTATCCTATCGGTTCAATGCGCACCACTTGTAATTGACCACTTGTAATTGACCACTTGTAATTGTAATTTTGTCTTCTGACTTTTTGTGAGTTTATATTTTGTGAATTTGAAGTTTTACTTCAGTCGTGTGGTCTAAAGCACACTCGTTTTTTTTCTTTGTCCCAGATCATTATTTAAATTCAACCTCGAAACACAACAATACTACACCATGTGGGCCACTGAGCGGGGCGGGGAGCGCTGCGCGTCCGCGACGCGGTCAAGTACAAGTGGTGCGCTTTGATGTTACAAGTTATATCAAATTATTAAAGATCGTATCATTACTTCTCTTCCCTCACTGATGTAATGCTCGAATCTGTAAAGTTACATTACAGGCGAATGCTCTCGGTGAGGAAGCACCTTTAGAACTAGCATCTCCATAAAATCATTTAAAAATGTTTGTCAACAGTCCCCTAACTTTACGATTTAACTAAAACGCAACGCTACAGTAGTAACAAACTAAATTCACGACAGTAGCACAGCGTTAGTCAAAATTTTGAAAATATTTACGATAGTAGAAAGTTTACAAGTCAAGAAACTGAGACACGCACGTAACTATTAGGGAAATACTTTTTTAGCGGACAAGGCTTCTTGTAGCACTAAGAAATATCTATATAGTATTAATAAATATCTATATAGTATTAAGAAATATCTATATAGTATTAAGAAATATCTATATAGTATTAAGAAATATACATATCATAGTATTAAGAAATCTCTATGCCTACTTTCCACTTATCGAGTTAGCAATGATAAGAAAACAAAAACAAGTCGTGTTTGCGGCTTTATGTAAGTAAACATTTATTGTTTTAAATTATTTGTATTTCCGATAGATGGTATTCGATGTGTTCAAACTCCATAGGGTTTCGTTCAGTCTCCCATTAAACATTAAATATGTGTATTTAACATTGTGCATTGGATTTGCTGGCCGTGCGTAACGTTTTATTTTCGTTCATTTGGTTTTTGAGCTATCTTTGGCTTGTAGCATGTGTCGTGTTGTAAGGTAACGCTTCGTTAACATATAAATTAATTTTATTCTTAATTTCTGAATTTTTAATTAATAATGTAATAATTTTTTGTAATAGGCAATATGCATTTTCCAGTTTTTATGTTAAGCTTTTTATTATTTCCATTTTCACGGCACGGTGACGGAAATAATTTCGGTGGGAAAGCGTCAACTTGCGTAGGTTTAGGGAAATATTTAGAGGACTTGAGTCAAAAGCAACGTGGTCTGTAGACGCGCTGTAAGATTGCGTCGGTACGAACTAAATAAACGTAAAAAGCTAAGGTAGTATTGGTAGCACTACTTGTAATATTCACTGAGTGAACCTTAAGTATGTTCCCGCGTATATAAATGAGTTCATAAAATACATCTATATGTTTATATTATATCTCGAACCATAGAGGTATACATAGTAATTTAAAGCTTCGAAGACATTTCCCTCGTTTTTTTTGACATATAACTATTATTATGAACCGTAGTCTGTTTTTTAAACTTTACCTTTACTTTGTGTACACTTTTGCGTTACAAATATAAATATATTTGTAAGACGTTTTTGAAGATTTTATGCCTTTATAAAAAGAATTCCTCATCAATAACGTTATTGGTATAAAACGATTATTATCAATTATTTTTCGGTATACACTATGTCAACATTAACGCAAATGTTAAGCATCTGCAGTACACGCACGCCGGGCACTGCTCGGTATCATCAAAGCGATACGACGCGACGCACTTAACTTTGTATTCGGTCTTTAACAGTGAGCTATACGAGTATTATTTTGCAGAAATAAGCATCGATTATATTAGTACATTAGCGTCTTTCTTCAGTTTTTTTTAAAAAGGAGTTTTGTTTAGGGTAAAGCTTTAAACTGTGAAATTTCAACGTTATTTTTGCGTAAACGTTGAATAAGTGTGAAACGATAGGATACGAAAAAATATTGTAATTATAACCGTCTTATCGTGTACTCAGGAACCCGTAGAAATCACCTTGTTTTTGAAGTAAAACTTCTTTACGCACGCTTGACTTGGGGAGTAAGCTGGTGAATGCGTGACGAGAGCGTTACGAAAAGTGCGATCGGGCGATGCGAACGGAAGTTGAGAGGGAGATATAAGTTAGTGAAGACAGAAAGAGAGAGAGAGAGAGAGTTACGTTTCGTATATTACTGTAGGGACAAGAGAGAGAGGTGCGAGCACACATTTTCTTTCTCTCTTTCTCTCATAGCCAGTTATGTTTCGTATATCTAAGACACAGTGCAAGCCTATTGTCTGTATCACACTGTAGGAGCAAGAGAAAGCAGTGCGCGCGAACATTTTTTTTCTCTTCCTCTCATAGCCAGTGCATGAAATATATATATATATATATATATATATATATATATATATATATATATATATATATATATGCGAGTTTGCTAGCGTTATGGGAACGGTGATTTTTTTATTATTTTGTAATTTCATTTTGTTCTTGAACTATTTTGCTGGTACGGAGGATGTACCGGACTGCGAAAATACGATGTGACCATGATTTCAGTTTTCGTTATAATTTTTGTTCACAATATATATTTCCATAATTTTCTTTGTATTTTATTATCCTTATATCTATTATCCTTACACCGAAAAAATTATTAAAATGGGATAATTTTTGGAAGAGATACAGTTTTTTTTTGACACAATGTGTGCTCGCACCTCTCTCTCTTGTCCCTACACTCGCTCTCTCTCTTTATGTCTTCACTAACTTATATCTCCCTCTCCAGTTCCGTTCGCCTCGCCCGATCACACTTTTCGTAACGCTCTCGTCACGCATTCACCAGCTTACTCCCCAAGTAAAGAAAAGTAAAGAAGTTTTACTTCAATAAATTCGATTTTGTAACGTAATGCTCAAAATCAAATCTGAAAGGTTACATTACAGACAAATGCTCGTCAGTCAGGGAGGCAGCATTGTAACGTAATGCTCAAAATCGAATCTGAAATGTTACATTACAGGCGAATGCTCGTCAGCCAGGGAGGCAGCATTGTAACGTAATGCTCAAAATCGAATGTGAAATGTTACATCATAGGCGAATGCTCGTCAGTTAGGGAGGCAGCATTGTAACGTAATGCTCAAAATAGAATTTGAAATGTTACATTACAGGCGAATTCTCGTCAGTCTGGGAGGCAGCATTGTAACGTAATGCTCAAAATCGAATTTGATATGTTACATTACAGGCTAATGCTCACCAGTCAGGGAGGCAGCATTGTAACGTAATGCTCAAAATCGAATCTGAAATGTTACATTACAGGCGAATTCTCGTCATTCAGGGAGGCAGTATTGTAACGTAATGCTCAAAATCGAATCTGAAATGTTACATTACAGGCGAATGCTCGTCAGTCTGGGAGGCATCATTGTAACGTAATGCTCAAAATCGAATCTGAAATGTTACATTACAGGCGAATGCTCGTCAGTCGGGGAGGCAGCATTGTAATGTAATGCTCAAAATCGAATGTGAAATGTTACATCACAGGCGAATGCTCGTCAGTTCGGGAAGCAGCATTGTAACGTAATGCTCAAAATAGAATTTGAAATGTTACATTACAGGCGAATGCTCGTCAGTCTGGGAGGCAGCATTGTAACGTAATGCTCAAAATCGAATTTGATATGTTACATTACAGGCTAATGCTCGTCAGTCAGGGAGGCAGCATTGTAACGTAATGCTCAAAATCGAATGTGAAATGTTACATTACAGGCGAATGCTCGTCAGTCAGGGAGGCAGCATTGTAATGTAATGCTCAAAATCGAATGTGAAATGTTACATCACAGGCGAATGCTCGTCAGTTAGGGAGGCAGCATTGTAACGTAATGCTCAAAATAGAATTTGAAATGTTACATTACAGGCGAATGCTCGTCAGTCTGGGAGGCAGCATTGTAACGTAATGCTCAAAATAGAATTTGAAATGTTACATTACAGGCGAATGCTCGTCAGTCAGGGAGGCAGCATTGTAACGTAATGCTCAAAATCGAATGTGAAATGTTACATTACAGGCGAATGCTCGTCAGTCTAGGAGGCAGCATTGTAACGTAATGCTCAAAATCGAATTTGATATGTTACATTACAGGCTAATGCTCGTCAGTCAGGGAGGCAGCATTGTAACGTAATGCTCAAAATCGAATCCGAAATGTTACATTACAGGCGAATGCTCGTCAGTCAGGGAGGCAGCATTGTAACATAATGGTCAAAATCTGAAAGTCTACATTACAGGCAAATGCTTCCGATGAAGGAGCTCCTTAAGATAAACAATACGGGCCGCCTCTGACGTTACATTAGCAATGCGTTATCACTTAACAGCTCTTTAGCTCTCGTTAAAAAAGTAATATAACCAATTTTATCGTGTCTGTTTTTATGTTTAAAAAAGTATGGTTTAACGCAAATAAAAAATAAACGCAACAGACAGAATTTTTGTTGCTGCTTTTAAAAATTGTTTTTCAAATCTTATGATATACCGAAATGTATATCATTTTATCGTCAGGCACGCTGAGATAATCGTAAAAATCGTAAAAAAAATCATCCGCCACGTAGTTATTGCTGCGTTAAAAAACCTATCAAGTAAGAGTAGAACTCGCATCAAGAGGATTCCGTACACATCTAGACACTTTAGAATTAAGGGTATATATAATATTTCTATTATACTATTAAGAAATATTAATTTTTCACAACGTAAATAAGTACATTGTCTGCTATAACTTTCACAAGCGTAAAAACGTTAGTCCAATCCACTCTTAATCTGCAATGTAATACTGAAATCAATGTGACGTTAAGATAGTTATAATAATAGTGCTCTACAGGGAAACCATTATGCGTTAATATTAATAGATACGTCGTTTCGAATATTTATTAATTTGCATATGTATTAATTTCAATTTTCAAAATTAATTTAAATTTTAAATTATTATAACTAACTCAAGTACGTCACAATGAATTCAGTACTTTCCCATTCTTTTTTTGGAGTATTTTTTTTAACACAGTCGAAAATCGAAGAAGTGTATATCTCTTTTATTTTCTACTTCTGAGAATTTTATTGAAGCTAATAAAGTCAAGAAGAACGACGAAAAAATGATTTAATAGAACTTTTTTACATTTTTCTAATCAATATTATTAAAAATGTGGTATGAACGTCTGCCTCTTTTAGTTATATATGCATTAAACTTAACGCAACATATCAAAGGCAGATACGATAATATAATTTAGGAGAGTTTATTTTTTACAATTTTAAAATACATCATCATCATATTTGGCACGACAGTCCAGGGTGGGCCAAGGCCTTCTGTTGGATATTCTTCCAGGAGGTTCTACTCTTCGCCTGAGTTTTCCAGTTCTTTATACCGAGAATGTTAAAATCTTCTTCCACTGAATCGATCCATCGTAATTTGGGTCTACCTCTTCTACGAGTTGTTAGAGGTTTTGCGATGAAAACTTTCTTTACTGGGTTTTCATCTTTCATTCTAGATACGTGGACAGCCCAGTTCATTCTTTGGATTTTGATGGTTTTTATGACATCAGGCTCACCAAACAACCTATAGATTTCTGAGTTAAGACGTCTTCGCCAAATACCATTTTCCTTGACACCCCCAAAAATTCTCCTTAGAACCCTTCTTTCAAAGGCTGCTATATATATAATAAGAGTTTTATATATTAATAATTTTGTTTTTCTTGTAAGAAAAGAAGATTTAAGGATGGAGCTTAGTCCAAAAAATGCTTTATTGGCCGATGATATGCTATTCTGAATTTCAGAGATAGTGTCATTCTTATTGTTAACACAAGATCCAAGGTAAGTAAAGCAGTCAACCGTTTCAAATGTATGTGAGCCAATCTCCAAACGATTATGTGCATTATTTGGTGGAGATTTTTGTATAGCCATATACTTAGTCTTGGAGTCGTTTATTGCCAGACTCATTTAATTTGCAGCTATCTCCAAAGACAGAAAGGCCTCTCTCAAGACTGGTAGGTTTCTAGCAATTATATCAATATCATCAGCATACGCTAGGATCTGAACTGATTTGTAAAAGATGGTACACCTAGTGTTAATATCTGAATCCCGAATAGCTTTTTCTAGTGCAATTTTAAAATAAATTTTTACAAAAAATCAGTGCCACCTTTACTCAGGCTCCAATTTATCTTATTGACACTGATATAAACTAAACTGCACGTCGGTACAAGCAATGATAGACGTAGAAATGCTATTAAAAAAACTTCTTCAAAGTTATCTAAGTCTCGTGTGACGTTTAATAATTCCTATATCTATACATGTAAATTGCAAATATGCGTAATGACATTTCAATTATCATTAAAATCGAAATAAATATTTACTAATCGAATAAATACTTTCAAATATTACTTATATTTATTGTGTACATTGTTTATAGCAGTGTGTGTGTATATTTAATAAGTTGACGCCTAAAATTGACAAACAATATATCAAGCCACGGCCTCGCAACGACCTCGATGGACGTCTCGCGTTTGGAAATATATTTAATGATCTAACCCGGTAACTTAAGATTCATTGAGACGCCAGAGAATCAAACAAAGCTTACGGGAAGAGTACGAGAAAGTACATATCTAATTACGCACAATGTCATAATACCAAAACTGCGATAAATAAGATCTATCTATATACGGTATAAAATAAATTAAAAGTTGATATTTACATGTAGTAAAATGAAACTTTCGATCATAACAAAAAGCAACTGTTCAACAAGAAAAACCGGGAAATAAAATTAGAATCCCGGAAATTTACTTACAGGAATTTTACGTACGTATGTTAAGAATATTAATTCGAAATGTTAGTAATTCTCATTGTACCTAATTCGGCGCACTGTTAATCATTAGAAAATAATGGAGAATATCTTAACTTGAATAACAGTGCCAAAAGCAAAAATGCTGTTATTGTTATTAACAGTAATCTAAGTGAAAAGTATTTTCCGACAAATTAGTAACAACTTTTAACTCCACTTATTTATATTGTAATCGCCTGTGTGCACTTAATTATTACCATATATACTATTTAAGATAACACGAACAATCACACGTAATAATATTACCCTTCGTCGGCAAAAAGCTTCAAACAAAACCAAACTTCGCGGCTTAAAAGTACGAAGCGGCTAAAGTTTCCCGCGCAAATACGAGATAATAAATTTTAAAAAAATGAGATAGGTAGAACTATACTTCGTAATACTTATACCAATTTAATACTTATTTGACCCACTTTTAAGACCAAACATAGGTACCTAGATAGCACTACTTTGCATAAAGAGATTGTGTTCGAAGAACTTTGTTTCAAAACAAATGGAATAGACCCTTTTCAATCGGAAAGAACATTTCTCCTATGAAACATAAAAAATACATGTGTATTAGAAAATAAATTACAAATTCTAACATACCTGAGGTAGGCCCAAGTCATTATAGCAAGATGCTGATGGTCCTCGAGAGCTTAGTACCGGCGTATGACCGTACTCTTGACCACATACAAGTGCTGTTTGTATTATAATTATTATAAAATTAACTTTACATAATAAAGTAACTATAGTCCGTGACATTTTTATTTTACGTTAATTATTTCGGTAATATTACATTCAATATGAAGTATTGGACTAATAATATTTCAGCGTGTGATTTTGCTTTTGTAAACACTATTTCACTAATAGTTCCGCGCCTGTTTGGTGAATGCATGAGAGCGCACGTACACGGGTGTGTACCACGTCTACTCAAGCGGACGGACCAACCAACACTGTCGGACGCCATCACGATTTACATTTCACCGCGCGCTCTTTCGTGCGAGGAAACCGTCAATATAACTTTGCGGTGTCGTAAATGAGGTTGGTGCAAAGAGCAATTTACTATTCCCAAATTTTGCTAAGTGTCATCAAAATTAGAGGTGTCGGTATTTTTTCGTACTAGAGGATCCTGTTACAACTATATAAAAATTATAGTTACGTATACCTTTTACAAAATACTAGGTCATACGCGGCACGCATACTTTCTTGTCGGATGTTCTGTCGGGAGCACGCAACATTAACACTCCTCATAAAGTATTTGAATATTTTTTACTTGTTACATACCGAGATTTATCATGTTTTGGTCTGTCACTTATTTGACTGAAACTAAATAAAAAGTTACGAAAATAAAATCGAATAGTAATTGTTCTATTGTTATAAAATATTTTGTCACGGTCTTCAGAAACTATGAATTAACATTTGCGCACCAAATGTCGGTACGCAAAGGAGTAACGCAAACGGGCGTGCCCGGACGGGTACGCAAGGATAAACTAACTAATACCAAGTATGAAGCAAGCATAAAGTTCGGGTATATGAGTTACTAGCTTGCCCAAGAGTCATGACATATTACAAATATCAGTCCATTACGTGGAACATTTTTTGTTTCATTCTTTCCTAAGAAGTAATTTATACAATGAACAGGATAACCTGCTTACGTCCATAATCGCTTTGTTTCTTTTGCTCACATAATAGTTGAATTAGGCTGCCGATTTTGTAACAACTATTTCATACGCTAGTTCTTCCGTTCCAAGCAAATACTCGGTACTCTTACGGATTACGGTATAAACGTCCCACCTGACATGAAATACATGTTCATTAAAAAAGTGTACTTATGTAACCGCGTGAGAAGTTATACTTCTTTGGCATCATTAAATAATACATACGGATAGATAACCTCAATTATATTGGAGCACTTGAAAAAGTCTATAAACACAATTTTTTCACTAATATTTACGAATAGTAAATATATTAATCAAAATATTGAATTTAAATCACTACTGAATATAATTTATCAGCACATATATAAATCGCACTCATATGAAACTAAAACACGTGTGTGAATGTAGACACTAGAAACATGTGGATAAATACTATGAATATGAAAACAGTGAACAGAGGCGACGATGGTGCCAATAGCTTTTGTTTCGAGACTGCAACCGCTGCAACTTCATACTGTAACTTTTGTATGACGAATCTTAAAATTTCACTCTCATCATTTTTTCATAACGCGCCTAAAGAAGTATAACTTCAAAACCTTCAGTAAATAAATTATATATATATATATATATATACATATATATATATATATATATATATATATATATATATATATATATATATATGTATATATATACTCTTCACGATCCGTTACGAGCTTCAAAATTTCATGTTAGGTATAGAGCGAGGAAGTCTCTCTTTATCATTAATTCTCTCATAGCATTCTTAAAATGACATCAAAATTCAGTATCTTCATCCTCGTGTAAATGTCAAGTTTAAAATTTTATAGTTTTATTATTTTATCGATTTATAAATTTATCACTCTTAATCAATTTGTACCTTGAAATTATGATTTGTGAAATAAAAAAGATTAGTAATATTAAAAAGTTTCCAGTTGACTAAAATATTAGTAATAGTATGACTTGAAAAAGTGCTAAAAATTTTATTTTGATATTTCCTTTAATAAATTTATTCCGTTTTGTGTGTCTATACCGCACACAAAACCGGTCAGAGTAGTTGTTAAAATGTACCTAAAAGTAGAAGAGACCTTTTTGCTCTAATGTTATTTCAAAATAGTAAACAATTGAATATTATGATGCTAGTAATTATGTGAATTTGCTCTAGTATGGAATAAAAAAAAGTGTAGAAATGAGTGTGTTCATGCCATCGTTCAAAGGATCCCACCTTGCAACTTTTATCCACTTTTCTGATTTCTGGATTATTTAGCAGATTAAAAATAGTTTGTCAAAAATCTCTATTGAATGGAATGGGTTAATAGACAGAATGATATTGAACGTGTTTCCTATTTCCCTAAAAGGACTTATACAATAAATACGTACTTGTACTATTAAATATTTAGTAAAATCATTAAATCTTTACATAACACAAGAGCATATTTCACAAACTTTTCTAAAACTTCTAACAGAATGCATGAATGGTATAACAACACGCCACATGACCTGTGTTTAATGCAAATTTATTAATGAAAGACTTAAAATTAATTTTGTTATCGCGTTTTCCAGCACTTTCCGCTTCGTACATAAACTTCGTGGATAAACTGTATTTCAATTAGAGACTATTTGTGTAGCGATTAATTTTATTAATAAACACATTTATTCTTTTCTTTAAGTATGTTTATCTCAAATGTCTAAAACTTCTAACCCTAGTGTAAGCTCCCATTAACTACAAAATAAATATAATTCACAACAAAAGTAAATAGTTTGAATAACAGCACACGCCAAACCTCTCCCCTCCAACTTCCTGCAAATTATGCTACGTGGCGTCATTGGGACTGAGGACAGACACTTCACAATTATTTGGATACAATTTCATTTAAAATATTAATATATAAGAATTTACTATGATACATTTATTGAAAGTCTAAAGGTAACATTATAATTTTAGAGTGCAAACTTTAAAAAAATAGTGTCTATAAAACCCCTTTTTAGTATCTTGTATCATTATATAATATTTAGGTCTGTTATGTGCGATTCTCTCCATGATTTCTGTGTTATAATTTATTTACTTCTCGATTCAAAGCATTCCTTGAAATGATCTTAAGTGAAACAGAAATTATAACTATGTATATTTATATTTTTTTTAAATCCCAAACTTTAATTTAAAACGTATACACTATTTTTAAATATATTTATTAGAATTTATTAAAAAAAATTTGACTGTTTCAAAGTGAAGTAATTAAAATATATTTAAAACTTCTTTACAAAGCTACTTCATTGATCATTGTGTCGGGAAGCCGGTATACTTCAACGAGAAGGGATCATTCAGTCATACATAACCGACGTTTTTACATCCCTTTCACTCGAATACTTAACTCGGTACCCGGAAACAGAGACAAAATTATGCATCTTAGCACCGCATACATTAGTTAATTTGATAGTAATCACGTGCCTATACTTACTATGTGTATGGTTACTAGCGATGTACTGAAATCGGTAGTCCTACTTTTATATATTTTTTAAAAAAAATTATAAATAGCAAAGAAACAACACGGAAGATAATAAAGCAAATAATAGCAGAGTATAGTTTAAAAATAACCTTGACAGACCAGCCATAATGGTATACCACATAGAAAAAAGATGTAACGAACTTTGCGTTACACGACTACGCCAATCAATTCAGAACCGGTTTGGAGTATAATTTACTTGTAATGTTAGATTGAAGACATAAATAATTTTCAATGTTTTCTGTTTTGCGAATTCACAATTTTATTAGAATACTTTTTTCACAAATTTCATTGTAACTGATTTTTATAATTTTTTTTGTCAATCATAATTGATTTTATTTCTATGTAAAATAATTTATAAACAAAATAAATTGACAGCAATGTAAGAACGTTCATGATCAATAACACCGTATTACACATAAATTCCATTCATTCCTTAACTTGATATTTGAATTGCATTATTTATTAAGTTTTTTTTTTTGCAAAAAAATTATTTTCCGTGATTATAAATGGCGGTGAGTTCATAATTACTCATTTTTTAATAATGTTTAGTTTATGGTCAAATAGGGAACTCCAAAATATTAGAGTCCGAAATATTTTTTTATTTAGATAACAATACGAGTAACATTTGAAAAATATTAATTCTGAATTAGAGAGTTACGTTCATATTATTACTTAAAGTGATTTTTATGTAAACTCAAAAAAATCCATTTACATTTCAATTTTGTAAAGAGTGGTTTCTTAGTACAATACTCGCAATCATAACAGAAAAACTTGTATATTTAAAACTAAGGGCTACTTAATAATGATACAATTAAAAAGCATATTGTTTATAATTCGACCTTTTTAATTGAGACCGTCAAGAAAACAAGCGATTTTAAAACAAAGAGCCTAAATACTTTCCCAACTTTGCCCGCAACCCGAGTTAGAAACTTTTGCGTAGGCATATACCTAGCTATTCACGTAGCTGTGTTGGTGTTTTTTTTCTTCTTTTAGTCTATAGCGTACGCCGTCTCTATCATTCGGCGCTTCCGTCTCCCTCTTATAGAAACATGTGGTGAACACCATTCGTAGTGTTATTAAAATTTCTTGTCCTTTTTTTGACAGATTTGCCATTCGAGAGTTAGTTGGTTTGAACATTTGAAGAGATTTATTTGTTGCAAAATTCTTGTGAAGGCGGTCCATATCCAAAGCTGCCGTTACGCGTGTTTGTTTTAAGGTCGACTAATTATAATACCATTATTAGTTTCTTTGGTATAAGTTTTAAAGCAATGACGTTATAGTAATTCAGAGTAATATGGCAATGTTTTTTGGAAACTATTTTGGTGTTTATATTAAAAAGATCTTTTTTAATAATAGTTTATTAAAAACAAAATTAAATAGCAAAACGTTGTCACTGGTCACCTTATCGGATAAGTACAGATAAAATGACCATACAACTAAAGATAAATGAGAAAGTAGCGAAGCTATTTGTTTGGGGCTTTTTCTAACTTTACTGAGCTGTCATAGAACTAGAAACATATGAATCAAGCAGCCATGAACTAATTAATAATCCTTTCGATTTTCTGTTCTGTTCATAGTTGATCTGTAACGTAACATGAAGTGAAATAACATTAATTTATAATTTTATTCTAAAAATATGCACAGAAACGTAAATACATTTGGCATATTATATTGATAACAAATTGGCCATCTTATCTAATCCTACTAATGATGGACTCCAAACTAAAATACTACAACGTGACTATTATGAATATTTAACAAAATCTGGGGTCGGTTCCAATTTTTGAGTTAAAAAATAAAAACATCTGGTATGCACTAGTAGCTGTCATTTAGTAATATTAACTAGAGGCTTGTAGTGAAATATTTCGACTGACCATCATACCGTTCAGTAGTTCTCTTGTACTCCATATACGACCGGATGTCAAAAATTTATAACAATGTGAAATTATACTATTTTTACAACAAAAAATACATTTCTACGAATATACTGTTATTTTATAAAGTTTATACTTTGACTTATGCATATTGCCATAACATTAATTGTATTGTTTTACTTTTAAACATATAAGACAGATTAAACGTAGTTTCAAAATGATTAGTGTATTTTAAGACATGGCTATGTCGATACTGGTAAGTGACATTTTTTTCACCGACTTATTCCTGACATAGTTCCGAACGTAAAATGTTTTTGTGAATGTGAAAAAGACATCCGCTACCGAAACAATCAGCATTCAAATTAGAAATTTAATAGAAACTATTGATCACATCAAATCTTACTACTTCTATAAAAAAAAAAAAAAAAAATATATATATATATATATATATATATATATATATATATATATATATATACATATCATAATTTTTGACGAATCATTTTCTAAATTATCTGCTAGCTTTAACCATAGACTTAATTATAATAAGTCTATTACTTTTCCTCGTTTTTCGAAATGGGAAATCAGGAAATCAGGCAAAAAATCAGGCAAAGGCGTCTTAGTCTGGTTTTCCACTGAAAGGTTGCAAAAAAAACACAATTTTTTCATTCTTTCTCAGGGTCAATAATTGAACTTAACAGACTTTCCAAATAAAAAAATTTAATACCGCTAGCCTCAGTTCGCTACTATCAACGGTTTTCGAGAATTCCTAATTTTCCCGGAAAAGGAAATTGGCTACGGTCTGCGGTTCGGTGTGCCACCCTTTTCATTTACCGCTTAATTCTTTTAAAATACTCTTGGACTAAAGTTTTCATAAACGTTCATTTTCATATATCACTTATTGGCTTTTCTCCGTCACTTCAGCCACTAACATGTAATCAACTGTTGTCATATTGTGATTATTAGCAGGCTGATGCTTTTTTAAATTCTTATTAACGTATTGAGATAAAATATACCCCACTGTTGGGCTGGTACCATAGCCAAATGTCGAAAAACGGAACGTCTGTCTGTCCGTCAATCCATCTCTTCAATTTAAACCTACGTAAACCAGTTACGTCAATAGAAAAAATAAAAAAAACTACTATTATTTTAATGGGCCTCTACCTCAAATTCATGAATTAAAAATGTTTATTTCGTGGACGCCACCGAGTGTCAAATGTTATCGAAAAGGTCTTTCAAAATGTTACCGAAAAAGGTCTTTCAAAATGTTATCGAAAAAGGTCTTTCAAAATTTTATCGAAAAAGGTTTTTCAAAATGTTACCGAAAAAGGTCTTTCAAAATGTTACCGAAAAAGGTCTTTCAAAAAGTTATCGAAAAAGGTCTTTCAAAATGTTATCGAAAAAGGTCTTTCAAAATGTTATCGAAAAAGGACTTTCAACATGTTATCATGACTTTATTGGCATTTTTTTCATGACTCTTTCGCGATGTAAAAATCTTCGATTTGTCAAAGAGAGTCCTTCATCTCTCTCTTTCTCTCTAACTGAATAAGACAAAATAATTAATGCACAGGAGTTTTCCCCCAAATTTATGAGGAAAACAGTTGGAATATAGTAATTTTAGGCGGTAAAAATACATACCTAGGGCGTTTTTACATTTTTATATGTGAACATTGGTAGTAAAACCTGACTTTTTAAAAGAAATGTTAAAAAAAGAAAGCTCAGACTCTTTTAAAAATAAATTTTTAACGAATCTTTTCCATTAAGATATACTCTATCTACGTCAATTTATTTTTATAAAATGCCTATAAAAGAAGAGTTCAGTGGATTTTGGTTTGATTTTGCGGAATTTATAATTTAGTTTTAGGAGTTAAAGAGTTTAAAGGTTAACAACATTGCATCACGCTATATATCTAAAATGCATTGTGCAACTAACTTTTCAATGTAAATAAATGAAAAAATAGTATACACCAAAAAACATGTGTGGTAGGGTTCAGCATCTAGTGCAGAATTGTTGCAGATGTAGTTCTTACGATATCAACAAAATTATTGCCAAATCATCGTATTATCTAAATCTCTATTCACTTAGGTCAAGACTCTATCAATTGATTATATTAAGTAAAAAATTAACTCTTGCGACGTTGTTACACTGAACTTGCAATGTGTAAAAAGGGCTGAGCAGTGACGTCAAATATAAAAACAGTCAGAAACAAATTTTGTTTTTCTTTCTGTAGTAGTAGAACTGTAAAAATACATTATAATAATTTATTTATATATATATCAAAACTTCATGGTAACAGTATGTGCAGGACTTGCTGTTTTTATTGTCTCTTCCAATAAACCACAATAGAGAATTTAGTGACGTGGGAAACTGTAAAATACATTCATAAACTTACTTTATTATAAAATTTACAAATTAGCTACTTTATTATAAATTTACATCAAAGATTGTATATACGCTCTTTAAAGAAAAAGAAAGACAACACTTTATCAAAAAAGCAAGTAAAAAAGAAGACAACAAATTAATAACAATTCTTCACGCGTCGAGCGTGATTGAGGAACCCGTTCCCTCTATCATGACTTGAGCAGAATGTAATCAAGGAAGGGTACGATTAAAGAATCGTTAGATTTTCTCTAATGACTTTTTCAGATGGTCTTTGAAAACTTTATAGGTAGCGAGTTCCTGGCATCAGATAAGACAAAATTATGTTATTAAGAAAAAAGTAAATACATAAGAACTTACCGGTTAAGGAGTTGATAGAGCAAACAGGAAACGCGGACAAAAGCAGAAGAACGGAAATGACTAGGAATATAGAGATAGTTTTAAAAATAGATATATTTTTCCTTAAGAGAAACACCAACTTTATAACGGCTAGGTTGCTTATTAGTTGCTGTTACTACCTACTTTCAATAAATAATAACGACCTAAAGGAACGAGAACAACACCGGATATCAGCTGCTAATTTATATATAATATAGGGGAAAACAATTTGTTTCCTTTATATGTTGCTTCTGGGTGTATACTATTATCACATCAAAATCAGTCCAATAGATTTTGCAAGATATCTGTACAAATTATAAAACAAACAAAAAAATGTAAAAAAAGTTTTTCTGGCTTGTATTATTATTCTATACGCTAAATGAATTACTTTTTTTTTTAAATATTTGATATATATATATATATATATATATATATAAATATATATGTGTATATATATATATATATATATATATATATATATATATAAGCGGCCATCAAATAAAACATCGTTGATTGCACACATCTATGGTTTCAACTGTTTTGTTTTTTTTGTACTATATGAAACTACAAAGCGTAAATACAAAAATATTTTATTACTATTATTAAATAGAGAATACTCCTATTTTTTTATTAAATAATTAGTTTATAGACTAAAAAACATTTATACCTTTATTTCGTTAAACAAAATGTTATTTAGTTTATTTTTAAAATAGTAACCATTAATATTTCTGTTCAAATACAATCACTTATTTCCATGTAAGAAACAAATTTTCATTGGCATATATTTTTTCAGTAATTTGGGGACATGGTGTTAACTTTGCAGTTATCACCATGTCCCCAATATAAATAATCAAAAATTAATAATTTTAATCCGTTATTGGAGATTCTCAATAATTATCAAAACCTCTAAAAATTATATATCGGCGTACTTCAAAAATAAAATTTCCCACAAATTTAATAAATGAAAAGAAAATACAAAGGCAGCTTTATGGACTGATGATTTTGTATGTACCAGGGTTCATACTTAGTCATCATCCAGAAGAAGCTACTTCGGAGTTACGGTTCACTGGAGGATAAAAAGAAAAAGTGCTGGAAATAAAGAAAAATGTGTAAAGAATCTAATCGCCTATGATAAAATTATTGAGCTGATTTCTGATATACATTCAGGATATAAATTTTGATAACTATTACAAATAATGAATAAAACCAGGTCAAAACTTTTCATTAATTTCGAAAGAATTAAAAATAGACATAAATTTCGAAATCTGTGAAGAAAATTCGGATAAATCTGAAAATAATGAAACTTATAATGATGTTGACTTGCTTTCAATATATTTTCCGGAACCTATTGAAAATTTTGACTAGTATCTAGTACCAAGTCAAGATAGATATGGGACTTACAGTACTTTGGATTAATCACCGCGAAATATATATAACAAGCCAGAAGATAAATTAACCTTTTCAAAAAATCCCCATATCCAATACGATATAATGTATAATTGTGTGTGTAAGACATTTTAACGGTATAAAAAAACATGGAGAAAACCTTATTTGCCTTCTTTAAAAAAAGCAAGTGTATCTTCGAATACATAGACTATTTAATATCTATTGTTTAGACGGTGTGAAGGCTACATTCTTTGTATGTATATTACCTTAATTAATTTGATTGCGACCAATTTCCAGATTGCGAAAACTGATAATCCAAAATATGGTGGATTTATGTCATAAAAAAAGTCTAAACAAGCATTTTGACTTAGGTCGACCTAATGCAATGGATGCCACATTAAAGTTTGCTCATACCTTTTTTAAACTAGCATAGATGTCAAAATCAAGCCGAAATTATGCGGAAAAATTATCTATTGCCAAACTTTAAAAATAAAAATTGAAGATTATAAACAGTGCCAGTAAGAGCAAGAAGGAGAAAATAATGCCACGTTGTTGAGGACTCGGATTCTTCAGTCATTATGACTGAAGAATCCGAGTAGAATAAGGCCACTATTGATTTATACGAGTATTTGAAAGATAGTGACAGTGATTTCAATTCCCTAAGTAGGTATTCAAAGTGAAAATAGTTTTTGTAAAACACAACAGACATTTGCTCTGGTAAAACGTCTCTTTTTAAATGGATTAATCGAAAACATGAATTAATTGTAATTCATAAAGGAGACTAGCGTAAATTGGCCTGCCTTTCAGAAGAAGACAAAAACATTTTTAAAAAAGTTAGTATTTATTAGAATTTAAAAAAATTAAACAGTTGACAACCAAGAAGGGCAAAAAATAAAATACAATTTATGATCATATAGTGCAGCCCCGCTCGATGAGCGGAAATTGAACCCGGATCCCCGCGATGACGAGCCGTCAAACCCCGTATGTCTAGTGATCAACCCAACACACCATGATATATTAAGTTATACTCAAATGAAATATTGATAAAAAATAAAACGTAATTCTTGAAATGATGGATTCCGCGTTAGAGAGTGAACTCGCTTGGCCGATGCCGAAGTCGAGTTTATCCAATTCAGCGCCGCGCCCGGAACGTGACTTTTCAATTTATTCCACTGCTCATAAAATTTCGCATTGGGTGTCTAAAGAAGTTTTTACTTCAATAACAAAGGAAATCTACTAAAATAACTTTTTAAAAAAGGACTACAAAAAAGAATTAATACTGCAAGCAGTATTAATTTATTATAACTGATAATGACTTTGTTGTAATCAAAATGAATGTCTTTATTCGTTCCTTTTGAGTACTTCACTTTTTTCGATCACCCTATCGAGCCTGTGAGTTCCACGGATTAACATGGTACATCTCTAGATGGAGGATACAACGAGATGCAATCTGCACTTTGTTTAATCTCGCGTGTTGAAAGAGTGCCGTGGAAATAACACTTATAAACTATTTTTAAAAGTAACTTAACTTTTCATAAAAGAATACAAGATTTGTCATTTGTCTGATTGATGACTTATATAAATTTTCAAAGGGGCTTATTTTTTTTATTTAACAGTGTCATGTTACGGGTTCCCTAGGAAAAAATAATATTAGGGTTGGTATTCCATACATGTAACTGAGGTATAAAAAAAATCCAGTGCACATAGGCGCGTGGGTGTTAAAAAATGGTACAGAGGTTCCAAAATAACTTTTTTATTTAAGTCAATAGTTGGTGAGATATGCGTTTCTAAATTCTTAACAAGTCCCCCCCCCCCATTAACTTTCACCTAACGTGTTTAAAATTCTGTAAAAATTAAGATAGTAGAACTCAAAATAAACTTTCAACGAAAATTGGTTTGAGTAATATATGTTGTGTAGTTTTTGAGATATGAGATATTTTCCGACCGCAGCAATAACTGTTTTTTACAGTGTCTTTGAGAAATACAAATTTATATATTGTTTGGTGCTACAGAACCCATCGTGCGCGAGTCCGACTCGCACTTGGCAGGTTTATTTTATTATTGTAACAAGTGAACTTAACAATACATGGATTTGTGTCAGCCTACTTCATATAATACAGAATACCTGGAACATATTAGTTTCCATGACCCAATTAATCGGTAACACTTATAGGTGCGTTACCTTTAGGAACCTTTTTTTGGATCCCTAGTAAGTACTAACTAAAATAGACGGTATAACCTTGGTATTTCTCATTGAAAACAAATTATTTTGATTATTAAAATGAGTGTTTTAACTTAAGTATAATAAATCGGTACAACGAATACTAAATCGGTACAACGTATTCTAAATCGGTACAACGTATAACAAATCTGTACAACGTATAATAAATCGGTGCAAAGTATAATGAATCGGTACAACGTATAATAAATCCGTTCAGGTAATGAGTGACAGGCATTAAATGAAAATTTATAAAATATGTGAAATCAAACTTGTACCGTTAAACTTACATCAGCAACGATTACTTGTGGTACAAAATAAATAATATAACATTTCTGATTAACGTACGTTTAGTGCAAAACCGTACAGCGTAACTGATAATAAATCTTGTGACAGACCGGATAAGTGATATAAACTCCGGACATGTCCATATTTATCCGGACGTTTAATGACCCTTTTTGGTGAAACAGTAGAATATGTCACGACCCTCAGCTTCCATAATTCGCGTTGGACTATTTGTATAAAAGGCCATAATGAAAAACTTTAATGACGGAATTTAATTGGAAAACTCATATCTGGATGTGAATCGTGGGGCTCCGTAATTGCTTCTCTTTCGTTATAAAACTATTCTTCATTTTCCACTTTCATTCGAAGAGTTTCTGAGTTGTTGAGTTGTGGGAAATATAGTAAAAAAAGTTTTAGAGTTCCGTGTCCCAATAGTTAAAATGGAACCTTTTAAGATTACATACTTGTTCGTCAGTCACAGCCATTTTTTTGAGAAACCGCCCAACGTAGAAACTTTAATTTTTTGTCCCAAAATTATCCCAAAGTTCATTTAATTATTTGTCCCAAAATTATCCCAAAGTTCATTTAATTATTTGTCCCAAAATTATCCCAAAGTTCATTTAATTATTCGTCTCAAAATTATTCCAAAGTTCATTTAATTATTTGTCCCAAAATTATTCCAAAGTTCTTTAATTATTCGTCCCAAAATTATTCCAAAGTTCATTTAATTATTCGTCCCAAAATTATCACAAAGTTCAAGATTAATGTAATTAACATGTGACTTTAATTAAATTATATAAAAACTGTTGCATAATTTTAAAGTTTTTATAGCGTGCTCTTAATTTTTAGGGTTCCGATCCTCAAAAGGAAAAACAGAACCCTTACAATATCACTCACGTACCTGTCTGTATGTCTGTTACAGTCGTTTTTCTTAGAAACCGCTTGACGTTGGAACTTGAACTTTGGCATATAATTAAAGCATATTAACCCCCACATATCTCAATAGCTAACAATCGAAAATATTTAGATGGAAATTTTAGGCAGAGAAAATGAAATATTCAATTTTTTTCGAATTTCAAATAGACAGTACAGTCGTTTTAAAAAAAATACTAATAAAGGTTTAAAAAACTATTTTTCATAATTTCATGTTTACTAAAAAATTACTAATAAAGGTTTAAAAAACTATTTTTCATAATTTCATGTAGTCAATCCCCAGATAAATACTAAAAAATATGTTCACTCGCCCTTATTTTCAAGACTATTGAATAAAATAAATCCTTCAATAATTTATGTCTACTTAGTTAAATTATTAGTTTGGTGGACCACATGGTTAAATGTTTGTAAACCTTTCTTTTGGGCAGTTTAATTACACATAAGAGCTAAGTGCATAATTAACAATAGCGAAAGAGTATAAAGTTTGCGTCGAATGAGATCTAGGACGAAACTTGGTCACACGCGACCAGTTATTCGTTTATCTTATCACTCTGTAAACAATTTTAATGTCGGTCAAGACACTTAATTGAATAAGGTTGCAAATATTTTGCCTAAATAATCCATTGTTTGCTATTTGTCATGCACAGAACAGTGTGATGAATAGCATAATTACAGATAGTGGAACGTTTAAATCATAGTTCACGTCTTCGAAAACTAACTTTGACTTATTTGTAGTTGATAATTATGCATCGCTTTTGATCGATCAACGCGTAAATCGAAACATGCTAGGAAATAGTTGATAAATCCTTAAGCGTACAGAAACTAAGGCTTGAAGAAAATGAAGTAAATGGAAACTCGTTGATAAAGCCAAAAGTGTGAGCGCTATATTTTTTTTTAAAAACAGTAGGGTACAAAACAGGTTAATTGCAGATATACTGGATTTGAATGACTGTCAGTATTTCCTATAATTTATCATTTTCAGTTTTGTCACTAGATTGCTGTACAAATTTTGAAGTTTTGCAGCGAGGTAAATTTAAATATATCATTGTTGAATATATTTGGCGTTAATTTTGTAGAAATACATTATTCACAATTAAATGAAACTATGTGATGTAGTATTATTTCTACTTTCTTTAAATTCTTTACCACGACCTAGGTTTCGTTGTATTACAACATCGTCAGGTGGGATATTTGCAAAAAATCTTTGCTAATATCCCACCTGACGATGTTGTAATACAACAAAACCTAGGTCGTAGTAAAGAACTTAAAGAAAGTAGAAATAATACTACATCACGTCGTTTCATTTAATTGTGGTTAAAATATCATGTTATCAACCCTGGAGAACTAAAATAATTTTGTGTGATCATTTTTTTCGAGACCGGAAAGTATCAAAGATTGATTCAACCAATTTGGTATTACAAAGTTTTCATATCATAAGTTATATACATAAGTTTTTATAGTATTTTTTAAATGTGTATAAAAACCTGCAGAAGCACATATAGGTTATACTGCTATGAAAACAGGGAAAATCATATTAAAAGAACAATTGCAAGTAAATCCTAGAAAATATTACATTTTGGTCACCTAATATTTTCAAAATTAGAAAGACGTTTTATAAATATTGCTTCTATGCCCAATTTTTTTCGTTTAGTCACTCTGCCATGCCGTTTCACATGAAGATGGGTTCCACTTATTAGAGGATGAAGGGCCGTTTCAGCACTTAAATCAAACGTCTTTTTTGACATAATTTCCCATATTTAGTTCTATAACATACTGATTGTTTACAAGATAACTGATATACAAAGGTTAGCGCATCTCATAAGCACGTACGTATAAAAGTAAATATATATAGATCAATGAAGGAGACACATGTCAGTTTTGAAACAAAAATTTGGATCCTAATAAATAAATAAAATTAAAAATTGGTATAATTTAATTATACCAATAAAAAATTAAAAATTGGTATAATTAAATAATAATTTTTTAGAGACTGGAGATCTCTAGAAATGATACCATTTCAACTCTCCAAAAAGCTACATTTAAAGTTGATTACTTAAAAAATTGCTTTAGTCTTCGTTGAATTCATAGATTCATGGCAAAATTTGAAGGAAGCCTATGTCAAGGGACAAGCTGACCAATAAACTGGCTGCTAACGAACATTTTATCTTATAAGATCTGAAATATTACTGTTTATTCTGTGTAGAGTATAAGTTAAAATTGTATATTAAAGTCAGTGAATAAAGACTTTATTATATTATACTTAAAAAAATATCCAAAATATCATTACTTCTATCTCCAAAACTTGAGGTTGGTGCGCTAGTCAATAACAGAGTACACCCGTGGAGTGTTCCATAAATAAGTAACTCTCACATTAAGTATACCGCGCGAAAAGTGGACAAAGAATCCGTCTACCAGAACGTCCGTCCACTTACCATGGCCTACTTTCTCAAAGACATGACGTGGAGAAATAAAATTTGAGCTAATTACGTTCAATAACACTCCAAATAAAGACGTCAAGCATAAAATGTCTATTCCTCATTTTATTAGATACTCTGACATTTGATCCGTAAAATCCGTCTATATAGATGCTTGTGAACAGAATAGAATCAATTAGAATTTTTTCTCATCTCGCGTACTCATTCAGAGTTGCTCCGTTCAGTTCTCTTAAGCCTGCACTACACTACTCGCGAAATTGATCGAATTTAGGCGAAGAGAATAGTGTAGAGAGGTACTTCGATTCGCTTTGTGCGTACTTTAGACTGTACTTCAGACGTACTTCAGACTGCGATCAACTTCGACGAGCACTTCGTCGAGGTAACTTCGCGAGTAGTGTAGAGGTGTTTTAGGTGTGTACGTAAGTATTTAAAATTTACTAATTATTAATTACTAATATAATTAAGACATCTTCACATATTACTATAATCAAATGATTTCGATAGTACCTACTAGTCATAACTGCAACAGAGTTAGTTTTGCATAATAACGAACATTGCACTCTCGCGCTATGCGCATATTGAATTAAGTAAACAATACCGTTTGCAAGTAAATGCGAGTCCGGCGATAATGCATTTCAAAAATGCATAGATAATCAGTCGAATTCGATGGGACTAACGACTTGTAAAGCGTTTCACTTATGAACTTACCATGCAGACTAAGGGCCAAAAATTCATATCAAAGGTCGAAAAATCGATAAAAACATGTAGTAATGAATCCGTCCCAATTTCTAACTATATAATGTTTTTATAAAAATAATATATTGTTTTTATATATATTGTTTTTATAAAAAAGTGTACTAATTTGTTGTTTTAATATTTTTAAGCATTTAATTTATTCTATATTTAAGTGTGATCGACCCTTCTCTGACATTTACACGTCATCTACATAAGAGTCCTGAAATGATTGCCTCATGCCATAAACTGTCCTGAAATGATTGCCTCATGCCATAAACAGTCCTGAAATGATTGTCTCATACTGGTATCACTTACAAGCAGCTTACTATTTCATTTGTATTTTAACGAATCCAGCCTTCATCTTTGAGTAATATTTATTGGCAAACCGTTTATCTTGAAAATAAAATGTTTATCATCTCTTAATCTATCAATAATATGTTGGTACCCTTGCCTAATTACACTTTAATTATAAACTAACGTTAATCTAATGCGAAGTTCGTAATTTCAAAGTTATGCAGACCAGCATTCATCTTTTATTTGATATCTTAATCTTTTAGGATTGTCTTAGTTTGTGACTTATGAAATTTAGCATCCACCTTTATGCAGCGCTCTGTCGTAACAAAGTAGTATGACGGACGGCAGCGGCCGGGGTAGGCAACGATGAGGCAGACAGCGCGCGTGGTGCCGTTCGCTTATCGGTGCTGACATCCTGCTTCCGCCGCCTACAGCCCGCCGGCCGTCGCCCGTATGCCGTATAGAGCTCGCTATCCACATGATTGATTATAGATAAATAGAATTTAATTTCAGCATTTTTCAAAATTTTGGTCAAATTTCATGTAATTGATGGCAGTAAAAAACATCATCTCTGGTTTGTTTTTTACTAACATTATAACGTGATTGCTATGAAGTGGCTATCTATACAATACGAGATGTCTGAAACCAAAACGCATTGTATTCATTCGAAATTTATGCATGTCAGCTGTCACGTAGATATAATTTCCGAAAACGAAAAATAACATCTATTTCTAGCTTAACACGCTGTCATATTTCCAAACACAACGCAATAATTACCTGAGACTTTATTGTGTTTACTAACAGATCCATGTTTTAAACCCATTGTGTGATGAAGTGTGTGGGTGATCTGTGTAAGATTTAATTTAGGGACTTAATTGCAGCATGAATAACATTCAATTCTGAATGTGTGTATACTTATAAATCTTATTTTTATGGAGGACAATTGCTATGGAAGTCTTCAAATACACTGTCAATACGCACGCCAGTTACAAAACGATCCATTCGGAACAGATATTCGATACTTTGAAAGCTTGCTCGCTGCCATATAAATAAGATTTAAATTACTCCAAAGAAAGATACGGAATTAAATGCACTTCTGAAGTCGATGAAATTGAGAATAGTGAATTGAGTAGTATTCGTGGCTAGACGTTTATCAACCGTATCATTAATTAAAGCTATAGAAGTGCCATGAGATGTGTTTCATCCAAACTAGATAAAAAAAACGAGTGTGCTTTAGACCACACGACTGAAGTAAAACTTCAAATTCACAAAATATGAACTTTAAAATGAATTTACCATTTTATTCACTTTAAACGTAGAATATTTAATGTATTGAACAAATTAATAATTCATAAAATTGTTCAAGAACGAAATGAAATTACAAAATAATAAAAAAATCACCGTTCGCGTAACGCTAGCAAACTCGCATATATATATATATATATATATATATATATATATATGTATATATATATATATATATATATGTATATATATATATTTATATATATATATATATATATATATATATATATATATATTTCATGCACTGGCTATGAGAGGAAGAGAGAAAGAAAATGTGCGCACGCACTGCTTTCTCTTGCTCCTACAGTGTGATACAGACAATAGGCTTGCACTGTGTCTTAGATATACGAAACATAACTGGCTATGAGAGAAAGAAAATGTGTGTTCGCACCTCTCTCTCTTGTCCCTACAGTAATATACGGAACGCAACTCTCTCTCTGTCTGTCTTCACTAACATATCTCCCTCTCAACTTCCGTTCGCCTCGCCCTATCACACTTTTCGTAACGCTCTCGTCACGCATTCATCGGCTTACTCCCCAAGTCAAGCGTGCGTAAAGAAGTTTTCCTTCAAAATATGTTCGAAACAAACTCAGTAATTATTTCTTATTTTTGAAGTAGTTTAAAAATAGAATCCCATAAAGGACACTTAAAAATTCTAAAAAACGTATTATTCGCAGTGAATGCCCAGCTCATAACAGTCAGCTTGTGACAATTACAACCACGTGATGATAAACACGATCGTTCACAAACATATAATGAACAATCCTAACTATACAGCTATTTGCTTCATTGTACATAGATTGTTGTGCACCGGGACCATTTGAGAACTCTGTAAATTTTTATTACTTTTGTAAAAACCTTAATTACTTGTTTAACCGAGCGCAATGTATTATAAATCATAGAGTGTCGAAAAGTGTCTTGCATTTCACTTAGCGTGTAATATTAAAAGTTTTAATATGCTTAACAACTTAATGTAATATTAAGAGTTTTTAGTTTGTTTAACAATTTAATGTAATATTAAGAGTTTTTAGTATGTTTAACAATTTAATGTAATATTAAGAGTTTTTAGTATGTTTAACAACTTAATGTAATATTAAGTTTTTAGTATATTTAACTACTTAATGTAATATTAAGAGTTTTTAGTATATTTAAAAACAATGTAATATCAAGAGTTTTTAGTATGCTTAACAACTTAATGTAATATTAAGAGTTTTTAGTATGTTTAACATCTTAATATAATATTAAGAGTTTTTAGTATGTTTAACTACTTAATGTAATATTAAGAGTTTTTAGTACGATTCACAACATAATGTAATATTTAGAGTTTTTACTATGTTTAACAACTTAATGTAATATTAAGAGTTTTTAGTATGATTAACAATTTGTTTTGTAATTTGTGGCGGTGTACAATATTTCCGTAAAATAAGATACGTCCACTCACATTTTATTGACGTGTCGAGTCCATCTAAATTTTTCCAATAAGGCAGAAGGACTGATAATGTACAATGTACTAGAAGACGGCTGCACTGTAGACGGAAGAAGAAGAAGAAGACGGCTGCACAAACATTTTTTTTGAGCAAACGGTCGCACAAACATTTTTTTTTCAAAAAACTATAACAGATGATCTTTTGCAAAACATAATTTGTAGAGAAATTTTTTTTATTAAATTGATCTTTTATAAAAATAAAAGACCCAATACACGATTTAATGTTTCTTTGAATTAAATAAAGAAAAATAGGAAAAATTTTGATTTTGCTACAGCGACCTTGCAAAGTTCCTTAATTACTCGCCTTAAGGGGGTTGTTTGAAAATTTTGGAGGAGAAATCACTGAATGTCTTGTCACACACATCGCATTGTTTAAGGTTATATTTTTACATTTAAAGACGTTATTCGCGCCAGAGTTTTAATGCAGCATTAGCTCTGCGTAGCTTTGGATCGGTTTCCACGGTTATTCAGAAAGTATTTACCGTTCTCCTGTCGTACGTCCGCTAGCGTCTCTCGGCTTAACTTTGAGTTCTACCCTGCCTTTTTATATTTTCATCTGGTACTGAAGATCGTCCTATCGATGTGGTTTTTGTGGTTACTTCTGTGTCTTAAATCCAGTGGCGTGCAGTGACTTCTAAGTAATTACACGTAGTTTGCCCTGAACATCTGACTTATATGTATGGTATACTTATAAATATTTAAATATATTTAATTTATGGTATTTAAGCGAAGTCCGCAATTTAATATATTTGTAGCACGAATGCACAAACCGAATGTGTATAATAATAGATGAAATGTACAAACTTCATGCCTATCAAATTACATGGAATATTGCGTTGCACAAGTTTTCTATAAGAAACTAAAATTGATTACATCATTTCAAGCGCCTATTTATAGGGAGAAAATAAACTGTAACTTGTCAGCTTACCTTTGATTATATTCAGAGTGAAATAACTCGTGTTTCGATATATTCAAAGTGAAACAACACACGCACAGTATCACTGTGTAAATATCTGGAAACTGTTAAAATGTCAAACGAAGTTAATAAACTTTAAAGAAATGACTTTTTGTGAAAATATCTAGTTTTTCATTTTATAAATACACCTATTATATTTTGTAAGTGAATTTAATTCGTTGAATTAGTTCTTGTGTGGCTAGTTACTAGTACCTGTTTCTATTTATTTTATATAGTTTATTAGTGAGTATTTTTGTCGTGACAGTTTAAAACGGTATTACGTATACTGTCACGAAGGTGAAATTTTTGGATTTAACTTTTATTGAAAAATTCAGTCTCATTCATAATTATGTAATTATGAATGAGAAACCGAAGCCAATTTTAGAATTACATTTTCTCTAATAAATATACGTCATAAGTTCAATATTTGCGGTTAAACGGAAGTTGTATTTTGTATTAAATGTTGGGCGGGTTTTGGGTATAATTTCCCTTTTTTTCTATATATGAAGAATATTGAGAAAAAACAACTTATTTTAGAAAAAAATACCACTCGTGACTAGTAAAAAAGTCTATTGGAAAATTGCTTTTACTGTGATGAAAGGGTCGTCAAACATTGAACTTATAACCTCTCTTTAATGCAATCATTCTGTTTATTTAAATTAAATTACTTTCTTTTGGAACGAAGTTCCTTATCGCGCGTTGCGAAAGGGGGCTAGACGGAAAAAATTAAGACCAAAAGTTGTAACGACACTTTTTGCTATAGGTGCTAGCGGGCGCGCTGCAAGTCGTGCGGCGTGCGCGTGTTTCTCTGTCTGTCTCTCTCTCTCTCATAGAAAGCGAGCCAGTTATTTTCGTTTCGTCTTTCTATTTCGCATTGAACAGTGTGGTGTCGCGACGATTATTTTTGTTGAGTGTATACAGGTTTTTTGTACATAATAAATAATAACAATAATTATTATTATAAATAAAAAGAAATAAAATTTTATTACAATTCCTTCACTAATTAATCGAAAGGAACTTCGTTCCATCCGGGTGTCCTTTGACACCTCTCAAGTTTTTTTTTATTTATATTCGTGTTTGTATTTGCATATTCAAGTTACGATTAATTAGTATTTGCATATTCAATACAATTACGTTAAATTACTTTCTTTTTTATATATATTCGTGTTTGTATTTGTATATTTATTACAATTACGTTAAATTACTTTCTTTTTTATATATATTCGTGTTTGTATTTGCATATTCAATACAATTACGTTAAATTTCTTTCATTTTTATATATATTCGTGTTTGTATTTGTATATTTATTACAATTACGTTAAATTACTTTCTTTTTTATATATATTCGTATTTGTATTTGCATATTCAATGTTTAGTGTTAATAAGAATGACACTTATGTCGAAAACATTATACAAAAAAGCAAATTTGCGAAAACGCAGTGTGTATGACAAATATTTTTTACATCAATTTTTTGTTATTAAATAATCGCGAGCTAACATTTTTTTTTGTTAAATATATCGTTTTTAGTTTGTGTTCTCTTATTTAATATGTAATAAACATTGAAATGTTCACAGGTTTTAAACTGAATTTACTGCGATCTAAGCCATACGTCAAATTCTAATAGAAAGCGTTATATCAAGATGTACAGAGAAATAATTCATAACATATTAATGCAAAGCATGGATCTAGTCATTCATAGTCTAACACCATTTGCATTAATATATGTGCAAATCCATTATTGGTTTTGGTCTTTGGTCATCGATAATGTTTAATTATTTAGTAAAAACGTGAAGCAAGAAGTATAAAATTGGCAAGAATTGGATTGGTGACTTTCTTAAGAAGTACCTTCTTACAAATGTTTCTCAAAATATAAATTTTTTATATGTACACTACAATATTTCCCAAAATATAGATTTCCCAAATACAGACTATTTTTGATACGTACACTCTAATCTTTCTCCAAGGATAACCTGTTAAACATATTTTTTTATATGGACATTATAGTCCTTCTCAAAATATATGCTTCTCAATATAAATTTTTGGTATGTACACTATAATCGTTCTTGAAGTATAAGCTTTTAAACACCCAGTTTTGATAAGATTATAGTGTACTATAATCTTTCTCAAACCTTTTAAACACAATTTTTTTATACATACGCAACAGTCCTTCTCAAAATATGTGCTTCTAAATATACATTTTTGATATGTACACTATAATCGTACTCGAAGTATAAGCTTTTAAACACCCAGTTTTGATAAGATTATAGTGTACTATAATCTTTCTCAAACCTTTTAAACACAATTTTTTTATACATACATAACAGTCCTTCTCAAAATATGTGCTTCTAAATATAAATTTTTGGTATGTACACATAGTGTACATACCAAAAATTTATTTATTTTAAACACCCAGTTTTGATAAGATTATAGTGTACTATAATCTTTCTCAAACCTTTTAAACACAATTTTTTTATACATACACAACAGTCCTTCTCAAAATATGTGCTTCTAAATATACATTTTTGATATGTACACTATAATCGTACTCGAAGTATAAGCTTTTAAACACCCAGTTTTGATAAGATTATAGTGTACTATAATCTTTCTGAAACCTTTTAAACACAATTTTTTTATACATAAACAACAGTCCTTCTCAAAATATGTGCTTCTAAATATACATTTTTGATATGTACACTATAATCGTACTCGAAGTATAAGCTTTTAAACACCCAGTTTTGATAAGATTATAGTGTACTATAATCTTTCTCAAACCTTTTAAACACAATTTTTTTATACATACACAACAGTCCTTCTCAAAATATATGCTTCTAAATATACATTTTTGATATGTACACTATAATCGTACTCGAAGTATAAGCTTTTAAACACATTTTTTTTATACGTACACTATAGTCTTTTTCAAAGTATAACCTTTTAAACAAACATTTTTTATGTGTACACTATAGTCTTTCTCTAAGTATAGCCTTTTGAGCACAAATTTTTTGTGTGTACACTATAGTCTTTCTCTAAGTATAGCCTTTTGAGCACAAATTTGTTATGTGTACACTATAATCTTTCTCAAAGTATAATCTTTTAAACACAAACTTTTGATATGTACACTATAATATTTGTAAAAGTATAACCTTTTAACCACAAACTTTTGATACACAATAGTTCTTCTCAAAATATAAATTTCTAAACACAATTTGTTTATTTGTACTTATTTTTTTTGTATCCTTCTCAAAGTATAGGCTTTTAAACACGATTTTTTTATATGTACACTATAATCCTTCTCAAATTATAGGCTTTTTTAAACATAAATTTTTGATACGTACACTATAATCCTTCTCAAAGTATAAGTTTATGGACACAAATGTTTTGAAATCGGTCATATTGTTTCAAATATCAGCGCGAACAAACAACGAAATCAAACAAGATTTCCACTTTACCATTGCTCTGCACACGTGAATATATGCTCTATAATCTTCCTCAAAGTATGGGCTCTAATTTTTGAAATGGAGGTTCCACTAATGTTTGGGAACCTCGATTTTAAAAATTCTTTTTGTATTAGAAAGCGCATACTTTGGGGAAGATTATAGAGTATATTTTCACGTGAGCAGAGCAGTGATAAAGTGCGGAAGACGAACAAACTTCTCCACTTAACATATTAAGTACAGATATGAGTTACGATAATAGTCTTTATTGCACATGTCAAGATCAACATTACTTGATAAGATATTGTTGATCACAACATTTCTCATTAGGACCATATTTTAAGTGATCATGGTCTCGGATAACGTTTCCGAAAATCGCATCATTCTCTTCATAAACTTAATAAATCATGTTACAACCACTCTGTTACGTTATACTTGTAAAGTTTTAGAATAAGTTGGACTCAGAATCACACATAAGGCTAGACAAGTGCTCTGTAAATATACGCTTTCAAAGGCCGTATTAAATACCTGTGACTTATACAACTCTTCACTAACTGTTTATATTTTCTTTCTCTCTCGTATCCTATCTTTATTTTTCTTTTCCAATAAATATTTGTGTACAGCCAAACATGTATTTGTATTTATATAGTTTCGAGTGTTGGTAATTTAAGTACAAATAATAAGTTTTTTTTTAATAAAACTTCTTTACACACGCTTGACTTGGGGAGTAACCTAGTGAATGCGTGACGAGAGCGTTACGAAAAGTGTGATCGGGCGAAGCGAACGGAAGTTGAGAGGGAGATATAAGTTAGTGAAGACAGAAAGAGAGAGAGTTGCGTTTCGTATATTACTGTAGGGACAAGATAGAGAGGTGCGAGCACACATTTTCTTTCTCTCTTCCTCTCATAGCCAGTGCATGAAATATATATATATATATATATTTTTCATGCACTGGCTATATATATATATGCGAGTTTGCTAGCGTTACGCGAATGGTGATTTTTTGACTATTTTGTAATTTCATTTCGTTCTTGAACAATTTTATAAATTATTATTTTGTTCAATACATTAAATATTCTACGGTTAAAGTGAATAAAATTGTAAATTCATTTTAAAGTTCATATTTTGTGAATTTGAAGTTTTACTTCAGTCGTGTGGTCTAAAGCACACTCGTTTTTTTTCAATTCAAACAGCTGATTACAATTTCGTGATATCCTTCTCAAAGTATAACCTTTTAAACACAAATTGTTTATACATACACAACAGTCCTTCTCAAAATATACGCTTCTAAATAGAATTTTTGAAATGTACACTATAATCCTTTTCATAGTATAGGCTAGGTACTTTAGTTTGATAATATTGGTTTAATTCATTGCGGTATTATTGTTTGATTAACTTAAAGTCGCATAAAAGTACCGAAATTTCATACAAAACTGTAACGTCATCGACGTCATCTTCCACTAAAACTTCACCGAACATGATCATTCTTGTAGCCTATCTACATTTGAGACATTATCTACATTAGAATTTGAGACATTATCTACATTAGAATTTGAGACATTATCTACATTAGAATTGTATTATGGATTTTTATATCTATGTTCCTACGGGGATCACTTAAACTAACTTCACCTGTCAAATTAGTAGAATATTCAATCTCGATAAATCCACAAAACCTTGGAATTTATTTACCTACTTTAATATATACAATCGATACATATGACATTATTACTACGAAAACAATATCTTACAGCTAATCAGAATACCACCCCGGCTCCGTTCGACAAGCGGACGGATATCAAATCCGGGGCGCCGCGCCGCCAAAGGCTGTGAGCCTTGTGATCGATCCACCATGGTATGTATATGACGTCATCATATACATCTCAAGCAGAAAAAAGACGAGTACAATTTCGTTTAATAATTATTAACACATATTAAAAGCCTGTGGCCGAAACATTATATTACTTTCTAAAAAATCCATTTAAGCAGTTAATAATGATAATTTATATCTATATTTTTTTACAGAAATTTGTCGTGATTTTTAAGCGATAATTTTACCAACGACTAATAAAAAATTAGACTTAGGTTATTAGATTATCCTTTGTCTAAGGAAAAGAGACCAGAATCATGGAAATCTGGGAAGCAATCGAGTAAATGAAACATTGCCACCTGGAGACCATTTTACGGCTAAATTGTAGGCAGGTACCCCTACGAATTGCGTATCTCCCTGTCGCACAGGCTGTAAAGGCACATGGAAAGTGGCCCAGCGAGCGTTCATTCAAAAACCTATTTTCCGTCAACTTCAGCATTTCAGTTGCATTTTAATAGATTCTCTAGAAGGAATAATTTAATTTTATGTATATTTAAATATTATATAAAAATAAATAATTACTTGGCTTTCATAGAAACAAATATTATTTTTTTTAGATTTGAATAAATATTTTGATTGTTTAATTTAAAAAATGTTTGAATGATCTCATTTTGCAAGAGAAAGTCGTAATGGTCATTGCTTAGTAATTGGTAAAATTACCCGTTAAAATTTTTTTAACGATTTGTTTTCGAAATATACCTTTTTTTACCGACTAACTAAGTTATTATGAACCACCGACTAGTCCGCGTACGACTTCGACACTTTCGTACATCTTATTAAAAATATTAGACTATTTTATTTAATAATTAAATAAATGTTTGATTTTTGTTGTTTACTTTGTGTTTCTCTACAAGAGTACAAAATATTACTTCACTATTTATTTTTTAATTGTAAAATATTATTTTTTGCTTGCAGGAATTTATGATTGTCAAACTGTAATAAAAGATTTGTATTATTGATATTTAAAGGTAAAAAATTTATAATCTGTAAACTGTAAGGAATAAACAATTCGTAAATACTTGTTAATATTATAATAATTAATAAGACACTTAAAAAATAGATATTTACCTTCGTTATTTATTTTAATATTAGTACATCTCTATTTGTCTCATAAAGAATCACGCAGAGAGAGTGGCAAGCACCTAATAACAGCACAATGTAATAGGTGCTGTAATAGCTTCACTTTCTTGTAACGAACTATGTACAGTGACTTAGTATGTTATATCATATGATATATGTTAAATCATATTCGCAAAATCCACTCGAATCTTTTTTATTAGTGTTAAAACTCAGTCAATAGGAATATTTGAAGATTACATATCTGTGCTTAATATTTTTATCATATAGAAATAAAAATATATTTATATCGGTATCATTTTCAATTTCAACATGTCAAAAAAGAATTTTCAATTCCAGTTTTTCATTCGTATCGAAATCATTTCCAAATGAAATTTTTCAAATAATTTTTTACTTACAGAGATAGTAGATATCTGTGGATTTATATTACTTAATAACACATTTGGCTGCAGGCGTTAGTTTCTTAGTTTTGAATGAAATAAAAATTGTAGTAATACTAAAGAAAAAGCAGCATATCTCGACCGGTACAGGTCTATTGTTTCATTAGAGTAATTGAGTCATTAAGGGAATCGATTCTTTTTAATGATTTAGATTCAGTGAATCAGCTTACGCAGGTGAATCAAGATTATCACGACTATGTTCAACATCATTTTGTTGTTTTATTTCAATGGAGTCATTAAGTGTAATTTACTCATTGCTTAAAAAAATATTTATATCCCGTACATACATTAAAATATCTATTTATTTCTTGTTTATAACATTGTGAGTATTATTGTAACTCAAAAATGCATCCGCCTCGACTCGACTCCATTCACTGAAATCATTATCGCTCATTACCCATATAAGGTAAAAAATATTTTATATGCCTATCATACATTAATATATCTACCTAGGACTATTTATAACATTGCTAGTAATCGCGGACTATTACTGTATTTCAGAAATTCATCCGGCACTACTCGACTCTATTCACTTAAATCATTATCACTCATTATCCACATAACGTAAAAAAAATGTTATATACCGTACGTCCAATAAAATCTGTGGGCAATGAGATACCGAAAAGTTCATGGTAACCGAATAGATAGTTTTAAGTGAAATATATAAAACAAACAAATTAAACTTTTTATATATTATATTAGTTTAATTTATTTTAAAAACCTTGACGTTTACCTGTCTCATTAAAGACTGAAACGTTTTTGACGGTATAGGTGCTTATCTGGTCTTGTTATTGTTGCTCTCAAGTGGTAATCGTGGTAAATTGATAGTTTTGTGTCAAATTTCAGCCCGAGAGATCATTAGTTTAATAAATCAGAAAAATAAGTAAAACTTTGTCTCCTTTCAATAGCTGAGATAGTTGCTGATCTCACTTTTCTGAGAATGACCAAGAATGCGGCCACCTGGTCTCGTTATCGTTGCTCTCAAGTAATAGTCATGGTAAATTAATCGTTTTGTATCAAATTTCAGCCCGGGAGATCGTTAATTATATAAATCAGAAAAATTAGTAAAAATTTGTCTCCTTTTAATAGCTGAGATAGTTGCTGATCTCACTTTTCTGAGAATGACCAAGAATGCGGCCACCTGGTCTCGTTATCGTTGCTCTCAAGTGATAGTTGTAGTAAATTAATCGTTTTGTATAAAATTTCAGCCCGAGAGATCGTTAATTATATAAATCAGAAAAATTAGTAAAAATTTGTCTCCTTTCAATAGCTGAGATAGTTGCTGATCTCACTTTTCTGAGAATGACCAAGAATGCGGCCACCTGGTCTCGTTATTGTTACTCTAAAGTGATAGTCGTAGTAAATTAATCGTTTTGTATCAAATTTCAGCCCGAGAGATCGTTAATTATATAAATCAGAAAAATTAGTAAAAAATTGTCTCCTTTCAATAGCTGAGATAGTTGCTGATCTCACTTTTCTGAGAATGACCAAGAATGCGGCCACCTGGTCTCGTTATTGTTGCTCTCAAGTGATAGTCGTAGTAAATTAATCGTTTTGTATCAAATTTCAGCCCGAGAGATCGTTAATTATATAAATCAGAAAAATTAGTAAAAAATTGTCTCCTTTCAATAGTTGAGATAGTTGCTGATCTCACTTTTCTGAGAATGACCAAGAATGCGGCCACCTGGTCTCGTTATCGTTGCTTTCAAGTGATAGTCGTAGTAAATTAATCGTTTTGTATCAAATTTCAGCCCGAGAGATCGTTAATTATATAAATCAGAAAAATTAATAAAAATTTGTCTCCTTTCAATAGCTGAGATAGTTGCTGAGCTCACTTTTCTGAGAATGTCCAAGAATGCGGCCACCTGGTCTCGTTATTGTTACTCTAAAGTGATAGTCGTGGTAAATTTATAGTTTTGTATCAAATTTCAGCCGGAGAGATCATTAGTTTAATAAATCGAAATAAGTAAAACTTTGTCTCCGTTCAATAGCTGGAATAGTTGCTGATCTTTAGCTTTCTGAGAATGACCAAGAATGCTGCCAAAGAGATACATTATTTTAATTAATATTTACTCTAGCTAGGAATTTTTTTCCATTAATAAATGAAACATCTTTTTTTTAATTTCTTAAAGGTTCGCTATCATATAAAGCTACTATAACACACAAAACACTACTGTTGACGATAATATTTTCAAAGAATGAACTGTATTGTGCCGGAAAAACTTGGGACTTATGACTTCGTGTATACTTAAACACCTTGTAACAACGATTATTTGTGATATTTTTTTTAAATATATGCATTTAATAAACAGTTATATTTTAGTAAATATACGCAATTATTAAATACATATTCTGTTTTTATTATAGCCGGGTTAAAATTGTTTTAAAAAGCTTTGTAAGCGTATTTATTTTACAAGACTGGACGGTTTAGTTCTGTATTCAGCTAAAACATCAAATAAATAAATTAGGAGTTGAGTATACCGTCTATAAAATAACCGTGAAAAAATTATGTGTATACATGTATATAGATTTGAACAAAAGGTACCATCGTCCTTTCTGTCCGGGAGGAGCCGAGACTAGTAGCTGATCAGTATATAATTAAGTTATAGTTAAAATTCCATAGAACAAGTTATTTTCTAGAATAGTAGAATTATAGTCTTTTTGAATATTTTTACAATTTTATGCATTCAAATCTCTTTGGCCACTCGTGTTATTTAATCACTGTTTTAAAATGACTAAATAAGGTAGTTGGCTACTCCTGAATTTGCCGCTTTTAGTAAAATGTTTTGAAAATATAAATTATTAAAAATCGACAAGAAAAAATTATAATAATTTATTAAAAAATACGCAAGTCATGAGTTTCTAAATTCAATGGCCCTACCGTAGAGAGGAGATGTCTTCATATTTCATTCTCTCCCGTAGAATGCAGAAAGCAATACTAAAATATGACTTCACAATTTAATATTGCGGTCCTTGTCTAAGTGTTAAGTTTAAACATTTTACTATTGTCAATTTTTAAGATTTATCAAATAATGTTTAACTTCTCTTCATTTCGTATTTTGTAATTATGATTTCTGAAAAAAAAACTCGACTATACTGCTATAAAGATGACATTGCAATAACAGTCATATAAAAATGTAACCATTATCATTGCACGTTTATCATTTTTAATGATTAAATTACATTTAAACAAACAAAACTATATAATACAGAAGTTTCACTTCAGTTGTTAGATCTAAAAACTGCACATAATTATTTTTTTATTTATTTTATGGTTATCATTTTAATATGACAAGTCTATACTAATATTTAAAGCGGAAAACTTGTTTATTTATTCGCTCTAAATTTTGGCACTATAGCTTTGATTTAAAAAATTCTTATATTATAGATAAATCAAAGATTATAAGATATATATATATATATATATATATATATATATGGAAATATATATATATATATATATATATATATATATATATATATATATATATATATATATCATGATGCTAACATTCAGAGGGTGATAAAAATGAAACAGAAGTGGAAGAACACTGCTCAAATGGTGCAACATAAAAATTAACAGTCATATTTATTAAGTGATCAGCCCGTATATCCCGACCCTGACAACCCTCCTCTGTACTTGGCGAACGGAGTAGAAGCGTGTAGTGACCACATGAAGAAACTAGCATAATTAAGATACGCGTATGAAATCATGGACAGTATTTATATATTGCTTATTAAATGTATTTATTTTCCGTATATTTAAAAAAATCTATTGCATTTAAATGTTTAAATTTTGAACGCACTTTAGATTTTAATGCGCTTCATACGATCAAAACAATTTGCAGAACACTAGACTGTTCAAAGCCACACCTTTACGAATTTTGAATGAACGTGTCCTAATACATTTTAAATTAGAATATTTGGACATTACAACCCTTTATAAACTATCCAAGATAGTCAGTGCACATTGAGTCTGCAATAACATGGACTTTTGATTCAAATTTAACTATTTTATCAAATAATTAAAACGCTTTGTTGTGCGCGCTGCTTTAGTTAAGTATAGATTACGACTGCAAAATGCGTGGGACGCGCGATGTTTGCTTGTATAATAATTCTTAGACTCAACAGAGACAAATGCAAGGTGAGATGGAGACGAGACGGTGAGAAGACACGGGATGCGTTTCGTCAGCAGTACATCGCCAAGTACGAGGAAAGTTTAGTAGCAAAGTATTGTCTGACCACATTGGGAAAGCTTACGTGCGCGAATTTCATTTATATATGGGAGATATTTATGTGAAGTGTGATAATGTTTAGAAATATTATTATTAATTACTGCCATTGTTATGGTACTCCAGTATACTTTAGGTACACTTCTAGTAACGTTAGTTTTTTTATAAGCTTGATTTTAAAAATGGAGTAAAATCTATTTTTAGTGTTCGGTCTTCCAAAAAGATGTTCTTTCTAAGATGTTTATAAATATTAATGTTAGTTATCGCCATTGTTATAGTTTTCTAGTACACTTCTAGTAACGTTAGTTTTTTTATAAACTTGACTACGCTTGTATACTGTACTACGTTTGTATACTGTACTGCATTTGTATACTGTACTGCACTTGTATACTATACTACGCTTGTATACTGTACTGCGCTTGTATACTGTAATGCACTTGTATACTGTACTGCACTAGTACTGTACATGTATACTGTACTGCACTAGTGCTGCACATGTATACTGTACTGCACTTGCATACTGTACTGCACTTGTATACTGTACTGCACTTGTATATTGAACTGCACTTGTATACTGTAATGCACTTGTATACTATACTACGCTTGTATACTGTACTGCACTTGTATAATGTACTGCACTTGTATACTATACTACGCTTGTATACTGTCTTGCACTTGTATACTGTACTGCACTAGTACTGCACATGTATACTGTACTGCACTAGTACTGCACATGTATACTGTACTGCACTTGTATACTGTACTGCACTTGAATACTGGACTGCAGTTGTATACTGTAGGACACATTAACGTTGAAATAGAGTATCTCGAAAAATGGACGAAATACAAAAAAAAATTGTTGAAGATAATTGTCTCTCTCACTTTATGCTCAGCAACCATAGAGTTCGGTTTGCTATTCCTATTTAAAGACATCTTCTATTCGATGTCAGACGGATGGCGCTATTTTTATTCTATTTTTGTATCTATTACGAATTTTCCTCAGAAATCAAACTCAAGTGGATTTTTCCATAACTTATTTGGATAACATTTTACCCACCTACACTGTCTACCGTTATTATTTTTTCCCGTAACGATATAAACGATATAAATAAGAAAAACTCTTTGAAAGTCACCTTGCCACCTGCGACTTGCTATCGGTTTATTTATATGAATCCTTTTCACGCTTCTATCCCAATTACAGTTTACGCCAGTTACATTTTCCGTCTGCGACACTTCTATATTAATCTATATTAATTCTATCTATATTAATTCTATAAATGACGACCCAATATCATTTTGATTTTTCCAGATTTTTCTCGTTAAAGCTTCAAGAAATAGGTATATTATAACACTTGCTAGAATATTATCCTTCTAATTTTGAAAATGTTTATTTGATATCTCACACAACGGATTTGGAAATAAAAATACATCATTTACTGCTTTCCAAAAATTACCCCCAATTAGGGTTATATATTTTACGTATATTTCGTAATTATTTTTATATTATTATTTCATTTAACTTATATACCCTCCCTTATAAAGGTATAAACAAATATTACACAGGCTTGGTTTGGCAGTATTGGCTTTCTAATTATTACAAAAGCTCTACCTAATTTTTATTACCTACGTTAAAAACCTGTTACAGCAATAACGCGATGATTCGATAAGTAATATTAAAAGTATCATTCATTTTGTGATGATATCATCAGATAAGTAAGGTTAAAAAGACCATTCATTTTCTCATGCCATTAACAAGAAAATAAGATTTAAAGTTTTTAGGCGACTTTTGTAGATAAACACTTACAGCTTATATAAAAATCTAGGCTAGTTTCGAAGATGGATATAGTTTGTAGAATGCTTGCAAAATGACGGTAGCGTATATTTAAGGCTACAATTTTTGTCTATATTTTTTTTCCTCGATTTTTCTAACATTTATATCAACCTGCATGCCCGTAGTACTTACATTATCTCTATTAATCGTCATATCATTTTTATAAATATTTCTTTGAGCAATGATACATTTAATTCTAAATTTTGGTTCGTTCATTCATATAAACTTGACTTTAAAAATGGAGTAAAATCTATTTTTAGGGTTCGGTCTTCCAAAATTAAGTGCTAAGATGTTTACAAATATTAATGTTAGTAATCGCCATTGTTATAGTTTTCCAGTACTCTTTATGTTCACTTCTAGTAATGTTAGTTTTTTTATAAGGTTGACTTTAAAAATGGAATGAAATATATTTTTAAGGTTCGGTCTTTCAAAATTAAGTGCTAAGATGTTTACAAATATTAATGTTAGTTATCGCCATTGTTATAGTTTTCCAGTACACTTTAGGTACACTTCTAGTAATGTTAGTTTTTTTTATTGTCTTTAAAAATGGAGTAAATTCATCGATTTTTAGGATTCGGTCTTTCAAAATTATAAAAATTAAACCCTGATAGGATCACTTGGTTGTCCGTTCATTCGTCTGTCGGTCAAAGCCTTCTTTCTCAGAAACGGTTTGAGTTAACAAGTTGAAATTAATATTGTATACTGAGGCTTATGGCCTTACTTTGTGTAATTTTTTTGTGGTTCCCGCAACAAAAAGATATGGCCCTTTAAAGCGTATTTTTTTAATTCATGCTATAATTATAGTCTTGCGGATCATCAAAACCTATAAGATACTTCCGATTGACCTAGAATCTCGAAAGTCGGTATAATGGTCATAATGGTCTAATGGTCATTATAGCACAAGTAATGTAAAAAACTAGGAATATAATTCATATACAGCACATGTAAAGGAAAAATCGAAATATCGGTGATTTATAATTCTATTTGGAATTTATACATTTTTATAATTAGTGTCTTTATTTGTATGTGAAAGATATAGTAAGCGATACATTTACGTCGTGAAAAATGTATCATTTTTATAATTAGTGTTTTTATATGTCTGTGAAAGATATAGTAAGCGATACATTAAGTCGTGAAAAATGTATCATTTTTATAATTAGTGTCTTTATATGTCTGTGAAAGATATAGTAAGCGATACATTAAGTCGTGAAAAATGTATCATTTTTATAATTAGTGTCTTTATATGTCTGTGAAAGATATAGTAAGCGATACATTTACGTCGTGAAAAATGTATCATTTTTATAATTAGTGTCTGTATATGTCTGTGAAAGATATAGTAAGCGATACATTAAGTCGTGAAAAATGTATCATTTTTATAATTAGTGTCTTTATATGTCTGTGAAAGATATAGTAAGCGATACATTAAGTCGTGAAAAATGTATCATTTTTATAATTAGTGTCTTTATATGTCTGTGAAAGATATAGTAAGCGATACATTAAGTCGTGAAAAATGTATCATTTTTATAATTAGTGTCTTTATATGTCTGTGAAAGATATAGTAAGCGATACATTAAGTCGTGAAAAATGTATCATTTTTATAATTAGTGTCTTTATATGTCTGTGAAAGATATAGTAAGCGATACATTAAGTCGTGAAAAATGTATCATTTTTATAATTAGTGTCTTTATATGTCTGTGAAAGATATAGTAAGCGATACATTAAGTCGTGAAAAATGTATCATTTTTATAATTAGTGTCTTTATATGTCTGTGAAAGATATAGTAAGCGATACATTAAGTCGTGAAAAATGTATCATTTTTATAATTAGTGTCTTTATATGTCTGTGAAAGATATAGTAAGCGATACATTAAGTCGTGAAAAATGTATCATTTTTATAATTAGTGTCTTTATATGTCTGTGAAAGATATAGTAAGCGATACATTAAGTCGTGAAAAATGTATCATTTTTATAATTAGTGTCTTTATATGTCTGTGAAAGATATAGTAAGCGATACATTTACGTCGTGAAAAATGTATCATTTTTATAATTAGTGTCTTTATATGTCTGTGAAAGATATAGTAAGCGATACATTAAGTCGTGAAAAATGTATCATTTTTATAATTAGTGTCTTTATATGTCTGTGAAAGATATAGTAAGCGATACATTAAGTCGTGAAAAATGTATCATTTTTATAATTAGTGTCTTTATATGTCTGTGAAAGATATAGTAAGCGATACATTAAGTCGTGAAAAATGTATCATTTTTATAATTAGTGTCTTTATATGTCTGTGAAAGATATAGTAAGCGATACATTTACGTCGTGAAAAATGTATCATTTTTATAATTAGTGTCTTTATATGTCTGTGAAAGATATAGTAAGCGATACGTTTACGTCGTGAAAAATGTATCATTTTTATAATTAGTGTCTTTATATGTCTGTGAAAGATATAGTAAGCGATACGTTTACGTCGTGAAAAATGTATCATTTTTATAATTAGTGTCTTTATATGTCTGTGAAAGATATAGTAAGCGATACATTGACGTCGTGAAAAATGTATCATTTTTATAATTAGTGTCTTTATATGTCTGTGAAAGATATAGTAAGCGATACATTTACGTCGTGAAAAATGTATCATTTTTATAATTAGTGTCTTTATATGTCTGTGAAAGATATAGTAAGCGATACGTTTACGTGGTGAAAAATGTATCATTTTTATAATTAGTGTCTTTATATGTCTGTGAAAGATATAGTAAGCGATACATTTACGTCGTGAAAAATGTATAATTTTTATAATTAGTGTCTTTATATGTCTGTGAAAGATATAGTAAGCGATACATTTACGTCGTGAAAAATGTATCATTTTTATAATTAGTGTCTTTATATGTCTGTGAAAGATATAGTAAGCGATACATTTACGTCGTGAAAAATGTATAATTTTTATAATTAGTGTCTTTATATGTCTGTGAAAGATATAGTAAGCGATACATTTACGTCGTGAAAAATGTATCATTTTTATAATTAGTGTCTTTATATGTCTGTGAAAGATATAGTAAGCGATACATTTACGTCGTGAAAAATGTATCATTTTTATAATTAGTGTCTTTATATATCTGTGAAAGATATAGTAAGCGATACATTTACGTCGTGAAAAATGTATCATTTTTATAATTAGTGTCTTTATATGTCTGTGAAAGATATAGTAAGCGATACATTTACGTCGTGAAAAATGTATCATTTTTATAATTAGTGTCTTTATATGTCTGTGAAAGATATAGTAAGCGATACATTTACGTCGTGAAAAATGTATCATTTTTATAATTAGTGTCTTTATATGTCTGTGAAAGATATAGTAAGCGATACATTTACGTCGTGAAAATGTATCATTTTTATAATTAGTGTCTTTATATGTCTGTGAAAGATATAGTAAGCGATACATTAAGTCGTGAAAAATGTATCATTTTTATAATTAGTGTCTTTATATGTCTGTGAAAGATATAGTAAGCGATACATTTACGTCGTGAAAAATGTATCATTTTTATAATTAGTGTCTTTATATGTCTGTGAAAGATATAGTAAGCGATACATTTACGTCGTGAAAAATGTATCATTTTTATAATTAGTGTCTTTATATGTCTGTGAAAGATATAGTAAGCGATACATTAAGTCGTGAAAAATGTATCATTTTTATAATTAGTGTCTTTATATGTATGTGAAAGATATAGTAAGCGATACATTTACGTCGTGAAAAATGTATAATTTTTATAATTAGTGTCTTTATATGTCTGTGAAAGATATAGTAAGCGATACATTTACGTCGTGAAAAATGTATCATTTTTATAATTAGTGTCTTTATATGTCTGTGAAAGATATAGTAAGCGATACATTTACGTCGTGAAAAATGTATCATTTTTATAATTAGTGTCTTTATATGTCTGTGAAAGATATAGTAAGCGATACATTTACGTCATGAAAAACTAATATTTCAAAAAGTTTAATTAGAATTATCTATGTAATAATTTGTAATCCTTAAATAGTTGTAAGTACCTAAATGTATACGGAACCCTCGTACCGAGAGTATAATGTGTTACAAATTCTTGACGGGTTTTTCATTTGATATCTACACCTCATGGCATATGAAATAACATAAAAAAATAACAAAAAACTTCAATTGTAATTTCAATATAAACATCTTTGAATGTTGTATTTTTTTTAAATGTATGCTTTATCAGAGACAATCGGACGGACTGGTGAATAATTTTATAAGGAAACACTAAAAAATGGATCATTTTTAGTGTTTCCTTTAAAAGAATCTATTTGAAAAAGCCCAACATTATATTAATGTATTATCGATACTAATAAACAAAACAGAAAAGTTTGCTTCTTTAATTGTTTGTTCGTGCTAATGGCTGAAACCACACGCCCGATTTTAAAGCACAAATCTTCACTGTTTTATAAAAAGAGACTTTCTATGCCCCCAGATTTTAGCCGCGGAACATTAATTAGGTAGACTATGACTTCCCCCCCCCCTCCTCCCGCCACGGTCTTTAAACTCCTCCGCTCCGTTCCTCAGACGATATCGGTCGTCGGATTCGGAAGTGTATCGCTTGAAATCCTCGGAATGATAAGTCAATAAATAAACCTATGTCTCGCTACCTTCTGTCATGCTGGCAGCATTCTCCGCCTTCCGTTTCACTTGTGTAACTGATTTGCTACTATGAATTATACCGTGATGACATATAAATTATACTCTTCCTCAAAATATGATCTTTCTAACATAAATAGAATTTTTGAATTCAGATATTTTGTTCCAGATCTTGGCGTAAACAAACAAACAAAGAAACTTCTCCGTCTTGCCTGTTATTATAAATAGAATGTAAAGTCTAAGAAGCTTATATAACTTATACTGCTACTATATATAACTTGATAATGCGTCTTTTTAATACAGTTGAACGAAAATGGTTTGTAAATCTATATATTAACAGGTAGAGGGAAAATTTTGTGTCCCTTTTTAATCATATTGCGCGCACGGAGGAGCGTAAGATTTGGTATATTTAAAGCTTATATGGAGAAGTAGTGCAGAAAGTTAAAATTTATGTATAATGTGTTACAAATACATTAATTTATATATTACAAATACATTAATTTATATATTACAAATACATTAAAAGATTCATTGTTTATGTTTATACTGTCAATGTCAAACACATAAAGTCTGTGGTCAAACAGTTGTACAGAGTAAAGATTGTCGCCAAAGAATTTTAAAATATCAGATTTTCTGAATGAGTTTCCAACTGTGAATTTTGTGTGATTTCAAATGTTCCTGTTTCAATAATCTTTGCAGTGTAGTCAAAAAAGCGTTTATTTTATATTTTGTGTAATATATATCCGTGCTTTATATATTCGTGAAATACAGCTTGCTTAATATGCACCTGTTGCAAAAGGAGAATTTTGTAACAACAATCTGAATTGACTTTCTTCTATTAATGTTTTCAACAAAGTGAGTAGGTAAGTATATTACGATCGAATTTCGACCACTGGGCGACCACTAGTATATTTTATAGTATTAATATTAAATTCGGAAATTAAATATAAATACATGTATAGTTTATGGTAAACTACATTTACAACTTCGGTATGGTTTTGAGGTTTGGCTAATGAGACATTCACATGGTATCGTTACTGACGTCGACGCTATGAGAAGGGTACTTTGTGCCTTAAGGCGATGAGCACACCGAATGACCTTGAAGGATCTGATTTTCTTTTGATCTCGAAGAATCTGATTAAATTTTTAATATTTGTTGGGATTGTTGTATTAGTTAGGTTAAGATTTCCTGGATTGAAATGGGACCTACTCATTTCCCAGACAACTAGCTATCTCTGTGTAGAAAATCAGACCAATTCTTTGTTCCGTTGTGGCATGAAAGAAGGACAAACAAACACATTTATTAATTTATAATATTTGTTTTGGTTGTTATATCAGTCACCATGATATTTTTCGAGTAAGAAAGTAGCTTATGTCATTTTCTGGTCCGCCGTCTATTTCTGTGCAGAAAATCATGATAATCTGTTACTCAATTACGACTTGAAAGAACGTCAAACAAATATTCTTAATAATTTTGATATATTGTGATTGCTATTTTAGTTAGGATGAGATTTTTCGGATTGGGAAGCAACCTATGTTAACTCCTGGTCCCCCAACTATCTTTGTGCAGAAAGTCACATCGATCTGTTTCTCCATTGTGACATGAAAGAAAGGTAAACAAACACACTTTTAAATTTTCAATATTTGTTGGGATTATTGTATCAGTTAGTTTAAGATTTCCTGAGTTGGAAGTAGCCTATGTTTTTTTATGACCAACCAACTATCTCTGTGCAGAAAATCATGGCGACCTGTTGTTCTATTATGATGTTAAAAGACAAACAAATATGTTTCCTAATTTTGAAATGTTGGGATTGTTATATTAGTTAGGATGAGATTTTCCGGGTTGTATAGTAGTCTATATTCATTCCTGGCTCGCAAACTATCTTCAGCAGAAAGTCACGTTGATCTGTTTCTCTACTGCGATGTTAAAGAAGGACAAGCAAATACACTTTCGAATTTTTAATATTTGTATGGTTTATTGTAGTAATTTGTTTAAGATTTTTTCGCTTGGAAAGTAACCTATTCATTTCCTGACCAACCAACTATCTCTGTGCAGAAAATTACGTCGACCTGTCGCTCCATTGCAACGTTAAAGAAGGACGAGCAAATATGTTTTCTAATTTTGAAATATTAAAATTGCTATGTTAGTTAGTTAGATTAGTTAAATTGAGAGATAGCTATGTTAGTTAGATTAGGTTAGAAAGTAGCCTATTTTAAATCATGTGGCGCCAACTATCTTTGTGCAGAAAGCCACGTCGATCTGTTGCTCCATCGCAACGTGAAGGAAGGTCAAACAAACACACTTTTCAATTTTTAATATTATTTGGGATTGTCACATTAGTTAGGATGAGATTTCCTGGGTCGATAATTTACTTAGGTCATTTCCTGATCCGTCAGGTATATTTGTGCAGAAAATTGTGACAATCTATTGCTTCATTGCGACGTGAAAGAAGAACAAAACACTTTGGAATTTTTAATATTAGGGTAGGATTTTTGTTTTAGTTAGGAAAATATTTCCCAGATTGGATATGTTATTTCCTGATCCGCCAACCATCTCTGTACACAAAGTTACGTCGATATGTTGCTTCATTGAGACGTGAAAGAAGAACAAACAGAATTTTGAATTTTTAATATTATTTTGGATTGTCACACTATCTAATCTAATCTAATATTTGTCGGATTTGTTTTTTAGTTAGGATAAGCTTTCCCGGATTGAAGCCTATCTTATTTCCTGGCCCGCCATTTACCTCTGTAGGTACTGAAAATCAGGTGGATCTGTAGGCCATTTATTTCTGCACTGAAAATCGCGTCCATTACGATGTGAAAGGAGGACAAACAAATACACATTTTAATTTTTAACATTAGTTAGGATTGTCATATTAGGTTGGATGAGATTTCTCGCGTTTACAAGTAACCTACGTTATTTCCTATTTCGCCATCTATCTCTGTCCAGAAAGTCACATTGATCTTTTGCTCCATTATGACTTGAAGAAAGTACAAATAAACACACTTTTGCATGTATGATATTAGTTAAGATTATAATATTACTTGGAATAATATTTCCGAAACGTAGCCTAGGTCTTTTCTTGGTGCGCCAACTATCACTGTGTAAAGTTTGTAAACACAAACACAAATTGAAATAAAAAACAAAACAAAATGTAAAAAAAGTAATAAACAGAAAGGGTCGCATAAAAATTTATAGATGTAAACCCGAATGGTTAATTAAAAAAAAGACAAACCCAAAACATCCAAGATTAAGCAAAAAATATTGAAAAGATGGAAAACGTAAAAGAAAAAAGATTAAAATATATTCCCGCACAAACAAATGTATAAACATTCTCAAATCGATTTTTACGTAATAAACAATCGATAGCTAATAAGAATATGCATTATATATTGAATGCAATACATATTTTAAAATACACGACGTATTTCAAAATATATATTGCATTCAATATATAACGCATATTCTTCCATTTCCTATAAAAAAATGTCAAAATATGATTGGCGTTAAACTGAACATCTGCGATATTTAAACATAGATCCAAACCTAAGATTAAAATTAATTTAATTATTTATATCGCTTTTTATTTTTATTGCTTTTTGAGTGGTAAAACAAGTGATGTAAGTTCAACTGGCACCGCGGCTCAGCGGACACTATTGGTTTGCATGCAAGTAAAAGAAAAACCATAGACATCCCCAAAACGCGTCTTAGTATAGAGAGAAATAACGTGTTTTATTTTTTAATTTTAATCCTATTTACTTTATAGAAAATAAAAAATAGCTAAGATTTTAAGTAAGACGTGAATAGTTATTTTTTTTTAATTATATCAATGAAGTGTTATAAATAACGGAGTTAATTAGATTTAAAATTTATATTACGAGATGTTTTTGAATCTGTTTTTTTTTTCATATATAAAAGATATTTCAGTTATGTTTTGGAAACTACCAGAACTTTAGAAATACTGTCAGAAATAACATATATTTTTTCGTGGTCATAAATTTAGTCGATTTTGTTAATTTTTTTTTTTAAATAAGCTTAATTTGTCGTTGTCAGCGCCTTAATCAGTGTATTATTATACCAGTTAATTAATTCATGGTTAGTTGTATTCTAATATTTAAACCTTATCTGGTACTTATATTGTTACCTTCACCTAAGTTTATTGGAAAATAAAATATGAACTTTTAGTCATTGCTTTATATAAAAGGTTCTTTTTATTTTATTATTAACATATAATTCACGTAGTCTAATTCTTTTATAGTCCTTTATGTAACGTTTCGACAATGTTTGAAAATAAGATACATAACTGAATAAAAAAACATTGTGTGTATGTATGCGCGTTAGAAGTTATACTTCTTTGGCATAATACAAGAATAACTTTATTTAGCACCCAAATAATTAATAGAAATAATATAATAAAAGGACTGGAGCGTGATTAATTTTAAAATTTATTTTATTTTTGCTAAATTCCTTTGTAAGCCAATCTTTTGCCAGACCGTATCCAAAATATCGCATTTCAACTTTATCATTTATAAAGAGCAGTAAAACATTTGATCTGACTTTAAAATTAAATTTAATTATTTTAAAAATTTAAATAGATACTTAGCATTCAATTTAACATGAACACGTGTATATAATATAATTAATTCTTAATTATATAATATAATTATATGATATAATTTATTCTTAAATGTACTAAAACAATCTAAATAAAGTTAAATTAATGATGAAAATAAATTAATATGCTGAAAATTTATTTTAATTAATTAATTTGAAGTGTTTAATAATTTATAATACGAAGCCAGTAGAAAAATAAAATGGTGGACTATTTATCTGTCAAATAAACTATGTAAATATATGTTGAGTGAGCAACTTCATGATATCGATTTTTTGTTGTATGAGCCAGCTGCATCCTGTATTTTTAGAATTTCACTCTTATCACTTTTTTGTAATGCTTCTAAAAGTATTTCATGTGCCTAAGAATCAAGGTAATAAAAATAGACTTAGTAACAAAATAAATCTAGAAACGACAAAATTGGCGTTTTATTTTGTTATGGCGTCATTTATCATTATCTTTAGACAATCTTTTTTTAAATAAATTTTTTCCACACCTAGTTAGAACAGAAATTCGGCGTCATCAGGACCGTTTAAGATGACGTGTTACTTTCAAATCGTAAACGTCTGTTAATAAACTTCACCCGTATATTTTAAAATTAAAATAGAGGTGAAATTTATTAATAGACTTCATGTGCCTAAATAAACGTCACCTGTATTTTTAAAATTAAAATACAGGTGAAGTTTATTTATAGACTTTACGATTTGAAAGTAACACGTCATCTTAAACGATCGCCGTTTTTTTGCGTGCTTCGCCAGGCAGCTAGATGTCTTCGTTATTTTTTGCTGGTTGTTCCCCTGAGCGGCGCTGAATAATGTGCGCAAGTATCCTGCGTATGAAAAAAATAAACAAATAATTATGAATATTATTTTGAATTTTCTGAAAAAAGTCATCTTTTAAATTTTATTTTGACCAAAATCAACTATTTTTCAGTCAACGAATAACGTTTTTCTTTGGCCAACAGTTATTGCCGGAAACCGTGTATTTCAGCGGAAATTTCAGGTACCTAAGAATCGAGGTAATCATAATAGACTTAATAACAAAATAAATACAGCAACGCAAATTTTCGTAGCGTCCTTTATCGTGGATTTTTCCTCACCTGGCTAGGAAAGAAATTCGGGGTCCTTTTAAAATTACATTGTAAGTAATTTTAACTTAATTGTAAAATGTACAATTTCACACAAAATACTATCATAACGTCGACGTAAGAAGGTCGAATTTTACGTCGATGTAAAACAGGATGATACGGTACGCTTAAACGGTGCGTGGTCCACGTAAACCAGGTCCAATGGACCTAGTTTGATTTTGTTCAATTCAGTCGTACGTAGACTGGCGGTTCGTATAATAGACGCGGAATTTTTGAAATTAGAATTGCTAATATTTTCAATCATATTGATCAAAAAATGCCTTCTAGTGCTTTTACCATACACAATAACCATTCACAAAACAAAAACGGGACATATAGATTTACTTTTCAAGCGTAATTACATAAAAATTTAAAGGTTTTCAAAAAAATATTTTCTTTTATTACTGTCATCGTACAGGGCCGCACAGTGAGAAATTATAATACTAGTACTGCGTTCGGTGCAAATTGTCAATTTGCTGATTTTCTCGCACTACAGTTACTGTGTATCGCTTTGTCTCTTTCGGTTAATTTTACATGTAGGCAACTTATGATTGCAGCTGTGGGAGTTTGTTAGGGTGTAGTCAGGTCAGAGTGTATGGTTTCTTCCCTTTTTACATCGATGATCATAACCATGTATAAAATTAAAGTCTGTAACTAATTATATTTAATTAGTTTCCTAGTTTGAAACCTCCTTTTTAGAAGCTAGAAATATTTGCAGACGGACTAACAGGCATCGCTTTCCCTACAATAGTGCTAAATTCGTTCTCTTTGAAATTATATTTGTTACTCGTAGTTTGAACCATAAAAGTCGATATTACATTCCCAGCCTAAACAGTCGCAGCATCTTTCGGTGCGTTATGTCATTAATTTCAAGCCGCGATCTTTTAAGATGACGTGTTACTTCCAAATCGTAAATATCTATTAATAAACCGCACACGACGGACTCGATGAATGGAGCAAACATGGGCGATAACGCGCCCGGAGATAGCAAAATTATACAAAGCGATAAGCAATAACAGATAAATACGGCGCTTACCTAATGTCGAATCCATGCTGACAAGGGTTGGCTGCGCGCCGCTTTGACGCCAACCTCCTGGGGCGCTGGGACACTTGCATATTATGTTCATGCAAAATCTTTACACCATAATAGTTTTTTGTTTAAAAAACCTTTAGTACCATAATAGTTTTTTCTTTAAAAAAAAGAACTCATTGCGCTTGTACTTGTGTGAATACTAAAAAAAACAGTAAAACAGTGAATAATAAAATTTCGAACAAGTAATAAATGGTTTAAAATATATTTAAAAAAGATAATAAAGATACAACGAAACGCAAGTTTGCGGCATAGCATAATAGCAACTTTTCCGTAAATTTCAAGGTGGAACGTCACCGTTACCGCATTTCTTTCATCAGGTATGTATTTTTTGAAAACTAAACGCACATAAAGGTTATTAAATTACGAACAGATGACGTCAATTTTCCATGACCTTTGTATTAGAACGTAGTGCAAACGATATCAGATAGGTGGCGTTAGCTTCTGACGACTCGGTTTGTTTCTTCATTGGTGAATATGCCGTACACAATGATATAAATTTTATTTAAACTTTATAATGCTACCATTTTCGAAATTGAAAAATAGGGTTTTTTTATATTGAATATATTTGGCGTTAATTTCGTAGAAATTCATTATTGATAATTAAATGAAACTACGTGATGTAGTATTATTTCTACTTTCTTTAAGTTCTTTACCACGACCTAGGTTTCGTTGTATTACAACATCTTCAGGTGGGCTATTAGCAAAGATTTCTAGAAATCTTTGCTAATAGCCCACCTGAAAGAAAGAAAGTAGAAATAATACTACATCACGTAGTTTCATTTAATAGGGTTTTTTTATTAAAGTTGCGTATACTATAAATTTCGGACATTTTGGGGGACCATAGATAATATAATAAACAAAGATTACTTCAGAGTCATTCATCCGGTCATGTCAATAATCATTTCAATCTCAACGCTGGAGGAGGAGAGAGAAAGAAACAAAAACATGTCCATAATAAGTTATACAGATAATTCTGTACATCAAACTGAGTGTATTTGAAGAGTATTTCTATAAATTCCCTTTTCTCGATTCCCTTGAAATCACAAATTTGACAGTTATCGTTACAGAAATGGTTGAGACCTTCTATGTAGTTTCATAGAAAATGCTACGTCGTTTGATGCATAGAATAACATATAGGAATAATATACTAGTCCTTTGCCAAACGCTATATATATGTATATATACATATATATATATATATATATATATATATATATATATATATAAATACTATTTTAATTGAAGTTCATAATTTTTATAAATAAATATTGACACACATATTTTCAAAGATCGAACATGACAAAACTTAGACGTTATCATTTCATATTTAAATACCTTGAAAGACAACGACGTTATATGGTATTTTTTAAAATACGGAGATGGGATGGCATGCGGAGATATCTATCTATATAGAGATATCTATAGATATATACTTTATTAAATCTAATATATTCAATTACGTTTTATGAAATGAAATATCGTGGCAGTTTACTTCTGTTATTGTGTATTAATCTAATCCTTTCAATTACGTTTTATAAAACAAAATATCGTGGCAGTTTACTTCTGTTATTGTGTATTCTGTTAGTATTTAATTCTTTTTATTACATGTTAAGAATAAAAACATGTACTGAAAAACATATTTTAAACAAATTATAAAATAACTTGTCATTACTATATAGAGTATAAACTAATTTTGTAATATGCTTCGGAAAAGATTAGAAAACGTATCAACATAAAATTCAAAGAGAAGTCATTTTCTAAACTTAAATCATTACAAATTTTGATTCAAAATATATATTGTAATTATTAAATGAACTTATATATTGCATTTTTTCGAAATATATAATTATAATGCATTTTATTTGTGACATATTGTGATGACGGCGCCATGTACACTGAATTATAATTAAAACATTGTTAACAGTCATTTGTTCCTGTCTTCTACCGCGATTAATTCCGTTTAATATAAAAAGATATATTTTGGTTAGACGCTTGTTCTAAAGTTTCTTCCCAAATTTTTTTCCTAATCTAGTTATGAGAGAGGCAAACATACAGACATGAGAACCAACGCACGTTACAACGCGGTACATTAGTTGACACATTCACGAAAAGAAGCGGGTTTTGAGCGTTGTGCTATATATTGACTGGAATACAAAAACACCATAGTATTATATGGAACCCTGGTAGCGCCATCAAAGTATAACTTGAGAAACTAATTCTTATTTTTCTAAAAATAATATCTTTCTTGTAGTTATATTAGTTTTATGTTAAAGTTTTTTTTTCAAAATTGGATACTCTTCTCAATCCTTTTTATTGTGATACATGCGTGGGCTGTTGTTTCCAAATGAAATCCTAAGCTTAAATGCAAAAAAAGATAAATTTGTCTTATGCTGGACCAAAAATAAAAAAATAAACTTTTCCAACAAAATAATTTTCAATTCTGAGAGCGGCAAATACTCAATTCCAAACACTTGAGGATTTTGTTTTTTTCTTTTGCGATATCGAATTTCATAATTCCTACAATTAAGTTGTAATCGAAGAGCTGAAATGATACAGCCATTCGGATTCGGCATACAGAAAAAAAACAAAACCGATCCGGTTATCAATGAGACATTAATTTGACTGAATTATCATACTATGCTATTATATAAGATATATTCATATTCAAATGTGATAGCATTCATAGTAAACAGCACAACAATCCGAAGTAAGAAATATAACTGAACCGAATATCGATGAGACATTAATTTGACTGAATTATCATACTATGCTATTATATAAAATATTTCAAATTGAAATGTGATATCAATATGTCTAAGCATTCATACTAAACAACACAACAACCCGAAGCAAAAAACAAAACCGAACCGAACATCGATGAGACATTAATTTGACTGAATTATCATACTATGCTATTATATAAAATATTTCAAATTAAAATGTGATGTCAATATGTCTAAGCATTCATCCTAAACAACACAACAATCCGAAGCAAAAAACAAAACCGAACCGAACATCAATGAGACATTAATTTGACTGAATTATCATACTATACTATTATTTCAAATTGAAATGTGATATCAATATGTCTAAGCATTCATACTAAACAACACAACAATCCGAAGCAAAAAACAAAACCGAACCGAATAGCGATGAGACATTAATTTGATTGAATTATCATACTATACTAATATTTCAAATTGAAATGTGATATCAATATGTCTAAGCATTCATACTAAACAACACAACAATCCGAAGTAAGAAACAAAACCGAACCGAATATCGATGAGACATTAATTTGACTGAATTATCATACTATACTAATATTTCAAATTGAAATGTGATATCAATATGTCTAAGCATTCATACTAAACAACACAACAATCCGAAGTAAGAAACAAAACCGAACCGAATATCGATGAGACATTAATTTGACTGAATTATCATACTATACTAATATTTCAAATTGAAATGTGATATCAATATGTCTAAGCATTCATACTAAACAACACAACAATCCGAAGTAAGAAACAAAACCGAACCGAATATCGATGAGACATTAATTTGACTGAATTATCATACTATGCTAATATTTCAAATTGAAATGTGATATCAATATGTCTAAGCATTCATACTAAACAACACAACAGTCCGACCGCAATTCGGTTTCAGATAGACAAGTCAAAAATTAAAGTAGAATGAGTAAAAATAGGCCCACTGTTCTTGCGTATATGGTGTCTCTATGTAATACCTAAATATTTATGAGAAATTACGTTGATTTTGAATTGTAAACACAATCTGAAAAAGCTATATTTTCTCTGAACGCAGAACTAAAATACGTTTATATTTAAACCCCAGAGTGAACTGAGAATAATTTCTTCAAAAGATAATCACTACAGGTGTTATATAAGTTTATGTGTGTGCTTGTGATTTATTTCATAATAATGTCTCAAAATTATTAATTACAACTCCTAAATAGTCCTGAATAGAAAATATAAAATACAAAATGTTTAAAAAAACATTAAGAATCTTTTATATAAATTCACAAATTGTGTTGAAAGCTTTAAACTAATCAAGTAATTTAGACTATAAGTTAATTCGGTAAGTATTCACAATTTTTTAGGATGTCATTTTCCATGTTTTTATGCATAACACAAAACCAGATTTTCTCATTTAAAGTTTTTTAGTAATTAAGGGGAGAGAAAACCTGGAAATGCTACGATTCATAAACGGACTTTATTACGTCAAATGGCTGCTAACTTATTCCAATCAAATATTTCGTTCGAGAAAAGTTTTTCGATCACAGTCGGGAAAAGCTTTTTGATTAGACTGCATCCGAAAATTTATTGAAGAAAAATGTTTCACTTTTTATACGATTGAACCCTTTTTGTTAATTTAAAAATTCAAAATGTTAGTTATATAATGTAGCAGTTAACAGTTAAAGGATTACTGTGTTGATTGAATAAACTTTTTGTTCATTACATTTCTGTAGACATAAAAAAGGAGATTCAAAATGTTAGTTACCTATAATGTAGTAGTTAACGGTAAAAGGATTACTGTGTTGATTGAATAAACTTTTAGTTAACTACATTTCTACACACATAAAAAACTAGATTCAAAATTTTAGTTACCTATAATGTAACAGTTAAAGGTTAAAGGATATCTGTGTTGATTGAATAAACTTTTTGTTCATTACATTTCTGTACACATAAAAAAGGAAATTCAAAATGTTAGTTACCTATAATGTAGTAGTTAACGGTAAAAGGATTACTGTGTTGATTGAATAAACTTTTTGTTAACTACATTTCTATACACATAAAAAACTAGATTCAAAATTTTAGTTACCTATAATGTAACAGTTAACGGTTAAAGGATATCTATGTTGATTGAATTAACTTTTTGTTCATTACATATCTGTACACATAAAAAAAGAGATTATTCAGCATCTGGAATGAATAATTTACATAATGGATGATGTGTTTTTATACTTTGAGAATTCAACAGTTGCGTCATGTGATCTTCATATATAGAAATATAAAAATTTTACCATCTTCATTCTAAAGATGCATGACCTCATATATCCACATCTGCTTAGTGCCCGACTCTGAGCATATCATATCGTCTAAACTTTAACCTGATAACTTACAAGTCATATTTATCTATGTATGTCTATGATAAAGTGATGGGTGATTTGGCCACCTCAAACGCGTAAATGATGAAGTATTATAAAAATTATTTTGAACCATCTTAAAACGTCTCGCTTGTCCGTTTGACTTATTTTACGTCTCGCTTGTCCGTTTGATTTATTTTATAAAACTAGGTATTGGTTTAGTTAGTCCTTAATGGTAATCATCTGATCATTGTCCTATTGCTGAAATAAAGTAATTGAAATCGAGCGAGAATAAGTAGAAGTATTATAGGTAAATAAATAAACAAATAACTATTTATTTGTTTGTGCATGCTAATAACATAAACTAAATGTCCCATATCAAAAATTATTTTTATGTTATAAATTTCACAGTTCGAAAAAGATTATTGTCTAAATATTATCTCGCGACGATTTGTAAAAGCAAAGAAGTAATAAAAAAATGTATCATAAATCGGGAAACATTGCTTAAACGGCTTAAGGTAGAGAGAAACCGAAAGAGAAACCGAAAGAGGTATCCTGAGTTTTCCTTCCGATATACCCCCGATCCTGATATCGTTTGGCGAACGGAGCGGAGACGATTAGTGACCGCGTGGTTAGCTCAATGAGGAAGTTAGTGGCTTTAACAGTGATTTAGCCAAGTGATTTAGCTCAGTGAGGTAGAGCACTGCATAACTCACTCGCGCAGTTTGCTCACTAAGCAACGAACGTATGCCTTTAAAGGCCATTCGATTAATGTGTGATTTTTGACTTGTGTAATATTTTTTAAATATCTATTTTTTTCTACGCGTGTGAAACAGCAGGGAACAGCACGATTTAAAAACAAAAAGAACTTAATTCAAAGGATGTTTTTTTTGAACCATGTTTCTATTTAATTCTAAATGAAATATATGTCGAATTTACGCCGAACCGATAGTATGAAAAGACTATGGCTATACATATTTTCTTGAGAAATGCTACCTCATATTTATAGTGTTTTTCTGACGTAAGGATAAAATTTCATTTTTTTATGGGGCTCATAAAATACTTGTATTGGCTCACAAAGTATTTGTTTTGTCTAGTTCATAAACCATCCGTATTGTCGTGCTCATAAAGTATTTGTATTCTCGGACTCATAAAGAATTTGTATTGTCGGGCTCAAAAAGCGATAATCATGGCAGATGAGCGCAACCCGCGTAATGTCTGTCATCGCTATAGAAAAGCAGGTAATTTGCTTCAGTTTTTAATGAGAATTATTTCAATCTACTCTTTACGGGAAAACGAATAATAGCATATTGTATCTATCGCTTACAATGTAAAATTTGATAAATCGATAAACCCATTTTTGAAAAAAAAACGATTGTGTTATTAAAAACATTTCTTTGGTTATTTATAAAAAAAACTATCAAATACTAAATTTCATAGAAGTCAGCCCAGCGTGTTAGTCATTGGACTGATATATAACTGCTAATATTTTCATGTTTCAAAATTCTCACAAACCATTTCATCTGAGTCTGCAAACTTTCTACTCCAGCTCACATCTTGCACAGTAAAGCAAAACACAGAAACGCGTCACGGTATCTATTGAAGGTGGAGAATAGCGCTGCGTTATACTGAAGAGTTATAACGTCAAATTATTATCGATCTATTTACACAACCCTAGCCATCTTGTTTCATAAAAAAACGTGTCTATTTTAATAATGTCATTAAAAGTTTATCATCTAATGTTGTGTGCGTAATTAATGTTGAAATTGTGTGACAAACCGGTAGTTGGGAGTAAATACAGTTATAGTGATGTTACTGTATCTACTATCGAGGTTTCCTGTAAATAATATATCAAATATCATGTAAGTCAAAATAATAATCTAATCTGATTTAAAACAAAAACAAAGAAAACACCACGCAAAACAGAAAAATTGGTTTCATGATCTGTTAATAATCGACTGCACAGATACTTTGTAAAATGTCTTCAGGATACAGGTCCGTAGGTGTGTTAAAATTTCTAATAGAATTAACGATTTCCTTCTCTTGGGCTTTCAGGTTTGTTGGATAAGTTTTTTAAAAAAAATCGAAATAAACTATGAGAATTTATAATTAATCAAAGCTTCTGTTACTGCACTATAGATAGCACGCTAAGGAGTTTCATCGAAAAACATTTGACAATCAAGTATTCTGCTGTTGCACCATAGATGGCGACCTGTGAGACTGGTTTTGCTACTACACTATAGATGGCGTTATATGGAATATAATAAAAAATGTAGATATCGCCTAAAATATATTAGGTGTGATCAAAGGGGAAAGTAATTATATGGTTCCATACTAGACTCCATTGTATCTGAGTATATATTTAACCTGAATTAGGCAGGACAGAACCAAACCCACAATAAGTAAGATTGTCACGGAATTTCTTCACGGTATCGACTAATAATATCTCGATTAAAACAAAAACTAAACCGGACCCAGGTTTAGTCTAAATCTTGTGCAAAATTCATTTTAATAACTTCAGTAGTTTTAACAAAATAGTTTTTGAGTTGAATTCGTCGGTACAGACAGAAATAGAGTCGACATATTTTTAACATTAGATTCGTTTTAATAATTTATAATTCAAATGGAAAAATTATTTTAAAAACTACCAGGTTTACTGTCTAAATGTTGTGTAATATTTGTTTTAATAACTTAAGTAGTTTTCGAGTTGAATTCGCCCATACAGACAGAAACAGAGTCAACATATATAATATAACAATAGAATATTCAAATGAAAAAATTATTTAAAAGCTTCTAATTCGAAGGTCGCTGGCAGGGATTGCAATATTAATGGATTGAAGAAATAATTTGAATCTAATACCAGGTTCTCCTTTTCGCTTTAAAAAAAATCTATCCTCGAAAGGATTCTCTTTTCTTTCTGTTTTTTTTTATTAGATTATCTGTCGATATCAAAATCTTGAATTGTCAAATACTACTTTTTTCAAAAATGAACTTTTAAATCCATATTGTAAAATTCTATATTTTACACGTTTCTTATAAATAACAATCATACTCATTTGTAGAGCAATCTAAATATATTATTTCTAAAAGGTGTTTTTTGGTCGAGCGGCTCGATCTCTTTAACTACTGCACCAAAAAAAAATAAAAAAAATACCCACTTAAAGCTTATGTTTTCTACTTTGGGCGAAAAATATAAAAAAATTCGAAAAAAATATTTTTGTTAATAAAAAAATTAATTTTTATAACAATTGGCATGAGCGCCATCTGTGGGCGACACATCAAATATCTTAGCCAAATTGTATACTTGGAACACGCTAGATGGCGATATAGTGCGAAGACTTTGCACGGGTCAGCTAGTTAACTAATATTACTATTCGAATAAAATAGTTTATCTTTATATAGAAACACTGTTTTAATTTTTTTAAATTTCGTTTTTATATAATAAAGTCAATTATTATTGCCAGAGTTACCACTTCTTCTTTTCCCGTTAATTTTTCCCGTTTTTTAAACGCAATAACTATAATATTTTAGTTTAATTTTCTTAATTATCTCGCAATAATCTTTATTTCTACAAACACAATATATTAGTTTAGACTGTTGACGTAACTTTCTATTTTATTAATTTATAAAATAATTAACATTGCAAACAAGTAAAAGTGTTGCTTCAAACTTTGAAGTCAATTAACATCGAATAACATATTATCTTGTTATGGAGACACACTGCTCCTTCTTGAATTATAAAAAAAAACTAAAAGCGTAATTTTTAGAATTTACATCTAATGGCACAAGCGCTAGATATTAAAAAAAACAAAAGAATATAAATAACGTCCCATATTTCAAAATCCTTGAAAGATCACTTACATGTCCGCCTCTCTGTCTGTCGTATTCATTTTTCTGACACCACTTGACGTAGAGACTTGAAATTTACAATGGCTAACATGCAAAAATATTTCTATGCAAAAATTGTATACCTAATCAAAATAAATATTTTGAATTCCACTCATAACGTGAATTACCGCTTAAAACTTTGAAAACTTCGGAAAAGATGTTCTTCTCTTATTTCCCTGAATGTAAGATTAAAAAGAAACAAAAGTTTTAGAAGCCTATGCATATATTGTAAAAAAATTATAGCGATATTTTTAAATGTCATAGTTTTTGAGATATTTATAATAATAAATATGCCTCCCTTACTCACTTATATTAGGTATTATTAAATATTTGATGCGCTAGAAAATCCACACTGATGATGACATAACAAATACAGTAACCAAACGGAGTACATAACTCTCGATGCGCTAGTTAGACTCGCACTTGGTCGGTTTTTTACGTATCTCGCTTGATTTATATGTAAAACCTTAATTTCTTATCTTTTATTGGTCATTTATGATAAAATTAAAAACAGAGTGAAGTTATCCGGTTTATTTCATGTTTATATTTAATACTACCTGTGCCCGCGACTTCGTTCGCGTGCAATTCGGATTGAGAAAACTCATAAGAAATTCTTTTTTCTTTTTTCTCTGAGAACTAAACTTTACTGAAACAAACTAAACTGTACTGAGCATAAATTTTACTTAAAACGGTAATAGATGACGTTGGCATCCAAATGACTTCCAGATCTGATATTGGTGTACACAACGAACCTAAACTAAAGAATGACGTATTTTTTTTATTTGTCAACCGATTAAAATATAATAGCCTAAATATTAGCCTATACTCATCTAAATACAACACTGAAAACCGCATCCAAATCGGCTAATTCGTTGCTGAGATTAGCGCGCACAACGAAGGTGCGCATGGATAAACAAACAGGCAAGTCGACAAAGAGACAAACGAGCAAAATTTCTAAAAACTGTTGTCTTAGGCTTAATAGTAATAATTAGTAGGTAGCACTTATTTTTCAAATATTATAATCGAATCAGAAATTGTTTTTTTTAATTATAAGTAGTTTAAATGTCAAAAACTGCATTTACGTAACTTAAGTCTGAAATTGCTATTAATAATAATAAAAAAATTGTGTTTATACGTAAGTACACGCGTTTTAAATTATACTTCTTTGGCATAATATAAGAATAACTTTGTTTAGCACGGAAATAATTAATGGAAATAAAATAATAGAAGGAGTGGAGCGAGATTGTAAATACGGTTATTAAAATCTAAATTCAATCACAACAATTAAAATTCAAGAGTTGAAATTTAAAATTTACTTCACAAATAGGAAGTTCACAATTTTATTTTTCTACTAGCTTTCCTTTGTAAGCCAATCATCTGCCAGACCGTTTCCAAATAATCGTGCTTCAACTTTATCATTTTATCATACAGAGTAAAAAAATATTTGATCTTATTTTAAAATTAAATTCAAGAATAATGAAATTAAATTCAAAATTAAGTTTTGATTATTTTAAAAATATTAATGAATACTCAGCATTCAATTGGATATAAACACGTGTATATAATTAATTATTAAATTTAATAAAATAATCTAATTAAAGTTAAATTAATAATGAAAAGAAAGGAATATGCTGAATATTTATATTAAATTGTTGATTTAAATGCAAAAAATGCGTAACATATTCGAAACTGGCTGGCAAATAATTGGCTTACAGTAGAAAGCCAGCAGAAAAATAAAATGGTGGACTACTTATCTGTCAAATAAACTATGTAAATATATATTTAGTGAGCAATTTCAAAGAGTCGATTTTTTGTTGCATCGTGCCAACTTCATTTTGTATTTTTAAAATTTTTTCTTGTATTTTCTTGTATTTTTCTTGTATTTTTAAAATTTAAAATCCGCTTATATTTTTTATTCGACACATGTATGCAATAAATATGTTGCTGTATCAAGGATCCCTGTAAAAATTATTTCTCTAATAAGGTGTTATTCACTGAAAACAGTGACAGACACCCGATCAGGTAGACACCAATATGAGACAATAAGTATTCCCTTTTCACCTTCATTAAGGAACTTTCAAAATAAACGATGTTCATATCAGTTATGAGTGAAATTCACAATCGCTAGTGTTACTTATGTTAGGGGGCACTCCAAAAATATTAGATAGACGTAAATAATAGAACACCAAAATATTGTTTTTTATCTGTTCGCGCATCAAACGAAACCACTAAAATAATTCTATTGGGGTAAATAAACTGATATATTCTGTAGAAGCTTAGCTAATACAGCCTTTATTTAATTGCAATCAACACGCTAAAAAAGAATATATAATATGAGATATCAATACAAACCTCTCTTACTTAAAAAAGTTTACTTTATTATGATTGTAAATGGCGTATGTGTATTTTAACCTTCGATCTTATAGTTAACTTAATAATGTTCTTTAAAGGTCCACGTAATGGTGTGGTTACTGCCTACATGGTCCAAATTCACTAAGTCACTGGCACAAATAAAAAATATAGAAAATTAGCCATAAGTAAAAATAAGACCAGAACCGTCATTAAAATCACAGTTATTACTACATTTTACTAAATCTGTTCTGTTCATATTATTATAAGTCGACTTATAACTCTTATTTTTTCGCTTCTTTTTCTAGAGATATCTTCTAGTACAACAATACCGAACAACATTGTTTTTAAATATAATAAATGGAAATTAAAACAGTTTACATTACGAGTTTTAAATAGGTCGATAAGTTACATCGATGAACTGTGTCACAGGATTCGACGAATTGTATCTACTCCCCGCTCTATTGTTCCGCAACAATGTTGATAAGGCTAAACCGAAGTTGTATATATTCTCTGTGAAGTGTTTTGAAACGGACACCGGTATCATATCGCTAGAGAAACAGAATTCCTGTCAACAACTCAAAAGTGATACGGATTATATTTCGTCGACTCAAAATTAAATTTGCAGTGCATTATAGAATTGACACTAGCTGCTAATTGCTCATATCTAGATATATTTAATATTTTATTGAATATGATTTTGTTTCCCATATTTTTTAATACTTTTCCTTCCCGCAATAAAGAAAATATGCAGTTAATATAACATATTTTCTTTCTATTTTAGTAATTATTTTCATTCAAAATTATAGTAACACATAGCATTCGTACAGTATTTATGTTACTCGTAGTGTCGCAATTGGGTATTTGACTAAATTTTTGTATTTCATTAATCATAATTTCAAGGTACAAGCTGATGAAGAGTGAAAATTTTTTAATAATCTTAAAAATTGACCTAGTTACAAAAGTTTAAATTTAATCTTTAGACCAGGACAATATAGTATTCCCTGTGTTGTGAGGTCATTTTTAATATTGCACATTATATTCTACAAGAGGAAAAGAGACAGGGATATACCCGATCCTATCCGTATTTTCAAATTTAGAAGCCTATAACTGGCTTAGTTTTCAATCAATTTATGAATTTTTTTCAAGATTGGTTTTTAATTACCTTATATTTCACAATATTGTACGAAAAATATCAAAATTTAGAATAAGTCAACTACATTCCTAGGATATAAAACCCGACACGTTCGTATTTGAATCCGCGTATGTATGTCATTTGCCCAGGAAATCAAATTACGTAAATGATTTTATATTTAATCTGACAGTAAAAATAAAACAAAAAAGTTTGATTGGCAAATAATCAAGAAAACCTGTACACTTACAAACATATAACAAATACGCAGATATACGCGTACGCAGAGACGTATCATCCATATGTATACCTATATACCCATATATCCTTGTCCACCTACTGTTTATTCCAATCTGCACTTAAATTGAAGCTAAGTTTCCTTGCAACATCTAAGCTGAACTTATCCTATTTGAGATTAACCCCTGAGTATATACCATCGCAAAGTAGTAATCTTGTAATCATAATTTTTAAAATTGTATTTTCGAATCCTTCTTTACATCCTAATTACCCAGAAATCCAACAGACTTGGCAAATTGTTCGTCTAGAGAAAACATAGAATGCAGACGAAAGTTAAGGAAACTTGAGTAGCTTCAAAAATCAATGACACAGCGCGGTGTGCGAAGATTTGAGGGGCATTGTGATCGCAAAAAATTTAGTGATGCTGTTCACGTTCGACAACATTGAGCGATCGGTTACGATGATAATATAATCTTCATAATAAAAAATGTGTCAAGTATGACAAGTTATCTTATTGTAATTTATCAAAGCTATCTCCCCGGGCCCACGTCCGCTACTAATTTGATTAAGAACAATACCTAATTAGGTTAAAATCCGATGTCCACATCTTAACATCAGATAACAATGGAATAATATTACTTTAAATCCAAAAAAATTGTTTCAGGGTTTTTACAATTATTGAATGAAAAGGCATTTGTTTTATTTGTCTGTAAAAATATGAATCAATATTTTTTTAACAAAATACTGCTGTTGAATGTGATCTTAGTAGATGCTTGATCTGACGCCGTTTTACCGCGTTCTCCCGAGCACGTTGCGCCATCTATTGACATTTTTTAATGTTACTTTTTTAATGTTGGTCAGAGTTCCATCCTCCACTGTTTTTCTAGTTAAAACTTATTCGTCAAATTGAATAATAAACTATCCTACACCAAGTTTAACGATTGTATACTTCGACGGAAAATAATATTAAGGACAACCTGAATTAAGAAATGCAAAAGATATAAACGACCAAGTAATTTGTCCACGCCTTTGGCAGATATACTAGGCAATATATTTATTAGGCGTAAGATAAAATGAGTGTGGAAGAAAATAACTTGTACCATTAAATTCTAAGTGTAGGATATGCACATTCTTGTAATACCATTTCTATTCAAACTAAACAGGTGTTTTGCTACCAGGGTTGCCATATGTAAAATCGCTTTTTCCGGGACATTTCTACTACCATTTCTACTACTATATAACAAACGGTGATTTAAAGAAAAAAAAATTAATTTGACCCAACAAAAGGTTTTTTGAACCCAAAAAACATTGAGATTGATAAAAATAAATAAAAAAGTTGTTTTCTTTTTCCAAAATACAAAGTGAAGTTTTTAATAAAGTTTATTGACTTATTAAATAAATATAAGTAATTTAATATAAAAACGGTCGTTATGTTAATCACATTTATCCAAATTACTAAAAGCTAATATTAATATTTGGCCAAAAAAAATTGTCCCACAATAACTAATCTTATCTAATTTCAACTCAAAGCTTAACTTTCGTAGATTGACAATGACAATAATATTTAATTTATTATGTTCATGTTTGGATTTAGTTATTTTAATAAACTGAAGTTGAATTCTAACTCTTTGCAATTTATTTGAATTTAAATTTAAATTTATGCCTTGATTTGATCCGTAATGCGTCATGCGATTCTGGTCTTTCCATTGATCAATTTGTATGGCATGTATAGGTTCACGAAAAATGCCAATAAAGACAATTTTAAAAAATTACCACATTTTTTTTACATTTCCGGGACACATTTATTATATTCCTGGACACGGGACAGTATCACAAATTCCGGGACAATTTCGGAAATCCCGGACATCTGGCAACTCTATTTGCCACACCGTTTATGAAGGTGGAAGTACTTTAAACGAATCAAAAAGGAACAATTCTGAAGCTTTATCCATAATAAGCTTTCATAACGAGCTTTATTTTAAAATGAGGACCCAATTCATGTTTCATGATAAATTATGATTATATGTTATGTGTACTATCAAATGTATAAATTACCTATAAAAAGAAGTTCGTAGCAAACTAAATTATTATTAACCTTAAAACCTTGAAGGTAAACCTTGAAGTACATTAAACTCTCAAATGTAATTATCTTCATCCAGTAGTGTGCACTGTGCTTTCCTAAACTCATTAACGATTACAGCATTTAAGAGCATAACTTTAACTGTTTCCTATTTGATATTACGTTATACTAAAAAGAGTTTACTAATAGAACTGACCTTAATTGATTTGTTAAACTGATATAAACGAAGTGCCCAAAAAAGTTGACTACGAACGGGTAAACAAGTGCTATTCAATTGTTAGTATCGTCGACAGGCGACTATATGACATGAATACACCAGTAGCTCGCAGGAGCAACCGAAGACGCACATTTCGACCGACCATCGATAACCTCTGTCGCTTGTGTCGATAACTATTTTGGTTTATCGTTACACATGTGTGCCCCTATTCCAGTGAGGCTCTTGTTCTTCCAGTCTACTGGCGAACCACAATAGATAAAATGATGCAAAGATTCGATACGCATTTATATGTAAGGGATTTTTTTAATATAATCACAATTTATTGTATATGGTTTCCAAAAACCAAGAAAATTGATTACTATAACTTTAATTTAAATCGCATTTCACTTAATTATCCCAAGAATGTACCTATTGCTGCAATCTTTACTTTTGAATTTCTAGGTGATTTCAACATTTCTTTCGATTATGATTCACAGGCGTGGAAGGCTTGAATGACAGACTTGAAGGTTTTCTGTATGTGTATAGTATTGTGGACAACTAATTTGGGTCAGTAACACTAAATGGGTGAGTTTTCGAACTTACGTCAATGTTGATATGTGGGAACACTTATGTTTTAACGTAGAGTAAATTAGATATAGCCGCATAATATGATTTTGTGGAAATTTTATTACTGCTACACTGCTGACAACAAATTAAGGACACATGTGAAAGCATACAAAATAGCATAAATAAAAATTAATTACAAACAGAAACTTGTCTTTTCTTTAAACTATATTCAATTTACTGTAGTACAGTTTAGTATCCAATGTGGTTGCCGTTGTGCCATTGGTTTCCATTTTGACACAATTTTACTTTTTTTTTTGGGTATTTTAAATTGTAAATTTTGTTTCAATAGTGGGAATCAATTCGAATAAAATTGGGGTATACAGTTTAGAATTCCAGCTAGATAACAGTCATCTACATCCAAAATTTAATTACACCATTTAATAGTTAAAGGATCGAACAATTCATTATATTAAGTAGGGGCTGTGACGCATAGCTCGCGGCGGAGGAAGACCCGTCGTCATTTTTAGGTCGTTTTGGCCGCGTCATATAATTTCCATTTAGTATAAATTTTGAATAGGAAAAGCTACGACGCTCGTTTCAATCGACAGCTCTCGTTAAGATTTCTCGATTGCGTGTGTAAAACATTAATGGATATGTATGGTGTCACAATTAAAAATTAAGAAAACTTGATACATTGTCGGCATATACCTGTAAAAAAAACAAACCAAAATATAGGAATCATATACAGTTGGATAGAGCGTCTCAAGAGCAATCCAAAGATAAAACAGCATATGCGTAAACGTATTCACATAAAACACGTGGCCGCGTCTCCGACACAACCTCATCCCATTTTTTATTCATTTTCCCTTTTAAAGGACGTCGTACGTATTTATCATAGCCAAATTCTCGTATTTTCTAGTAAATGTCAATTGTGCTAGTCTGTGTTCTCTTTTCAGAAATGCACTTTTCGTGCAACCCTTTTTTTTCTTTGTCTCTACCAGTGGCGTGGAAAGGCCCTTGTTGATGCGTTATTTTGTTCCAAATACATTAAAGTTAACCTTAATCACTACACGAAATACGAAATATTAAAAGGAGTATCTCTTGATAATTGAAACCATCCTGCGATCTACTTACGGGATCGTTTTTTCTCGGTCTTTTCTTTCTATGAACACTTTTAATTGTATAACAAAAGAAAAGTTGTATTGATGAAAATTAATTATTATTTTTCCCATTGTAGTATCACAATTCTCTTTTCGACCCATATTTGTTTCAAAAATTACAATGAAATTATGCACATTAACAAAATGTTAAATAAGAAAAGAGGCAAAAGTAACTAATTTAGGAGAAAAGTACTTGCTTTTGAAAATATTGGTTTTAGAAAACAAATATCATGTCCTTGATAAGAAGGCCTAACAGAAAATGCAGTAACTATCAGTTCGAGTTATTTGTTTCTATATTAATTATACCTGGGTACTTAATAACGAAAAGCATTACGTTAAAACATACAATAACATCTATTTCAACTCACAACTAGGGGGACCTGAACAATAAATTTTACCCAAACTTTGGTCTGTCCATAATTAGATGACTACGATTGTTTATATATGTGTGCATATATATATTATATATATATATATATATATATATATATATATATATATATATATATATATATATATATATATATATATACTTGTGCATGCGCACATATCAAATATCTATACCGAGCTTCCTTCTATGGGTTCATGAGCACAAAATAAGACGATTATAAGCAACAATGCGGACCCTATTCTGATGTTACAATAAGAGTTAAGTATCCTACAGCATAAGCAAACCTAACGCCGTGCGGCATCATCAAAACGACATACGACGCTACACTCCTAACACTTTCACTGACTTTGAATAGTGAGCGACACAAGCATTATTTCGGCGAAAGAAAAATCCGGTGCTTTTTCTAAAGTTATTTTGCATGGAAGTTCTGTTTACGATAATAAAGCGTTCAGATTTAATCAGGAAGTGGGAAAAATTAAAACGGGAGAGATCTAACACAAGAATCTACCCAAGTAAACAATATTCTGTGTATACGTAATATAATGAAATTGTAGACATTCCAAAGTCCTTCTGGATGAAACTAATTAAGTATTTTCTGAAAATCATCTAGATGGCGCAACTAATTTATTTCAAAATTCAAAATGCTTCCAAAGAAGATTTTTGGGTAATTTAAATACAAAATATTCGCCATTATATTTGCATTATTTAAACCGTATTATAATTAAACATTGTTTCTCAATTTATTTGTTTCCTTTACTAAAATTCCATATTTTCTATTACAGTCTATTAATATTTAGTTCTGTTTATTTAACTTTATTCCTTCTTTCGCCTGACCACACGTCCTCACATTTGTTATAATTTTCTATTCTTTATGACTTACCGTAATATAATTTTATTGGTACATGCATAGACAACAAATACAAAAATATAAAGGTAAAATCTAAATAAAAACAGTTCATTTTTTTCACCCTCTCATGAGAATTATTGTATATTCCGTAAGCCACTTTTAATTGTTAAATTTTTGTGACCACCCTTCCTGCGATGTTAACTTTTAAGGCAACAAATAAAACAAATCTAAATATTTATCAGTTAATCCATTCAAATTAAGTTATTTTGTTTTGGAATAGATTGTTAAAATGGTTTTTAAATTAAAATTAGTTAAGGCTATTATTCAATTTTTAAAATAGTGACGGTCTCTATCCATGCATGATTTATTACAAACTTCACTATTGAGTTCTGAAAACTATAGTTTTCGATAGCCATTTTTGGCTGCATAGGGTGCATGTATCTGAAGCTGATCTTAGGGTGCATGTAAAGTTAGTTTAAATATACACTATTTTCAACTGCATGGCATGGCATGGCTAACAACAAAGTTACCACTAATGTTCAGTTTAAATTTTCCTGTATCCATTGATACTTGTTTTATCAACGATACATAAAAGAAAACTGTTTACATGTTTAATATACAAGTTTGAACAAGATCCAAAATACTCGTATTACCACCGTTTATAACGAGCTGATTTATTATAGAAATTGTTCGTTAACCTAAAACTAATATGTCTGTAAATTATATAAAGTAAAATGAAGTGTTCTCAGGCGTTATTTAAAATTCATAGCGTCATAACCTCTTGCACATCGATAATGAATTGAGTTAAAAAAAATAAACTGAGTATTGTACGTATATTAAAACAGTTAGATATTTATTAAACTTATAGTATTAGATACACAACAATTAATAAAATATATTTGACATAATCGGCTAACTGCAATTTTCATTTTAAACCAATACTTATTTAACATAATCTTCCCTGATTGCAACGACGATTGAAACAGCATCGCTACGAGATTCTAAATCTCAAACTTCAATTTTTCTGAAGTCATTTTGCCATCATCAAAATCATACATTTCAATAACATCACACACTTCAATACAACAACATTATATACTTCAATAACATCATACACTTCAATACAAGAACATCGTGAATTTCAAAAAACATCCCCTCACTTAGTTTCCGATTTCCTATATTTGTTGATTCTCTCACTGCCCTTAATGCTATCGAAGCTGTTTTGTCTTCGTAACGATTTTAACGTGGCCGCACTTTTTTTAGACGATTCGCCCGGCTTATCGTCGATCTGGCTCATGCTTCGATCCGACAGCAAATCGTCGTCGCTTTCAGTTTTACTTATAGTTATCACCGGTATCACAGAACCCACGGAATCAGATTGCTTCGATTGGTTGCTCGAGTCGGACGTTTGTTTGCGTTTCAATTTCTTTGTCGAGGTTATATCGAAACTGTCTTTCGGCGACTTGATTTTTTCTTTCAATTCTAATATGGGTGGAACTTTAACGCTTTTATGAGTATCCTCTAAATTCTTCATATCACTTTCAGCTGATGATCCTTTACGTGGTAAGGGTCTTATCTTACTCTTGGGGGTTTTATCGCGCTCTGACTCATTGAAAACGACATTGTTCTCAATAGCCATTTGAACACTCTTCAATTTCTGCTGTTTTACAGCATCTTTAACAAAGTTGAAAGATTTAATCTTCTTTTTTTCTTCGACGGGCGGATTTACGTTTTCATCTATTTTAATTTTTAATTGTTTTTTAGCTCCTATACCTTTCAGAGCAGGCCCTTTTTCAGTTTCAGTGTTTGCTTTTGTGACGTTAATGTCTTTCATGTGAAGGACGTCTACGGGTAATGATTCATGAAATTCTGTGTCGGTTTCATCATCTGCAGTCGAGTTTGGTTTCTCCGGAGACACGGGATTCGGTCTGCCTAAAGCCATTCTGACAATCTTGTTGAGAAGAGCACCTGCAAAAAGATTTATTAATGTTTTAAAGTAAATATCGACGAATCGTAAATACAACTTTTCTATGAAACATATTTTTTTATTTTGCCTTTTTTCTCTGTAGCTGCTTTGGCAGGATGAATGTCAGAGGACTTCTTTTCATCTGAATCGATTGATTTTGTCGGCGGTAGAACTGGTAAAATTCGCTTCCACTTGGCGAAGGGCGTATTCTCCAAATCGTTTGAACCTGCCCGTCGCCTTCGATCCGCTAGCTGGAACATTTTTCTTCGTTCCTCTGTTCTTTCCCTTCTCAGTTGCATCTGCAAACGAATGGATCGATATAAGTATGCTATTATTCCTTTATAGATTTGGTCAAAATATTTACAAGATATCTTACGGATTTTAAATAATAATGATGTTTATATTTTCGAGAATTTGACACCGAGCGATAATGCTCTATATCATGGTGTTTTCACTCATCAACCCATTATTTTTAATTTATTCCTTTTTTCAATATTCCCTTTTTCATTAGGCAAATGTATTGTTGTAAAATAAATTTCCTGCAGTCACACAAAATATGTAAATGAAATGATGTGTATATAATTGGAAAAAATCAAAATTGATAAAAATATAATAGAGAAAATGACAAAGAGGAATATATGTAGGATATAGGTCTAAAGATTTAAGTCTACCACGTAAATCTAAGATAGACGAGGCACTGTCTTGGAAATTTAAAGTTCCAACTCAGATATAATTATATTATTCTACATTGATATCAAAAAGACAAGCAACTAAACAAAGACATTCGAAATCTGCTAAAGGTCTAGTTCTCAAGAAGAGGCAAGGCAGCGATGTATTCTATTTACACAACATTAAATGAGTCCTTTTCAAAACCTCATAGCTTAGTTTTAAATTAAATTAAGTGTAAAAAAATTTGGTTTCATTAAGTTTATATTAGGTACTAAAGTTTTATTAAGATTAGGTAATATTTCAAAATTTTAAGAACGTAACTGTAATAGTTTACCGGGGGCGATTTTTAGGAAAGGGCTTACTTAATGCCAAGTATGTACTACATAGTGCCAAATAGCTATTAATACTACATAGTGCCAAATAGCATAGTGCCAAATAGCTATTAATCTCACTGATCATCTAAACTAAAGGACATTTCTTGTTATACAATTTACATCTTTAATAGAGGTTTATTAATAGGTACTACATAGTGCCAAATAGCTATTAATCTCACTGATCATCTAAACTAAAGGACATTTCTTGTTATACAATTTACATCTTTAATAGAGGTTTATTAATAGGTACTACATAGTGCCAAATAGCTATTAATCTCACTGATCATCTAAACTAAAGGACATTTCTTGTTATACAATTTACATCTTTAATAGAGGTTTATTAATAGGTACTACATAGTGCCAAATAGCTATTAATCTCACTGATCATCTAAACTAAAGGACATTTCTTGTTATACAATTTACATCTTTAATAGAGGTTTATTAATAGGTACTACATAGTGCCAAATAGCTATTAATCTCACTGATCATCTAAACTAAAAGACATTTCTTGTTATACAATTTACATCTTTAATAGAGGTTTATTAATAGGTACTACATAGTGCCAAATAGCTATTAATCTCACTGATCATCTAAACTAAAGGACATTTCTTGTTATACAATTTACATCTTTAATAGAGGTTTATTAATAAATACTGTTAAAAGTTTGATAATGTGACATTAAGCATATTCACAAAAATTTAAAATTTTAAATAAATTGACATTACTATTAGACTTTTGCATTATTTTAGATACTTATGTCTCACAGATTTCATTAGCTTCACATGTATGTAAACAAAACTAGAAAGTCGATTTTCAACAATTTCTAACTTAAACATAACTTTAAACAATAACTTAAATAGTTATGTTTAAGTAAAACAATAACTTAAACATAACTTTAACTTTAAACATAAGTTTGCGATACTGAATTCTTCTTTACTTTAGTTGTTGGATTTACTTTTAGCCATTGAAATGTTCTCGTGATCACCTACCTCCTATGTCAGACCCTACTAGTTACAATATCTAACTAAACGACTCATTAAACCGAGTCATACTAGTAGCTCGGTTGGTTGACTATTGTTGGCTATTGAAAATATTTGTTGGTAAAATGTTGGTTGGCTATTGAAAAGTTTTCATGACTACCTTCCTCCTTCATCATCAGGATTCATTCATAATTACAACATGTTACTAAAGGACCCATCGAGAATAAGTCAAACGAGCCCAATGTCAATAGGTTTACTATTAGCCATTGAGAAATGCCCATGATCATCTCCCACACGCATAATTTAATCCTCCTGATTACAATATGTTACAAAAGGACTTATTGAGACAAGTCAAATGAGACCAACTCGATGGGTTTACTATTAGCCATTGAGAAGTTCCTCGACCAGCTCCCTCATTCACCATCATATCAACTTGATTATAGAATATATTTAAATTACGTATTTAAATAAATTAATATTTTTTTCGGGTACTTGATTTGTAAAGCTAGTTTTACAATATTTATATAAAACTTACCTTTAGATCATTATTCGCTTCTCTTAAAGATGTAGTAAGAGACAATAAATAATATATTATTAGTACCAATAAAACTAAAAGGGGTATGACTATTCCAGGCGAAGCTATGTAATCCACAGCTTTCTTCAAAGTGGCTGGTAAAATTCGCTCGAGATTTTTGGTGAAAAGATGATAAATTTTCTTATAATCCGAGAATGGACCGCAGTGCCAAGACGGTTCTACCCTCACAATTGCATAACCAACGGGCAAAACGCATAGAAACAGCATCGTAAGCAAGAGTGCCAAATAGAAGTTATTACTTCTCGATGCTCTGAAAACGACTTCGTGCGGTACATTGCATGTCATGACAGCCCATGATCGGAGGTACATCATTATTTCTAATTTTATAAGATTTAATAATACTATCCCGGGCGAAAAGAACATCCCCATCCACACCATACCCTGATTATTGACCAAGTGCAAAATGTTTTCAGCTATTTTAAAATCTCCATATTGAGGAAATTTCTTTTCCAAATCCCAGCACCAGCACTTATTCATAAACCTCACGAAGACGGCACGAAAGAAATCCACAAAAAGCATTGTGAAAGTTGTAAGAACCTGAAAATTACTGAAACATTAATGGGACATTCACGCACAGTTTAAGTATATCTTTACGACAATTAAATGAAACCACGTGATGTAGTATTATTTCTACTTTCTTTAATTTATTTACCACGACCTAGGTTTCGTTGTATTACAACATCTTCAGGTGGGATATTAGCAAAGATGTTTGACTTTGCTAATATCCCACCTGAAGATGTTGTAATACAACGAAACCTAGGTCGGGGTAAAGAAATTAAAGAAAGTAGAAATAATACTACATCACGTAGTTTCATTTAATTGTGAACAATGAATTTCTACAAAATTAACGCCAAATATATTCAATATCTTTACGAATTAAAACAATATAATAAATCTTACCAAGTCCATAACTGTTAGCTTAACCAACTCCTGTCCGAACATAGTTTCCCAACAGAGCTTTCTTAGTTTCTTCTTTGTTTCCAGATCCAACTTATATGTAGTTATAATCGCACCAGATTTGGTTTTTGTGATTATGACGTATGAGGTTTTATTACTAAACGAAGCTGTTTCCTTCGTCGGACGAATGGCATTTGTGGAAGTAACCACTGTGCTTTCTGTGGATAGGATTGGTGTTGTTATGTTGGTACACACTGTTGTATAACACTTTTTAATCGTTGTCTCCATTAAATTTGTCGTTAATGTATTTTTCGAGAACGTCGATGGTGTAGTTGTATCTAACTCAATGAAAGTATCTTGATATTCAGGACTAGTTAAATCTGAAGCAGTTATTGAGTCTATGCGGGTTGAAGAATAAGTTGACGTAACAGAATCAGTACTTGAGGTGGTATATTCGACGTCATAAAATGTACTGTCAATAGGTTCATAAGTGAAAAAGGGAGTGGTAAGATTACCATTCTCATCCATTGTTAAGGTAATATTTTCCCTATTAGTTTGATCAGTAGACGATTCACTATTAGATTCCGTGTACCCAGTGGAGCGCAACCAATCGCTCGTGGCCATCCAACTGGGTGAGGTATATAATGAGATTGTATCGTAAGTACTGACTTCGTCTTGCGTGGTTATTTGGGACTGGGTACCGTTTTTGACGTCAATTGGAATCGGTGATGTGTAATCAGCTATACTAATGTAATCGTAATAGTCCCCGTCTTCAGGTGGAATTTCATCTTCTGTGTCGAATACAGTCTTATTTATTCCTAGCAGAATTTGTAATATGTAATCAAATGGTGTAGTTTCGGTTGTTATATTTGAAGGATTAATATCTGTAGGAGAAATCGTAGCATTGGTACTGTAATAACGATATCCGGTATTGTCGACGAGCATTGCTGGTGATTCAGTGGTGCTGTCGCTATTGTCAGCGCTTTCGTTCGAACTTTCATCTGAGCATTCTATTTCAATTTTTTGGCAGTTTACGAACTTGGTCAAAGGAAAGGAATCGAATTCTGTTGTTTCGATTGAAGGATTTGTTGAGTAATATGCCATCCTTTCTGTCACGGTACTTTTGAAAGGAGTCACAGAAGGCGGTGCCTCGAGTGTTCTGTTTGGTTTGAGTTTCTGAAGCTCATCAGTCATGTCGCCTATTTTGTTGAATTGAGCGAATATTAGAGAATACAGATTGAGAAGATTCAATAGCATTATCCTGTAAGGAAAATATTGGTTAAATGTCATTTATTAATTTAAATCATCTAAAGTTTAAAGTTTTCTTAAGTCGAACTGCGGAGAAACAATGTTTTAAGTTTGAAACTGTTTTAATATTTCTTAAAATTATACCATCGTCGATTAAATAGAATCCGAAATTAACGGAATCCGAAATTAGCTAAATTAATCAAAAATGTTTAAGCCCTCACTTAAACTTAATAAAAGTAAAAATGGCAACATTTATCTGGATAAAAGAACGCCTATTTGTTGATAATCTAAAATTTAAAGATTTTTCTGGCATAAGATGTGTTGCTCTTTAGCGAACGTATGTGGCCTATTGACCGCTGTTCTAGGGTAGTCAATTATTTTTACTGTTTAGGATTTGAATCTGAAGGTTTGTCAATTCGGATGATGTAGGGAGTAAAAAAATATTATATCGTCCCCTTCGCCAATCCAGCATTTTTGGATTAAAGTTTGCGTTGAAGTGAATTATTGGTCTTTAATATCACTTGTTGAATTATATATATATATATATATATATATATATATATATATATATATATATATATATATATATATATAATAAAAATTATGCTATTCCACGCAATTATTTTTCATGAAGCTAACAATTTATTACTGTGATAGTAATTTCACCATTTCTAAAATTTCATAATTCCTGGATATAATTTTAAGTGCTAATATGTAGAAATTACGGTGCCATACATTTGTAAACAATATTAATTATATTAATAAAGTTGTCAAATCATTAATCATAAATTATAAGGCTTTTTTATTACTATTCAATCATGGTTGGTATTTTTTTGGAATAGAGATGTGATTGGTATCTAAACAACATAGATCGATGTAGATCAATTCTTGGGGTGCTCATACTTTCTAGACGATTTTTAATAATAAGGAGTTTTTTGGTAATTTTCGGTATTTACATTTTTTTCAATCCACCCTAAAGCATGGATGATAAGTAGTTTATCTAAAACTTTTTTAGTGATTTGAAGAAGAAAAAAACAGGTTACGACGTTTCCCAATATGTTGAAATATACTATGGTTCGATTAAATAATATTAAACTATAGTATACTTAATTCAAAATATATAATTTATCGTATTCGTTTTTCATCACGAGTTTTAATTTGACACAGTCGAGCAACATGTAAATGTGCGCATAACATAGAAATATATTCGTGATCTCAAACCTTTTTGATTAATTACTATAAAGTCCTATTGAAATGCTACGAGAATTATATTTACCATTTATCTAGGTTTCTAATATTTGTTTAATTTTTCAATAATTGCATATATGCTATTGTTGCTAATTGAAGTATATATCTGGGAATACTACGAAACAAGCCAAATATACTAGAATAATTTTATTATGTGGAACAAATTAAGCAAGGTATATTTGCAGAGAAATGTGCTGGTAGATCTTAGGAAGATAAAAGAGGGTAGAAGATGGTTGTATCAGACTCCCTATTCACAAGAAATAAAACGATATAGCCAATATACCAAAATGTTTATGTGGCTCTTTATCCCCATATGTTCCGCTATACGGGAAGATGACGTCATGATACAGAATTATCATTCAAAATTTACCTCCCCAGCTGGATTCGAAGCTGCTTTCTTGGATGATAGTGCTCCAGAAAACCGAGCAGCTCAAAAAATATTGGAAAGAAAGCGGATATAAGCGACATCACTATGGTAGTCTCGTTCTGACGCCACCATCGGCCCTCCAGATTCTCCTCGGTGGATCGGTCCACGACTTCCACAACCGCGAATGCTGACACGGCGAGTAGGAATACGACACACAAATTAACCAGCACTCTGAGTGAGATGATTCTCCAGCTGAAATATGTTGTGATGGAAAATTTAAGCATTTTGCAGAAGTTAGTTGAACAAATGCGTGAGAGAAGATGAGGGAACATTAAAAAATTATGCAGTCAAATTATTATAACAAACGTTATGTAATGCTGATCGCAAAACCTTGCTCTGATTTGTGATTTATTGATATGTCAACTAGCTTTTAAAGGTAACTGTATTAATATTGAAACAAACAAACAAATACTTTCGAAAAACTCATCGCCAGCTCAATTAATTTATTTTATATATATTTGTATATTAAATTACACAACTTTCGCTAATAAAAAATATATATAGTCTACATGCTCTCGCAGGTTGGTAGCACCATAACTTAATCTAAGACATTAAAGTTATGGTAATTAATTTAAAGGCTATCGATATACTAACTTTCTAGGATCTTTCTTCTTCTCGGCTTCCTCTAAAAGAGCCTCTTTAAAGCCGAGAATGATCGAAGCAGTTCTGTTGTGAGCAGTTTCAGCATTGCCGATCATGAAATCCCATCCCGTGAAGAGTTTCCACGAAAATATGCACTCGTCTTCCTTTTCCGACAACTTTGACATTCGTGAGTTTTCTGCCATCCTGTTGCGTTAAATGTATATATGTTATATTGAATAATACAATTACTTTAATAGAATTTAAATCAAAAGTAGAGGATGAAATAAGCCGGATATGTAAATTAATAGTGGAAAGTAAGCTTCCGAAAACCGAAAAAAAATTACAGATTAAAATTGCTAACACGATGTCATGGTCCGAAAAATGTTAAGGAAATGTCAAGATATTTTATCAGATCTGCTTTTTTTACAAATTCGATAGTTATAAAGGGCGCTTATGGTTAATTTAGTAAATACATTTGGTGGTTAAAAAAATGGTTAATTTAGTAATCAGTAATTATCAAATTTGAAAAAATTTTTGGAAATATCAAGATATCTCATTACATCTGCCATTTTTTAAATGAATGCTCATAAAAACAACAAATTCGACAGTTATAAAGGGCGCTTGTGGTTAATTTAATAAATAAATTAGGTGGTTGAAAAGTGATTAATTTAGTAATTAGTAAAATGGGGGGTCAATTATTCAAATTTGAAGCAAGTTTTCAATATTTTCACTTATTTCGCTTTCATTTAATTTTGTGCGATTTTTTATGTTTAATATTTAACAATTTGTCTTCTTTTATGAATGTTTGTGTACATTATTTTTGAAGTTTTTTTTCATTATATATATATGTTGCATGTGTAGTAATAAATAATTCGGATAAAGTCGGAAAGATTATAAAAAATATTCGTTGCAAAAACGTAATTTTTATTGATGTCAATTTGTTTTTTAGTTAATAAAATAAAATATTAATAGCCTATGCGATTATCATAATCAAGCTTCAGCAAAAGTTTTTTTTTAACTAGATAAAGGAAAACAATGAAAAATTAATTTCCTTTCAAATACACCTGTAACACCATTTTTCGACTCCTATAAGGCCGCTAAAATATAGCAACAATCCAAACTCTATATATATATTTGAACTAAAAATATATTTGTGTACACGGAATCATTAAAACTAGTTTACAAGTGAACAAAGCTATAGGAGAAAATTGACTTTGAAGCAAAACCTCTACAAACGTTTTTGAACTCAATATACCGATAAATATCAAGTCAATTTCAATATAAAGGAAATGGAAATCTGACTACAGTTCATAGATAAAACAGTACAGTAACAGTACAGTACATTTTCGACTTATTACGTATTCTAATATAAGTGACAGCCGAAGGTTGTAAAAAATATTTGAAAAAACGAGTCAACAAAGGTGCAGGAACCACTCTTCCAGTAAAGCAAAATAGATAAAAAATAATTTTATGACAGACTGTGATGAAACTGAAATACTTACTACAAAATATGAAAGAATTGAAAGTAGGTGTAATCAAGAAAAAAAAAGATTAAAATGAAATAATATAAAACTTACAAATATTGACATAACCTTAATTTAAGGCAGTATGCTATGAATGACAAAGGGTAAAAATCAGGAATCAAGGCGGATTGAACATTTTTCTGATAAGTATTGAAACCACTTATCCAGGAAGAGTTCTAAGGATCAGAATATAATTGGCCCAAAGTTTTGCAGCTTTTGAAGAAAAAGAAGCACTTTTTGAATAAAGTAATTGTTTGTTAGGAAAGAAGAGAATTAAGCAGATTTCAGACCGCAGTCCTATACCGTGAGCGAAATCTAATTCAATCTGATTATGAGATAGTTTAGATTTAAATGTATTGTTCAAAATATTTGATAGAAACTTAAGTACGTTTGACAAAATGTTTCGATATCACTGTTATCTTTGGGGACGTCACTTGTCGATGTACACAATCCAAATTTATCGATAAGTCAGCAGCAAATCGATTATGCAATATCAATAAAAATTCAACTTTCTTTCTCAACGTGGCGACAAAGCTGTAAACGTAGACCGCCAGGCCTGTTGTGAAATAGGCCATCGGGAGTCTGTAACCACCGTCATTTCCGGAATCTCTGTTGGTGTAGTATCCGTAAAATATGGGAGAATATTTGAGCACGCCTTCGAATTCCCACAGCGTCAACAGGTTTGTGGATTTATTTTTTTCGTCGTCCAGGATTCGCTTCCTTTCGCCAGCGTCTTCGTGATTGGCCGTCAGAACCTGAAATCGGAATGAGATTTCATTGGTAGCGAACTTATTTTCTAGTATTATACTACATGACAACTACATTACGACACGACCACGATTTAATAGAAGTTTAAAAAGTAGGTTAATAACTGTGTGTCATAATGAATGTGTCATTAAGCGTAGGGATATATATGCTCAAATGATTATTTGCACATATATATCACTATGCTTAATGACACATTCTCGGCCATTAAATATGAATGATGTCGAAATATATCTTTTAATAACAATTCTGATATCAATCCTTTTTCCCGTTCCTGTAATGTTATTACATTTTCATATTCATTTGTCAAAAGTAAAATTTCATATTTATTGCATTTTTCTTTATTTTTCTGAAACCATACCTCAGTGAATTTATAAATAATTACAAATAGGAGTATTTTATTATTTGTATTGCGACATTATCATGATATTAAGTTATCAATTAAATATCTTTGGTCATAAATGAAATTTTCACGTCACTACTTGTCGGTGTACGAGACCGAGACTGATGCAAATATTAATGGAGTTAAGGCTATATAATTATTATGTGCAAATTGACTTTTTTAATTTAATATGTATGTGTGTATATAGTACTAGAAAAATCATCATATAGTTTTCCTTTGCTTTTAATGTGAACTTTGAACAGTACACACACACACACACACTTTGAACAGTACACACACACACACACTTTGAACAGTACACACACAGATATTACTTTCATCAGCTTTCGCAGTTTTTTTTTACTTTTAAATGAAACTATGTGATGTAGTATTATTTCTGCTTTGTTTAAACCAAGCAGAAATAAGTAAGAACTTAAGTTCTTTACCACGACCTAGGTTTCGTTGTATTACAACATCTTCAGGTGGCAAAGAATCTGAAGATGTTATAAAATAAATACCTGAGGATGTTGTAATACAACGAAACCTAGCTCGTGGTAAAGAACTTAAAGAAAGTAGAAATATTACTACATCACATAGTTTCATTTAATTGTGAATAATGAATTTTTACAAAATTAACGCCAAATATATGCAATATTTTTTTTTCATTTAACATTTAACAATCCGACAAATCCCGATTCCATATATACAGTTGTAATAAAAACGTGTTTCTTATGGTAACCCCGTATATTAGTCTGAGAAATGTGATATGCGATTCGGTAAAAAAATGTATTTTTCCTCGTCGAGATTCAGTTTTGACGGTGATTTGTTCAGAAACGATTGAGAATGTCATTTAGTTCTTTAAATGTTCTACTCATGTTGGTGAATAAATGGAAAGTAAAATATGGACACAAAGTACTTTTATATAATAAATTAGAGTTTTTTCTCAAACTAATTTAAAAACCAAACAATCCGATACAAAAAGAAAACCTGAAAAAAAATTCGTCGTAAAATATAATTTCGCACGCTTTATTATAGCATATATATATATATATATATACATATATATATATATATATATATATATATATATATATATATATATACATACATACATACGATAGTGTATCAAAGAACGTATCTATTATTAACACAGGTAACTGTGAATATCAATCTGCGTAACGATATAAAAAAACTATGAAAATTATCAACTGTCTATAAAAATCCCTTTCAACGTCGCAATTCAACGAAAAAAAACATATCTATTTACAGCAATACATTTAAAATACACTCAGTTTAATATACAAAATCACCTTTATGAATAACGAGCACATTCTTTGTTACAACCTGTAATACATATCGAAGTGCGGTGTTACTGGCAATAAATGAGAGGTACAACGCAGTTTAGCCTTCAAATTTTATTAATAAGTCTATGATACTAATTTTACGAAAGTTGATCGCTTCTCACATTTATTGTATTTTTTTTCAGTTCATAGATACCTTAACATCGATATTGAATCTCAAAGTATCGCCAATGGATAATTTCATGAGGACGCCAAATAAAACAATGCGTGGCAAAATATATAAATAATATGTATACACAATTGGTAATTAATTATGCAGGTATGACAAAGAATGTATCTATAATACATACAGGTGATTCTGTAAATTAAACTGAGTATAATTGAAGTGTATTACTGTAAATAAATGTAATTTTTTTGTTGAATCGCAACATTGACAGAAACGGTTGAGAATTTTTATACAGTTCCTTAGTATTTTCTACTCAGTTTGATGTACAGAATTACCTTTACTTATAATAGACAGGCTCTCTCTTAGATTTAAATACTAGCCATATATTTTAGAGTAATGTTTCATAGGATAACAGTGGGTCAGAAAATTAAAAGTATTATTTCATACGATTTTGAAATTTCAGACGGTTTGGTCACTTAAAAAAAAATATGTATATATATATATATATTATTCTACAGATCAAGTAACATATAAACAACCAACCTCTGTCACAGGCCGTAGAATCGTAAAATATGGGATGTATAAAACACAGGCACCAGCGGCTTGTTTCAGAGTTCTAAGCTTCCTAGACTGACTAAGAATATGCGCCCCCAATCCCTCTCTTGCCCAGCCCACGAATTGATTTTTAGATCGGCCTGATTCGACCATTAATACATTTCTAAATTTTACTAGCTTTCCGCCCTGCAATGTTGCCCAGAATAAATCAAATAATTCCTCTGAGAAATAAGGCAGGTAGGTATGTTCCCGTGCGGTAAAAGGTATATCTCCATGTCTTATCGAAATCTGTTCAGTCAATAGACGTCGTAAAAGAAAATTAGCAGACTGCCAGACAGACAGCGTATAGATTCTTATAGTTTTTTTTGCTTAAATATTCAAATATACGTTAATTTATTATTATCAAATACTTCAGTTGTTGTATATTATAACTAATTAAATTAGATGTCGACAAGAGAGCTTATCTAATTCAAAACCTTTGAATCACAGCGAGTCAATCAAAGCAAGACGAAAGGCATCAAATAAATCGAACTCTTTTTGCAACCTATTTATTTATATATTTATTTTGTACCAAAATTATAGAAAATTAACATGTAAAATGCTTAAGACTCCTGGTGTATTATTTATTGTGAATATTACCAATATGAAACTTTTTTTCTCGCTTTCTCGGTAGCAAACCTTTCCACAATATTTTCAAATTTAACTATTTAAAAAAAAATATTCCCTATATATAAAAAATATTCTCTATATATAATAATGCAAGTGCCGCAAGTTTCTGCTGGAGAAGAGTCGAACGTCAGTAATTTTTTACTGGCTTTAAAACTGAAAAAGACCTTTTGTTGCTGAAATTAACGTCATTGTTGAAAACACTCTTAATATTATTTCCACATTTGGAAACATGCAGATAATATTAAGGCTTTTTAATAATTGTAGTAAATTTTTTGGAGATAAGTTTGCTGAATCTGAATACTCATTATCTTTTGAAAACTGTGCTAAATGGATACACTCGTTAGCAAACGTATCTTCTCAATCCAAGTCATGTAGCTGTTGTAACTCTTTAGCCTTGGTTCTTCTAATGCTATTGTCATTTATTTCAGGTAAGCCAAAATTTGTATTAACTTAGTTAAAAATAATTTGTCGGTTTTTCAAATGAACTTTGAGACAATCAATAGCAGAGTGATATTTTTCTACGATGAAAGATCGCCTTCCTTCATATTCTGTATGTACCGTTTTTACTTCATCAATAGGAATTTTTTTTTCTTCTCAAATTCTTTTTGTACTCAGTGACTTCGAACCTCTCGATTGCTTCTTATTCTACTTTTTCAAGCTCTTTCTCGTCATGCAACGTATCAAGATATGAATGTAATGACTCAGAAAGAGTAACAATGTTAGATGAATCAACGTAACTTGCTTAAAGCTGTGCACTAACGATTTGAAACTTGACCAGCACAGACTTCCAGAAACACAACATTATTATCATTTTGAGAGTTTTCAATTTTTCCAATATTCCTCTTGCCTCCATTTTGGTTTCTTTAGTTTAATTTACATCTTCACAAATGTAGTTTAATGCTCCAGGAACTTGCCTGTAAGAATTGTACAAAGCTTTGCCAGCGTCTGCTCGGGCATTCCATCGAGTTTTGCAGACTTGCCGTCTGCCAGTTGAACTAGAAAAAATTATCTATTTGTTGTTCTAACGTAAAAAAACCGCCTAATCGCTGCTCTCTGCTGCTGCCGATCCTACGAGATGTAAAGAATCAGCTGCATATGGTATACACAGAGAATTTACAGCTTTAATTCTTGACTGAAGTCTTTGGTATTGACCAGACATATTACTAGGGTTATCATAATTTTGGCCACGACTATCGTTAATATCAAATCGCAAAGTTTCATCAATTGTTGCAAGAACAGCCCTTCTTCGTTTTGTTGAAATCCGTTCTTAACAATATAATCTGGCAATTCATCGTTTATTCCCACACTACAGGGTCGCTCGACGGAGTATTCAATTTTTAGAATTTTTTTTCTATTATAATTTCGTCTTTATTGAAGGTGGTTGGTGTTGCTACAGTAGAACTAGTGCTGAATGGAGAAACGTAAGAACAGACCGTGGTAAAAGGTACTGAGCAAGAAATCGTTGGCGGAAGTGCTGAGCTCGTGGTCGTTTTGTCCTTGTCCGCAGAACTCATAAAAATGTTTGCTATTTTGGAATATGTTTTAAAATATTTTCTTTCTATTTTTTTGTTTTTTTTTTCTATATTCCGCTCCACTTCACTCTTTTACAATCGAACTACGTTTTTTTAACAAAACAAACCAAACTAATGAACGAATACGCAAATCAATCACAATAAAGATGCGAGCTACGCGAGCGTGTGATTATCGACAATATGTAATGATGACAATTAACTTTTTTAAGTAGTAAGAAAAGAATAACTCTTTACTGACATCTCTTTCTCACGCGAACTAAGCCTATGAGACCGGCACCTGCGTGCCAATCCTTCTGTCACACTCGCACGAATACACTAAAAGAAAGAAATAAGTAACAAAACAAACGAGTGCAACGCGGGGGTGGCGGGGCAGGGGTACGTTGACATTGTATGCTAGTGTGTGTGTATACCGAGTCTTTATATGTATAGATACATTTCATCGCGCGGCTACCGACCGCCGCGGGATGAGTGTTTGTTTTACGTGCGCATTTTAAAATTACCAGATTTTATCCTTTAGATAAGAGGTACTTGCAAAAGAAAGGGCTCAGCGCCCCCTTGATCCTTGCGCCCTAGGCGGCAACCTTATTAGCCTGTGGGTAAATCAGTCCCTTATAGGCACACACTAAAATGAACCTATTAAGACACGTATAAACATTTAAGGATAAATAGTATTTCAATTAAACTATTTGCAAATATTAATATATATATATATATATATATATATATATATATATATATGTATATATATGTATATATATATATATATATATATATATATATGTATATATATGTGTATATATATATATATATATATATATATATATATATATATATATATTATTTTCCACCACTTAAATATATTACACGCTATATATTTCCAAAGTGCAAAAATATCGACAATCTCTCGGAAAGTGAGATTTTCACTCATTGCTAAAGCTTTTTGATAAAATTTGGATAAATATAAAATCTATTTTATTATGTAACCATAAAATATAGGTTTAGTAAACAAAATATAGATTAATAATGTAATGTAATCACACGATATATGAAATTTAAAAACATGTTTTCGATTACTTCATATTTTCCCTATAAAATTTCTATATAAACATTTCTGTAGGGCAAGTATTGAAATATATGTGGGCTAATATTCTTTATCACCATGCCATATTTCTAGTTTCCACGTGCAATAAATATAAAAAATAGCAAACAATGCCTACAACAAACGGCTGTGACAGAAGGGCAGATGGACCGACAGCGACCGAACTTAAAAAAATCCTTTTTTTCCTATTGAGCTACAAAAGCCTGAAAAGGTTTTTTTTTTAATTACGTAACCAAACATGTGAAGAGGAGATTAAATATTTTCCAATGTTTTAATAATTCCATTCCTATTACTTAGAGAAATTTGTACTTTAGGAGATTTTTTCCTTTTGGAACATAGTGTACTTCTAAAGGTATGGAATATATTTCTTTTATCTACGTAAGTGTTTTATCGAAATATAGTTTTCGAGCATAAATTTAATACTACGCGAACGAAATGGCGATCGATATTTAGCGCAATACATGAAAGGTAAAAGCCTACTGAGAAAGCTTTTAAGGCCTCGATAAATGAGAATTTAATGACAGAATACTAATGATATTAGAATCGTGTTAGATAAATTGCATGCGAGTGAATAAAAAGCTAGAGTTATCTTTGATAAATACTACGCAATAAGTTTTCAATGTGGATAAATGTAGAGATACAAATAATGTTTCCGATACTCAGAACTTTCTTTATAGATTTAATCTCTTTTTTGGGAAAAAATTATGTTTTTAATTATATTACATTTCTTAGTTATGAAATGTCAAACACGAGTTTACAATTAAACACATATTTTTTATTACGCTTCAGCCAGACAGAATGTCAGCCGTTTTTCTCAGAAACCGCTCGACACAGAAATTTTGAATTTGGAATATTAATAAAACATATTAATCTACACATATCTCAATACTAAATACTCAAAAATGTTTATACAGAAATATTAGGGGAGACAAGTTATGTGCAGGATATTTTTTGTATTCCAAATGTAACGTGTGAGAAGACTAATAATATCGTTTGAAAAGAATAATAATACAGGCCTCAAAAATATTTTTTTTCAAATTTTATATAGTATATCTTCATAAATATACTGAATGATATGCAACAAAAAATACGTCACCTCCCTTATTTCTGAAATTAATATGCTAGAAATTATGAAAAACAAGACTTCTATAGCCGTGCAAAGGTTGCAGTAAGCCTATTATTAATCACAATTAAATGAAACTACGTGATGTAGTATTATTTCTACTTTCTTTAATTTCTTTACCACGACCTAGGTTTCGTTGTATTACAACATATTCAGGTGGGATATTGTAATACAACGATGATGTTGTAATACAACGAAACCTAGGTCGTGGTAAAGAAATTAAAGAAAGTAGAAATAATACTACTTCACGTAGTTTCATTTAATTGTGAATAATGAATTTCTACAAAATTATCGCCAAATATATTCAATACCTATTATTAATATTAACCTAATATTTTTTTTAATATGTACCACGTTTAAAGTCTGTAAAAAAGTGGTAAGATATATTTACATTTTGAAAAATCAATATTAGAGAAAAGTTTAATAGAAATACTATATATTATGTATGCAATAAATGTTTCTTAGTACTGAACCATCGTATTGCAAGTTCTACTAGTACTTTGCAGTTTTTTTTCCTGAAGAAGTAAAGAGTCGACCGTATACCGCTGTTAAACGACTTCATTATTTTTCAATAAACCTCGTCACGTTGAATTTTTCCGACTCGTCACGTTGACTTTTACGAGTCGTCACGTTGACTTTTCCGACTTTTCACACACCAAACAGCATTGTCCGATTAAACGAAAAAAAATTGTTTGATATTATTAGCCGTGCTCTAAAATTAACCCATCCATATATAGGAATTGATTGCACTCAGTTACTTAATTTTAATGTAGCAACAAACGTATTATTGCCATCAACGGTCGTAATGCCTGTTAAATTTTTTATTCCCACTCACAATGCGTGCAAAGACGTCTATTCAATATTATAATAAACTATATCAAACATTCCGAAAGATACAAAGAAAATTGTGCGTAATTTCGAAACATTTTATTTCCTTTTTAAATTGGACACGTCATCTATCAGATAATGTTTGGTTGCAAGGAAAAACACAAGTAATTAGTTTTCCATACTTTTGTTACACTATGGTTTTAATGTACGTTTTAAAGAAAATAAACTAGTTACATTTCCTGACAGCGATAGGTGGCTTTAAAAAGCGTGACGTGTTATTGCGTCACGAAACCAAAGTAAAAAGTTTCGCTTTAAAAATCTACACAAAATAAATTAAAAATAATAATAATTAAATAAGCAAATATTCCAGAAAATTAAAAAAAAATTACATATGACAAAAGTATAAATTCGCTTTTGAGGAGTTACATGACAAAATTTTATAAAGCGCCTCTGTGCCGCTCGCCTCGACCAAACAAACTCAAAATTAACCAACTCACCTCAGGAACAATAACGAAAACAATGAGTACTACAGAGATGACCAGGTTGACCCAGAAGAGCCACCGCAAGAAGGTGAAGTAGGAGGCGACGACGGAGCCGAAGTGGGACTCTATTTCCTTTATGCGCAGCTCCCAGGGAATGAGGAAGTTCGAAAAGTTGGCTGCTTCGCGCTTCAAGTGGTTCCAGCGCTGAAATAAGTGTAATCATGGTATAACAATCAATGTAATTAATACAAAGTATTCTGATTTAATAGTTCGGTATTCATTGACAGGTATTATTTTGGGGTTCGTTTCCTGCTACGATAATTTATCATATCATTATTTTTCTGCAAAAAATGTGTCACTATTATTATCTTATCAGTATGTATGCTTGATCATTTCAATTTTTGTTGAAAATTCCTCAAATATATATGTAAAGTTTGGATACAAACTACTCTGCTGCGATTGGGAAAACTTAATATTCGCGTCGTTATGAAGAATTCGTATTACTTATAAAGAAATGAAATGATGTCTTTCCATGTACTTAATGCTTGGGAAAATCATTTCGCTGGAGCAGGTGAGTAGATGTATAAAATAATCTGTGTATAAAATAATCTGTGTATAAAATAATCTGTGTATAAAATAATCTGGATCAACATTTTGGAGATGGTGCCAATTACTGCCCATTTCACTTACACACAATTTGTATTGAAGAATTTGTATTACTTATAAAGAAATGAAATGATGTCTTTCCTTGTACTTAATCCCTGGGAAAATCATTTCGCTGGAGCAGCCCTTTTATACTTCAACAAAATATATTGATACCCCATAAGCATTAATGCACCATTCCGCAATGATATAAGTGGTAAATTGAGCATATGGTTAGGAAAAGGATTACGTCACCAAATAAAGAAATATATTAAAATTCTTCCTAACGCATTCTTCGTTCTTGTGTTTCTAAACTTTAACCACATCAGTTCCCAATTTAAAATTGAATTATGTTTTAAATTTAACCTGTTAAAGTAACACAATAAGATTGTCACTTTGTTGTTCAATCTATATAGTCCTTTTAATGTTAAAAAAATTCAATAAAAAAAGATGTGTATACATAATAAGTGTTGGACAAAGAAAGAGGCTATTCTTTAACTGAAAAATAGTAAAATAAAATTTAAAATATAATTTCTTTTCAGAAAATTGAAAATAATAATAACTTTTCCATACACACGATACTTGTGCACATTGTTCAGCGCCGCTTAGCGGAATAACCCGCGAAAAGAAACAAACGAAAACATCGCCACTGCGGGTAAACTCCGCACTCCGGGCAAGTATTGGATGTGTTAAAAAGAGTCGCAAAGTACTTTATAAAATATGAATATTGGAAAAAAATGTAAACTATTTACTTTAATTGTCAATTCCAAAAAAGTCGTTTCTGAAAAATTCTATATCAATTCGATGTAGACTATTCTTTTAAAGAAAAAAACATTTTAGCTGGAAAAAATCATGGCCACTCTAAAATTATAGGTTATCATTATTTGTCATAAATAAATAAATATGGCAGAAAAAGCATCACAGGATAAAATGATTTCAATAAAAATAATATTCACGCCAAGTTTCCTATTTGTTTCATTAATGGAACGTTTGGTTCCTACGGTTCGGAACGTATGGTTCCTACGGTTCGGAACATATGGTTCCTACGGTTCGGAACATATGGTTCCTACGGTTCGGAACGTATGGTTCCTACTATGTACAAAGTAACAGCCACTCTGTATTGAAATCACCTACCGCATTGAGAAGTATTTTCAACCGAGCGACTATGTCACGGGTACTTTTGGACTGCGCCAAGCGTTCCTGGAGAGCCCCTTCGTGTTTCTTTATGTATAATTTAGCCTGAAAGCATGTTAAGATACTAATTTTAATAATGTGTGCTTATATAATATGAATATACAATATTTTATACATTTAAATATATTTGGCGCTAATTTTGTAGTAATTCACTATTCACTACCACACGATGTAGTATTATTTCTACTTTCTTTAAATTCTTTACCATGACCTAAGTTTCGTTGTATTACATCACCTTTTGGTATTTCACAACATCTTTAGATTATCAATCATCATCATCTTCAGAATCTTTGCTAATAGCCCACCTGAAGATGTTGTAATACAACGAAACCTAGGTCGTGGTAAAGAACTTAAAGAAAGTAGAAATAATACTACATCATGTAGTTTCATTTAATTGTGTATATTTTACACACTTTTATCAATTTTTGTTTTGATGGAATAACCACTGTTACTCGCGATATTTACCAATATCAATTTAATAAAATGTTATACGATCCTTTATATCACAAATGGATTTTTATCATTAATGTTAAATTGCAGACTCGTTACTTAATATTTTGTTATTCAGAAACAATCAAATGTTATATATTTTATACATCAAATTAAGGACTTGTCATTGATAACTTATTCTGTTTATATGGAATTTTTTTTTACTTTTACTGCTAGAGAAGTTTATCAGAATAGTTCAGCGTTAAACATTAATGCTGTTTATACCGCTACGATTAGAAGAAGTATCATGGTATACATATGTAAAAACTCAATAAATTAAAAACGATTTTTTTTAATTCATTCTTTAATTTCTAATAATTTGATTCGCACTAAATTGAGCCTTTTTAAAATAGTAAATTTAAAAAAAGGCCATCACGTTTTTAATATCCTCAAAAAACCTTATAATTTTAGCTGGATTTTGTCATGTTCTTTAATAATTCTTATATTTTGTTATTATATATATATATTTTATTATTGGAATAGAAAAGTTACTTTATTTGCACCATAATAACGTTACGCACCTGCCGAACTAACTTCAGTTTCCTCCTCATACCCAATGGCTGCTGCTTAACGGAATTCAGCACCTCCTTGTGTATTCTTATATTCTCGTAGATCTGCTCCTGGGTCACGTCTTGCTGCTGCACTTCTTCGATCGATATAGCTGTTCTGTGAATATGACGTGTTACGTAAAATTATAACGTCAACAATAATGGAGATAAACAGGCTATTTATTAAATGTGGCAACAATATTCATCTTTTACCTTGACTTATATAATCTTTTTTGTTTATCACTCTCTTGACAAACCAATAGGGTTATTAATATATAACAATAGTTTGAAAAGATAAAAATATATATCCTATATCTTAGCATGTTGTCACTTATTATAAGTAATATCTGCGTCATCATCACCTACAAACTAACTGTCTCCAACTCATTGGCAAAAAACGAATAGCTTAAAAAAGGAACTTTTGAATAGAAACATTTATGAATTGTTGGAAATGGTTCTCTTCTTCAAAGTTTTATTCAAGGAAAGCGTTATTTTTAAAAACATAAATAGAAAAAAGTTACACGGCATCGTGTCTTGTGAATAAAGGAAATGTGGAAAATTTTCCATGTCAGCTCCAATAATTTTAATGGTGATGCGTGCAATGTGCCAGCGGGCTTACAGAAAGAGAACATCTTGATGCATTAAACATTTCCGACCAAGTTCAAGTCCCAAATTTTGGAGCTGACTGCAGTAAACCGTTTCGGTATTGGATGTATTGTATACTAAGAAGGGTTTCCCAATATATCAATCCATGAATATCCCACCAGACACACAATATTACGTTTTTGTGATGGGGTCAATTTGGCATTGGTTTACCCAATTTCTTTTAAACTAACCAATGGTGATATGATTCATACATACAGCTTGCTTCTCATCCCCGGTGATAAGAAGGGTAAACCGATTGAACATAGCCCGATGAGGTTAAAGTGCTGTGCATATGCGCGACAATTGAGTTGATCCTGATTCAGGAGGAGTATCCTTACACTATATTTTTGTAGACTTTGACATTCGAGTTGAGTAACCAAAGATCGCGTTGAAAGTTTGAGGTCTGCTTCAATTGATGATTTTAATTTATCGATACCCAAAAGCAGACCCGAATTGGTCGCTTAATGTGTAAAATCGATTTTTCAAGATCGTTGGAGCCATGACATTACACAAGCTTTAACGGCAGCACCGAAAATTTGTCTCTGATATATGCTGATTGTGACTTTTGCTGCGGAAAGACCATATTGAAATTCACGAAGCAAACAGTGACAAGCAAACAGTTATCCATATTTTCTAGATGTATTACCAAGCTTAACGCGCTTTTCAATTGAACTTAATCGTAGTATATTCTCGAAGTTTCTAAAAAATTCTAGTTTGTTTATAAACCTTTATTAGTTATTAACTGACCAGATACGATATACTTTCTGAATAATAGCGTCTAGAAAGTTATCGTCTGAATCAAAACATTCTTTAAAAGTGTTCGTAAAAGAAGATATACATTCCGGTCTAAAGTGAACAGAAACACACTTTAATAAAAATTATTAAAGTTTAAAAAAATATTATCAAAACACCTCCTTTACTTAGTCGTACTTGTTTTCCCACGTTAATTATTTCAAAAAAATATTTGTGTAGTGATTTCAAAACTTTTATTAATATGGAAAAAAATATTTAACATTATTTTTTTCTCACCTCGAAGGCGAAAAAACTTGCAGTTTCTTTTTATCACGTTGTAGGCTTTGACTATAATGAAAATAGTAAGAAACATTTGCAATTTATAAATAATTCGATTTTGACCAAAGCTATATTGCTTGAACATTCTTACACAGAAATACAGTTATAGAAAAACATAATGTTTATCTAGCATATTCAATTTCATACATTTAAATTTAACTCATGAAAACTATCAGAATCTAATTAAATTTTATTGATAATTATTTACATACTATAACTTATAAAAACAATCCACAATTAGATGTAGAAATACAGTTATAGAAAAACATAACGTTAGACATAATGTTCACACATTTAAATTTAACCCACGAAAACTATCAAAACCTAAATAAATTTTATCGGTAATTCATTAAATACTATAACTTGTAAAAGCAACCCACGATTAGACGTAGAAATACAGTTATAGAAAAACATAATGTTTACACATTTAAATTTAACTCACGAAAACTATCAAAACCTAATTAAATTTTATCGATAATTCATTAAATACTATAACTTGTAAAAGCAACCCACGATTAGACGTAGAAATACAGTTATAGAAAAACATAACGTTAGACATAATGTTCATACATTTCAATTTAACCCACGAAAACTATCAAAACCTAATTAAATTTAATCGGTAATTCATTAAATACTATAACTTGTAAAAGCAACCCACGATTAGACGTAGAAATACAGTTATAGAAAAACATAACGTTAGACATAATGTTCACACATTTAAATTTAACCCACGAAAACTATCAAAACCTAATTAAATTTTATCGGTAATTCATTAAATACTATAACTTGTAAAAGCAACCCACGATTAGACGTAGAAATACAGTTATAGAAAAACATAATGTTCACACATTTAGATTTAACCCACAAAAACTATCAAAACTTGATTAAATTTTATCGATAATTCATTAAATACATGTAAAATAATACGTAAAATGAACACACGATTAGACGCACAGTTTAGACACCAAATTGAAAATTAAGGTACCGTAACGATAACTTAGTCGATGTTCGACGAAATAAATATAAATAAACACGTATACTTATTGAACGATTCAAAATGTATTTGAAATTCACATTTTTCACCTAGGCCGGGGGTGAGTCGTAATTAAGTTAGGGGTGAGGCCTGAAGCATTTCCGCCAGTCATGACGTTTTCATGTAATAAGGAGGGGAAATCAACAGGAACGTCAAACTTAAAATTATGAATCGATTACAACTCGTAATCAAGTCGTAATTTTAATTTTGACGTTTGGTTAAATCTCTGTGAGTTATTAAAAATATTTCAGTTTATACTAGTGAAAGAGTCATTATGTTATATCAGTTTTAATGTATGTTCTTCAAATGCAGTGGTTTAACTATAATGCTGAAAATACACGTCTGATTTTTTTGACTGTTAGAAACGAATATCAGAGTCGAAATTTTCATAAATTATAGCATGTCTTTATAAACGTTAGATGAAACATCGTCCGACTTGAACGTTTAAAATGTGCCGTGATGTATAGAAATTTTGCCTTCTGACAGTCGACTTAAATATAATAAAAATCTGGCACACAGAGATAGTCGGAAATAAAAACTTGATAAATGTCGATAGTTGGAAATAAGACTTTGGCGAAATAGCCATAGACAGAAATAAAAATTTGACGAATGCCATTAGCCGGACATAAAAATTTTACGAATACCGATAGTCGAAAATAAAAACCTAGTGGATATTGATAGTAGGAATTGAAAATTTTACGAATGCCGATAGTTGCAAATAAAAATTTCACAAATGCCGATAGTTAGAAATAAAAATTTGACGAATAGGCCGGTAGGCGGAAACAAAATTTTAATGAATGCCCATAATCGTAAATAAATATCTGACCAATGGTCCCAACGCATTTGGAATTTTTTAGTCAGTTCCTTCAGTCGCCTTACTTGCACGCTGGTTTGCTAGATTTATTAAAAAATCTGTTCATTTTTTCATTGATTTTTGTATATTATTTATTGTTTATTTTGTATATTGTTTATGTTGTTTTTTGTATATTATTTATTGTTTTTTTTGTATATTGTTTATTATATATTATTTATTTAATTTATTTAAGACAGTAGTTACGAACCGTATTTATCGGATTTCTTATTATAAAGACTGCTTCAATCAATATTTTCAAAATATCGTCCTAACCAAATTAAATTATTTTGCTGACTTGCGCATCGCATCTGCTTCGGGTCTTTTTTGTGTTTGACAAACACTGGTTTTCAAAATGCCAATTTAGTAACTTTCAAAATAAAATTACAATTTGCCAGCAGTTAAAAATAAAATTTTAATTTCTACCTGGATTCAAATCCATAAAATTTATTCAATTTTGACTGTTTTTTTTTCTTTATATGTTTTTTTTAAGATAACGTCCTATTTGATTCAAAGATAACGGGATCCTGAACTAACTCGGCCGAGCTGGTAGTGAAGACGGAAGCCCTTCGCGGCGCCTTACCGCGCCGCGTGCTCCCCCGCCGCAGCATCACGGCCGAGACGCTCGCCGAATAATCTTCATCCTCCGACGCCTCACCGCCACCTGCAGATATTGCCAGAGATTATACGTCAAGTTCAACGGTTAGGAGGAGTTAGGGGAAGGAAAAACATGATTAGGTTCAAGGTTTGCAAACATAATTTGCTTCTAAATACATATTGAAAGCAGTTGAAGTAATGTTTTCAGATTTCGCTGATGGTTCTGCAAGAATATGAAGCCAATTTCATTTAGTATAATTTTCACTTGGAGAATTTGATAAACACAAATGTGTTTCTTTGCGTCTATCTTTTGTAACAAGTCTCGTAATAATATTTCGAGAATATCAATTCAATTTGAAGATTTAAGTAAGTAGACTAAAATTTATGACCTTTAAAAATATAATTGTTTACAACTCCATATGCGATCTAACACTCGACCCATCCAGCAACTTACTTGAAAATTTACTTGTCCAAAATTAAACTTTAGCAGGAAAAATGGGAAATGTAAAAATAAAGAATACTAAAAAATAACGAATTTTCACATATCGATGAAAACGTTACGTTTTTGCTTACGATATACGGTGCAACGATGGCAAAAAATAATTTAAAATATATTTATTTTATTGTGCGTATTTCAAAATAATATTTGCAAACTTCATTTTATTGATAAGGGTTTGTACGGTATCTGCAATATTAATATTACGATAAGTAAAAAGATTTAAATTACACGAAAAAGTTACGCTCCAGGTCAGACCAGATAAATGAATAGACAGAATGAAAATGAAAATGCGAACAATTTCCAATTTTTCTAAAAAATTGTGTGGACTTCAATTCGACTGTTTTATTTTTGTGTTGCAATAAATTTTTACTCGAAATAGTGTGTTTTCATTACTGCTCTGACATCAAGTGGATGAAAATTTTATTCCAAGTTTGCTGTAAACACTTTAATTTTATCGGATGTTGTCTTCGATCTCTCTTGAGAATTTGATACTAACTCTCTTCATTTGTAATTTGCCTTTTAGTCGTAAACATATTAGTACTCGTGATATACCTATCAGTCAATCGCTGATTTACATAATTTGATGTAAATTTGATTTGCAACTTTTACTTTAAGCAATAATTTCGTTATCTGTATTGTGTGAATAAAATTTAATATTAAAGCTATCTTAGTCACGATAAGGTAAGATATCTTGGTCACGCCATATTTCACAATAAATTTCAAACTCCAGTCAGAACGTAATCATATTGACATCAAGCCCAAAAAAAATTACCACTTCAAGGTGATTACTTCTAAATTATAAATATGTTTCGTTACTTAAAGACAATTTTTGATAAAAAAAGAAACTGGAAAAAGAACATAAATAAAATTCAATCTTACCTGATGGATGAAGTTCCATTTCGGGAGAAGGACAGCCCTGGGACCAAACTACAGAAAGTCTCTCCGACGATGGCTGCGGAGATACGTTCTCCTCCTGGTATTGTTCAACAAAATATTTTATTAATAGACATAAAAAACGTTACACCTAATATCTGCATGTTACCCCTGGAACCAATGACACACATTTCGATGTAGGAGAAGTAGTAATTTATGTATTAAAATAGATTAAACTACATATTATTTCTTTAGTTGCTATAGTAACAAATCTTTATGATTAGGACTGAAAGGACAGAGAGGAATTTTAATAAAATATATTTTCTACGCTACAGCAATGTTAATGATATTTTTTTGCCTTCAACTGCTTTCATTCGTTTTAAAACTTGTAAACATTTCTTTTTAAGAGAATTCGATATGTCGACAAAGTGTCGATATCAGTCAACGCCCTTAAATTCTGATTAGTGTCAGTAAAATACAGTATTTTTACTGAATATTATTGATCGATAAACTAAATTTAAGTAGCATTTATAACGCTCTTAAATTCTTATTAGTGGCAGTAAAATACAGTATTATTACTGAATATTATTGATCGTTAAACTAAATTTAACTCGCATTTACAACAACCTTAAATTATGATTAGTGTAGTAAAATACAGTATTGTTACTGAAGATTATTGGTTGATAAACTAAATTTAACTCGCATTTACAACGCCCTTAAATTCTGATTAGTGGCAGTAAAATACAGTATTGTTACTGAATATTATTGGTCGATAAACCAAATTTAACTCGCATTTACAACGCCCTTAAATTATGATTAGTGGCAGTAAAATACAGTATTGTTACTGAATATTATTGGTCGATAAACTAAATTTAATTTGCATTTACACTAAATTTCATACACTTCATTGACACCTTTACACAGCTGTATTCACTAACTCAGAATTCACTAGGGATAGGAATTATTAAGGCCTATTTCCGAAGATTCCCAGGACAAAAGCGGAAACGCATAATTATCGTAAATTGACCATAATAAGCATAAAAATACATCCACCCCACTTTTCCAACACTGATCTTTAAGGAATATAACAAAATATATTAGTAATTGTTAAGAAAAAATTAAAATTAACGACATCGCGAAAAGGATAAACTAAATTTTTAAATAAAATTAAATATATAACCTGAGAAATGATCGAGAATATAAATAATCAATAAAAATGTATACAACAGTAAACTTCGTTGTTACTATTCGAAAATGTTACGCGAAAAATTAAATGTCTTATCTTACTGTAAACGGTAAGCTAGCACAAGGTGCAGGGACCTGGAGTCGGCGGCGCGGGTCTGGTGCGAATGAATGGGTCGCTTTCTGGAGGAAAGAGAGACGACCGCCCCTCAAGCACCACCCTTAGCGCTCCCTCTTGTTTATACATTCACATAAATATCTTTAGACGTATCTGTTTCAAAGGAAAGCGGGCGACAGCGATGATGAAGTGGCATAATTAAAGACCATAAGTGGTCGACACGGATTGGTGAAGATAATATAAAATAAATGTTTAAAAATACGTTGACTTCTTATAAGAACTGGAAATAAAAGTATTAGAACTGGAATAAAGGTTAGTTCTGAAATAAAAACCAGATCGTCAAAATAACCAGGTACTATAACTAACCAATAAAGGTTAGTTCTGAAATAAAAACCAGATCGCATAAAAACCAGGTTATCAAGATCGGAGATTTTTTTCCACACAGGTGTCACGCGCCACAGAAAAAACCTTAATAGTCTAAGTCTTAAAGCAAAGCTACGTACAATACGTTTAAAAATGGTGTTTAGTCGAGTTAGTATTATTATACTGTGAGCGAATATCGAAAGGCTTTATCTTCCAAATTATTAACCAAAAAGTTATTATTATCACTTGAAAACATTAGTATTACGTAAAATTAACCCACCGTATCCATTCAAAAGCTGGTTTTACTGTTTAAACTAAATCATAAAATCTATTTTATTTAATTTTTAATTTATAATCATCATCTTTATCTATCGCGTCTATGCTGAGATAACATTCCAATCCTTGTAAAATTCTATGAGCTTTTGATTGAAAAATTCGATAGATCCAGTCTTAAGATAGTCTGAGTCCTTAATTTTTTATTGCGCAATAATTAAACAGCGAACCAAATAGAATATAGTCGGTAGGCAAAAGGTCTGGAAAGTACGGTCAACGAGGAAGCACAGTCCAAACAAGTCTCTCCTGTGAAAGTATTTTTTGCATGTCACTTTTGCTAAGTAGGGCCGAGCATTGTGACGTAAAAATGAGTTGATTTCTAGTTGGAAGTTTAGTGATCAGGTTCCTGAATGGTTTTAAGTAAATATTGGTGATAATTACACTGTTAGGTGGAGGAAGTTCCCCAGTTCATAACTCCACCACTTTCGCTCCACTCCACATTTAAAACCACATTAAGAACATTTTGTCAATGTCAGTTTTTGGTGTAGTCCTTTTCTCCAGATTCCAGATACGTCTTTTTCTCCAGATTCCAGCCATTGGTGCTTACGCGTAAAATTAACATATAGTCCCACTTCTTATGTCATAAGATACAATAGTCAATCATTGACACAATGTGGATTCAGCAGCTACGCACTTTGGATCTGAAGCTGAAGAGTTGTTAGCTCATGTGATAGTCAAACAAAATATTACCACTTCTTCCCCGTTTTCCTCTTGCAGTACGAGGGTTTGATAGTAGTTCTCTCTAGTAAGTTAATAGTATTAGTTGCTAACATTACAGCAAAAACATTATCTAAAACGTCTTCAACAATGTATTATAATTAGAAGAAAAATCCGTCTTTGTCAGCTAAATATATAATAGTAAACAAATTATGAGTAATTCAACAAAACCGTTGTTTTGAAACTCATATTTTTACGCCAGTAAAAGGTATATTAGGCAATATATTTACGTAGTGATAACAATATTAATATTACATATAATATTGCTATCCTATGTAAATATAATGAGTAGATATACAAAACAATACATTTATATATTTACATGGGGAGAAATAATGTTATTTAAATATGCGCCATGTTTCTACGTCTGAAAAATATACTAGGCAATATATTTACGTAGTGATAACAATATTAACATTACATATAATATTACTATCCTACGTAAATATAATGAGTGAATATACTAAACAATGCATTTATATATTTACATGGTGAGAAGTAGTGTTATTTAAATATGCACCATGTTTTCACGTATGCGAAAGATATACTAGGCAATATATTTACGTAGTGATAACAATATTAAATTTACATATAATATTGCTATCCTACGTAAATACAATGAGTACATATACTAAACAATACATTTATATATTTACATGGTGAGAAATAATGTTATTTAAATATGCGCCATGTTTCTACATCTGAAAAATATACTAGGCAATATATTTACGTAGTGATAACAATATTAACATTACATATAATATTACTATCCTACTTAAATATAATGAGTGAATATACTAAACAATACATTTATATATTTACATGGTGAGAAATAATGTTATTTAAATATCCACCATGATTTTATGTCTGCGAAAGATATACTAGTCAGTATATTTACGTAGTGATAACAATATTAAATTTACGTATAATATTTATATCCTACGTAAATATAATGTGTAGATATACTAAACATATTTACATGGTGAGAAATAATGTTATTTAAATATGCGCCATATTTTTACACCTGTGAAATTTACAATACATTTACGTAAACAATTTACATTGGCAAAGAGTTTAATAGAAATACTATGTAATCTGAAATATTTATATGCCTAAACATGTACGGAACCCTCGTACTGCGAGTTCCGCTCACACTTAATAGATATATTTTACCATTATTTTCACAATGTATTACAGTTTAGTGAAAATCTGAAATTGCTCTTATAGCAATAAATACAACAACCGTATTAAAATATTTATTTTATCTTTTTTTATTTTTTGAAACACTGTTTAAATTTACAGTAAGTTTCTATCTTCTCTATAAATTCGGTTAGGTTAGTATTATTTAGAAAAAAAATATTAATTATAAGTTATTTATTTATGTGTTAGCGTAAGGATCGTCTAAAGCGGTGAAAGCCTCCACCAATATTTTCCAGCATTCTCTTTATCTTGCTAGTTCTCTTTATCATGCTAGTTTGTTTCCAACTATTCTTGCTATATTGTCGCCTCATCGTTTTAACAGTCTGTCTCGTTTATGTTTTTATAGATAGGGAATCAGTTTCTAGCAATTGTATCTTTTGTCTTTAGGTCTTTATATTTGGTCTATCCGTTTTCATTATAAATTCAGTGTATGTTTTATTATGTATTGCTTTTGTCTTTTTCCTGATCAGTGTACTATTAACTCGACTTTTAGTTTGATATTCATATACCTTCTTTCTGTCTCTCTTTGACTTGATCTTAATATGGTCAGGTTAGATTTTTTCAGCGTCCAGGCAAGCATAGGTTAAACATGATGCCAAGCACATATTCATCGCTTTTGTTATAAGCTTTGTTGGTATGGAGCTAAATATTTCCTTTATGGACCAGTACTTATGCCACATGTTTTTTATTTCTCGATTTATTTCTTTGTTCACACATGATTCAAAAGATATAATATAGTTATCGTCATATTCCAAAGACGTTGATCGGATTGTGATCGAGGTCTTTTCATAATTTTGGTCTTATCCTGGCTTCTCTGTAGCCCCACTTTCCTAGTTTGTTCATTTAGACACCCAACATGTATTGCAGGTTTGCATGTACTTCAAAAATTATAATCATATTGCAGTTTTTCAGACATTTCAGAGAGTAAAACCATATCATCTACGAATCCTAAATGAGGGAGACATTTACCATTTAGGTTTATTCCCATTTCTTCCTGAAAATAGATTCCAAAACCCTGATGAACAATTTTTGCGAGAATGGGTCAACCTGCTTTAGCCTCTGTTCTACAGGGAATGATAGTCGTCTTGTCTCTATGCGTGATCATGCTGTGCTGCTTGTTGTATATTGTCATCACTAGCTCTATATACTCATAGAGCTAGTGATGACAATATACAACACTCTATGTAAACATCACTAGCTCTATGTACTCATAGTTAATACCTGCCGTATCGAGTAATGAGACATAGAGTCGAAAGCTTTAGAATAATCTGTAAAAGCGACGTATAGGGTGAGTTAAGTTTTCTGTACTTTTCGGTTTTCTTTTTCAGAGTATCTACGTAGTCTACTTTATAAAAATTCTTCATGAAGTCTGCCTGCCCTACTGGTATGTTTGTATCTACAGTAGGTACGTTTTCGTCAATAGCCTACGTAATTCGTAGCAGCAAAGTAAATACTAAGACTTTTTATGTACATGAAGTCAGGCTGATTGGTCAATCATTTTATAATTATTTTGCATCTTCCTTTTTATAAAACAGTATTATTTCAGCACACGTACACCGTTCAGGTAATTTGTTCTGTTACAAAATGTTATTGAATAAGTTTATTAGTGGTTTATCGTGTCGTTTGTGAAACCATCAATATAGAGATTCTTTTCGGACTCTACATTTTTCCTTGACATTTCTGTTCCTCCATTTTAAAAATAATGGTGCAGGTCACTAGTAATAGAGTTGTACTTTGCAGTTTTTGGTTGAGCCTCGGTGCAACTATATAAATTTTGACAATTAAATGTGGGCTATTCGTAAAGATTCCTCAATCTTTGCTAAGTAGAAATAAAATCACCAAATCACGTAGTTTCATTTAATTGTCAATAATTAATTTCTACAAAATTAACGCCAAATATATTCAATATATAAATTTTGATAAAGTTGTCTAGCTATTTTCAACATATCTTTTCTATTCGAGACTCCAGAATTTGTAATGTTTTGTAGATAAGTCAGTAACAGCTTCACGTTTTCTAGTTTTTCGTATGCTTTTTTATGTCGATTTTTTTGTCTAGAAATCTTCTAATGTATTTGATCGATACTTCTTCGCGTTCTGTGTATCTTGGTGTTCTAATTTTCTTTTTAATTTTGTACATAGTTGAGTTTTAATTTTTCTTCTATCGTTTTGTGTTTTTTATACTTTAGTGTACGTCTTGTCTACTAAGTTGTACAACTTCTTTCTTTGTAAAGAAATCTTTTTTAGATCTTCTTTTGGACGTAATTGAATGCTTGGAACATTTTATCAGAGCGACTTTCTTTTTTGTAATGCATTTCCACCGGTTCATCTTCTCTTTAAGGCAATTTAACGATTCTTTATCAAGCAATTCGTTGCATAAATAGACTTGCAGACCGCTGTTATTGTAGAAAGCTCGAGATATTCTTACCTAAGCCATGAACGCGCAGCTGTACCAGATATCTCGAAGCGACACAATTCTCTATATTTTTTGAAATACTAATTCCTATAAAATCTATTTCTTTTCTTGTAGTGCTATTTGATACTGGCTAAATCGATCTATGCTTTTATGGCTTTTTAAAAATTTTTTTTTTTTAAATTTTTTATTTGTATTGGTGACAGAATTTCTAAATTGTTTACCTCCCTTATTTTTTGACATTTAGCTCTCGTTTCCATATTTTCGCGCCCATGTTACGAATAAAAATGATATTTACATAGCATTGTAGCGTGGTTAAATCCAGTTCGCTGTAGAATTCTTCAAATTCCATTTGTTTGGGGTTTTTCCTTAAGTGCGTAGGCTTCTATCAGAGAGTTACATTTTTCTTGTATTAATAAAGCTACCCTCTCCGGTATTGTGATGAAGTCCTACTATACTGTTTTGTTCTATTTCTTGACTATTAAAAATTCCTTTCTCTTCCTATATTTTTCTATGATGGTAGAGTGAGTAGTCCATTCTCTATTTATACTCTTCTCTCCTTACTTTGGAGATGTATGAGACCTATTTTATTCCCATTTATAGATGATCCAACCATTCATGGTTTTAGTTCTATCATCCTTGTTCGTTGGCTGTTTTAGTTCTGTCATCCTTGATTCTTGTTAGTGTTCATTAAATACGCCAACATAATATTTAGGAAATTTGAAGGATGTTAGTCTACTGCCCCGCAGTGACCATCCGCTTTGGAGGAGATGATTTATTATTTTCATTTCTATGTTTTGCGAGGGGTGGATGTAATGTTCATGGAATAATGGAGTAGCGGCGTTAGTTGTTATTTATCAAAACCGTCTGTAACTGTAGTAGTGATGGATTTTTTTTATATTCATTGAACTTTGACCTATGCACACTTTGCTATCTGCGCCTTTGTTTTTCTTGGCAGGTTGGTATTTTATAAACGAATGTATGTTTTGTTCTTTTGTTGATGTGGAGGGATAACTTTTTGGTTCTCTTTTTTGTGATTCTGCTTATTTTCTTTCAGCTAACTCGTTTACGTACTTTGATCTTGGATGATTAAACGACCATGACAAATTTATGCAATTTTTCCTTTTCCTCATATATATATATATATATATATATATATATATATATATATATATATATATATATATATATAATGTGTTTCCATTAAGACATTGTTTTGTTTTTAAGACAAAAATCTTTTGCCGGGTGTGGTGAAAGTAACGACAATTGGTTTTACTTTACTTTCGACATGTTTTTCCATCTTTTTTAACATTTCCAACTCAGTTCAGTTACATTATTATTTTCATCTTTTTTGTAATTATTTGTGACATTTTTTCCAAGTGTTCGCAGCTTTTCTCGCTTTTTGCCACATCAAAGCATACTATATTCCTACGTCTTAAGTGTTTTCCCATCTCCTCGCCTAACTCGGACCTGATGTCTTTAATTTCAATAGAACACAAAAAGTACAAGAAAACTATAGCAAACGCTCGTTTATTTTTAGGATTCATACCCATGGGATCCAAGCATAACTCAATTTTTGTAGTTATGCTGTGTGTCTGTCCGTCTTCTGTCAGATGCATGTAACTTATAAGTGGAAATGTGTACTCCATTTTTATGTATAGCGTATTCCCTTGACTTAAAACTAAAAAAGGGTGTGAATTTTTTTTATCTTCTGAGATAACGTTAAAATAACCCTTTGGATACAAAACTAATTTTTTTATGCTTTACAGACATTATAAGGGTGCTGCAAAATTTCCTAAATTATACTATTATTGTACTTATTACCAAGTCTGTCTTGATAACTTTGATACCTCAATATTCGAAACGAAATAACATATTCATCGCATCGCGTCGTATCAATTTGACTTTGTCGTACGGTGCTCCAAGTGCATGCATAGCGTTAGGTTTAACCCTTGCGTTGACGTTGAAATAGTTTATCGCTCACCAGTTAATAATGGTAAATGAATATAAGACACAAAAAAATTATTGAATATTTTATGTTATACTCGGTAACTTAAAAAAGCCTTTTTGCTGCACCTATTTAACATCTCGTATATATAAAAATATATATATATATATATATATATATATATATATATATATTAATATGTGTAGCTTTAAATATTGTACGGAAGGAACGATATAGAAGCCGCATACATTTTGCTAAAGAAATTAACCGACAACTAAAAGCATCTGAGTCACTTCAAGATTCGAAATAACAATTCGTTCAAATTTGTTTAAATTCCAAATCGTCCTCTCCCTCCCCTATCTATCCGTTTCGTCGTCTACCCTTCCGCCGTATCGCACGTACAGATCATACGTTTTCCTCCACCCAAACTAAAAAAAACAAAAACGACCGTCCCGCAACAAGTGAGCGATGCCGCTTCACATACAGGCTGCCACATCCACGCAGCGCAATGGCATTGTAACAAATCATGGCACCAGAGCTGGCTCGTTACTCATCGAACTTCATTGGCTCCCGAGGTGGCGGGCAAATATGGGCGCTGGCCAGCAAATTGGTCGCCGCCATCGCGAAAGTGAAAAATGGTTTCGCGGCACGGAGCTTCGACGTAAGTCTTTATTATTGTGTATCGGCATTTCCACATCGCGAGGGCTGCCACAAATACATTTTACTTTTTGTAGCAAAATTCATGTCAAACCTGAGAATTCAGTCATTTGAGAAATTTGCCACGGGACGAATGTTACAAAATGTACTAAAAGAATCGTTTGACTCACTTAAATGTTATGGTTTTAAGACTGATGCAACGTATTTACTGATTGTGGCCCCCTATATAACAATCTGAATTTATTATTAAATATTGTTTTTGTTTTATCCTTTTTTTCCTGATATTTTTAATAAGATTTTCTAAAATTAAATGGAACTATCACAGCAGTTTTACTTTTGTCATATGGACAAACTTTTTTAATTAAATTTGAACGTTATTTTAAAATTTGTTGTTTAAATACATGATATTCACTAGATTTACCAGGAATTCCAGGTGCCTTGATGTCTAGATTATCAATATAAATCTAATAACAAAATGAGTCTAAAGTTGGGAATTTTGGCGGTCTTTTACTTCTTCACTTGCAAGAAAAAAAAATTAAAAATATTTTGAAAATAAAAATAGTAAGTGCATCAAAGCCAACACTTCTGCAATAATTTAATTTTGTTTGTAAAATTTATTTGGAATGATTATATTTGTAATAATATAATTTAAACCCGCAGCAATAACGGTCGCGATTTTTTATGGCCCTTATTGCGATTTCATGTTTATAGCCGTATCGTTAGGTTTATTGAATATAAAATAGCCAGTAACTTCGTAAATTACCGATATTACGTTATTTAGTTATTACTGCCACAAATCCTCGACATTTATCACACGAAACAACAACGACCATATTTTGTGATGAACCATAACGTTCTTTGACAGTATTATTGTTAATAGTTATGTAAGTTGTTTCATAGATGGCGTTATGATCTCAAAACGAAAGAAGTTTCACTTCAATACAATATTAAATACAATATTTCTGTTAAAGTTAATTCTACACAAAAATGTTAGTTCTTTCCTGAATTGAATTTAACGTAATCTGGAAATATATATCAAGGATGTACATTGTTCAACGTATACATCATGTTATTGGATGACAGTAAAGTTCTTTGAAGTCTATACTGAATGTAGTTAAAAACTCAAAATGTTAATATTTACTTTAATTAAGAGAAATAATTCATCACAATTTTATTTCTGTAATTTATAAACAAAAATAATTCAGAGAAATAATTCATCACAATTTTATTTCTGTAATTTATAAACAAAAATAATTTATAAACAAAAATAATTTAAAAACAAAAATAATTCAGAGAAATTATTCATCACAATTTTATTTCTGTAATTTATAAACAAAAATAATTTATAAACAAAAATAATTTATAAACAAAAATAATTCAGAGAAATAATTCATCACAATTTTATTTCTGTAATTTATAAACAAAATTGGAAAAAAATCTCGGGCGACACCGTTTAAATTTATTGTTTAATTCACTCATTCATTTATGAATAATACCTTTACAAGTGGCTTAGTTCTCATGGTTTATTTTTTTACGAACTTTTAGGGTGAAATTAAGATATGCAGCGCCATCTAGAATGAATACAGTACATTAAATGCTAAGTATTTCATGATTTTATAATACAAATAATGAAAACAAAAATGTTCCCCCATAAATTGAGAGATAAAGGGAATGATTCCGTTACTCTTATATTACGCATTTAGAGTTTCAAACAATCACGTCGTTCCATTGCTTCATTACACCGTTTGTATACATTTCTAGTTTAAAATAACCCACGTCATTTCCAGATTCGCCAACTATCTCTGTGCAAAAAATCACATTAATCCATTGCTCCATTGCGCCGTAAAATAAGAGCAAACAAACACAATTTCCATCTTTATAATATTAGTTATAATAAAGATGAGATTTCCTGGTACAAAAATCCCGAGATAATAAGTGGTCTGTGTCATTTCGCGACCCGCCAAGAATCTTTGTGCAAAAATCAATAAATACTGTTGCTCCGTCGTGACGCGAAAGAAGGACAAATCAAATACACTTTCGCATTTATAATACTAGTTAGGATAGGATCTCCGAAAACGGAAATTAATATTTAGAAATTTGCATCTACCTCGCCCCATGATTAAATATCTCATTGCACCCTAGTTTTAAATAGTGAAACCCCTAGCCAGCGGTCCACCTTCGTGTCCATGGCTCATCTCGGCGTTGCGCCCGCCACGAGGGGGGGATGGGGCGCGCGCGTGAGTCGCCGCCATGAATAATGCGCCCCTCGCAATCGACACACGCCAGAAGTCGGAAACGGTACGGTTTTAAGCGGCCGCCCTACTGATAGGCGGATCGGATTCAACCGGAAGGGCGTAGATTGCTAAGTTTGGGTATCTTTTTAAGAAGATTTCCAATGCCTATAAAATCATCACTTTTTATAAAAAAGTAAACCCCTACACTGATTCCGATTTCACACATTCTTTTCGATATAAAAGTCTTCATACGCCCAAAATATCACTCAAATAATTCCATGAAACCGAGAAATGATTACTATTTATATTAAAATTGTAAATTGCTTTAGTAAATATATAAAAAAAAACTTATATTGAAGCAGTTTAATGGAATGTTTTAAAATTATTTTCATTTATATATTTCTATAATTTATCTATGGTCTTAATATATATTATACATAGTTGACTAAAATTCCAACCGATCATTTAGCATTTAGGTTTTTACCTAGAAATACAGCTGAAATGTATGGTTTTTCAATTTGTTTTTTTAATGAATTTCTTACTTTTCTTTCCTATTTTTATTATATATTATCTATACATTTTTCTTTGCTTAATAGTTTTGTAATAGATTCAGTTTAGTACCAGTAATGTTTTAAAGTTTTTCGTTTCATATGATATGAAAGAACATACACTAAAAAGGACCTATTCAATAAATGTATTGCGGCTTACTATTATTTTCGATTATTTATTATAAAAAAAAATTTGAAAAATGTCATACCTGGCTGATTTTGTTTGCGCGGGAATATGTTTTAACTTTTTTAGGATTGCGTACCTCAAAAGGAAAAAAGTAGCCTTATAGGGTCATTAATTGTCCGTCTGTCTGTCAAGATCCTTTTTTTATGAACGCAATAAGATATCAAGTTAAAATTAATATCAAATACTTAGGTCTCGGTCCCTTGGAGCTAAAATATCAAGCCTCAAGTCAATGCAATAAGAAAATACGGTCATTTATGCCGCTTATTTTGGCACTCGTAAATAAACCTAAACCTTTAGGGTATTTCCCACTGACCTAAAATCATGAAATTTGGCAAGAACCAAAATTTCACAGTCAAAGAAAATATTCGAAAATCGTTAATTTGTAGTTACATCCCATATAAAAATTTTATTTTAAATATGCCCCTGTGAAAGATATAGTAATTAATATATTTTCGTTCTAAAAATTAAAATTTTGTAAATAGTTTAATAGGAATATTATGTACCATTAAATGTTTATAAATTGCCTAAATGTGTACGGAACCCTCATATTGCGAGTTCCAATCGTGCTTGACAGTTTTTTGTGCTCAATTCCCTTTTCGATCATCACTAATCGCTTATTACATAATTATAAGCACAATTTATTATAAATTGTAAAGAATTTATAATAAAAATATAATTTTACTAAATTATCATACATTCACTGTTCCTTAATCCCTTTAAGATTAAACTATCCCAATAGATGGGTTGTTAATTTTCTAGTAAATTTGGGTTTTAAAAAATCAGACGAACTTCAAAAATACATTAATTTTGAGTTAGCCTCGTGTCCAGTAACTTGGTTCAAACAAGGTTTAATACAGAAAACAAACACGGCGACGAATGATATATACATACATGCTGATAGCTACCAGGCAAGCCTCAGATTAATTATCGATACTATTATAAAACTGGAACCAAGGAAATATGCTATTTAGGCTCCCTGGAGCCCAAAATATTTTATCTGTTTGTCCGAGTATCAAGTAAAAACTATTCAACTGGTTTGAACATAATTTTAATTGGAATAATTCTTCGGGATTCAAATTAAAAATTAGACTAATTTTTATCTATTTTATAAAGAAAGTTTTCCCTTGTATATTTTTGTCGGTTTGTTTGAGCATCGTGTCTATCCAGTAGTTTTTAACAAATCGATATGAACTAATCTTTTACTAAGAAAATACTTATTGTATGAATTAAAATGTACAGTATTGGAAAAATGTTCTCAACGAGATTTGAAATTAAATTTTTAGCATTCAGGCAGGGAGATCAAGCTCACTGGCTAGGGTTGCCAGGTGTCCGGAATTTCCGGGATTGTCCCGCAATTTGTGTCATTATCCAGTATCCAGGAATGTAATTTAATTTATCCCGGAAAAGTAAAAACTTGCGATAATTCTTAAAAATTGTTTTCATTGGCATTTTTCTCGAACCGACATCGAGAATGCCATAGCCACATTATAGTTTTACTAACTTGATCAATGGAAAAACCGAAATCGGATGATCACAGAACTAATTAAGGAATAATTTCAAATTCAAATAAATTGTAAAGTGGAATATTACAGTTTCTATTAAATAATTACTATAAAATAAATTGATTAAAAATCTAAATCAAAAGATGAATATAATACAATTAAATATTACTGTTGTTGTGTTAAACGAAGAAAGTTAAGATTAATTATTAAAAGAGAAGTAAGCTTTGCAAATTTCGTTTACCAAATATTGGTATTAACTTTTAGTATTTTAATAAATGTGATTAAAATAACGACAGTTTTTGTGTTAAGTTATCATTATGTTATGAATAAATGTCATCTTTATGTTATGAGTAAATAGACTTTATTAAAAAGTTTATATTTCTTGACGATAGAAGACAACTTCTTATTTATTTTTATTGATCATTCACGTTTGCAACCTATAGCAGAAATTTCCCGGAAAAGGCAATTTTATATATAAACCTAGAGCTGGCTTAGAAGTTATAAGTGGAAATTGTCGAGACTTTCAGAGTGATTTGGCTTAAAGTTCAAGTTGAGATGTAAAGTACTTTTATTACGGTCAAAGATAGTTTTGAGATATAAACCTTATGTAAGCTGAGATATAAGTTATTTTTATTACAAACAAGGGTAATTTTGTGATGAAAATTTTATTACTGTAGAAAACAAAAAATAAAAATATAGACGGAGAAACCGTGGACAAAAGCTATTCTAATTTATTCTCCTAGAAATAATCCCTTATGAAAATTGTGTAAACAGACAGTTGCTGAAAAAAATAAATATTTTAGACTAACTTAATCGTTAGGTATTTCGTTTCTTTATACATTAACGGTCTGGTTAAGAATTACCTTACCACTACAATTCCAAATGTTTGCAGATAATAATGCGTATACATTGTACTTTATAATACAAAATATAATATTACATTTGACGTGTTTTACCAAGCTTAAATTAGGGTTGTCAGATACATGCTTATTAATTCCTGGACATTTATAGGCATTTCGCTAGAAAAATATACAGAAGTACAAGAGTATTGGAGTCAAAAAGCAATAATCTATTTGTGGTATTTTTAAAGGGAAGATAAATCGCAAGTTTTTCAAAAATATTGTTTATTTTAGGTGAAAACTAACTTAAACTCGTTACCAACTGCATAAGAAAATAAAAATTATATAAAAAATTGAAAACCTGCATTTGACTTATTAATTAAAATTTGGTAGAAAACAACAATAAGCAGGTATTATCTGCTCTTCTACTCCTAATCAACTTCTTTTCTACATATTTATCACTAGATTTTGCCATTTTGATAGATTTTACTTCCTCACGGCTTTGAAAAATAGATAAAATTTCTGACCTAGATTCATCGTAGTTGATACGAATTTGCTATAGGGCCAGCTCGGCGTGGCGCGCTGATGGCCTACGGACAGAGAGCGGTGTACTTGGCCTTCGTGTCGTGACTTTGTGAAAAAAACTAGTATCTGATCTATTCCGAGAAGTAGGATATAATTCCTAGACTTTCTCTGATTTCCAGGCCATCTAGCAAGCCTAGCTTAAATATTATTGATAATTATATAATATTTCTGAATAATACTGTACACATGATATCTATGAACGAGCGAATATGAGAGATACCATATAATTAGGACACAATAAAGGAATTTCGCTATTAAGGTATTAAGTAATAAACAAACTTTTGTTTTAACGATATTGTAGAAAGCGAGAATATCATAAGTCAAGAATATCATAAGTCAAGAATATCATAAGTCAAGAATATCACAAGTCAAGAATATCATAAGTCAAGAATATCATAAGTCAAGAATATCATAAGTCAAGAATATCGCAAGTCAAGAATATCATAAGTCAAGAATATCATAAGTCAAGAATATCATAAGTCAAGTCAATGAAATGAAATTAATTATCATCACATTTTACAATTATTGCACTGGTTTCTGTACTGAGTTACGTTTTTACGTCATCAATGTCGGTCATCGGTCAGCGCTCGATGTCGATGTCGATCAGCGCTGTGCCAACACCGTCTACTAGAGAAAGCCGGAGTGCTTACGTCACAAAGAGGCTGTGATTCACACAATTGAGGCCATCCCTATATTAAGACATCAGCGCCGCGAGTGGTTCATTTTAAAACTAACGACAAATGTCAAGATAGCGTCTTTTATCTGGATGTTTCGTTTCTCTTCTTTTAATACTCGAGTTTACTTTAAAGTTTTAAAATGGTTAATAAGTGCTGTGTACCGAATTGTAAAACAAATTACGTCGGTCACGACACACACACAGTTTTTTCATTCCCAAAACAAGAAGAAATGGACTCACGCAATTCACCGGCAACATTTCCAACCTAGCAAATATTCCAGTGTGTTTCAGAGTGGGAATGTTCAAATTGTTTTAATGGTTGTTTTAAGCGTATCACGTAAATAATGACATGTACTTATTTTATTATAGGTGTGCGAGCTACATTTTGCAGAAAATACATCCGCCGTAACGCAGAAATGTTCGACGAGAAAAGTGGGAAGAAGATAGTTGTGTCTTTACTAAAACCTCGTTTGTTTGACAGTGATATGCCTTCAGTGTTTCCAAACTGCCCTAGTTAGTTTTTTATAATAATATTAGATCATATAATGTTCTTTAAAAATAATTGTTATTATTTTAAAACTTATCGTTCGAAATTACGGCGCGCGTATTTGGTTTGCAATGGCCTCATTATGGTGACGCGTCAAGTGAGCGCTCAGGCCTTGTCTAGCAGTAGGTGTTGGCTGTGCTAAAGATCAACGAGTCACACGATGTCTGGCGGGTATCCAACGACGGAAGGTCCGAAACGAACATCGCCTTTGATGCGCCGCTGGTCTCACTCGGCTACTGTGCCTTTAATAATGCCGACAGCTGTTTTTATTAGTTTCTGGAAGTGTTTGGGGCGAAGTTAATTAAGGAGATGAATCGAGGTTCGGTATTAAAATCGGTTGCGTGTTTGAACATTGAGTTTCGACCCTCATTCGCTGTTTCGTATTAGTCATTTTTTATTTTATTTCTTTAACTTGTTATATCATTATCTTAACGTTACTTTTGATTAGGGTTGCCCTCCGTCGTTTTCTGCCTAGACACTGTTCACTTTTCAAAAGTGCCCGGGGCCGTCGGAGGAAATTTTCTAAATATGTCTGATGTTTTAAAGAAGACGATTTAATATTTTATTAAGACATGGATTTTTTTGTTATATAACTACAATCAGCCCCTTAAGGTTATTATCATTTTTGTTGGTTGCGAATTTTGGCGTTTAGAGTGCAGATGTCAATGCCACTGCTGTCTCATAAGAGCACTTGACCTCTTTTGAGCTCGTTGACCAGTTTGGCTTTGTCCAGAAAGTTTGGTTGGATAGCCAGGCGTTCTACCTGTCTTCTTCTTAATCTGATAATTTCTTCCAGAATGTTGGGAATGTTGAAATATTTATAAATTTTGCAATTTCGTCTGGAGCAAGGTGCACTGAAATCGTTTTGAGTTCTTTGGCATTGCTCAAAACGATTTCGTTTTCGTTCGTTTGATATTACCGGCCACACCCCATGCCCCACAGCAAAATAGGAATTTATTCGATGGACTTATGAGAGAAATAAACGAAAAATAGAAATTGTACCTTAAATCGATAAGACAAATTATAATTTAATAATGAATTACAAGAAATTTAATAACTTAATTAAATAAGGATAAAACATAAAACATTATAATAATATTATGATAAAGTACTGAAATATGTGCCCGAACAAAATTTATCTTTAATGTCGATTTAATTTTTGAAATTAGTTACTATTAATTTTATTTGTGATTTAAATTTCAGAGTTTAAATTAAATATATGAACTGTAATTTAAATATTTATTGTTCATGCAATAGATAATCATTTTTATATCATTATAATTATTGATTATATAATCATACGTAATACTTTTTGTTTATGGCCTGAGTAAGAGAAAGATTATGATTATTGATGTTTGATTAATTATTAAGCATGTTATAATGTTTAGAGAATTTCAGAGTTTAAATATTTATTGTTCATGCAACAGATAATAATTTTTATATCATTATAATTATTGATTATATAATCATACGTAATACTTTTTGTTTATAGTCTCAGTAAGAGAAAGATTATTGATATTTAATTAATTATTAAGCTTGTTATAACGTTTAGAAACCTGTGTAACCGATCACCAAACAAAAGCGCTTTTATGTATGACTGTACTTTAATTGAAAAAAATAAGTAAATATCACCGCTTAATTATTGAAAACTTTACTTTTTTAGATGCCGGATGCGGCCGGATGTGGTATAGTTTTTATTATATTTTCAAAAGTTGTACATGTACAAATATTTCAGTGAGGGTAATAAATTAAATTGATATTATTCTATGAGGTTTGTAGATGCCCAGATTTTCAGTCCTTTGTATAGATTGTTTTAGCTACTTGTCCTGGTTTTCTGGAAATCGAATCTGTCAGCACTAAAACAAGTTTATCTGCTCCTATACCTTTTGCCCCATCCCATTGCGTCGGGGGTGAAAAGAAAGAAAAAGAAATTAATAAAGACGTAGGGGCGCATCTTTTTATTGTATGAATGATATCAATTTGGTGCCCCTTAAGGGAGAGTTCGGTGCGTGCGCCACGCCCGCGCCCCCGACCGCAATAAACTTTCATTAGCGCGCACCTTCCTTCTTCAATTCGGCCAAATCGGGATTCGTGATCTTTCCATTTGTTAAATTAACTAATTGGAGAGACGCGGCTTTAGCTGTCGAGGTTTCCGCCCCTTGTGCCGACCGCCCAGCGCCGCCCGTTCAAAACTTACACATTTATTGGTGTCAGGTATAAGGTCCATACAGGTGTGGCAAAGAACGTATCCATTATTCATACTTGTGGTTCTGCGCATCATACTAAACAGAAAATGTTAAGGAACAAAAGAATGTTTTGACAGTATTTTTTTCAGAAACGGTTGAGAATTTTCTGTTATATGCTTACATAAAATGCACCATGCGGCTTTTTTCTGACTGGTGCCGAATAATTATTGAGAATGAAAATGACGAAAAACAAGCGAGCTGCACACTATCGCGGCTGCGCATCATACTAAACAGAAAATGTTAAGGAACAAAAAATGTTTTGACAGTATTTTTTTCAGAAACGATTAAGAGTTGTGTCATATGCGTACATAAAATGCACCATGCGGCTTTTTTCTAAACGGCTCCGAATAATTATTGAGAATGAAAAAATGGAAAAAACAAACGAGCTGCACACTGTTGCGTGATGCAAACTAGAGATTTGTATTTATATCGATGTTTGCTTTTCATTAAGTATTCGATCGTAACCCAAAAATCATTAGCCTTTTTAAATATAGTTTTATTAAATATAATTATTGAATATATTTGGCGTTAATTTTGTAGAAATTCATTAATCACAATTAAATGAAACTACGTGATGTAGTATTATTTCTACTTTCTTTAAGTTCTTTTCCACGACCTAGGTTTCTTTATATTACATCATCTTCAGGTGGGCTATTAGCAAATATTAACTCTTAGGAACATCAAACAGCATTTATATATTACACAAAACAAATTTTCCCACTGCTTACGTTGTGAGTTTATTGTAGGGGAGCGGTCTAGTTTTTATTATATTTTAGAAAGTCATCCAAGTATTTTAGTGAGGGTAATAAATTAAATTGATGTTATTCTATGTTGTTATATAATGCAAATATTCCGGTGTATGTAATAAAATTAAATGGATATTATTCTCAGTAATATATTTATACAATAGTAAGGGTATCTGATGGTTAGAACAAGGTTATATCACTAATTATACATATCTCCCATTTTATTAATTTTTTTTATTTTTATTTAGATGTGTAGCCGGGCTGAAACAATTTGAGTAATTTAAATCTGGAAACTATGAGCAATTAAAATATGGAAACGTTGGAATTTATATGAAATATAATTAATAAGTAGAATAAATATATGAAGAATTACAATAAATTTAAAAAATAAAATTATTGTTAAAAACCATGAAACCGATAGCACAAAAAAGCATAAAAAAACCGAAAGCAGTTTGCAATTATATTTTATGTATCTCCGTCGCGATTTATATGAATTAATTACGGATTCCAGTTACAAATTATTGTTCAAAGAAATTTGTTTTCCACTGTCAATTTTTTTGTTTTTTAATATTTTTTTTTATTAGTGATACGTTCTTCTTTCAAACTTTTTATTTAAATAACTTCTTCAAAACCAGTCAAAGTCCATTTCGGGAAACAAAACCAGTCAAAGTCCAGTTTACACATATAGACATATTTTATTTAAATTTTTGTTATCATCTCCGTCATAGCGAGCAGTATATTCATGTCTATGTATTAATAAAAAACCGTCCAAATTTAAGTTCGATTCGAGTATCGGTGGTTCCGTACCTCGTACCTCGATAATATGGACTTCCTAGTACAATATACGTACATATATATATATATATATATATATATATATATATATATATGTGTGTGTGTGTGTGTGTGTATAAATATATATATATATATATATATATATATATATATATATAAACATTTTTTGCATTTTTTTTTGCATTGAGTAGTCTCAGGAATACGTGTGGTGCGTACACGGAAAAAAAAATTACGAATACTTATTTTCCTACCACAATGTTTCCGTATAAATATTTCTGAGTGGTATCGTGAAGATATGGTGGATTAATGTGCTTCATTTCTATGCAAAATTTCAAGATTTTATACAAAGCGGTTTCTGAATTAAAAACAGTTGTGACGTACGGACAGTGACACCCTATTAGGGTTCCATTTTCCCTTACGGTGTATGGCACTCTATTAATATCCAGAAACATAATTTTTATCCTCTAAATGAAACTACGTGATGTAGTATTATATCCACTTTATTCAAATAATTTACCACAACCTAGGTTTCATTATATGACAACATCTTGAGGTCGGTAATTTGTAAAGATTTCTTTATAAGGAATCTTTGCTAATAGCCCACCTGAAGATGTTGTAATACAACGAAACTTAGGTCGTGGTAAATTATTTAAATAAAGTAGAAATAATACTATTGTGATATTGAATTGTTACAAAATTCACGTCAAATATATTTAATATTCAGAGAATTAGCGTAAAAAATGTTCACTATACGCGGGCACTTCAGAATAATTATGAATATTTTCTGTCAATAAACTTATCTTATTTTTATTACACGACTAACTTAACGTTATTCTCATTTTGTATCTTCAAAACAATAATAATATGTAAAGAAGTGTCTTCTCTCACACAGATTACGAATACCACCTTCTTCTTTGAGCTACAATGTCATGTGAGCTTAAACTAGTTTGGAGTTAGTCTTAAATAAGAAGGTCGTCTAAAAAAAGTATTTTAAATCCTGTCTCACCCCATTATTTTTTTCAATACATAATGTATGGTAGGTATAAGTGTGTGTTTATATATATATATATATATATATATATATATATATATATATATATATATATATATAAATATAAACGGTATCCGGACGAAATGTTGGACAAAGAAAGACGCTATTTGTTGGCTATAAAGGAATAAATAGTCGTTTAAATAAAAGGTAAAACACGTTTTCTAATTGAGTGCAAAAAAAATCGTATAACTCTTTTTAACACACCTAATACCGCTAACGCACGCACAAAAACTCATGCTAGCCATACGCAACCATTATATTAATCCGAGCGGTGCTGATTCACGTGCGCAAGTATCGTGTGTATGAAAAAAATGACAAATAATTATGAATATTATTTTTAATTTTCTGAAAAAGGTCATCTTTTAAATTTTATATATATATATATATATATATATATATATATATATATGTACATATGTATTTACATTTACTCATCATTCCTTTTTTGGAAGCTTTCCATTTTATCTGTTACTGTTTAAACTGTTTTTTTAAATATTTTGTATATTAGCTTTTCCTGTCCCACCCTATTAGTTTATTCAATACATAATAGCCTTCTACAACAAATTTCAACAAACAACAAATTTCATTGCTCGGTGCTTTCGTGGGCTCGACGAAATTGCCTCTGTAGCAATAAATTCGCTTTATGTATTTGTACATAAATAAGTAAATAAATTATCGGTACGCCCAGCCCGCCCAACGGCTTTAAATCGATTCCAATCGTTGATAAAAATTATAAATCATTGTTTTACCATAGATAGCTACACTCTGCACTCACTTGACCAAGATACTCCAGCGTCTCCCTGAACTCCACGGATCCAACAGACCAGTCCTTAGCCTTATTGGCGTCACCCTTCAGTATTCCACCTGGTTTTGACTCCTTCAGCTGAAATAGAATTCCTTTGAATACTCTTTGTGACAACGAAATAAACGAAATTTGCGATCAAATAATGCGGTCTTTCCTGCATGTGGAACCAATTCTGATTTGGATAAACGAAAAATATGAAATTTCCTACGTATTAAGGAAAAGGCAATAAACGTGAGTTGTGCTGAAAAGAATTCTATTTTAATAAATTATATGTTTAATTAAACAATAAAAAGATTTAAATTAATTATCATTTCTTTGTGACAAAGAATATGCTTTTGGTTAATGTTAGAACTATAAAACCTAAAAATGAAAAAATATTTGTTGAAATGTTTAAATTGATCGCATGTATTAATGAAAATATAAATGTAAATAATTTTTTAAAATTTTATATGTACCGTTTTTTAACTTAATTTTATTTGTTTAAGTTTCCCTAAAACCTTTCATAATTTTCCCTAAATTCGCCTATCCATCTACTAAACCAGAATTTTCATTGGACACAATTAAGTATTTATTTTTTGATTCGGAGTCAAAAGAAGACAGTCAGTAATAAGTAATAAGTCGTCAGTTAGTAATCGATAGGATGAACAGATCACGTAAAAATGTACACTAAGCTTGGTTGCAATGATCCAAAAAGATTTAAAGCAGGAATACGTGAATTAAACAACAGAAGGAAACTTTATGGAAAAGATTAGTTAAGATAATAAACAATATTGAGAACTTTATTAAAATACGTCAAGCCGTTTTTGCGACACACATAGAAACAACGAGATGGACAAACAGACAAAGAATTCCAAAAGGTTCGGTTTCTCTTTTTAAAGTTGATTTGCATTCCCTGTTATTTTTTTATGCTTGTAATGCACACTTTTTCAAATTTGCTTTTTTATTATATGCAGGTGTAAGGATCTATAAGTTCATAAGGATCTATAAAGAGTTCATAAGGATCTAAATATAGTTCATAGGGATCTATAATAAATAGTTCATAAGGATCTATAAATCGTTAATAAGCTTCTATAAATAGTTCATAAGAATCTAAATATAGTTCATAAGGATCAATAAATATTTCATAAGAATCTAAATATAGTTTATAAGGATCTACAAATAGTTCATAAGGATCTAAATATAGTTCATAAGGATCCAAATATAGTTCATAAGGATCTATAAATAGTGCATAAAGATCTAAATATAGCTTCATAAGGATCTATAAATAGTTCATAAGGATCTAAATATAGTTCATATTTATGAATTATTAGATCCTTATCTTTAAATAGTTCATAAGGATCTATAAATAGTTCATAAGGATCTATAAATCGTTCATAAGCTTCTATAAATAGTTCATAAGAATCTAAATATAGTTCATAAGGAACAATAAATAGTTCATATGGATCTAAATATAGTTCATAAGGATCTTTAAATAGTTCATAAGGATCTAAATATAGTTCATAAGGATCCAAATATAGTTCATAAGGATCTATAAATAGTGCATAAAGATCTAAATATAGTTTCATAAGGATCTATAAATAGTACATAAGGATCTAAATATAGTTAATCCTTATGAATTATTAGATCCTTATCTATAAATAGTTCATAAGGATCTAAATATAGTTCATAAGGATCTATAAATCGTTCATAAGCTTCTATAAATAGTTCATAAGAATCTAAATATAGTTCATAAGGATCAATAAATAGTTCATAAGGATCTAAATATAGTTCATAAGGATCCAAATATAGTTCATAAGGATCTATAAATAGCTCATAAAGACATAAATATAGTTTCATAAGGATCTATAAATAGTTCATAAGGATCTAAATATAGTTCATAAGGATCCAAATATAGTTCATAAGGATCTATAAATAGCTCATAAAGACATAAATATAGTTTCATAAGGATCTATAAATAGTTCATAAGGATCTAAATATAATTAATCCTTATGAATTATTAGATCCTTATATATAAATAGTTCATAAGGATCTAAATATAGTTTCATAAGGATCTATAATGCTTAAAGCTCATGATCGACGATCGATTTAATACGCGGTTTGTGGATGCGAGCCAGGCTCGCAACTTTATTCGACTGTGGATCAGCCTCGCTTACTTACAACACGTGCAGTAATACCAGTAGGTGTTGGTACTTACCTCTTGTGTTTAGTTTAAGTACGCAATTTTAAAAACCGCGTGCTTAATCGATCGTCAATCGTGAGCATAAGTCATTGTATGTTGATGCAGCTTTGGGTTCAAGAGTGAAAACCATTTGTTAGAAAATTATAGAAAAGAGTTAAAGCTAGCAATGCAAGAAAATTAATAAAATTGTTTTAAAGAACATAATGATTTTTCCTGGAATATGAAATCAATGTTTAAAATTGTAGCAAACATTTTATCACGTTTAGTTTTTTATTTCCAATCTAAATATTGTGTAATAACTCGTTGCTATAGTCACAACTGAGTGTGTTGTGAAGTCAAAAGTGCATTTGTTGATTTATTGTCGTATTTAAAGTTAGATTTTCACTCGCTACTTAGCTCGTGCTTCTTAGTCTATTCAGTTATTAACATTAGTGGTCGATAATTAACTAAGACACAGCAGTCAGTTAGTGCATATTATTTTAATACCTAATTAAGATATAGTAAATAAAACTTGCATCAATTTTTTTTCAAATCACGAAAAGTGTATAAATAAAAATTATATTAAATTTTATTCAGTAGTATATACGTGATTACATCATTTATTTTTGCGATCCTGCGTTATACCATTTTTAAAACTCTGGCAAAATTCGTCTAGAACTTTTTGCAACAGACATAGAAATAACTAGACGGATAAAAAGACAAAGAATTGCAAAATATTCAATTTCTTTACAGTTTGTTTACAGTTCCACGAATTATTTTTTATACGCCTGTAATGCACAATTTATTTTAAGTTTAAGTTTTTTCTTATATATATGTTTATATGGTAGCCTTTCACAAATTACGATGTTTAATTCTTAAACCGATGTACGTTAATGCAGTTTTGAATTGAAGATTGGGACCGTACTAAAAATGCAGCGTTTCAGATATAATCTTCGGATCAATAGTTTACACAAGATGAGGCAATCCTCGTTACAAAGTTCGTTTATTCGTTTAAGCTTAAACAAATTAAATGAAGTAACTTCACAACCACTGTAGATCCATAGCTATTAAGCGAACGCATATTCGGTTTTCTTTAAAATAGGATCCGTAGCTATTAAGCGAACGCATAGTCGCCTCTCTTTAAAATCATTTAAGCTTAAATCAATTAAACGAAGTAACTTCACCACTACTGTAGATCCGTAGCTATTAAGCGAACGCATAGTCGCCTGTATTTAATATAGGATCCGTAGCCATTAGCGATTCTGAACGAATAACGATTTCTGAACCATTTACAGCTACCAAATTAAGTTAATCATGTTGTTCAGATATTTAAATAATTTTGTATTTATTTATATTAGAAAGAATCCTTCGATAGATCAAAAATGTATAACAGCAAAGTTTATACACATATTCGTATATATATATATATATATATACGTATATAATATATATATACATATTGTATATAACATATTAAAAATGGTAAATGAACAAAAGGTTATTTATTAACTATATGGGCATACTCAAATCAGATCGCGACTTACTGCGTCGACAATTCAGTCGATGACGTTATCAAAAAAACAGATGTCGATAAATTTGGAAGTCTTTTCACATGGCAAGATTGCTTCGTTAAACTTGCACGTGACCGACTATTTGGTACTGGCCAGGCCAAACGTGATGCATGAGACTGGTTTCAAACCATTAAGTCATTTCCGTTTCAAATTAATATCCAATATGCGTATGAGCGTGGATAAATTAATGTAAAAATAGTTGGTCACCGCGGCCACGTTCGTTTAAATTTTATTTATAATAGTGTAGGAAAAAAAGATTTTAAGTAAATTATTATTTAATGAAAAATTAAACTAACGTTTAATTTAAGATTAACGACAACTAACTAACGTAAGATTTAACGAAGAAATACAGAAAGAAGTAGCAGCACCATATAGCAATCTTATAAGAAAGGTATTTTGTTATTTCTTAAGGTTTGTTGCTAATCCTCAAAGGTTTTTGGTTATCCCCTATTTATTTTTTAGGGATTTAAGCTGCAACATTTCAGTTCCAAAAGCTTTCTGTTAATGTGCAAAGGAGACGTCTCTAATATATAGAGAAAATGAAAAAATAAACCTTTTTATTTAAATCAGTCAGACAATTGAAAAAATCTTGTTTTATTTTAATTAAATATAAGGCTATTATTCTTAATAATTTGCAAATGTTTTTGCTCTTTGAACCAACAAGATGAAACAAAGCGCAAATTGCGTCCCGTTTTATGTTTCAAACATAGATTTAATATGAGTGTGAGGCTGGCAGACGAGACGGAGACGTCGAAAAAAGCCGCGTAAAACACGAAAAATGCTAAAAAGACATTCATTTTGACAACACAGATATAATGTAAATGTCATTCAATAGTTTATTTTTCATTAATTTAGCCAATGGCTACACGTCAAAAAGTGATCGATGTTTTTTTTATTTTTTTAATCATTATAACGAAATTGTTAAGTACAACGTTAGATTTATATTCTTATCTTCTAATTTCTTATTAAACATTCTTCACGCATTAAAAATAGTATATATTTGCATTTATGAAGATAGCTTTTTTGTTTTGTATTGTAGTTAAAATTTTATTTTATATTTGATGTTTCTTTATTTTCAATAACTGACTTGTTTCGTTTTTTATATTCTAAAAATATCAATTTTTTTAATTATATTCTATTTCTACAATGCCAGGCCCATTTTTGTCGATCTTCTTAGAGACGAACAAACAATGTTTTTTGTTTCAAAGATATAGGTAGAATAGGGTCTAACGTTACAGATTCTTTGCATATTGAACTAATATTATACTTACACTTTGGCATGCATAATATTAGTTCAATATGCATCTGCGACAGATATTCAGGTCAGAATAATTACTATACTTAAATTAATATCAAAATTATAGATAGATCGTCTTTTTGAGGTGAACGTGGGGCGAGTTTTAAATATGTAAATTATAAAGAACATATTTTCACCTCTGAGATTTCTAGTTTTTGAATAAGCATTCAAAGTGAAATGAATTAAATGAAAAAGAAAGGCAGCCCTTTGTCTCAAGGATTTTATCAAGTGTCTTGTGCATAACCTTAATGAGATCAAATCTACTGGGTAGCTAATCTCTGGGTAGCTTATTATAGGTATTCTTAAATGCAATATATTATGAAAAAATAAAACAATGAATATCGTTCCATACTTAAGAATTCCCAAATAGAGTAGGTGGAGGTAAAATCTGTTCTTTTTTTAACTGTAAAGTTTTCCAAATTTTCGCGCAAATTCTGCTTCGCCTTGTTCTAAATTTTAGAGATATGTGTTTAATCTAAATTTAATCTAATTTTAACCGAATAACTGCTCAATAAAATATCTCTATGTGGACTCACACCAACCTAGTGATACTTCAATGGACTTTGAGAAATAAGCTACGTTTTGATTTGAGCAAATGTGAAATGATGACTTACTCCCGCTTACTATACTGATTATACTACTGATATACTGATATATACTACAGATGGAAGATCTTAGTTTGTTTATGAGTGATAACTTCAAATTTGACAGTTATCGAATCGAAACCTGTCCACCGGTACTAGGATTTTCCCTCAACCTTCCCATGACATTTAGTGTATTGTAATTGTTTTTCTTAAAATGATTGTAGTCTTTTGGTTTCCATAAGAAGCTTCCCATGGTGGAGAGAATTGTTAATCAGTTTAAGAGATTTTTGTAATGTACGAGTATAAGGTACAGTTATTATTCTTATATATTCTCTTCAGATTTTATGGGAATAGTCCGATTTGATTCTCTTCAATTCTGAGGGGCATTATTTTTGTGTGGACAAAAGCTCATAACTTTGATAATTAAAATATAATTAATTTATTAAATCCTTGTTTTGATAACCTCTCGATCTTAAGTCAAACAGCGTTTTATGCTTCTGAATGTTATATGAGCGATCGAAGTTATAGTTTATTTACATATTGCTCGTATTGCGGAGATTTATTTACAAATGGCTCGTACTGCGGAGATTTATTTACCGATAGCTCGTACTGCGGAGATTTATTTACAGATAGCTCGTACTGCAGAGATTTATTTACAGATAGCTCGTACTGCAGAGATTTATTTACAGATAGCTCGTACTGCAGAGATTTATTTACAGATAACCCGAACTGCGGAGATTTATTTACAGATAGCTCGTAATGCGGAGATTTATTTACAGATAGCTCATACTGTCGAGATTTATTTGTAGATAGCTCGTACTGCGAAGATTTATTTACAGATAGCTCGTACTGCGGAGATTTATTTACAGATAGCTCGTACTGCAGAGATTTATTTACAGATAGCTCGTACTGCAGAGATTTATTTACAGATAGCTCGTACTGCGGAGATTTATTTACAGATAACTCGTACTGCGGAGATTTATTTACAGATAGCTCGTACTGCAGAGATTTATTTACAGATAACTCGTACTGCAGAGATTTATTTACAGTTGCGCCCCTTTAAAAAAAATTTAAAAAAAAAATAAAGTAAAAATAAATTATTTCTAATTCTACATGGAATTATACCTTTTTATAATTAGTTTATTTATACCCCTGTGAAAGGTACAGTAGGTAGATATAGTAGAATAGTACAGGTAGATATAGTAGAAGTACTATCATACAATCTTGTAAGTTAGCACAATAGGAAACCTAATAGTACAACTAAAGGGAAAAATGTAAAAATAAATGATTTCTAATTCTATATGGAATTATACCTTTTTATAATAACATTATTTATACGCCTGTGAAAGGTACAGAAGGTACAGTAGACAAATATAGAGTATAGTACATGTAGATATAGTACTTCTAGTATACATGTAGTACTTCTAGTACTATGTATTCTCAAATATTCTCGGCGCCCAAATGTGTATTGAACGAAGCGCAAAATTTTACTCATGCTTGACAAGTAATTTAATAATCGAGTTGAGTTGAGTTGTTTATAAATATTTTCTATAAAAATTCTATGATTTTAAACAATTGCATCTCAAAATGGATGAGTTTACTACAAGCCATTATGAAGTCCAGACCTGCGTCTACCATTATACGATCCTATCAGTGTGTAAGCCACTATTTACCAATATGTAAGCAAAAGACTCATTGAGACAAACCAAACGAGTCCAAACTCGATGAGTTTACTATAAGCCGCTGGGAAGCATCCATTTTTATGGTCTCGTCAAAATGTATTTATGGCTTTGAAACATATAGTAGGCAACATATAAAGGTTGTAAAAAATTAATAATTGTAAATATTTTAATTAGAAGAATTAGTTTGTACCCTCAAATGTTTTAGTTCCTAAATGCGCACGGAACGTAGCGCGAATTGTAATATTCTTTGACAAATAATATTCTTTTAATATTTGTTATAATATTTGTCTTTTAATATTTGTATTCCTTGACAAATAGTATTCTTGTAATATTGTTTGACAAATAATATTCTTTTAATTTTGTAATATTCTTTTTTATTATCGAGTTGAGTTTATAAATATTTTCTATAAAAATTCAAAAAAATAAGTTTTCTTTTATTCTTTTAATATTCGTCTTTTAATATTTGTATTCTTTGACAAACAGTATTCTTGTAATATTCTTTGACAAATAATATTCTTTTAATTTTTTAATTTTGTAATATTCTTTTTTATTATCGAGTTGAGTTCATAAATATTTTCTATAAAAATTCTATGATTTTTAACAACTGAACTGAATTAAACTTCACAGATGAACTTAATCTAGCAGCAGCAATGCGCTGTTCAATAACTGTACCGTATCTTGCTTAATTCAAAGTGGCATTATTAGTGATAAAGACACGGTAACGGACACCGCAGATGACCTACAATAATCGACCGACAACAATTTGAGTAAGTATAACTAAGATATAAACCTTTAATACACACTTCTTACAAAACTAGCCCTACAATGAAAATCGGAGTGAATCCGGCCGACTCTCGCCGATCCGTACGTTACGGGTTAAAACGAGCCAACGGGGAAAAGGATAGACCATAAGAATAAACACGCGCCAACGGAGATGGGAGATATGTAGTCGAGGCGCGCGTCTTTTGTCGTATGCATTAAGTATATAAAAAAACGAGTGTGCTTTAAACCACACGACCGAAGTAAAACTTCAAATTCACAAAATATGAACTTTAAAATGAATTTACAATTTTATTCACTTTAAACGTAGAATATTTAATGTATTGAACAAAATAATAATAATTTATAAAATTGTTCAAGAACGAAATGAAGTTACAAAATAATAAAAAAATCACCGTTCACGTAACGATAGCAAACTCGCATATATATATATATATATATATATATATATATATATATATATATATATATATATATATATATATATATATATATTTCATGCACTGGCTATGAGAGGAAGAGAGAAACAAAATGTGCGCGCGCACTGCTCTCTCTTGCTCTTACAGTGTGATACAGATAATAGGCTTGCACTGTATCTTACATATATGAAACATAAGTGGCTATGAGAGAAAGAGAGAAAGAAAATGTGTGTTCGCACCTCTCTCTTGTCCCTACAGTAATATACGGAACGCAACTCTCTCTCTTTCTGTCTTCACTAACATATCTCCCTCTCAACTTCCGTTCGCCTCGCCCTATCACACTTTTCGTAACGCTCTCGTCATGCATTCACCGGCTTACTCCCCAAGTCAAGCGTGCGTAAAGAAGTTTTACTTCAAAAAGATAATATACTACGAATAGACGAACAAAGCGGACGAGCGAGAAAATATTCTTTATGACATTACAGTGAGTAAAAAAGAGATGACAATACGTGCACAAATAAAACTATTTTGACAGATAAAATTGTCCTATAGTTTCTTGCGTCGATAGGCGCCTTGCCGTATTGTAGTATTTTTGTGTATTTTCAAATAATATTTCTACAATATTATTTTAGAATAAACAATGGTGTCCTGTTCAATATTGGATTGTGAAGTGACATATATGAATAATCCAAATAAAGCGACATTTAACAGGTAAATGCGATGCACGTACTTACTTCTTATCACTTATTTTCCCCTAAATTATCGTTTAACTGGACTTGGTCAGATATACATATCATAGTAAATATGTTCTATTTTACGTTTTATGAAAAATTACATTTTACGGATTGACTTATAGGGATGGCATTATTTCATCGACAAGTCATATCGATATTTTTCTACAGTGAAAATAAACGTAGATTGCGGTAGAAATTGTTATTAGATGAAATGAAATGAACGAAATTATCAATGTTATTTACAATATAAGCGCTTAGTAATATATGTGACCTAAAAAGGCGTGAGTTCAAATCACGCACAAATCAAAAAATATTTTCAGACCTAAAACAATTGAATATATCTAAATCATTCAGTACTTAAAATAAGAGTTGGCCTTTTGATAATGTTGGTATGTAAAGAAAATCAAAAACAAGCTGACAATTAGTGAAAAAGTTAAATTTGCATTCGATCCTTTAATAATGGTTTCCATATTATTATTCGAAATATCACTCAAAAATATTAATTTTTTTCAGGTTTCCAATGAATTCTGTAAGAAGAGAAAAATGGACAAGAATTCTTAATAGATACAACTGGACTCCTCGTGAAAATTCTATGGTGTATAGTGAACATTTTGATAGAAAATGTTTTGTACAAAGAGCACATCGACGTATTTTGAAAAAGGACTCAGTGCCTATCTGGTTTATACCGGTGTGTTTGTCAACATCCTAACGTTTATAATTAACCCGTTGAAAAATTTAAAAATATATTAATAAACTTTTATACGCTATAAACTATACTGTGTCCGGTTAACATCACGGATCTGGAGAAAATTCATGTCACGTTATATACGTGGATTTTTAGTTAAAACAGGAAATAAGTTTTCTTTTATTTAGTTTAAAACATTATTATAAATATTTACCTATTTTGTATGATATAATAATGAAGTATTTTATATATTTTATACACAATTAAATGAAACTACGTGATCTACGTGATCTTATGAACTACGAAATAATTATAATAAAATTGGTAGCTATCTTTTATATTAACATAATTTTTGTTTTCAGGTAAAGTTAATGCCAAAAAAAACAATGTCATATAAATATATATATGTATATATTTATATATACATATATATATATATATATATATATTATATATATATATATATATATATATATATATATATATATATATATATATATATATATATATATATATAAGAAAACGAGAGATATTTCAAGCTTTCTTAATATAATAAATTAAAAGAAAAATTAAAATATAAGCAGCAGAGCATCAGACACTTGATGGCTAAATCCAAGAGGACGAAGAAAAAAAAATAATAACTACAATCGGGTGCTTGAAGAATTAAAAAAAACGTCCAGATTTTCAGGATAACTTAAACGAACTTACCACATCATGTAGTAGTGAAACGTTTCAATTTTTAGTAAATAGGGTAACTGAACAAAGTTGGTAATATAGCCCTTTCTACTGAATATAGCGAAGAACTTAGAAAAATAAGTTGGTAAGTTGGTAATATAGCCCTTTCTACTGAATATAGCGAAGAACTTAGAAAATTTGCACTAACTCTCCAATTCTATAGACCAAAGTGTTATAATTATATCCGTGAACAGTTTTATATATATTTAACTCGTATTAAGGACAGTTTTATACATATTTAACTCGTATTAACACACTTAAGAAATTATATTAGAGAATAAATTGCGAACCGGGTTTTACAGGCGAGCCATTCAATACAATAAAGGTAATGGCTAAAAAAAAGAATTATTCGTTAGTATCACGTTTGATGAAATGAGCATTAGGGTATTGAATATCGGACTGAATTAACAAAGTCTAAAACCTATTTTTAAATTATATTAATTTAGAAAATGTGAATCTTACAGTTGGTATCTTTTCAGGGAGAAGTTGAACGGCTTCACAAAAGGCAAATTTATAAAAAATTTGCCGTTAATGAGAATGCATGTGTACTAATTCCAATTATATTTGACGGAATCGCTTTAAAACTTAACATGTCTAATTTACTTAAACCATATATTCTATATTTCATATACGCGAATATAGCGAACCATATACTCTATATTTCATATACGCGAATATAGCGAACCATATACTCTATATTTTATATACGGGAATATAGCGAACCATATACTCTATATTTCATATACGCGAATATAGCGAACCATATACTCTATATTTTATATAGGCGAATATAGCGAACCATATACTCTATATTTCACATACAAAGCCAAAAAATATTATATTTTACTCGATCGGTAACTTGTTAAAACTTGTGAGAAATATATTCGGCGACAAAGAGTTTTAATGGATGAAAATGGTAGAAAAATTAAATTTATCATTATTACGCAATTACACAATATTCAAATGAAGGAAGGTCTGAAATTGGGGACCAAAATTTTATTTAGACATATTATCTGCGCAATTACTTCCAAGGTCTGATGCGCCAGCCATTCGGTACTGACATGATTTTTTGAATTTATCACAATTTGAGAATTCGGGAGCCACTGTGCTACTTATTAGCCTCGTTAATGACATATTTAATATTTTACTTCCAGGAACTTTCTTTCTTCTGGTTTTAAAAAACATTTGTGCTCAGCTAACAAACAATAAATATTCGAGAAAATCGATCAAGTATACAAACAGTTTATAAATTGAAAATTTGAGGATAGTACCGTTATCACAAACTTTACGAGACATTTAGGTTTTGCCGGGTTCTTAATAAACATAACAAGTCTAAAATATTTATACGTAGACGACATTGAAAAAAGCCACTTGCAACTTTTACCGTACAATCTAGGAGTGGTTTAAATAATAACCCAACGATCAGACAATTTATATGTGCATACAAAGGGTTACTTTGCCATGCAAAGTTAAAATTGAGTGAAAGTGGAAACTGCTTGGAATTTGAAAAATAATTTCATTCGTTCCGGTATAGTTCCCACCGCAAAACGCATTAATACTGCAATATTATATGATAAAATTTAAAAAAAATTTCGGTTGAGCGGTAATTTTCGAAATAACAATCCAGATCTTATTAAAGATGTGTCCAACACTTCTGACGACTTATCACATTTTTTTAAATCGGTTGCCGAATATATAGGTGGATTCGTTGTTATAGCTATACATATATGATATATCTTCTATATATATATATATATATATATATATATATATATATATATATATATATTTATATTAATTATCATATATCTATTAATAAGCTCCTATGCATATATCTATGAATAAAATATATAATTGAAAATTATTTGACAATAAGGTTAAGATATGAAACAACTTTAAAAAAATTATGAAAAGAAGCTTTAAGAAACCATTTGAATAAGATTATTTTTTAAAGGCCAATGATTTTTATAATAACTAACAAAAGGATTATTTAGAATCGTAGAAACACATTTATAAGTTTTGATGCCATAATATCATTATATGAGGAACTGAAATGAAAATTCCATTTTTCATATTGAATTGTATAATTATTTTTCATAGCTGAATTGTGTAATTGAAACCACTACAATGTTGCAGTCTCAGTTATGTCATTGTATGAGGAACTCGTGTTGGTTATTTTTTCAATTTTAAAAACGAATATAATTTGTTTATACTTAGTACTTAAAGGTTATTTAGGTAATATGTTTTTTGTTTAATTTTAAAATATCTGTACATATTTTTTTACATTCACATTGTAAATTTCTTCTGATGCAACTTTTGTTTCATTTTTAGCATAAATTTAAGTGTTTTTGCGGCATTTCTGAATACGCTCGGAATACGCTCGGATTAACATTGGATTTTCACAGTACAAATAACACACCCAAAATGTTTAAAGTTAAACAAATATTTAAGTTTAAAAAATATGCACTTACGAAATTTAATAATTCCTAAAAATATGTTAAATTGGGGGTGAGTTCATAATTTTGGTCTCTGGGTAATACATTTTAAACAAAATTTGATTAAATACGCGCCCCTTTTTTATATTATCGATAGTGAATCAATATTATCGATATTATCGATAGCAATCACTAAAACTCACACATATATACAATTACGCACACAAGGGCAATTAAATTTCGGTGATGGGAGGCATGTCGAGTGTGTTCATATATTCGTAGTATATAAAGTCTATGATAGAAAGTTGGCTACTGACTTTGTCCGACAAAAGTTGTCATTTGTCGGCGGCTGAGTTATGACACACAATAGTCGTTCGTAATTAAATGAGCTATTCAGAAGAGAATAAAATGTGTAGCTAGACTTGTATATTTTCAAACTAAATGCTAATCTTATTAATTAATTTAATTAATTACTTTTATTGTTGGACTTGTAAAGATTTAATTTGTTTTGCTGGATTTATAAAAATATAATTTTTATTGTCCGGTTCATAAAGCATTATTATTTATTGCAGCGTCTGGCATTCCTCGTTACGTGCAGCCCTCGTTGCAACCTAACGTATAAATATACGCATTATTAGGCATTTTTAGATTCTGTTACATGACATATCTTAATAAGACGAAATTGAATTTTGGCGGATTATAACACTTTCGCTTCGCTTGTAAGTAAAAAAGCATAATCTGCTAGAATATAAAGAAAATGTTTGACCTCAAGGTTAAAATGAAAAAAAAATTTCTTATATTTATTTTAAAAAATGTAAGTTTGCTTATCAATTCTGTTCAATTTTATGAAAAACTTGTTTTTATACTTGTTCTTAAACAAATGCACCCAATTCTCCTTTTCAACATTCTGCAGTGAAAGAGGCACGAAGGCAAAAGATTTCTAGAAAATTATAACAATTCTTTTTAATTATTTCTACTATCATTTAATTAATAATAAAAAAGAAATATGTTTTCGTTGAAAAATGTATTAATAATACGTATTCAGTTCAGTATCGTTCTTTTTAATAAACTGCAATTTTTTTTTAATTATTAATAAGGAAAATAGATTTAGAAAACTTCCAAACAATCTTCAATTGGTTTACGGTAATTGAGAAACTAGCATTCGCACCTCAATCCTCTACCATCAGATACTCATGGTAACAATATATAAGCAGGCAACTCGTTGAAACAAGTCAAACGACTCAAAAGTCGACGACTTTACCACAGAGTCGTTCTGACGATCTTCGTCTTCCGTTATAAGATCCTACCAGTTACAATATATAAGCAAAGGGCTCATTGAGACAAGCCAAACGAACCCAAACTCGATGAGTTTACTGTTAGCCGCTGAGAAGTTTCCATTTTCATTTCGTCCTTCATCGTCAGATCCTCATGGTTATAATATGTTAGCAAAGGGCTCATGCAGATAAGCTAAATGATCCCAAACTCGATGTGTTTACTGTTAGCCGTTGATAAGTTCATATAACCATAACCGTACTCCATCACGGTATCAGTTCGTTGGTTATAAATTGTTAATTGAATTATCATTGGTTATTACATGATTGACCATATTATTACATTTTCTACAAAGTTTAAAATCGATACGATGATTAAAACCAGATGAAAATCGATTTACTAGATTTGTTAACGTACAAGTGAAACTAATAAAATCATGTTAATAAATAGGCGCACTATCCTCAGCGACATTTTTAACCGATTCAATATATAGTGTCCTTCTACCCATTTTTAAAGAAAGATGACAGTTTTGTTCAGTTCAAATTTTTTTAATACCTACTCCTAGTACAAGTTATGTGATAACTATAAAATTTACGATTCTGTAATTATGACGAATTAATCATTTCACATGACTCTTTCAAACCGAAAAAAATTAATTACCTACTAAATACGAGAAGAACTCGTACTAAGAGGGCTCCGTGCGTATAAAAATACGTACAAGAATTTAAACATTAAAAAATGCCTATGTATTATTCAAATTATTTAAAAATATTAACATTTATTCATCACGTAAATCTTTCACAGAGATAAAAATGATTTATTTGTATTCTTCATTACTGTCAAAATATATTTAACAGATCAAAAATTGATTTCTCTCATGGTCCCTTTCCATGTCATTAAAAGAAGCTTGTTCAAAGAACTATTACAATAACACCCCACAAATCTGAAGGAAGAAATCGCCTTAGAAGAAAACATTTTGCAAACCTTCAATCATTTTCTTTTAATTCTATTCTCTCATCAAGGTACTTATAGTTCGTTTTTAGTACGATCGCATGTACAAAAGAGCACAGTGAACTCTGAGCCCCATTTAAACTTAAAACAATAATGTATTAATCGGAAAATATACATTTAAAACTAATTCCACATAAAATATGAGCAAGAAAACAAATTTGTCGAAGCACCTCAAATTCAGCGCACTGTGCGAGGAAAGTGCACTATTGCATTGTGAAAAAAGTCAAGTTGCATAATTTGCATAGTGAAATAAAATCCAGGAACAATTAAATGTATCAGTCACTTAATCAGTTTTTATCGACACGTTCGTAATGCACAACTAAGAATTTACTGATATTTAGGTAAATCAGAAAAGTATAACTTTCGACTTAAACTCCTGTTAATTTTTGGGGGCAGACAGTATTAATATATTATCACATCCCACTAAATTACAGATAACAATGTCAACACTGTTCAAGATTTCAGTTATGGTGGGTCCCTCGTCACTACAGTTTTACACAGTACTACTTCTAAACTCTCTACAGTACTACTTCTAAAATATATTTTAAATACAAGACTAGTACCTATACATTTCCCGCAATCACCACGAATTGAAAGTAAAGCATGTTAAGTTAAGGCGTCTCATCTTCAGTACCAAATTTAGCAATTAGCCTAGACTATAAAATATTATATATACAGACTAAATGAGTACATTGTATACTGTAGTCGCGTAGCGTGCTCATAAACATTAGTGTGTCTAGAAACGAATTAAAACCGAGTAACGTAAATTTATGAATTAAAAACAATCACGAAAGTCTACAGGATGAAAAAAGAAACAGAGTAAAATACTTATAATTACCGATGAGCGTGTTACCGAATTTTTCTCCATTCTGCTCCTCGATTTCCTCTTCTGTTTTAATCAGAAAACGGCTGATCCTTCATTAATTGTGTTGCCCTGTGTATAAACTCATAAGTTTACTTTGATCTTCTTGTTGACTTCCGATATTTCGTCGTCTATAAACTGTATTGTCAACGATTTCAGGCGACTGTCAGACTTAAGGAAAATCAGAATGATTTGAAAATATCGAAGTCGTTATACATTAAATCACTTCCGTTTTACGACTGAATTAGAGCGGCAAATGGACAGAGACGACCAGCACACACGATAAATCCGAACAGAATAAATTTGCTTGACAGAACCCTCCCGATCCATTATAAAAGTGTTGAAAGGGATATTAATATACAGTTGGGTCGAACATTGTATTATTATGTTAGAGTACACTTAGTTCCAGACTTTCGTGACGGGATTTCGAAATAAAACTATCTTCATAAAAGTCAGCGTGTACTTTATTTCAGACTTCCGTGGGGAAATATGGAAACCGTTAGTAAGTACGAACTTAACGAGCTATGTGGGGAAGATTCTGCCATACGAAATTTTCATGAAAATGAGGTAATGTGTATCTACCAATCTCCTATATAATTAATTATATGTTTTCATAAATACTAGCAGAATTATTTGAGTTTTGGCAAAAAAGAATAACCACAAGTATAATTATATGTTTTCATAAATACTAGCAGACTTATTTGAGTTTTGGCAAAAAAGAATAACTTCTAGAATCTGTTCTGTCAAACATCATAACCATAGCAACGACATTAACGTGGCGTTCATCTTTCTCTACTGCACGCGCGTGGTCTACTAGTACCTTTCTAGCGAATGTCAAAAGAAATCAGTTTCAATCAAATTTTATCTTCAAAATTATGAAAATATTGGACAGCTTCTAGGAGGAGATCAATGAAAGTAATGGAATAAAGGAGTTTTCAAAGGAAATTTTAGTGGATAAGTAAGAATTAGATAGGAGTCTGTGATAAATATGTATGTATGTTTATTCGCCTTCAAAGGCTTATAAAATCTGAATGGAATAATTCCACTGACTACGATTTCATATTGCTTAACTTAATGTACAAAATAATATTCTTCTTAAGTTTCTTTCTTCAGTAATGCCACCAAAAAGTTGAAACCTATGTCCTAAAAAAAAACTAATTCACGTTTAATGCGAATGTCCTGTTAGTCTCTAGACGGTCCCTTTTTTTTATTGTAATCATAAACTATTTCTGACGATAAAGCTATGCTATTACCGGATGTAAATGGAAAGGTATTTCCGGATATATAGTATAACCAGCAACTACATATACAGTGTGTCGTTAAAACGGTAAGACAATTTTGTTTTGGATTCCTCTTGAAAATATTACAGCAAAATCATTTATTTTTCAGTGACAATATTTTTAATTTCAATATTTTCTCAATCATACTTACGTTTAAACTTTTCCTTATCATAAACAGAAAATTAAAGGAAAGCACTGAATTACCAGTCAGACGAATTTTTTGCAAATAATACTCGTATCTCTCATTATTCAAGGTCAAATAAGGTGTTAGGTACGTCGCGTCGTATATCGTATATCGCACAGCTTGTACTGCTCGACGCTTACTCTTTGTGGTAACGTTAAAATATATCATCTCGAGAATAAGATAAGTTACGAAAAAATTGAATGATTATACAAATGTAATTTTGTACTCAGGATTCTTTAGAACTGTATATACGTACGTTTATCAGCACCGCATATATTTGTTACCCCCTCACCACATTCGGTTAATCCAATTGACGGTGAGAGTAAGGGTAAACAGGAAGCGATTATTCGCGTCCGGCACTTTTTCTTTACTTCTCAAGTCTTTAATTTCCTATCAAGATTTGACGCCCAGTCAAACATTCGGATAGATTGGCAAACATTCCAAAAAAATTCGCATTCTTTTTCCTACTTACCAGTGAATGATTTTTCTCCAAAAAAGTAGTTAATGGCTATAATTTATATCTTTAGTGTTTTATTTATCGACTAGCTGTACCCCTCCCCCCATCCCCCAGTTTTACCGGCATGGTGAACCCGCGGAACATAGCTAATCAAAGAAAATTCGGCACAGAATTCTACAAATTCAAGAAAATTTTCGGAATTTTCTTCAATTTATTGCTCCCTTTCAACCCTCGTCGTCCATAAATATCTCCGCTCCAATAAAATGTGAAGTGACGCATTGACATTATCACAATTAATTTGTTAACTCGTGTAAAAGATATTTAAAATATTATTAGTCTATTAAAATTGTTGGACTATATATGTAGGCTCGTAATACCAGGTTACTTTGTAAATTTTTTTTTGTCAATGTTTTTAAGCGTTACATCCTGAGTAATTTACCTAGGTGGCGCTTTCTTGCAGATTATGCTAAATCCGCCAGCCTTACCGACACTGTGATAAAAGTGAAGGAATAAAGTTAAAAATATATTTATTGTATGATCCTAACTATTGACAAATATTAATTTTTTACAACGTAGGAAATTTACTACTTCCTAATTTTAGTTTCCGATTTTCGAAAATATGAGGGAAAATATTTTTTTTAATATTTTTCAATGTATCTCCGATAATGGACCCTATTAACCCTTTCAAACGATACCTCAAACTATATACAGAAATAAAAAATAAAATTTTCTAGTACTTAATTCGCCTCCTCTAAAATTTCCATATAAATATCTTTATGTTAGCTGTTGAGATATGTACGGATTAAAATTTCTTCAAGTTTATATCTCAAGCAGTTTCTAAGAAAAACGACTGTGACAGACAGACAGGTGTATGATCTTATAAGGGATGCATTTTTTCTTTTAAGATACGAAAACCTAAAAACGAACGAGTTAGGGAGGCGATTTTATATCAAACATCGTGCAAAGAGAGAGCTTAACTTGATTTGCTCGATCAGTGTACCCCGTTAAGGGTGTGAGCGACGCGTTATTATAGCGGGGGATGGCATTGAGAGTGTACAAGGCACTTACACGTGTATAGATACGGTCGTGTCACCTTAATAAATAATAATGTCTCGATAGTTTGTCCGTCTGCGGGAAACCTGCGCGCTCTGCAAAATTAAAAAAATTACAGATTTTAAAAACAGTACGGAATAAATATTATAGCTTTTGGCGATGCACATATGTTTATTGCAGACGGAGAAGAGTTAGACTCAATAAACACTTGTCTGAAACACGCTAGAGATAAATACTTTGACGATGCACGTATGATCATTGCAGACGAAGAAGAGTTAAACTCAGTAAGCACTTGTTTGAAACACACTACAGATTTTAAAATGGTACAGATAAATATTATAGCTTTGGCCATGCACATATGTTTATTGCAGACGGAGAAGAGTTAGACTCAATAAACACTTGTCTTAAACATGCTAGAGATAAATATTATAGCTTTGGCGATGTGCATATGATTATTGCAGACGGAGAAGTGTTAAACTCAAAAAGCACTTGTTTGAAACACACTACAGATTTTAAAATGGTGCGGAATAAATATTATACCTTTGGCGATGCACATATGTTTATTGCAGGCGGAGAAGAGTTAGACTGAATAAACACTTGTCTGCAACACGCTAGAGATAAATATTATAGCTTTGGCGATGCACGTATGATTATTACAGACGTAGAAGAGTTAAACTCAAAAAGCACTTGTTTGAAACACACTACAGATTTTAAAATGGTGCGGAATAAATATTATACCTTTGGCGATGCACATATGTTAATTGCAGACGGAGAAGAGTTAGACTTAATAAGCACTTGTCTGAAACACGCTAGAGATAAATATTATAGCTTTGGCAATGCACGTATGATTATTGCAGACGGAGACGAGTTAAACTCAATAAGCACTTGTTTGAAACACATTACAGATTTTAAAATGATACAGATAAATATTATAGCTTTGGCGATGCACATATGTTTATTGCAGACGGAGAAGAGTTAGACTCAATAGACACTTGTCTGAAACACGCTAGAGATAAATATTATAGCTTTGGCGATGCACGTATGATTATTGCAGACGTAGAAGAGTTAAACTCAAAAAGCACTTGTTTGAAACACACTATAGATTTTAAAATGGTGCGGAATAAATATTATACCTTTGGCGATGCACATATGTTAATTGCAGACGGAGAAGAGTTAGACTTAATAAGCACTTGTCTGAAACACACTACAGATTTTAAAACGTTATAGATAAATATTACAGCTTTGGAAATGCACGTGTGTTTATAGCAGATGAAGAAGAGTTTTACACAATAAGTACTTCTCTGAAACACGTCTTGGTTCTGAATTATCAACAATTTGCTTTCAGGAAGATATTAACAATCCTTTGCCAGAATGTCTTCAACTATTTTGGATACCTGACGATTCATGAGCCAAATAGTTTTGAAAAGCTGGTGGTTACAAAAGCAATTAAAAGCTAAGAAGTTTGGAAAATTCATTTGACCTTACTGGTCATCATAGGGATCGAACCTGACGCAACTTTTCACAGTTTTGACGATGGAGTCTGTAATGTTACGAAATAATCATATGCAGTGCAATCTCGTTATTTTTTATTATAATGCATTGAAAACTAAGCATATAATCTTCTAGCACATTGTTACGATAATTACTGGAATACTGCTCATTAGACGATTACATAATTTATTTTTTTTTAATTTATTTTAATTTATTGAGTTAATATTACCAGCAAATACGTGCGTTTTCTATACGTGGGATAGACGATATAAATTGCATAGTACTTTTTTCTCTGTAGATGGCGCTAAACGTCGCTAATTATACTTTAAAATAACCAGGGAATAATTATTGAACGTTATTCTGAATATAGCTGTTCCGAAATACAACTTTTTATGTGTAAAGGGAAGAACATTTTAAGAGGATCAGTCGATCCTCTTAATTTAAATAAAATATTTTGTATACAGTCGTTATAAGTAGTACAAGATCAACAAGAAAGATACAACATGGAAGAAAAAAGTGAAAAACAAAAAAGAATAACGTTGAAACTATGAAAATGGTCGTCACATTTCCATAAAATGTAATAGAGGATAAGAAATAATGTTTTAGATTGTTCGAAATATCCATGTAAGGATAAAGAAAGAAAGTAAAAGCTAAATAGAAAGGAAAAAAGTAGAAAGCGAAATATTCATGTGAGGTCAAAGAAAGAAAGCAAAAGCTAAATAGGAAGGAAAAAGTAGAAAGCGAAATATCCATGTGAGGACAAAGAAAGAAAGCAAAAGCTAAATAGAAAGGGGAAAAGGAAAAAACGAAATATCCACGTGAGGACAAAAAAAGAAAGCAAAAGCTAAATAAAAAGGAAAAAGTAGAAAGCGAAATATCCATGTGAGGACAAAGAAAGAAAGCAAAAGTGAAATAGAAAGGGGAAAAGGAAAAAGCGAAATATCAATGTGAGGACAAAGAAAGAAAGCAAAAGCAAAATAGGAAGGAAAAAGTAGAAAGCGAAATATCCATGTTAGGACAAAGAAAGAAAGCAAAAGTGAAATAGAAAGGGGAAAAGGAAAAAGCGAAATATCAATGTGAGGACAAAGAAAGAAAGCAAAAGCAAAATAGGAAGGAAAAAGTAGAAAGCGAAATATCCATGTGAGGACAAAGAAAGAAAGTAAAAGTGAAATAGAAAGGGGAAAAGGAAAAATCGAAATATCAATGTGAGGACAAAGAAAGAAAGCAAAAGCTAAATAGGAAGGAAAAAGTAGAAAGCGAAATATCCACGCGAGGACAAAGAAAGAAAGCAAAAGCTAAATAGGAAGGAAAAAGTAGAAAGCGAAATATCCACGCGAGGACAAAGAAAGAAAGCAAAAGCTAAATAGGAAGGAAAAAGTAGAAAGCGAGATATCTATGTGAGGACAAAGAAAGGAAACAAAAGCTAATTAGGAAGGAAAAAGTAGAAAGCGAAATATTCATGTGAGGACAAAGAAAGAAAACAAAAGCTAAATAGAAAGGAAAAAAGTAAAAAACCAAATATCCACGTGAGGACAAAGAAAGAAAGCAAAAGCAAAATAGGAAGGAAAAAGTAGAAAGCGAAATATCCATATGAGGACAAAGAAATATAATTTTCTATCCCCCTTACTTACTTTGCTTAAATAATAGACAGATCGTCACATTAGTGATGGTTTCAAACACAATTGCTTGAAAACAAGAAACATCATTTGACTTCATTCAGATGGTAATTATATGAATACTAAGATAGGCGAAAAAGCGATTAAAAGGCCAATACAATATATATTCTAAATACCAACGGTTATTGAAACGAAGTAACAGTACAACATATATTGTAAGGTTACTTAAGTAAGGGTACTTTGATTTAGTACAATATTTAAGGGGTAAAGCCTACGATTATGTTTCTGAAATATACATCTAATAATGTAAAATACTAACATGTCCCTTTTTCCGGAAAACTAAAACAAAATATAAAAATTAGAGTGTAAGCTATCAAAAATAAATAAAATTGAAATAACAAAACTTAAATTTTAAATCAAATGAAATTTACGTAATAATTATCAATTAATTAAAAAAGTCAATTAAAACTGTGATGATATAGCCTCTTAGTAACTTCATGTGGGCAAAGCGTTTGTAATTGGACTAACTGAAATTGATTCAAGCATCTATTTGTCCAAAACATACTTTTGTTTTGGAAATTCTGAAAAGAATGGAACCAGAAATTAAAAAAAATCCAGAGAACCTCTCTTTTCCAGTATTTCCTTTTATTCGTCTCCATCATGCGAATCATTTCAACCTGCGTGATATAATTTTGTTTAATAAATAATATTGAATACTCAGGAATTGTTCTCATAATTGTTCTCATATCTAAATATATCAGAATTTGAAAGAATAAATGAACGAATAATATGATGTTACGTTACATGATTGGTTAAGGGAACCATTTTCGAAAACACCTTTTTGGGGTTCCATACCTCAAAAGGAAAAAAAGAACTCTTTTGGGATCACTTCGTTATCCGCCTGCCTATCTGTCTGTTCTTTTTCTTCAGTAACGCCTGAAGGTATTAAGTTTAAATTAACATCAATACTTAGGTCTACGGTCCCTTTGAAAATTCTAAGTTAACGCATTCAAAAAATACGGTCATTTATACCGCATATTTTGACACTAGCAAATAAATAAAAACCTGTAGGGTACTTCCTGTTGACCTAATATCATAAAATTTGGCAATAAGCAAGGTCTTACGGCACAAATAAAGGAAAAAATCCTAAAATCGTTAATTTATAGTTATATCACGTAAAAAAACATTTTTTTTAAATACGCGCCTGTGAAAGAGAATACTTATATTTTCGTTTTAAAAATTAAAATGTTGTAAATAGTTTAATAGGAATATTATATACCATCAAAAATGTCTAATGTGTATGGAACCCTCGTAGTACGAGTTCCACTCGTGTTTCATAGATTATTTTCTACATAAACACATTTGGGAGAGCTACAATTTTGAGGATTTGAAATGGAGTTTGGATGTCCGGGATGGGAATACATTTTGGCCGTTCGCGGATTTTTTGGTGCTGAATAAATTTAAGATATCTCATTTTAGCGAGAGTTTTTTAATTTTTTTGTCATCGGAATAGGTATTTCAACATGAGAACTGGAGCTTAATTTGGGTACCACAAAGCAACTGACAGCCTACGCAGTCAGTATTATTTACAACTATACTATCTAAAAGCCTAGACAGTAATATCCGAATGGCGGGCGAGAATGCTTCAAGTGCGATTCCCGCTAAAGTGCCGACGCATAAATAAGTCGCAGAAATGAAACTCTTACCACGAATTAGGCTGTTAGCATGTTCAGTTCAGAGTTGGTTAACCGTTCAATGGACCTTATTAAAATATGGATTAAAATATGGAGATACCAAATGTGACAATTGTTTATAGATGACTAAAAAACCATTTAAAATATGGAGATACCAAATGTGACAATTGTTTATAGATGACGGAAAACGTAAACTTTGTTCACTGTGAAGACGTAATACTTATTTCAATCACTTTTGCGTATAAACGTCCATATGCGGTATATGGACGTTTATACGCAAAAGTGATGAGTTGTTAATAAGCTCAGTGCATAAGAAGATCTTGGATCTAAATTTAGAAAAATACTTAACATTTTCACTGTTTTCAACTTTCATTTCAGTTTGAAACGAAACAAACTACTGTAACAAGGAATTATTTACAACGTGCATACGTGTACGCAAAAATTGTGGATAACATGATACGAGTGTTGCCTGACTGTTTTGCTGCGTTACTGTTTATATCTCCTTACTGTTTTTGCAACGTTACTGTTGATATCTCGTCAACTTGCTTGCAGCATTACCGTTGAAATCCTCTCAACTTTTTTCCACCATTACAATTGATATCTTTTCAACTTTTTTGTAGCGTTACAATAGATATCTTCTCTACTTTATTTTAGCGTTGCTGTTTATATCTCTTCAACTTTTTTGCAGCGCTACTATTGATATCTCCTCAACTTTATTGAAGCGTTACTCTTGATATCTCCTCATTTTTACTGTAGCGTTACTGTTGATATTTCTTCAACTTTATTGCAGCGTTACAATTGATATCTCCTCTGCTTTATTTCAGCGTTACTGTTAACATCTCTTCAACTTTTTTCCGCGTTTCACATAGACACAACGTGATAACGAAAATTTGTCTAGATTGTCGTTTCGCTAATTGTGTAAAAGCCCAACAAAAGATAATAACACGACCTCCATTATAAGCAATGGTAGTTTGGAGTGCGTAATTGAAATTTGTACAGTTAGTTTTAATGGCGAAAAAGTCGTACACGTAGTTATAATGTTGATAAGTATTTTTAAAGTACTAAGAAGGTCGTAAATAGAAAACTTATGGCCTCGATCCGATTTTAGTCTACCTAAACAGTTAAATTTAGAAACCTGAAAATTTCCATGGCTTTGTTATTTTTTGCCAAAATTGTATTATTCGAAATTTAAAAAAATTGAATATTTTCATTTCTAAACCCAATTTCAGGAGTTAATCGTGTTACCGAAAAATGAAAATAGTTTTACTCTACTAAATTCTTATATCTAATGAAAATTTCAAATAACCAATGGACGATACGAACACCAGTATATAAGTAACCAAATGTACTAATTTAGTTAAATTCTATTGGGGGAAAATTTTGAAAAATCTTATGTCAATCCACTTCTCCAAAAAGTTTCTAAAAATAATAATGTGACAAATTGAGAAAACACATTCAAAATATTTTTTTTAATTGTTAAAATTAGGTTCGAGTCGTGGTTTGGGAAAATGGTGGCGAAATTTAAATAAAAATTTTCTTATGAAAAAATTGAATATTAACTTTGGAAATCACTAAATAGTTGGTAAGATGATTAACACTGTTTTATTGCAGAAAAACAAAAAAAACATTGGTCCGTTCTGGGCAAAGCGGCACCATATATAAAATCGGCACGTGCAAATTGGACTCGCTCACAGACATCGGTGTTCAGCACCAAACAATATTAAACTTATAAGTTTGTATTTCTCAAGAACACTGTGAAAAACAAAGTTATAGCTGCGGTCGGTACCGAAAATATCCCTTATCTCAAAGTTATAGCCGCGGCCGGTACCGAAAATATCCCATATCTCAAAGTTATAGCTGCGGTCGGTACCGAAAATATCCCATATCTCAAAAACTACACAACGTGTATTATTCAAACCAATTTTCGTTGAAAGTTTAATTAAAATTCTACTACCTTAGTGTTTTTAGAATTTTACACATGTTGGTTGAAAAGTTAAATGGGGGGAGGCACTTGTTAAGACTTTAAAAGCGAAAATCTCACCAACTATTAACGTGAATAAAAAAGGTATTTTGGAACTTCTACATCATTTTAGGGCCTACCTAACGATACCCCACAGCCCTATGTACACTGGATTTTTTTTTCATCCTTCAGTTACATGTATGGAGTGATATTCCTAATATTTTTTTTCATAATTCAACTATTTCATTGTAAAGCAGTTCATAGAGGACGCCTACTATTCAAATTTCTTCTATATAGTGCCAATAGTCTCCTGGTAAAATGGCTCTGATATATGGACAGACAGGCGGACAGGACGAAATTATAAAGGTTCCGTTATTGCGATTTGGCTATGGAACCCAAAAGTTATCAATGTAATGATGTCCGCGTTAAGACATTCATCTGTTTTGTATTGAATATATTACTGAGTTTGTTGCCAAATTTTCATTCAAATACAAAAACACATTTGGAATGACTTTTTCAGTTGACATTATATAATTTTGTTTGCGCCATGTTCCAAAAGCCAACTTTAAAAAATAACTCCTATTACCAAAATAAAAACTGGAAATATTACTAAGAAATAAAAACAAAAAAGAAGAGTCTTTTGAAAAATACTATTGTATCCGCGATAAATAAGTTATCCTATGTTAAACTCCTTGACAAAAGCTACAGGTGTGTAAAATTACATACAGATTGATAGAATAGTCGAGGCGTGAAGACAAACAAACAAAAGTCTATTTAGCATCAACCTTATCTATATAACCTATATCTTATCTTATAGACTTTATAACGAATCTATTGACCCCTTTTTGTAGAAATTGGATTTGAAATTTCGACTTTTCTTAACGATTCAAAAAGTCAATAGACTATTTGACTTAATTTTTTTAATTGTTCTATTTTGCATTATAAGCATACTACATTTATATTTCCAGGAAAAATACCGTATTTTTTATATAAATCACTTTTAAAGAATGAATTTTCAAAAAACGCAATTTCCGTAATGGCGGCTAGTGTGACGTCACATGCAATATAAATATAAACAGTCCTACCCGCTGAAGGGGATTATTATTTATTTTCATATTAAAATGGTGTATAAATGGTGTTGTATTGACACGATGTACAAATACGTCCATAAAGAGTCCACACAAAGTGTTCGTTTCAGTACCAACGAATCTTAAAAGACGAAAAAAGTGCTGCAATTAGCTCGAAGAGATCCAACAGCATTATAGCTCACTCAAATGTTTTTGTTGTAAAGATCATTTCGATATAAGTAATATTTTTGTTTTAAATATTAATATCGATATCAATGCCTATAAACCAAAAGAATACGAACATTCAATTTTGATATGAATGCGTTTTACACGCCTGTGACGTCATCTGACTTTTAACCAATGACAGGGTGTTTGCGACGCTGATTGAATTTCAAAAAATATTGTGATTTCGTTATTTTTTTCTTATAAAATATAAACTTATTCTTTCGAAAATGAAAAGCAATGCTCTTATTTATGTTACAATCTAATAGGATGACCCCGAATTGTGGTATATTTTAGATGTTGTCAAGTAGCCTATTGAAATCCGTCAAATCTATAACCTTCTTGATATATAAGAGATACGATCGAAGAGACGAAAATCATCGATAACACGAAAATACGATTTTCTTTAAAAATATTTCAATCTACACTCCAAAAAACCACATGCACCAAGTTGCGTTCCTCTGTCGCGTAAAATACACGGAATCGTAAATGCGACACTGGCATTAAGACCTATGATTACGATAAAAGTGCGACTTCGTGGACTTTGCACGATCTAGTACATTAGACCTAGTACCTATTACATTAATTAACTTATAGATAACAGTTCCTATCATAGTAACGTATGTACATATACATAACTAAATTGAAGGCTGACTTCTCTATAGCATACTCGCGCGAGTTTGTGATGGTTTTTTGTGTGGGTGTTAAACATTTTAATTAGTTAAATTGCTGTGATGTGTAATAATACGTTCGCCGTCATTGTCTGTTCAGTTACAACTAACACGATGACGAGATAATGTCGACACGACCTTTGCGTTTGGAGATGTATTTTTTAACAATTAAGTTATTAAAGTCGACGAATCGTTGGCACGTTGTCTACACTATAAGACCGTTAAAATTTGATATTTAGGTTTGAGAAACATTATTTAAAATTTTGTTTAGATGTTTTATTACGAAATTTTCTTTCTGGTGATGATTTGTTTTCCGTCAAAGTGAAAGAAGGAAATGATAATGTCGTATAAAATTAATGAAATCATTTAAAATGTTGGAAAATGTATTAAAGCAATCAGTGTCTTTGAAGAAAATTAACGAAGAAACAAAGCATGAAAGACCGAATCAAACGGTGGAAAATTTGAAAGAAGCCAATCTTAGGTGAAGGGTTGCTGGGGCGAAAACCAGCCGATACGCCATTGGGTTGTAAGTCAGCAGAGTTTCGATTTGTTTTGATGTCTACATGAAAGATCGAATCAAACGGTGGAAAATTTGAAAGAAGCCAATCTTAGGTGAAGGGTTGCTGGGGCGAAAACCAGCCGATACGCCATTGGGTTGTAAGTCAGCAGAGTTTCGATTTGTTTTGATGTCTACATGAAAGATCGAATCAAACGGTGGAAAATTTGAAAGAAGCCAATCTTAGGTGAAGGGTTGCTGGGGCAAAAACCGGCCGATGCGCCATTGCGTTGTAAGTCAGCAGAGTTTCGATTTGTTTTCATGTCTACATGAAATACCGAATCAAACGATGGAAATTTTGACAGAAGCTAATCTTAGTACGTTTGCATGTGGACTTTTAAATAATATTATTTACTCTACGATTAATACACTTAAAGCCATTTATTATAACAATTATACAAGTATTTTTTTAAATAAATACTCTTTGTATTGAAACGTAAAAATAATAAACAAAATGCCATATCTTCTTTCTAGTTAAAATGTAGCCTATGTATTACCGCAGACCTAATGGAATCCGCCAACAGAAACTTCATTGAAATCCTTTTAGTTTTTCTTGTGTTATTCGCGAACAAACAAATACACAAACAGGCAAGCAGAAAATGGATAAAAATTCCGAAGATAATATTTTTTGTTCTACTGCTTTTCTTACGTGTCTATAAATATTTTTTTTTATTAATATCTTCAATGTACAGACAGGCTATTTCTATAGTTTTATTATATGTATAGATAAAAAGCAATTTTGAGAAATTACGGCAATGGAAGTTCGCTGTTAATTCTAAATAATTATTGGCGTTAATTTTGTAGAAATTAATTATTCACAATTAAATGAAACTACGTGATGTAGTATTATTTCTACTTTCTTTAAGTTCTTTACCACGACCTGGGTTTCGTTGTATTACAACATCTTCAGGTGGGATATTAGCAAAAGATGTAGGATGTAGGAGACCTTTGCTAATTGCCCATCTGAAGATGTTGTAATACAAGGACACCTAGATCGTGGTAAAGAGTTTAAATAAAGTAGAAATAATACTACATCACGTAGTTTCATTTAATTGTCTAAATAATTAAAGTGAAATCTATGTTACTATTTTAATATGTGAGGTTCCCAAAAGCCCATTACGTTTTTACCTCTAATTAACAATACGAATGAAAACTTTTAGTTAGAAATATTTTATTGAAACTTGCTTTATATTATCCAAATTTCCTTTAATTTTTTAGGTGATAAAAGCTATTGTTTCCGTTTCAAAGACAAACTGTACCGATTTCTTATCTCAAGAAGTGGATTGCTACCAAGATATTGCGCATGAAGCACGTATGTACATGTATTATGTGTATAATTTTATCAATCACGTAAATATGACAAATAATTATAAATAGTATTATAATATGTTATGTGACAGACAAGAAACCATACTTACGTATTCGCGATATGCGTGAACATCTGAAGATTGATTTATACATGTGTTAGTTACATAATGAATTAAGTTATAAATGTTACGAGTTAAGTAGCGAGCTGTGTTCAAACTTTCTATAAGCGAGTTTAGCTTCAAGTATCAGTTTTGCGTCGTGATTTACGAGAACAGTCATCAAGTTTGCAACTAAAAATTTAAGGTGGACGATGAAATTCTTTATCAACTACGCAAAATTATTAAAATTATTAGATAAATAGTATGTGTTCTTGTAAGGAAGATCGATATGCGCAATAATAATAATAATCCAGAAATCAAAATAATAAACAAAACACGTCTTGCCCTATCAACTTGTGCACTAGACTAACCCCCACGCGGCGAGTTGAGTAATTGGGGTGAGAGGGATGCGCGTGCGTGGGGTGCACATTTCTTTAACTTGTCGAAAAAATAGAACGAGATGATTTGTATGTACTTACTCGTCAAGTTACTGCTTAACTTATAAATTACTATACAAACGATAATAAGGATTCAGATAGTCTGATTCACAAGTTAATTCGCTGCTTAACTAAATCATGTGTAAATCAGCCTTATTTGCGATTAAAGAACTATATATTATATATGTATAATATAAACAATATATAATATATTATAACATCATTTAATAAACATAGTATGTTGAAATATTTAAGAAATATGCGTAATAAATTTAATTCCACCAGACAATTTAAAACTTAGGTACAATTTCTCACGAGTGTTCAATATATTTGGCGTCAATTTTGAAGAAATTCATTATTCACAATTAAATGAAACTACGTGATGTAGTATTATTGAAAAAGAACTTAAAGAAAGTAGAAATAATACTACATCAGGTAGTTTGATTTAATTGTCACGGGTACTTAGATAATTGTCGATATTGACAGACAAACTTGTTTTGGATGATCACTGATCCGAAAATATCTTACTTTAAAAAACGGATACAAGGTATTCAAAATTATATCGCTCTAGTTTAAAAGTTGCGTTATGAAAATTAGTTTTTTCATTTCAAATTTGATTTATATTAGCTCAGTATTGTTCATATTATACAAACAAAAACAAAGTATTTATGAACATCTCTAAATTCTATGGTGAGACGCACGCCTCATTCTATTTGTAATATACAGTTTATAGCGACTAATGTGGGAAAGTGTTTTTCTTTCGTGCACTTATATATCTACTAATGTCAGGGAAGGTCATGCATATACTGGTTAATGAAGTAATAATGAAGATATTATATAAAAAAGTATTTTTCCAAAATTAGCTTTTATTTTACATGCACCAAAATTTTAAAAAATCCAAGAACCTATCAAGATAAGTGAAACAAGTTTAAGCTCGATGAGGGTCCTATTCACTGTTAAGGAGATTCTTAATTCACCTTCCGTCTCCATGATCAGATCCCGACTTCGTCCTCATCATCATATCTTATCACAAATCTTAGAACCCATTGGAAAGTGGTTGAAATATCGATTACAATATTTCTAGCGTACATACGGGTTAAGAAGCAGGTTAAGTAAAACGTTCTTCAAAAATGCCAACGTCGCATACTTCGAGCAGATTTACGTGTCATTTAACAATAATCGTATTACGATGTGTTCTATCTTAAATCGCCCTCTATGGTAACCGTATGAACGGTAGCCAGTTTAAGGAACTTGCCACATTGCCTGATTACATCACTTCTAAGTTAAAGATATGCGGATGGCATTCTTGTAACCATGACTAGTCATAATGTTTTAAGCGAAAAAACCTTTAGCGATATGATATATGATAGTTCTGGAATATTCGAGAATTTTGTCAAAAATTCGATTCTCTGACTAATACTCAGAATGTGCTAGAAATGATTAACGCGTACGACAGTAAAGGAAATACGGAATGTTGGTAAACTGGTATACCAAGTCGCTTGCTATAGATCTGAATGCAAAGTAAGACGATAATTTATACCACAATAACTATTGTATAACTATTGATAATTTAGACCACAATAACTATTGTAAGCAGTTGAAAAACTATGTCATTCTTAATGACATCAACAAGATCTTTTCCTATTGTCACAAATTTATTACTTATAAAATTATACGAATTATAATTACATAAACACGCATTGTAATTCTCTATTGGTTTTCTCTACTCCATATACCAATCTTAATTGACAGATATTTCGAAATACTTTTTGTTCTTTTTTTAAGTCATAATTATAAATTTTATTCATTTTTTTCCCTGAGAGATGACAAAAAACATGACATCATAGTAATATTATAAAAAAATTATAATCTCAAAATAATAATAAATTATTCACGTATTGTAATTCTCTATTTGTTTTCTCTACTCCGTATACCAATCTTAATTGACAGACATTTCGACAAACTTTTTGTTGTTTTTTTAAGTCATAATTATATTTTTTGTTCGTTTTTTTCCCTGAGAGATGTCAAAAAATATGACATCATAGTAATATTATAAAACAATGATAATCTCAAAATAATAATAAATTATTCACGTGTTATAATTCTCTATTTGTTTTCTCTACTCCATATACCAATCTTAATTGACAGACATTTCGACAAACTTTTTGTTGTTTTTTTAAGTCATAATTATATTTTTTATTCCTTTTTTTCCCTGAGAGATGACAAAAAACATGACATCATAGTAATATTATGAAAAAATGATATCAAAATAATAATAAATTATTCACGTATTGTAATTCTCTATTTGTTTTCTCTACTCCATATACCAATCTTAATTGACAGACATTTCGACAAACTTTTTGTTGTTTTTTTAAGTCATAATTATATTTTTTGTTCGTTTTTTTCCCTGAGAGATGTCAAAAAATATGACATCATAGTAATATTATAAAACAATGATAATCTCAAAATAATAATAAATTATTCACGTGTTATAATTCTCTATTTGTTTTCTCTACTCCGTATACCAATCTTAATTGACAGACATTTCGACAAACTTTTTGTTGTTTTTTTAAGTCATAATTACATTTTTTGTTCATTTCTTTTCCCTGAGAGATGTCAAAAAATATGACATCATAGTAATATTATAAAAGAATGATAATCTCAAAATAATAATAAATTATTCACGTATTGTAATTCTCTATTTGTTTTCTCTACTCCATACACCAATCTTAATTGACAGACATTTCGACAAACTTTTTGTTGTTTTTTTTAAGTCATAATTACATTTTTTGTTCATTTCTTTTCCCTGAGAGATGTCAAAAAATATGACATCATAGTAATATTATAAAAGAATGATAATCTCAAAATAATAATAAACTATTCACGTATTGTAATTCTCTCATTGTTTTCTCTACTCCATGTACCAATATTAATTGACAGACATTTCGAAAAACTTTTTGTTGTTTTTTTTTTAAGTCATAATTATATTTTTTGTACATTTTTTTCCCTGAGAGATGTCAAATAAAACATGCCATCATGGTAATACTGTAGAAGAATGATGATATCAAAATAATGATAAATTATATTATTCATGTTATTTGAATAACATGAAAAGAATGATAATATTCGATACTCTTGCATGACGAATTTTGTCACACTCTCGCGTAAAATCGGAAAAAGGAAGTTACAGTATTCTACCGTGTAGATGTCAGTTTTGTATTTTGTTTGTTGATATACACATATTTTTACCATGATAAAATACTTTAAAAAGCGTTCCCCTTAAAATGCGTATTTAACTTTTTTTTAAATATAGAATTTTTTAAATTAAATCATGTCTGTGGTGTGTATAGATCTCTTTGAACTGATTTCAGAAATTTGTACATCTATATATTACTTACTATGACACTAAAATACTTTAAAAAGCGTTCCACTTAAAAAGCGTATTTAACTTTTATTAAAAATATAGAATTTCTTAGGATTTTTTTATTCATTACAATCTAACGTGTTTTTAAAATCAGATTTAAATCTAAATATAATTTAATATTCTTAATGTCTAAAATTATACTTGCAACTAACTATGTGAAATTTACTTAATTTCTTTATGTTCCTTCTTCATTTTTTTACCCACCTTTACAATAAATATGCGTGACATTGTACATAATGTAGATTACTATATTTAAATAAAAAAATTACTACTTAATACATAGCCATAGCTTTTTCTGAAAAAAATCACGGGTATAAAAAATCTCCAATTTCTTGATATTTTTGAAGCGATAACTTCTTTAGGCGCACCTGCGCACTTTTTCTCAGCAGTGAACGAAACTAAGCCGTCACGCTCGAGTCGGTAACGCGTTACGCTCGGGTCGGTGACGCTGAATCGGGTAAACTCGGCTCCCTTCGGCATCAACCAAGTGAGTTCGCTGTTTTTTTTTTATTAATATTTTACTTGAGTATAATTTAATATAATACGCGTATGTTACTGTATTTTAAAACAATAATCTCGCATTGTTCCTGATTCGGCCGAACTAATATGCATCATATAACATCAATGTAACTATTTTACTATATATATATATATATATATATATATATATATATGGGGAAAACATATCATCATCATCATCATCATATATATTAATACGCTAAGGTTAAGATGTTACTCTCCCTTTTTAGAAAAAACCTCACAACTAATCCACATAAATTATATATCATTTTATAGATAATTGCTTGCTCTACCGGCATCCACAACTAAAAAATTTATTATTGCTATTGTTTTTGCAAATTAATTAATTATTAAAATTATATACACAAAACAGCAATGCCGCCATCTAACGGCTCAACGTCAATATGATTGACGGTCGGTAAAATTTTTGTTTAATTTCAAATCCACTCACGTATAAATAAAGTGGCGCTTTAGCTCAATGCTTTTGATACTTGCGCCTCTATATGTCAAATTTTAGTAAAATATTTGTTTGATCTGTCATCTGAGCTTCATAATGGAATAAATAATGCGAAGACTTCGCACGGGTCACGCTAGTCACTCTAAATTAAATAATAATATTATACAAACAGAGCCTCAGAATGAAATATAGTAAACAAATCGTCACTTTAATTAAACATGATATTCCACATGATGAGATGCGCAAAGAAAAAAATTTTGCTACCCGACTCGATAAAGTAATCGAATAATAATGTTAATGCGTGAAATTTATTGATTTGTGTACATTGATGGTCCGTATATTTATACACAGTGTCCGAAAATAAGTGTCGGACAAAGATAGACGTTATTCTTTGACTGAAAAATAGTTGTCATTAAAATAAAATTTAAACGATGATATTTTTCAGAAAATTTAAAGTAATATTCGTAATTATTTGTCATCTTTTTCGTACCCACGATACTTGTGCACATTGTTCAGCGCCGCTCGGGGGTATAACCCGTACGAAGACATCGCCATTGTGGGTAAAAACCGCACACCGGGCAAGTGTTGGGCGTGTTAAAAAGAGTCATGTGTAATTTTTTTTTTGCACTCAATTAGAAAAAGGGCGTGTTTTACGTTTTATGTCAACGACAATTTATTCCTTGACAGCCAAAGAATAGTGTCTTTCTTTGTCCGACATCTGTTCCCGGACACCGCACCGTGTATAATGTAAACTGCAATTTTCTTAATATATTTGAAACTCATCAGTTGACTGTACTTACCTAATACATACATTATTTCCATATATTTACCCACTTTCGATAGTTACCGTACATCACGGAAGAACTAAAATATCTGTTTTTTTTCCGAGAAAAATTAAGGTGTATAATTAAAGAGGAAAGTTTTTGTTTTCTTCCGAAAAAAATTTAGGTGTATAATTAGAGGAAAGTTTTTGTTTTTCTTCCGAGGAAAATTTAGGTGTATAATTAGAGGAAAGTTTCTTGTTTTTCTTCCGAGGAAAATTTAGGTGTATAATTAGAGGAAAGTTTTTGTTTTTCTTCCGAGAAAAATTTAGGTGTATAATTAGAGGTAAGTTTTTGTTTTTCTTCCGAGGAAAATTTAGGTGTATAAATAGAGGAAAGTTTTAGTTTTTCTTCCGAGGAAAATTTAGGTGTATAAATAGAGGAAAGTTTTTGTTTTCCTTCCGAGGAAAATTTAGGTGTATAAATAAAGGAAAGTTTTTGTTTTTCTTCTGAGGAAAATTTAGGTGTATAATTTAGATTAGAGCGAATATTTTATTTATGTTATTCGACCTATTATGATGATGCCGCGAAAAAATAATCCATGCGTTGCGTAAACGATTGACGATGAAAGATTGTTTGCCTTAAGTAGTTCTGCAGAAAGGTTTCTGACATAATTTGTCTGCTAAAATTAACCCACACATTCCAAATTAGTTCACAATGTAATGCTTTAACCAAAAGAGTGTGGTATTATTTCTACTTTCTTTAAGTTCTTTACCACGACCTAGGTTTTGTTGTATTACATCTTCAGGTGGGTTATTAGCAAAGATAGACTGCTAATAGACTGAATAATGAATTTCTACAAAATTGACGCCAAATATATTCAACAGAAGAGTGTGGCTTAGATAGGAAAAATGAAATCTTTCTTTAATTGAGTACATTCTTGGTTTCGTGTTCAATTTCGATTAATATTGTCTTTCCCGTCCAAACATTTAGATTTCACGAGATTTTTTTTTCCAGTAAGCTTAATGAACTCGCGCTGCTGCCTTACGTGTTTATAAGGACGATTTTCCACTGCATGGCGCGGAGAATCGACGCTCGCTCGCGCTTGAACGCATTCGTCATGTGATAGAACCCTCCCTTATGGTAATAGACTAAGACAATTAGAACATTCGCATGGACAGTCTTTAAACCTGCTGTTGGAAGCGCTGAAAGTAGATACTGGTAACTGTTGGGAACCATAGAAGTTCCCTGCATACTTAAGGCAGGTCGTTACGGATCTCTGGAGGGTTGTGTGGCAACCCAGGTATTCGCTTTTGAATACGCCTTTCTTACGAAATAAAAATAATTTTTTGTTAAACTAAAAGCTTGTTTTTCAGCGCAATTGTCGAAATTACACGGGCGTAATGTACGGTGCACACATATGAACTGAATAATTATATTATATACAGAATTATTTGTTAATTTTCAAGAAATCCCTAAGTATAGCCAGTTATACGTATGACATGTGATATTAAAACATAACCTGTTCGTTTTGGTACCTAGAGGAGAAATAACTAGCGTGATGTATAAATAAATATTTAAAACACTCTCTGTATCTACGTTAAATTATATAACAGCACAAAGCCCGACTAGTTCGCTAGAAACCATATGAAATTTACTAAACTTTCAAATGATGTAACTTTAATGTGGTAATGTATCCAAGATTAATAAGCGGAAGATTGAAACCAAAACATATTTTATATTTAGGACATGCAGTTCACGTAATGTCATATTTTTAAATTCACTTGCCATTATTAGTTTCGAAGAAATGAAATCATCACTTATTTGACTGTATTCTGTGGGATATCAATTATTTGACTGTATTCTGTGGGATATCAATTATTTGACTGTATTCTGTGGGACATCACTTATTTGACTGTATTCTGTGGGATATCAATTATTTGACTGTATTCTGTGGGATATCAATTATTTGACTGTATTCTGTGGGACATCACTTATTTGACTGTATTCTGTGGGATATCAATTATTTGACTGTATTCTGTGGGATATCAATTATTTGACTGTATTCTGTGGGACATCACTTATTTGACTGTATTCTGTGGGATATCAATTATTTGACTGTATTCTGTGGGACATCACTTATTTGACTGTATTCTGTGGGATATCAATTATTTGACTGTATTCTGTGGGATATCAATTATTTGACTGTATTCTGTGGGACATCACTTATTTGACTGTATTCTGTGGGATATCAATTATTTGACTGTATTCTGTGGGATATCAATTATTTGACTGTATTCTGTGGGACATCACTTATTTGACTGTATTCTGTGGGATATCAATTATTTGACTGTATTCTGTGGGACATCACTTATTTGACTGTATTCTGTGAGACATCACTTATTCGACGGTATTCTGTGGGACATCACTTATTTGACTGTATTCTATGGGACATAATTTATTTTATTGTATTCTGTGGGACATCACTTGTTTGACTGTATTCTGTGGGACATCACTATTTGATTGTATTCTGTAGGAGGTACCGAGTAACGTTTAATTTGACGCTAAAATATACTACTGTTTCACTTTTGCGTTCTACTCACAGCGCCAAAACAAACAAAAGTACCTTGAGGTTGATACGTTATAATGCTGAGCGACATCAACGTGACGTCATAAAAAAATTATTTAATGAAGTATATTGCTGCTCAAATTACTTTAACGCGCCACGAAACTGTGACACTATAAAATATTATAACAATATTTTATAACGAAATTCATTTTTTGTGGCCTTTTGCAGATTGACGAAATTAAGGTTAAACCGGCCGAGCGACAACCCTGGCGCTAATTGCTATGTGAAACCTGATTGTTATTACAATTTTAGCCGCTCCCCTAAAACCAGCCCCGTCCCTGTAAAGCTGGATAATGTTTGCAATGAAACCTAATAGGGGACCTTTTAACCCGTTTCGGTTCTGAATGTTTGGGTCTGTGAGACGTTGCAGTCCAGATTTAGGTTATGCTATTGTTGGATGTTTGTCTGCTCTATGTATTGTTTTACAAATATTTCTCATTCTTAATTATGAAGATATTATGAACATTCCAATATTACTGTTTCTGCAAGCGAGACATTCAGCTTTTGAAATTAACTTTTAAGCATATTGCCACATTTCAACGGTTTTACATAAAACATGACTTAACGTAAAATGATTTAAATTAATGACAAGGTGATGTTGCTGAATAGTCTTATTTTACAAGTTATTTTAAAATAGGCTATTTGGCAACATCGAATATATACCACAATTCGGGGTCATCCTATTAAATTATAACGTGAATAAGCGTATTGCTTTTCATTTTCGGAAGAATAAGTTTATATTATATAAAAAAAGCAAAGAAATCACAATATTTTTTTTAAATTTCATCAGCGTCGCAAACGGCCTGTTATCTAATTAATTTTGAAATTATGGTCTTTTTTCTTTTTTTTAAATTTATAACTATCACCTTTCGCATTTAGTATAATTTTTTTATAGTATAAATTCATTACGTATGTTATTCATTACGTATTATATTATATAAAAAGAAATACATTACAAATTATAAATTTAATTAAAATAACTTCCGATCATAACTAATGTATGAGAAAATTTATTTAATTCCCGTGCAATGCATATGCTAATGTATATATCAGTACTATAATTTTATTCCAAACGTAAATCATAGGCAAATAGACTTTTCCTGAATGTTGTTGGATAAACAAGATGTTATTGTTAAAATTGACAGATCAAGTAAATATTCAAGTTGGATAATTAATTTGCTATATTTATTTTGTAAATATTTAACAATTTGTAAGAAATTATACTTTTAATTGTGTAATAACTGCTTAGCGATAAAAGATAAAGTGAACTAACTGGAAAAAAGGTTAAAACATATTTCCTCGCAAATAAAAGGTATGAAATTAAATCAGGTATGAAATTTTTTAAATTGATTTTATTTATATCGTCTGCTGCAGAATTTTTTTAAACATATCTTTTTATTGTATATTATTTCATATCATATCAAAAATTTAAATTTGGATAAATACTAACAATTGTCAAAATATCATTGGTACTGAAACGCAATCACACCAAAATTCTTAGTCTTTTGGCATTGATATCGAAAATAATGTTTAAAACACAATTATTACTTATATCGAAATTATCTTTACACATAAAATCATTTGAGTGAGCTACAATGCTGTTTGGATCTCTTTGGGCTAATTGCAGCTACTTTTTTCATCTTTTAAGATTTGTTGGCACTGAAACGAACACTTTGTGTCGACTTTTTATAGACGTATTTGTACATTGCGTCACTACACACCATTTATACACCATTTATACACCATTTTAATAAGAAAATAAATAATAATCCCCTTCAGCGGGCAGGACTGTTTACATTGTGTGTGACATCACATTAGCCGCCATTACAGAAATTGCGTTTTTAGCGTGAGTTCGAAAATTCAAACTTCAAACGTGATTTATGTAACAAATACGGCATATATCCTGGAAATATAAATGTAGTGTACTTATAATACAAAATAGAACAATTTAAAACAATTTAAAAATTCAAATCAAATAGCCTATTGTACAATAAAATATTAAAAAACTGATCACTTTGCAAGCGAGACCTTAGCTATTGAAATTATCTTTTAAGCATATTGCCACATTTCATTTGTTTTACATAGAAACAAACGTAACTTAACGTAAGATGATTTAAATTAATGACTAGGGTGATGTTGATGAATAGTCTTGTTATACAAGTTATTTTAAAATTATAGAATAAAATATTAAAAAACCTGATCACTTGTTCCGTTGTTAAATTAATTGTTTTAATAATAAAATATACTAGTATTATTCATTTTAATTTCAACAAAAATTTCTTTCGTGTAATGGTTATTAGTGCTGCTCGCTTGACTATGATTAATATAATATTTCTACATCTTCACTCCTCTTCTGTAAATAAAATAATATTTCGAATACTACCTAACGTTCTTCTGTAAATAAAATAATATTTCGAATACTACGTAACGTTCTTCTGTAAATAAAATAATATTCCGTATACTACGTAAGGTTCTGCATCTATTCTATGTAACTATTCTGCTTTGTCAAGTTATAATAAAGGTATGAGCATCATAGTGTCCTTAAGTGTTACACAATTTTAACGTGAAGGAATAACTTAGCAAAATAAGTTTCACTTCAGAAATAAAATATTATTTGTCTGCTGCTCTGTTTATCGTCTGCTTTACCATGAGCATCATATATGAAGGCGAATAAAAATTATGAGACATAAAACGAATATGGTCGTTTAAAGTATTTTAGCCTGTATTAATAATTTCAATAGCCGAATTTTGTACCGGTAACTATGTGACCTCTCATTTGGCGTCGAATAACCGAATTTGAATATATTTTACTTTAAACCCACAGTATTGCACTCCCCAAATTAATCATTAATTATTTTGAAATAAAAGTTCTCTTGTGGATAATGAAAGGCTCTAGGGTAATAGACTTTTTGACTTGATTATTTAAATTGTTTTAAATTGTTCTGTGTTGCATTATAAGCACACTACATTTATATTTCAAGGATATATGCCGTATTTTTTTATATAAATCACTTTTGAATGTAATGGCGGCTAGCGGGACGTCACACGCAATGTAAATATAAACAGTCCTGCCCGCCGAAGGGGATTATTATTTATTTTCATATTAAAATAAATGTGTATAAATGGTGTGTAGTGACACAATATACAAATACGTCTATAAAAAGTCCACACAAAGTGTTCGTTTCAGTGCCAACGAATCTCAAAAGACGAAAAAAGTGGCTGCAATTAGTCCGAAGAGATCCAAACAGCATTATAGCTCACTCAAATGTTAATATTTGTGTTTCAAACATTATTATCGATATCAATGCCAATAAACCAAAAGAATAAGACCATTAAATTTTGATGTGAATGCGTTTTACTCGCCTGTGACGTCATCTGACTTTAAACCAAAAACGGGCATTTGCGACGCTGATTGAATTTTAACAAATATTGTGATTCCTTTACGTTTTTTTTTTATAAAATATAAACTTATTCTTTCGAAAATGAAAAGCAATACGCTATAATATTATAGGTGGCCCCGAATCGTGGTATATTTTCGATGTTGTCAAATAACCTATTCCCAGCATATCGCGATATTCTAACGCCATCTGTTGATCAATTTATAATAAATAACCGTCTTCTGCAGAATTTTTTTAAACATGTCGTTTTTATTGTATATTCTTTCATATCATATCAAAAATTTAAATTTAGATAAATACTAACAATTGTCAAAATATAATTTGTACTGAAACGCATTCACACCAAAATTTAATATTCTCAGTCTTTTGGTTTATAGGCATTGATATCGAAAATAATGTTTAAAACACAAATATTACTTATATCGAAATGATCTTCACACATAAAATCATTTGAGTGAGCTACATTTTTATAAAATATAAACTTATTTTTTCGAAAATGAAAAGCAATACGCTGTAATATTATAGGTGACCCGAATCGTGCTATATTTTCAATATTGTCAAATAACCTATTCCCACCATATAGCGATATTCTAACGCCATCTGTTGATCAATTCATATAATTATAACAAAAAGAATAATAATAGCGGCGTAGCGAGATCGTTGTTTCATGTGTGCTAATATACCTAATGCACATATAGGTATTTATGAAATACCGATAACAGGAATAAAACGTGTACAATTAATTAACATTAATATACTGTATGTAATTCATAAAATGTTAGTCTAATTTTCGTATAACTATTGAACTTGATAAACTCGACAATTGTAAATATTATAAAAATCTCATAAAAATGTATCCATTATGATAGTAATTAAAATACAAATTATTTTCTTTTTGAATGTATTAACACTTACCTAAATTTTATGTTCCGTTTCCGTTTAAATGTTTTCACCGTACGCACTTTCGCAACCGACGATAATAATTTTGACTTAAATTATCTATGCTGTGCGTCTGGTGTTCGAATTTTGTTCCCGTCTAAAATGAGTTAGCACATTTTGTTCCATATTTATCGATATTCTTGGAGAAGTATCACCTGATATCACTGAAATTATGGGCTTATTTTCCCGTATTGCATTGATAATAACTAGACTTCGTTGTCGGATAACATTCGGCTATTATAATGGCATTTAGCACATACTAATACTATGTTCCATCAGCATTAAAAACGACTTATTCGTAATTCCACTCACTCGATATCACATACAACAAATCATTTTAACAGAAACCAGGAACGCACATTAAGCCAATCAACTGTTATGTCAAAACTAAACTTTCAGTTGAGTGTGGTTATATTAATTTTTTGAAAGCATGAATACCCAGTTTTACATAAAAATTACCATTAAAATATTTTTTCCTGCACAAAATTCACCACCCTTTTTCATCCCCTTAGAGGTTGTATCTCGGAAAATCCTGAAACACAGATAACATTAGTTTTATTAAAGAGCATGAACGGGAAGCTTAAGTAAAAATTACTATAAAATTTTTTTCCCCATTCAAACTTAGTCACACCTTTTCACCCCCTTATGGGATGAATTTCAAAAAATCCCTTCATAAACGATGCCTTCGTTATACAATCAACACCCTCACCAAATTTCAAATTTTTATCATTACCCTTTTGGGTTGGGCGTTGATATGTCAATCGGGACAATGCCTTTTACATAAATAGTTAAACATTAATTGTTTCGAAGATAAATAAGGAAGTAATATCGAAATTACAACTTACAGAAACCAGCAACGCGCATTAAGCCAATTAACTATTCTGTTAAAACTAAAGTTTCAATTGAGTGTGCAACTTACAGAAACCAGCAACGCGCATTAAGCCAATTAACTATTCTGTTAAAACTAAAGTTTCAATTGAGTATGCAACTTACAGAAACCAGCAATGTGCATTAAGTCAATTAACTATTCTGTTAAAACTAAAGTTTCAATTGAGTGTGCAACTTACAGAAACCAGCAACGCGCATTATGCCAATCAACTATTATACTACCTTTAATATTTTAAGTGCGTTTAATGGAGAAAAATTCAAATATCGTAGGAGATCTGCTTCTGTCGTATGATACACGGAACGAGTACAGTTAATATTCGTTTCATGAATTCCGTTACATTTTTCATTACGGATAATTTAAACATTTAAATAATTTTTTAGTAGTAGTACCGTTGCACAGGCGGTATGTATGTATTGTTAAAGCCGTACCTGGGCTAAAAACCACAAACACGTTGTGTTATAATGGCTCAATCGACTTCCGGAAAATTCAGGTCAAAAACCTGTCCATGACTAACAAAAAATTAAAGTGGATAATTTATTTGGTTACATTTTGTTTTTGTTAATTTTAATTTTTGTTTATTTCAAATACAATAGCAGAAAACATTCCAACTATCAAAACATTCCAACATTCCTCTATCAACTGTCGGTAGGTGAAAATTGTCATGAATTGCGAAACAATGATTGACAAGCTCACAATCAAAAAGAGATTGATCGATAGCCATTCTTCACTGTTACTGCCCAACGCTACTACTTCAAACAAGTACGACCATATACGGCACAATAGACCGTCTTGAGGATAAAATAGCTACAAAAGGTAGGTATTCACAACTGGAAGGTTTTCATCAGACAAAAGACCTTACTAACGAATTCCCGACTTTCGAAAACTTACATAATTACAATAGACAAATACAAAATTTTCAAGAGACGACTAGAGCAGCCTTTAAAGCCCAAGTCAATTTCCGCACAATAGAATATTTATAGAACTGGATTAAAAATTAATTTTCCCCATAACTACTTCATAAAACTTCTTTGTCTTAATATTTTTTTTTGGGATTCGAGTAAAACGACAGTGTCGAAAACTTACAATTTCATCATGCATCATGCATACTGTTTTAAACCTGTGGTATCTACATCAAATTTCACGATTAGATGCTTCATATACAGTCTTCAATTAATATGAAGCAAAATATTTAAAAAATAATAATACTAGGTAATAGTGGTACAAAAAATGTTCTCATCGGTTTGGTACCTATAATTGGACAAGTGCTTTAAAATTAAATTATACATTTTTCATGTGTTCTCCTTTGAAGAAACATTAAGCTTCAATGCAATGTGCAATATGCTCGCAAGCATCTAATTTTTCAACTATAAATTTGAAAAATGTAGATATTACCATGTCAATTATAATTATAAGGATCAAGATTAGGCGCACGGGCTATAGAGTTATTGCACACCAACCAGTGTCGTCGTTACGCATGTATTAACGAGTTTACGACTAGTAAATATTTGTTCTTGAACTGCGGCATCTTGTAAATATGTTCTTATTTCAAAATATACGGGCACTCTTTATTGAGAAGGGATGACGTATCTGTAAGAAAGTTGCCAAACTCCCAACTGGCTAAAAGCCAAGTATTATTAGTTCCTCTTCAGACAATATTAACTTCTTATTAGTTGGTAATTTGGATCGACCTAAGCTTTAAATTAAATTCAATTGAAGTTATTCATGGTACATTGGAATTTATCTATACTACATTCCGTAACCATATAACTGCATATCCAAATTATTAATACAATATAAAAGTATTATCTTCTTTATAAAGTCAATGAGGAGATCTTAACTCGTCTTTTAAGATTTTGTGTATCACATACACATCAGATTTTCTCCCAAAATAGAAGCGAAGGATTTCAATATTATTTTATCCAAAACTAATTAGAAAAAAGACTTTCAGACTATTAAATTTTTTTTTTAGTCATTAACTGTTAATGGGTCTTCACCCAGAGATCTGCGATTCTAGGATTTGTCAGGAATTACCAAATAGTACACACTTACCACAAGTTGATTTAGACAATGTGTAAAGTAAAACAATTTTGTTATCAGGTAAATAAGATTATTATCTGATAAAATATTGTACGAATATTCTGCTGTTCTTCTATCACAATTTATGTAATATTTTTAAAAAATATTGTAAAATTGTCTATATATATTATTTATATATTTGACCCAATAATATTACTATGATAAAAACAAATTTATGCCATATTGATATAAAACCCTTTATGTATATGGGGATTTATTGACTTGTATACAATATTAAAACAAATATTGCCAATAAGTGATTTCCAATACATAATAATAAAAAACTAGCGTGATCCGTGTGAAGCCTTCGCATTATTTATTCCATTATGAAGCTCAGATGACAGATCAAACAAATATTTTACTAAAATTGACATATAGAGGCGCAAGTGTCAAATGCATTGAGCTAAAGCGCCACTTTATTTATACGTGAGTGGATTTGAAATTAAACAAGAATTTTACCGAACGTCAATCATATTGACATTGAGCAGTTAGATGGCAGCATTGCTGTTTTGTGTATATAATTTTAATAATTAATTAATTTGCAAAAACAATAGCAATAATAAATTTTCTAGTTGTGGATGCCGGTAGAGCAAGCAATTATCTATAAAATGATATATAATTTATGTGGATTAGTTGTGAGGTTTTTTCTAAAAAGGGAGAGTAATATCTTAACCTTAGCGTATTAATATATATGATGATGATGATGATGATGATATGATGATGATGATTTATATATTTGACCCAATAAGATTACTACGATAAAAACAAATTTATGCCATATTGATATAAAACCCTTTATGTATATGGGGATTTATTGACTTGTATACAATATTAAAACAAATATTGCCAATAAGTTATTTCCAGTACATAATAATAAAAAATGATTTCGGATCCAAAAAATTTTGATAACCTATTTGAATACTAAATATATATTACCATTTTTGTCTACACAATGAAACACAAAAATCAAGTGTTTAAATAACTTTATTTATTCATAATAAAATAATATATTATAAAGGTTACAATTATAAATACATAACTATTAAGACTGAAAATAAGTTAAATATTATTATATAAAACATTCAAACCACAATAAATTATTAAAATATCTAGCGTTCTAAACAGTAGGTAAGTCTATTTTTCGAGAACATTTTAGATTTTGAATTTCTTCAAACTTCAAATAAACTAAATACCTATTTAGTAATATTACTAACTAAAGCTTATCATTTTAAGAGCATTGGCAAAAAGTAAGCATTTTTTTATGATAAAAATATATAAATAAATTTGAATTAGTCTACCTTTTTTATTTAAACTGAAAAGCCAAAGTTATAATTTTGATATCGGCTTGTAATTCCATTTTAAATCTATAACATTTGTAACCTTAAGCTGAGTAATCAATAAAATATTGCAGTGAACATATATTTAACAAGGACATTTCCGACATGATACAGATTTTCCAATGTTTTTATAAATGAGTGTAGTATGGTTACAGTAATTAATCTGCTGGCAAATTACATACACTCTACAAAATTAGATACCACCAGCATAGAGATGTCTTTACGCTGGGGTTGGTCTGCTGCTAGATACTTCAATCATGACTAAAATTCTGAAGTTTTGTAAAATATAGCTGGTAGAGTACGGAATTTTAAGGCCGTCACAGTATGTGCGGGATGAGCAAAAACATATTTATTATCTTATTATAAAGCCCATGTGTCCAATCATTACATGATACCATTAAAAGCTTCTAATTATCAAGGAAAGGTCTTAAGAAAATTATTGCAAGACGAGAGTTCAATATTTCACTTTCACGAATTAAAGCAAGATAAACTGATGATTATTTTTGGCCATAAATATTTTTCCTAATATATATATATATATATATATATATATATATATATATATATAAATATATATACATATACATATGTGTTTATTTCTATGTTGCCGAGTACTACTTTGAAGAAAAAGTATATTTTGAAAAAAAGAAAAGATTGGATCACTTGATAATTTGATAAACCAAAAATCTTTTAGCTATAAGTGATCACTACACTCAACTACTCCTGCATACCAATGAAAGTTCAATATCGCCAACATGTCATTTGAACAAAAGTTTTTTACATACCTAATATTGGTGTATAGCTTATTACAGGTATATTTTTTATTGTTACAGTGTCGCCAAGTTGTTGTAATACACTTACATTAACTTAATACAAAAACTAAGATATTTTTTAATTAACAATTTATCAATGGCAACCAATTCTAATTAATTTAAAAATATACATCAATTATGATTGCTAACATTTTGCATTATTCTATTTATGTAGGTACTTGTGAGGTCTTCCATCGTTCAAATATATAGGCACTTTGAATGTTAAGTAGTGCAGAAAAAAAAAACAACTTGTAGTACATACATCAAGGTTACACATTGAATTTTTTTAAGTTAGATAATATTATTTGGAATTACATTATCAGCAATGCGATCAAACAAAATATTATGATTTCATTTTAAATATTTCTATTGTGAAAATACGAGCATCGTAATTAAAAGGAAAGTAATATAATATTGTCCACTAAGTCACAAATTAAAAATTAATAATGAAATTTAGAAAATGTTTTCATGTAGTCATGAATGTATGGCAACATTCCGTATATTAATGCGGATGCATGTATTATGTCTGATTTGACAAATCTTGTGTCGATTTCGTGTATCATCGAAAATGTAAAAATCTATCAAGCAAAATTATAGATTAAGTAAAATTTTACCACATTATTTAAAAAAAAATTATTATATTTAAAAAAGAAGCATTGTTAAGAAAGTTTCTTCGACGGAAGCAAGAAACTGTCATGTGTCAGAATATACACAATTTCAACATGTATATACAACAATAAGCGCAATTTTCGTGAATGAGATATCAATAAATTATTATCTAATTAGTTAGGTCACTGCCCATTTTTTCAAAATTCAATATATTGCAACCATAGTACTAAATTTAGTATAATAAAAAAAATTAATATTTTTAAAATATTGAAGTAAAGTATTAAAATAAGGTTGAGCGTTTATTAAATGAAAGTACAATGCTCATATTTTCTATTTATAACTCAAGTTGGAGTAACATTGTATTATTTTTTTTCTCTGAAACTTCATTGTTATTATTAACACAGTCTTTTTTTTCCCAAAGAGTGTAACGTTTTATATTAAGTAATTGGTGTCATAATATCAATTCAGTTAACACTACATTTTATTGCGAAACAATTATTTAAAGTAATAACAACCTTAGCAAATATGAACCTTATTCGGTTATTGGCATACGTTATAAGAAATTTCTAGATCTAATATAATTAATTTTAGAATGAAAAGTTGTAACACTTTTTTATTTGACAATAATATAGATTATACATTTAGAAAAAAAATATTTTCAGGTTTTTCAGTATTGCTTAAAGTAGACAATTTTCACAGGACACAGGTATTTCAAAACTTGTTACATGCATGACAAAAATATATTTTTTTCATATCCATCCATCAAAATGTACATAATATTTTGATAACTCGTAAACAACATTAAAGTCGTATGTGTTAGAAGTGCTATGAAACTGACAAAAGATACATATCAATTTGTAAATCAAAATTAATAATTAATCAACAGGTAGTTACCTGTTTCACATGTATTTTGCAAAATTGGTCAAATCATTGGACTGAAATGATCGTAGCACTATATAAATTATAATATCTAACATCTCAATTGACTTTATATCAGTTGTTCCACCTTGATAATTATATTATTAAAGATCGAATCGCCTCTATTAATCGTCTGTCACATATACACATAAATAGTATTCTACAATATACTTCAGTTTCCCAACACTTCAGACTTCCAAATCTATAAATGCCCAAAAAATTTAAAATTTTCTTTGTAATGTTTCAGAAAGAGAAGCCTTATCTTTTTATCCATTTCTTATTCACTCACCCATCGTGACATCATCAGACACAGATTGTTGACTTTGTTTGACCCCTATACTTCTATAAATATAACTAAACACTATACAACATTCTCATCTTTTTCCCATCATAAGTTATTAACTCACAAAACGCTTTAAAATTTTTTACAAATTTTAATATTACATATATCCTACATTTCTTGACACTGTGAATCATCTGTCGCGTTTAAATTTTATACCTTCACTCTTTTATCATCTTCCACAAAATCAGCCTTTCACATTATTTGTATCTTACTTTTATGTGGCTTGTCCAAATTTAAATATGATAATAGACCGCGGTGACTTGAAACACATTTAAAACAATCACCCTTTTTTGTGTAATATGCGTACAATATTACAAATTTCTGTTAAATTGGACAAAGTATTAATCATAATAAATTAATGCAACAACAATAAATTATTATTAAACTCCTAACTAAACTTTAACTAGTTATAAGCACCGACTTCATCCGTTCAAGTGATGCAGATACGTACAAAAGTATATCAGCAACCGAGAAGCTATCAGCTGCAGAATGTTGAATTGTCTTCATAATAAAAAATCTTTCAATTCTCATTAATTTTATGCGTAGTTAAATATTTTACGTGTATTCTTCATTCAATATACTACCGATTTGAAAAAAAATGGACAAATTCTTAAATATTTTTCATAGAAGCACTAATATAACAGGACAAGTATACTATAGAGTCACTTTAACTTTTAAGAAAATACACTCTTGAAATAATACCACAACACGGTACATCTCACACTATTTAAGCTATCTACTTATATTTATTTATAATATATCGAAAAGGTATACCCGAAACGAAATTTAACGTTACGTTACAAACATTGATGGAAACATTAAAACGAAGCTTTCAAATGAAATGTCTTAAAAATTTTCCAAATAATAGATTTTATCAAAATTCTAAAGTCACATATGAAGCATTGTATACTATTTAAAATTGTAAATATTTTTAGATTCTAGTTGTATTATGTTGTAACTAGTAATATTTTATTGAAATGATTAAATACATATTTTTTGTTTCTGCATATAGAACAATTTAAAATATTCAACGCTAACGACATGAATGTTGTATGTAGCAAGACTGTATATTAATATATCCATGTTGAATGTATTGATTATAATAAGAACTCTGAGATACTAATTAATTTCTTATTGAATTTACATTATTAAGAAAATTTAATACTCCACTTTCAGATTCTTTTTAAAGAGAAATATGGTTTATCGTTATGTTGAATCCTAATTTTACTTTTATCCAAATGATGTAGGTTAATTATTCTACTTAGAAAAGGTTTTCTAAAACCAAAGGGACAGAACTTATCTATTTACGGAGAATGAGGAATTTTCATCAGGTTTTTCATCATCATTACACCACTCAAGTGTTACAATGATGAAAAATAAAGTCTACTCCACAGGTTGTATCTACCTAATATTGATTTTCACATTCTATTTCAATTTAAAAACTGAGATCATTTAAATCAAGAATTTTCACCACACAAACATCAAATAGAAGCAAATGTGGAAATTTATACGAGAAGCTCGTAGGTGATGACCAAAAACCTGAGAAAAATATTATCTGGGACCGTTGTTACGCAACGAAAGTAAACGACGGTAGCAAACGAATGGTCTTGATGGAGATTGAAGAATGAACATTAAAGGATTCGATGGAGATAAAAGATTGTACAAGCGGAAGACATCTAAAAGACCTAATCATCAATGAAGCTCAGAGTTCTCGGATATAATAACAATTTAATAATAATTCAAATTATATCGGACTAAATGCTTTGATAATTTTTAAAACCAGAATTTTATTTCCATGGAACTCTAATTCATATGTAGTTTCCAAGAAGATTTCTATATATTCTAAACTGTGTATAATTTTATTTCTTAAGGTGATGCTTCCAAATATTATTTCGTTTAGGTACATTTTAAGCGTTATTTGAATAAGACTGCTATAATAAAAAAGAGGCATTTCTATGATAAACAGGCACTAATTAACTGTTCAATTATCAGTTTTAATGATATCATCTATTATGAACTACAATCATTAATCTTATAAATAATTAAAGTATATTTTTCGAATATGTTAACAAATTACATCCAGTAAATTATTGATGTGTAAAATACTTAAGGTAACAATAAATTTATTGCAATGTTTTGTTATAAGGCAGATGAAAACACAACTCATCAAGCTCTTCACTGTCTGGTTGAATCATCAATATTAGATATGCATGAATTAGCTTGTCCTGGTACTTGCTTCACACTCCCCAAACGCAGACAATATGAATTACTAAACTCATACAAGTGGTGTTTCTATAAAAGAAGATAAATACATTTTTCAACAATTTGATTATCAATCTCGCCTTACGGCAGAGTGTTGAGGGCAGCGCCAAGAGCGTCCATACAGACTTTGTGAGAACAAAACTAACTTTTTGATTTTATTTTAGTAATTATTAACTCTGTTACCAATTTCATAGGTTTGATTAGGTTTTTCATCACAATGAAGCATACTTAACACTTATTAGTCAAATGTCACCATATGCAATCCATTTGTAGTAGGATTTTTAGTTAAATATGTCAGATGCAATAAACAAGTATTTATTAAAAATGAGTTCATTTTTATTTAAATTTAAAATTATGCTAAACAAATTTTAAAAAACCGTAATAAAGGTTGACTTGGCAAACATTTTCTGTTAAAACGCCCCACCAGCGGGTAACAAGGTTAATTATGGCAAAAAGCCTTTTAGCAAGAAAAAGCTTGCTTGATATATAAGAAAGGACACCGATATTAACCTGCAAGTGAAAGTGTTAAGTAAACTTTTCTTAACATACTATGCATTTTGTGATGCTTTGGTATGCCACCTTCGGTTATTACATACCACCAAGTATGGTCCTTTAATTAATGTTAGTAATTTATACATTTTCGTGAGTAACATCGTGAATAACATCTATAGCATTAAACAATAAAAAAAATTGGAAAATTGAAAATGTCAATTCATGAATTGGAAACTCAAGACTTAGCAAGTACATGTCTCTAAGCGTAATTTGTTGAGAAAAACAACTTTACAAATACAATTAACGACATCTACCATACTTAATATTCCCATATTAGAAAGTACCAAGACATTGAGCTAAACATATACAGTTCTTTCCCATTTTTCATTTAATCGTACAAACTATAAATATCTGTTATTTCAAATATATACAAGAGTAGAATCTAAAATTTTCAATACGGCAACATACATTAGTATTTAATAACACTTAAGTATTATTTGATTTTTATGAAAAAGACATGGAATATTAGTTACATTAACATCAAAAATTGGAATATAATACAGGCAAAGGGGAATAAAAATGTAAGAATATCTAAATTGTTTAAGCTGATAAGAACTATTCAAAAAAATACTATTTACATTCATATTTAAAAATAGTTTCATTTTTTTTTCATTTTTGTAATTTTTTTTTGTATGGCTTATGTGGTTGTATATATAATCTGCAATTGTGATATACGATAGCTGATAAACATTTCTATAAGTTACATTGGAATGGATCTGAATTACGTAAATGAAATTTTTTTTTATTTAGGTACTTGAATGTGTTGTGAACAACCTTTTTTCATTCTGTCATGTTTCAATACCTATCTTACTTTTTAACAGCTCATCCTCAATTTTTAGCAATGGACATTTCACCAGGTCATTTTTTCCATTTTTTTTATAATGTTTTATTTTAAAAACAGGTTTCTTTAACAAGTGCATGAATAAACATTTATTACTTTAAATATATAAAATTTTTTTAATCTACATAACTTGTCGAGATCATTTTTAAAAAAAAAAAATATTCCATAATTATTTTTGATGGTATCCTTTTCCATTCTTTCAATCCTTCTGCCTTTAATTAAAATAAGCAAGGAAAAATTACAGTTTTTGACATTGAATTAGTACTTTAATATCAAAAATGACTAACTAATTGGGAAAAGCTCACAATGGTGTTCTTTAGTGTACCATCCAATTGTATTCAAATAATTTAAGAATTAATTAAGCAACAATCTTAATTACAATGAAAGAAATTAAATTATATTTCTTTTACAATTAAATGCTTTATGGGTATTACTAAATGCTTTCGGTCAGTTTAGAATATTAACGCTATTTTAACATGCAGATGATACGTATATATTTAATGGTTTATTTTACACACAAAATCAAAGAAAGTACAAAATTATTATTTAACAAAGCATACTATAATAGACTAATAAAAAAGGTATGTTAGAGAGTGTATACCTCAGTTGAAAATTATCATTATGCAGAAAATTAGAGTAACCTTATTTGGCTAATGAGAACACAGTTTGGAACTGAAAATGTTTGTCATACAATAGAATTCTGAGAAGTTTAGATTAGTAATAATTTTTTAAACATGTAAGTAAAAATGAAACTTATGCAAATAAAATTACAAGGTCTGTTTAAAAATATAAAGATTGTTTTTTACAACTTTAAGGAATGCAAATTTTCCTTGTAAGGAAATTATTCGTAGATATCTCATCTAACCATATATAATCATTAATGTTATAAATATTTAAAGTATATTTTTCAGTAAAATAGTAAATTATTTTCAATAAGATAGCAATTTAACAATAAGATAGATATCTCGTCTAATCCGTAGGCTGTTCCTCATAGATTGTAAAGCTTCTATTCTAGTTCATATTTTAATTTTGTATTTGAGAACAGCTGTATCTGGCGAACGTGCTGCAAATTTTATATTTATTGCAATATGAAATACAACACACGTATTTACAGTATATTATACTTTCTACAGTCACCTTATATTTATTACATATAATTCCTTTTAACCTATCAATGAATAAAAAAGGAAGATATGAAAAATGTATATAGAATTAAATTTTATTAAATTCTGACGATAAAATATTTTAGTGAAATGTTGGGTTATAGAAAACACGTTATGAAAAATGCGCTTCAGTAATTAGGGATTATTGTCATAAATATAGAAATAATTATGCTTTTTGATATAATAACACTAACCAAAATTTTGACACCATTTTTCTTTAAACATAAAATGGCATCAATACTAGCTACAATTCTATTAATTTGTCTGTCGATATTATAAAACCAGTAATAGTTTTTTGAAGTATACAAAAAAATTTGAATATTCATTGAGTACCATACGAGTACATGAGACGGATACATCATGTGTATGTGGATGTTTCAACCTTAGAAAAAAAACCAAGATTTATGCTTCCATAAAATTGGTAGGCCTATCAATTATCATAAACGGGAATAAGATTAAATCAACTGGTATTCAAGGAGATTGGAGTCTGAAACAAGTATCAATATTTTGTAGATGATGTGACATTAGCTTCTTAGAATATGAATCGTCATGGAAAATTTAAGGAAAAAAGGAAAATGATTTCATACTTGGAGTTCAAAATAATGACCCAAATCTGCAAGCGGTTGTTTATTAGTATGCTCAACTTAAAAAAAATTTAAGTTGAGCATACTAATCAAGATATTCGACATTGTAAGAATGAATACAAGATTTGCAAGAAAATGCTGATAAATTAGTCTTTGGCAAATATATTGTATATTTAGTGAATTTCTTTATCACTTATTTCTACTTAGATAAAATGTGTAAACAATTTACGTTTCTATTACTTGACAATGCTTAATCATTTTAAATTATTCTCAACTCAAAACATTTAAAACAACTAAATTAAAAAAAAAACAAAACAAACAAAAAAAAATTGTATACTCTTTATTCGGACGATTATATACATAAATATATACATATGTATAACGATATATGGATTACAAACACCATGGCACTGAGTGTATATTTCAGTGTCTATCTTTTTAATATGCATTTATACATATTTACATATACAACATTAAGAGCAAGTTAATTTATATAGTGATATGAATTTATATTTGTTTAAAAGGCATTCAGTAGATAGGTCATACGTACATATGTTTGACAAATTAATGATGTATATTAGCTTTTTTAACAACCACTAAGCTATCATATGTAACATGCATTTTCTTTCATTAATTATACTATCGATATCGATAATTAAGAGATCAAGCTCTAAACATTATTAAACAACGAATGTTAAAATAAATAAAAAAATTTTTAAATAAAATTCATTACAATGAATTACATAATAGGACAACCTAATCATTTTGTTGCCAATTTTTAAAAATGATTCTTAATTTTGTTACCAATTTTTAAAAATGATTCATCAAATCACTTTTTTTCAATATGCTTCAGGAATATATGTACGAAAAGGCTATTAACTGTTGGAAAATACCACGATTTATATTTGCAAAAATTCAGGTGGAAAATGCCAGATGACACGTCTGCATTTCTTTTATTTTATATTAGTTAGCTTTATACTATAGGTCTTTAATAAACTCCTTAACATTTGCAGCTTATGTTAAATAATAACAAAATGAATTGTTCATACTATTTTTAGTAGTCTTACTAAATAATGACAGCTAATACATATATTGACAAAATTAAATTATGCATTGTGTCGTCAGTTCTATTCTACATGCCGATGAATTAACTCTTTTAGGCACTGAGCAATAGATTGCACCGTCTGGCACTCAAACTGTTAATACCTATAAAGTTAACTTTTAGTAGGTAAGAAAAGGAATGATCTGTTACTATAATAATATGAATATAATAAGACGATTATTGGAAACATATGTTACGTGACTCTTATTTAGTTACTTTTCATCTCTTCTAATACTTTCCCTCTATTAAAATTTGAATCTTTTTCAATAACCCTCCATTCATAGGAGGCAATTCCAGATTTTTGATTAAAAAAATACAAAGAAAAATATCAAAATGATTATGGAACTGGGCTCCATCTGTCGGTGGTTTTATTAAAATATAACACACCCCATTTTACAGCCATCAAATAATATGTTGAAATCGAAGTTTCAGAAATTATTTTCCGAGTATTTTATCCTTATTTAAAAATGCCAAAATATAAAAAAGAAATATGATAATTATTTTTAGTTTTTTTAACTCATTTTTTCATTTGACGTTCTTTGCACAGTACACAATATTTTTTAATCAGACTCCATATTCCTCTTATTAATAAACTTCACAAATTCGTTTGTGTAATTACTTTTTTTAACGAACACCCAGTACAATCTGATAAGTCTGGAAAGTGTTGGATTCAAGATACTCTACTGTATTGTTATGAATGTAACGGATAAATATTTTCGGCAAATGTTAATAATTTTTACTAAAGGAAGGAAGCAACACTACAGTAGCCCTTAAAACACCATAACCCTAAGCAGATAAGTACATATATGTAAATATACAGGTACAAAATGATGTTCCCGGGTACAAAAGAAGACAATTACAATCAAGATAATTTTCTTTCATCCCATTCCATTCTCGATACACGTACTGTTCTCAAAATTAAATGTAGTAATTTAAATATTCATAAACAAGAATATTATTTTGCAATAATATTAATAAAGGAATATAAATTACACTAATAATTTAGTGTTTTACTTAGGTTCCTTTTTTTAATATAATGTTTAAATATAATTATAATCAAGAAAATGTTGGGAAGAACAATTATTTTTTTACAGAAGAAAAATTATTGCTGCATTATAAGGACTTAAAGTGGAAAAATGTCATGGACAATTATAATTATTTTTGTCTTATATTTTCGAGAGGTATTACAAAAATTTTGTTATACCAGTTATCTAACCTATATATGTACATAAATAATGTGCACACTTTTAACAAACAGTCAAAATAAATGACCTAGTAAAAGGACATTATATGTATATATATTAAATCAAATTATAAATTTGTAAGATGTACAATTTAATAACTGGCCATTATATTTAAAGGATTATTTTTTATTTTTTTTAAGTTGCCACTATAGAAAAAATAAGAGTATGACAGTTAATAAAATATAAGTGCTGACATTTTTATACATTATTATTCTGAAGAATTCTGACGATAGATATAAGGTAATTGTGTAATAAAAATTAGTACTACTTTCTTCCATCACTTCAGCAGCGTAAGTTCATAAGTTGAGAAATGAGACAATAACAATAAATGAAACTAGTTATGTTTACTTTATTGGCGGTTTACTATGGCTACATTCCACTCATACCTATTCCACTAGCTTCACTGTTGGAATTGTCAACCTAAGTGGAAAACCTAAATTAAAGAGATTACAGCTTCATACTGTTAAAATCAGTAAATAATAAATAATAATTTACACCAGTAATCATTGTGAAAGTGTAATTGTATTTCATTAAGGATTTGATGATCATTTAGATGTTTTAAATCTTCTAGTGTAACACCTATTCCTTATTATTTATCAAAGCTACATAAAGTGATTCCTCCTATCGCCGTATTTATATTGATATATGGATTTATTTTCGCAATCTTCATATATCAATATGTCAAAGTCAAATTGACAAATGAACAAGCTTAGTGACTTTCTTCAATACGTGAATCGGCATGGGCACGAAGCGGCCATCAACAATGATGTGTTGATCACAACCACAATGACCATAGTCACAAGTGGCACATTGCAAGGAGCCTTTTGAGGGCTGCAATCAACTAGTGGAATGTACCCTACACAGATCTAGGAAGTTTGGCTTCAGAAAGAGATATACAAATTTTTTATTTTAATTCATAATAAAGAATTAAATTTAATATTAATGGATGTCTTATTATATTATTTAACCAGTTAGTGGGGTGTCCTATGTCAAAAATGTGTACCTGAATTCTGTCGTTAAAATGAAGTGAAACACAAACACAGAGTGCAGCTATCATAACATTGAATTGAATCATAATCAAAAGATTCTTAGCCTTTCTATAAAAAATAACAAATTTAACTTACTTCTTATATGTTTTCACTTATTTAAAGATATTATTAAACGGTAAGTACTTTTTCTTCATGAGTATACTTGTCATAACACAAAATACTGCATAATAAGTCTATTCATCAATTACAGTTAACTGGTTAAATAAAAAGCAAATGCAATTTTTATAATGAAAAATAAATATGTATGACCAAAGTTTCAGTAAAGGTAAAATAATCCACAGTATAAAAGTTATCAAATTCACGAGCTGTGTGTCAAATTTAAAATAAAGTAATTGTTAGCCAATTATGACAAAAAATAGACATTTATACATATGACACTCGAAACTTCTAAAATTAAGCTGCCTTAGGCTTCTTGTACAAGAAAACCGGAGCCGCACCATCACCATGCCTATTCCAGAAAGCATGTTTATGTATATTTATCAAAACAGCACGGGAGCCGGACCGTAAACACCGTGTTAGCACCGCACTGGCACAGTGCCAATATTACAGTTTCGTGGGTACAGTTTTGTGGCTTTCAATGACACATCGCCTGCACCTCTGTACACACCTTTCATACTTTTTAAAATGGGAGAATTAGATTGGGAGTTATAAATTAATTCAGTAGAAGGGATATATTGTAAGATAAGAAGGAATCATATAAAGATAAAAGGAAATATTAGCAAGGCAAGAAATATGGCCTTATTTTGAACAAGAATTTTTAAAACTTAGAATTTAGAATTTTTAATTTTGTAGCTTGGCGCATATATAAAATAAAGTTGATTTATAGTCAATACGTCGGACAGCCAAAAGAGAAGTTTGTGTATTTCCATTTTTGTACAGTATTTATAGAATTTTGCTTTAGTCTCCGGCCTTGCTAAGTCTTCTAACGGGACATAAAATTAAACATATTCTTCCCCAAGATCTAATCTAGGATGAATTCACATTCGTTTCTTATATTTTTGATTTCGTCCCATTAATTTTTAAAAAATCATACTAACTTGTAGTATGATTTTTTTGCTTAATAGAGAAATTAAAACATAGTGTCTTGTGAAAAGGAAAGTGAATGATGCCAGATTGAATTGTGACAGCTCCCTTGATACATAGCATCTAAGCAGCATGGTAAGCGGAACGTGTCTGCAGTGTGAATGACACATTAAATAAAATGATGATCTGGCCACAATGCGACTCCGGGTTCATGTACCGGGTACATGTAGGTATCGTAGTTCATGCCCTGTACTCCAACTAGATACAATCAACATCATTTTAATGAATTTAAAAAGCTGCTGATGAGTTTTAATTTTTCGATAAAAAAAATAAATAAGATGCTATATCACAAATATTTAATTTAAACCTTCTAATAATACATTTTTTTCCCCCAATGGCATATCTGACATTCAACTTATAATACGAATACACAATAGACGATTTTATGAAATCAACATCACCCTATTTTCCCATACGAATAAGTAGTAATACCCAAAAAACGTTTAACAAAAGTTTAAATAAAAAAATATATGACTACATTTTTCAGAAAATAAATTTAATTATATTTTTTGTAATTAAACATTCGTTTAATTATTCAATCTAATATTTGCAAAATGAAGTTCCTTCAAACCAGTAAAATAAGTCTATAACCTCAAGCTAGTTGGACAAGCCCATTACCTGGTCAAAAATGCAGAATATTACGCCCACGTACAAAGAGTTAAAAATTCACCACAAAGGGATAAAGGGGTTAAGTGCACAAATATATTTTTAAAAATTGGAAGGTTTCACATACAGTAACTGAACTCCGGTGTCTTGTTGCTATATGGTGTGTTGAAAATGGAAATTAAAATTTTTCTAGTTTACTAAATCTTTTAAAACATAACATATGCATCAATCTAAGAAACAAAGTTCTAAATAACAGTTACCGCATAATACAATTTTCGTGATGTAAATATAAATCTAGTTACATGGGGCAATTTTCAGTACAATACGAATATGATGTTGCCAAATAAGGAGAGATTCCACTAATATATATACGAAACATACTTATTTTGATGCAAAGGAATATTTATTTTTTTAAACTGTCATACCATTATTTCGTATACCCTAAACGTCTTCAGGAAGAAGACCCATAAAAGACTGAAGTAAGCATCTTATACAAATCATTATTAACAGAGGACAATTGTCTTCCAGATTAAAAATAGTCTGTCTGAAAAGTAGAGTCTAACTAAAAGTATGAATAATGATCAGGACAAGTTTATCGCATGATAGAGACGTCAATAGTGATCATTATTATAAAGTTTATCACTTGATAGAGACGTCAATAATGATCATTGTTATAAAAATAACGTCACCAAGTAGGAAAACATGTCAAGATGTAAGAAACAATTACTCAATACTTTTATGACAATGTTCTACGGAGCCTTACACTTCTTCAATTTCAATTTAAAAACTCATAGCTCACAATAGAGACCGTGCGTGATGCTATCAATGCCATCTGGTAATAAAATAATAAACTTTTGGTTACTGTTTACTCTTTACATTAAATTACGTTAACTATTTTCTATCGACAAAATACTGCACAGATATCGACAAACATGTAACTAAAAGTTCTTATTTCTGTTGCTTCTAGGTAACATTTCTACGTTTCTTGCAAGGTCCCTATGCTCGCTAACTACAGTTCTCTCACCGTCACGTTAGATACTTTTCGAACAGACTATAATAAATATTACTAAGCACAGAAAAAACATACAAATACAAAACATATCAACAATTGCGACAAAATAATAGTCAAATTATTTAGCTGAAGATTAACTTTATTTGCTATACTGATAAAAAATGTACCGTTGTAAACAGTTTTCTTCCAGGAATTAAAATGTGTTCTATAGTCCTTTAAAACGAAGGTTACACTTAAAAATAAATGTACATTTACATAGGAATGTTTCTGTGGGTAAATCCATAAGCGGATATGATATTTAAATATTTAAGATTACTTTGTTCATTTTTAAAGGATATCAGGCTGGTTGAAGATAAAAAAAAAAGTAGTAACAGATGTTATTCCTGAAGTTTCTCCAAAAGAAACACTTTGAACGATTGTTACGTAAAATTTTTCATCACATATAAGGTTTGAGAGATCGAATATTTATTAAATTTAAATCAAAATGTCACCTTACTTACGTCATGAGACATTCTTGTTCAAAAATATTTAAAGTGAGTAGAGGAATGGTTACGGAAATATAATTTGACCAAGTAGTCAAGATTCGTAAAGTTTTAAATTAGTTAAAAATAATATAAGTAAAGCTTTTTACACAAACAACCTGAGCACTCTGATTTTTAAGTCGGTAATTTCAAAAATTTTAGAAAATCTTATCTTATCTTATCTGCCATTTGAAATAGCCTATAATAATAATCAGTTTTTTTCTCATCTAAAAATGGAAATATAACTTAGTTTTTTAAATGCTAATTATAAAGATAGAGCTTTATTACGAAACGAGAAAAAAGTTTAGACTGTGCGGTGATTTTGTGGCCTTAGCTCACGATTCTTGATTATAAGCTTAAAAATCTCTTATTTTACTAATCCCCAAACATGATATCTCCTCCTATGCTTATTCCTTCACTGTTTATGCTGCCAAAATGTGGAATATATTGGACTCTAACGTCTGAAATATGCCGTCACATGTTGCCGTCACAAAAATAAACTCCTTTTGTGACTCCCCATCATTCCCTCTTTGGCTTTTCCACCTAAACCTTGCCTTTATTCTTGTCAATATATTATCACTTGCGTTATTTTTTTGTTAGTAGCTTGCCGTTTTATTTCTTGATCTAACTATGCTTTTTTTTTGCAATTGTGTACAAAATCTGTTACAGTTTTCCACAACAGATTTTTTACTAATAAGTTCCATTATGGATCTCTACCTTAAAGATAAATAAATATTCTTAAGAATTATATGACCTCATTATTATGTTATCTATTCTCAACCACAATGACGAGTCATATTCCAGAAACCATTCCTGTACCTAATTTAAATTTTTAGGGTTAATGTGGTTAAGGTAACATTTTGACCGCAATGTAATTATATATGTTTGCCTTCCCTAATAGGTAAAAAACACCTATTTATGGAGACTCACTGCAAATCTGACATCAATTGTTGTTTTAATTAAATTTTGACAGTTCATTTCAGCTGTAACAAAATTGTCATATTTTACTACACTAATTACTTTTCACATATATTTCAAGTCATCAAAACATCCTTTTGCTAGCTTACAGAATAGAATAACAAACAGACTGATGAACCAACCTGCGATGCCACGGAATTTATACATTCAACTATACAACAAAGTAATCTTAAACAAATAAGGATTGAATGGGACTTACACTTTTTCCTCTTTCAAACGTGTCCTATAAAAAGAAAGGATTCGAAAAGATTAACAGGATTAAATTAGGTATTTTAACAACAATTTTTTTTTTCAAATTGTATTTCATTCATATCGCATTCCCATATTTTTACATAATTATAATAAATATATGAAATCACTTAAGCAAGTACATATTGTCAAGTACAAAATTAACTTATATTACAGAATTCTTTACCAATATTACATCGCATCATTGATAAAAATTGCTACAAAATTAAATATTGTTGTCATCCGTTTTAATAAATAAATTGAAAATAATATTCTTATATTACGTTCCACATAGTAAATAATAACATTTGTCTGGGAATATAACTGATCTTTATGCCGCTTTATTTACTTTCAATTTTCTTCGATACCATTCGAGGTGGCCTACTAGTCATAAATCAACATGACACAAAAGATATACCGTATCGCTTCTCCAGCATACTCCTACACCGGCATGTTACGAGTCATTCGTCAGTCGGTGAATCTTGTAGATCGCACGAGAGGTAATGACTCATTTCGACAGATCATTGTTATTTTATTGAACCTATCTAATAATATATATAAATATACATATATATATATATATATATATATATATATATATATATATATTTATATTGGAAGTATATGATGCAACTTTATGGAAACAGGTCATAGATTTTCACACGTCATTTTCAATAAAATAACATTAAAATATCTACAATCTCAGTATTTATAAAATACCTTTGTTCACCATACAATGGTGACGTTGTGTCGCAGACCCATCTCGCAACTGCTGACAATGAAACCGTACCAGCAATTTCGATCTGCCGCACAGCTTGGAGACATTCTACGAGCCTGTTTCATATCGTCGCTCAAACAAACATCATTTACCGTAACATATGCTACCCGCCGACATATCGAATCAATGCGCACAACACATTAAGTATTATTTTTAAATAAATTATACGATAACTGAAGCCCTGGCATTTGCAAGGACTACCGCATGAAAACATGACAAAAGATGTATTAATGTTATAAATAATATTTATATTTCCTAGAGAGCGCATTCATCATGTCATGTTGACACCGAGACTCCGACTGGTGTACTCGTAGACTACGTAGCTTATAGAGACGGCGGGTATCACTTTTATGAAGTTGGGGGCCATGCCACGGTAAAGACCTCTGAATCCTTCTCTTTGAAGAATGTCTCGCAACACTCCACGCATTGTAGGATCCAGGCCTTTTGATGGTTCTGAAATAGAATGAATTTGTACTATAAGTAAATATATAAATAAGACCTATTTGCTAACCATATTGTCAACGGAAATGGTATAAATTCTTTCTTTTGAATATTGTGATTGCATGTCGTAATTATTCATCAGCATGTTTATTAACCAACAAACATAGAGGATCATAATATTTATATTTTAGTCACACAAACAATATATTCAATAAAAAATTAATTGCCACAGTAGCAATTTGAATACAGTTAAAATCAGTGACGTACACGGATGAATAGATTCGAGTTTGAATGAGGAAGTACATAAAAGGAAGAAACTAAATCCTGATTATAAAATAATTTGGGAATCATATTAATTTAATATTTTGTTTATATCATATCATATTTTTTACTAGACCAGCCAACAGTAAAGTCTCAAATAAATATGCGAGTTTATATACAAAATGGAACATACCACAAAATTAAATTCAATTTGACTCAAAATTAAAAGCTACATTTTGACAATTCAATATACAATGCATAGTGACAATACGCTAGCAGCATACAGATATTACATCCTATGTCTGTAAAAACTTTTTCTTTTTATGATTTAATGAATTCAGGCACAATCTTTATTTATTTATTTATCTACTTTAATGTATCTAATTGATACATATGGCGGACTTATTGCTACGTGAGCAATCTCTTACAGCCAACCATAACACCCGTCCAGCCAAGCTCGACGAACGGCCGGGAATCGAACCCGGGTCTCCGCGGTGCACCACGTCGTCACAGGCCGTATGCCTTGTGATCATCCCAACACACCACGGCGACGACGACAATCTTTAGATTGTGTCTATGTTTTTAAACTTTAAAATAAATATAAAAAAGTAAATAGAAATAAGTAGAATGTAATATAAAGGGAAAAGGAATGTATATAAATATTTCTAATTGATAAGAAAGCATAAAAAGGTTTTTTTCATATCATTCAGCTTGCATTATCTATGGTTTCCACAAACATCCTCGTGCTTTTGTTTGCCCGCCTTCTAGATCGTGTCACACAAATATAATTCCATAACCGGACCACATACCTAATGTTTTACATTAACTAAAGTTTTACATACAAGCAATTTCCAGGATAAACATCCTGCCCCATAGGAACTACATCAAATCCATCTTTATGGACCCAAGTTTCAAACGAACTGACAGACAGTCATTACATTTTGTAATATACATATAAGAATAAACGCAAATTAATTTTTTTTTATAATAGGTGTTGATATCCCATGAAACTACGTCACAACAGATGAGTGGCGAATGTGTTAGTGTAAAATAATATTTAAAGACTTAGATTTCCCTGTCTTCTTCCTTAAATTTTTTTAGATTTCCTTCAAACATTCACTAACTTAATATGCAGAAGCAACTTAGTTTGCACTTTATGTTTTTGGTCAGCTCTTCATTTGTACATCTGCACCGCTTTACAGTTACATGGAATTTGGTTACATTTGAGATGGGACTGCCTTTTTAATTTATTCTCTTCCGCGGTAGAATCAATAAAAAATAATTCAACTTCCTGAATTGAAATTCTGTGTTATAACAGTTTTACAAATCCTAACCCAAAATAATATTTTATAGTTCAAAATTCCAATATGTATTTATCTATTTTAGTATATTATATATTGCAATAAATAAGTATATATGTATTATACTTGTTAATTAAAGAAACTATACGATTTAGAAGCAATTCATCTAAATAATAATTATATTATCTAAACATGAAACAGTTCTTATTACTTCTCTGTGGATTCATCGATTCCTAACTTAATTAATTAAATTATTTTTATAAGTATGTAAATACCGAATTTCATTAACATCAAACTCGGTCATGTGTAATTTATTTTTAGAATACTTTTTCATAAAAAAGTGGAACTTTTATAAATTGTAACACATTTACATACTCTCTACTTCGGACATACTTTTTAAATAGGATTATACTTACTGGATACTTAAAGTTAATAGCATGATTAACTTAGAATGTTAGTAATAAATTTATATATTTATTTATTCTCGAACAATCTTTGCCCAAGTTACAGCTTGAGCAAGTTAGCACAATTATTTAGGGCAACACATAATAATAAGGACTCGTGATCGAAAAGAATTAAAAAAAGTGAGTGGGCCTGAAATGCAGCAGTGATTTAACTGCCAGTTAGACAAATACAGCGTATATGTTAACAAGGATCATAGTAGGATGTAGGTAAATGTAAAATATTGGTATCTTTGTGTTTGCAAATATTAGTAGTGAGACAAAAAAATTACAGTATTTCTAACACCAACATAGCCAATAAACATTTTTTATAAATGCTGAAACCGATGCAATAACATTCTTCTGTAGAAGAGAATTATATCCAACCATGCCCAAAATCAAAAGGGAGGAAATGTGTAGAAAGTATTTTTAGTAAAGAGGTCAAATGATATCTGTGCTCTCTAACATGATGTGACATACATAACATTGAGACGAACAACTAAATTTGAACTTTTTTAAAACAAAAATTTGGGACTGAGCATAAGAAAATGTAAGAAAATGAAACGGACAATCAGATTGAAATAGGCTACAGAAACATGTACAAATCTAATGATGATTTTAAAGGCTTGCATCTGGACTTCTTATATCTCCTAGTGACACCACCATATATAGCAATTCGTTCAAGCAAAACATCTTTAAAAACATAACAATCTTGAGACTTAACAATCAAGAGTTTACAGGCTTGAGCGCGGGTTTATCACACTCTGTTATCTTGATTACACTCAATGAATTGTGAGAAATCGCGGTAAAATCACGATGATACATACAACTTGCGCTCTTCAAGATGAAATCCATATCTAAAATGAGTAATCAAAATTTCATCAATGATGCTTGTTTCTTCTGTTCCAACAATTGTATTAAAAATGTTGTCACAGCTGATATGTTATTATTTTAAAATATACAGTTGTTTTTTGACATTTAACAATTGTCAAAATTGAGCTTGAGAACTTTTATATGTATATATTTTCTTTCTGAGAGGAATTAGATTCTTAATTATAATTTTAATTACGTGACAACCTTTCAATGCCGACTTGCGATATATAATAGAGATTGCATACAATTTCAAGGCATTGTTTTTCTTCTTTCAACAGTTGTATTAAAAATCTTGTCACAGTTTTCAATATGGTTCTAGAGTTAATTTCAAAATAGATAGATACACGTAACAGCTAATTTGTTATTATTTTATAACAACTGTAAGTTGACAATTGTCAAAATTGAGCAAGAAATATATACTTTTGTATGTATTAATTTTCTTTCTGAGAGGAATTAAATATGGAATAATTGCTGTATTTAAAAAAAGATTGTTAATTATAATTTTAATTACGTGACAACCTTTCAATGCCGATTGGATATACTTACATAATAGTGACTGCATACAATTTCAAAGATGTCAAGTTACTGGTAGGCCAATATTTTTATATTGTGCAATATTTTTTTATTTAGTAACAAATTTATATCATAAAAGTAACACAACAAAGAAAATAAACCTGTAAAATACCATACCGGTTTAGGTATATAAACTATTCTAACATTTAAGACTATATGATATTTCTATTAAACATTTATGTTATATTACCTGATATAATTAACATAGATGCCTTTATCTTTAATTTATTAATGCTTCTTGACCGAAATATTATTATGCAACAAAGTACTTAATTAAATTTGATTATTTTTATGTAAATAACTTATATAGTTAAAAAAGTTAGAAGGAGAGAGTCATTGCAAGATTCTTTTGGACACTCGTATCTCACAAAGTTAACAGCATATCAAAAAAGATTACTAAATATTTTCTTCCGCAAAAAATATTTTTTCTTTCACATAATTCTACCCTTATTGTATATATCTTCATGAAAAATTTTCATCCCAATTAGTATGAAAACTGACAAAGTTACAATATTGTGACTTACTGATGGACAAAAGGCAACGTAATGAAATTACAGGATCCATTTTTACCATTGGGTGACGAAGTCTTGATAGTAAAATAAAACTTTATAAATTGATTCAAAACATTAAAATGACATTGCCTCTTTATTTATACTTGCCAATTTTAACAAATAATACGCATAAGCAAGATCCTCGCAACATGTGGTATATCAAAGATTTCGCTCGCAAGTGGCAACAAACGAGAAATTTTAATAGTTCGCTTAGCTTGTCGATATAATTTAATCATATAACATATATTCACTAACAATTCAATGAAAAAATTAAACAATTCACACTTCGCAAAAGTAAATTTAAATATTGTTTTATTAAGAGTATGGACAAAACAATTACCTTGAACCTGAAGCCTGGTCCTGATCAAGGAAAGTGGATAAGAACAGCATTGCCCCAACGTGCAGGATGCGCTGCCGCATGCCAAAAGCAACATCATTCCGGGCTGCTCTTTATTCTTCGAATATCTGCTCATATACTTCTTCTTAAGAGTTTCATAGACTGCTAAATCTATACCGGCATAGGGAATGATACCCAAAATATTGGGTATGTACCCTTTGTAAAAACATCTAAGTCCTTCCCTTGCGTAAAGTTTCTTTGCCGCATCAAAAATACCCTTGTATTGGCCAGTTTTCCGCAAGGCCAGTCTTGTTTTCAATACTTCTAGTGGATATATTCCCGTCTGACTTATGCTACCGGCCATGGCTCCTGCCATGAACCTCTCGTGTATTTCCAGCGACGAACTCTGCCTTTCCCCAAGTATGAGCCGTTTACACTGCTCGTACGCAGCAAATTTTATTGCAGATTCGGGTGCTATTTTTATCACATTAATACCATTGCCCCGCCACATTCCCGTAATACCACCCTCGCTTAACATCCGTGTCAGACATTTTATCATCGGTTCCTTTCTTGGATTCACCTGCAAAGGATTTATTCAACCCATTTAAAAGTTTCAATTTGCTTGAAATTATTTTATAGAAACAATTCTCTTTATATAGAAGATCGCTATAGTCAACTGACACTAATTATAATTAAGAAACCTTTTATAGTAATTTATCTCGCATACACAAACTAAACATCTAAGACTATGTGATCGAATGATATTAATAAAATATGATAAGTAGTTTATTATTGCCATATTTTAATGCATTATGTGATATATTGAAATAAAATGGTTCCAATATTTGCTAAACAGTTATAAATAGCAAAACTCACTTGTAAGAATAATTTGAGCCTATCTAGCGGAGCAGTACACGTCCTAGAAACAGCACCTGCTACCCCTCCAGCTAGCAGATGCCTCCACCATTTGCCTGTCTGCAATTCGTTCTGTGTAAAGTCATCTGGAACATTCATATCCTCCCCAATGTCCAGATACTGAAAGTTACCAAAAAAAGGACCATTATAAACTTCATTAACATTACTTTTTCATTGTACAATGGCCTATATAAGAGTTGGATATTAAGTTAATATAGCTCTAAAATATAACATACATAAAAAAATTTCAATGATGTTTCACATTCAAGCAAGTTTAAAATTAGCAAATTTCCTTTAAAATAATACTACCTGAATAATCACTTAAGATATATACATATTATAATATATTATTTCGCATAGCCAAATTATTAATTATTAAACCTTCACTAAAAATCTTAATGTAACCAACACTGATCAATTCTTCGGGACCCTAAACTTGATTAATAGTGAGTAATGAAACAAGACTTAAACATTATTACCAAAGATACTTTTAATTTTCGCATACGAAATAACATTATAACAATATCGCTGTAAAATCTGTGACATTATGATAGTTATAAATGTAACTGAAATGGATACTAATACAAAAAAAATCAAATACAATTATTGTAACAAACATTTCACATTTCCATAAATAATATTTTAATATACAAATATTATTACGTTTAATGCACAACTCAAACTGATATGGATGGATTGAACATAAATTACAATGAAAGTATAATGTTTGTTTATCAATATTAATACCCCCATCATCCCATAAGCTGCGTTTGCTACAGTACAGTGTCAATATATTAGGTGATGTGTATCAGCTAATAATATTATTATGTGCAACAGAAAATAACATGATATTTCAATATATATGATATTTCAATATTTCCTTTAACACTATAACTGCCAATGGTGTAGGGTGTCCAGAAGTTATGTAATGGTTAGGTATAATTTCGAACCACAAAAACATGCAAATATTATTATGTTTAATGCACAACTCAAACTGATATGGACAGATTGAATGTAAATTACAATGAAAGTATAATGTTTGTTTATCAATATTAATACCCCCATCATCCCATAAGCCATGTTTGGTGTCAATATATTAGGTGATATGTATTAGCTAATAATATTATTATGTGCAACTGAAAATATAATATTTCAGTATTTCCTTTCATGCTATAACTGCCAATGGTGTAGGGTATCCAGAAGTTGAAAGAATAGAAGTAGAATGTAATGGTTACGTGGTATAATTTCGAACCACATGTATATCATACTCATCAAATATTCCTAAATTTTCGTAATAGATGTTATACATATAAGAGGAAGGGATATTTATAAAAATGAGATATATTAGGAGAGGGAAGTCAGAGATGGAGTTTAGGGAGTAAGTGAGTCAGTAAAATTGTGAGCATCATCATCATATTTGGCACGACAGCCCAGGGTGGGCCAAGGCCTTCTCTTGGAGATTCTTCCAGGAGGTTCTACTATTCGCCTAGGTTTTCCAGTTCTTTATCCTAAGAATGTTAAAATCTTCTTCCACTGAATCGATCCATCTTAATTTTGGTCTACCTCTTCTACGAGTTGTTAGAAGTTTTGCGATGAAAACTTTCTTTACTGGGTTTTCATCTTTCATCCTTCTAGATACGTGGGCAGCCCAGTTCATTCTTTTGATTTTGATGATTTTTATCATTTTAGTCATTCTTATTGATTATGATTTTGATGATTTTAGTCATTCTTATTGTTAACACAAGATCCAAGGTAAGTAAAGCAGTCAACCATTTCAAATGTACGTGAGCCAATCACCAAACGATTATGTGCATTATTTGGTGGAGATTTTTGTATAGCCATATACTTAGTCTTGGAGTTGTTTATTGCCAGACCCCCAGATTTGCAGCTATCTCCAAAGACAGAAAAGCCTCTCTCAAGGCTGGTAGGTTTTTAGCAATTATATCAATATCATCAGCATACGCTAGGATCTGAACTGATTTGTAAAAGATGGTATCCCTAGTGTTAATATCTGAATCCCGAATAGCTTTTTCTAGTGATATATTAAAAAGCAGACACGAGAGTGAGCCGCTTTGTCGAACACCATTATTGACACTGAGATCTTCAGAGAGGGCACCATTGAATTTTATTTTACATTTTGTCGTCTCCATAGAACCCATTACAAGACTAATTAACTTGCTTGGAATTTTGAATTCATACATTGCATCTTTTAAATGCTTTCTACTAACACTGTCAAATGCTGATTTAAAATCTACAAACAAATGATGAGTATCAATATGATACTCAAGTGATTTTTCAATAATCTGACGTAAACAAACAATTTGATCAACAGTAGATTTTCCACTCCTAAATCCGCATTGATAGCTGCCAATTTCAGAATCAACGAATGGTTTTAGTCTCATAAACAGAATGTTGGATAGAATTTTATAGCTTGTGCAAAGTAAGCTAATGCCTCTATAATTGGAGCAAACCATTGGGCCTCCTTTCTTATGAACAGGGCACAAAATACTAATGTTCCATTCTGAAGGAAGCTTTTCAGAGTTCCAAATATTCACAATTAACTTTTGCAGGTGATCATATAGCCGAGGACATCCATTAATTAGCAATTCTGCAGTTATAAGATCATGTCCTGTCTCCGGGATGGGAATTATTTCATCATTATTTACATTTACTGAGTTGTGTCTATGATTCTCCTGTGAATTTTCTGAGTTTAGAAGATTGTTAAAATGTTCAACCAATCTTGAAAGAATTTCTTGTTTGTTAGCCAAAATTATGAGCTAGAGCTCAATATATAGAGAAATTAGGGAGTTAGTTAGTAATATTGAGAGCGAGCACTCAATATATAGAGAATTCTTATATAATAAGAATTTTTGAAGCATTTTGAAAACTTTAATCAATATTAGTGTAATCCTTCCCACTTCACCATCACATGTAAAGATTGACTGAAAACCTGTCAGGAAATTGAGAACCAGTAGGTTGAACTAAGAAGGTTGAGAACCTAATTTTTCTCAAAATCACAATACCAAAAAGTCTTGAAATTATAATGAGAGTTATTTCATACAGTGCGTTCATTCGGAAATACTTTAATCAATATTACTGTAATCCTTTCCACTTCACCTTCACAAGTGGAGATTGACTTAAAACCTTCTTCCATTAAAGCCTAATAACTGGGAAACATCTACACAATTGTCAAAGATTCTTTTAACAAAATCAGAATATTGTTATACAATTTTACAAATTAATTACAAAAATTCACTCTACAACACCACACATTTGTAACATTGTTATTGAATCATGAAAACTTACAGTACTCATTGTCACGGTTCTATCGACAAAGTCCAGCACAAACTTGAACACAGAAAGTGCTATCATGGTGAAATATTCGCCAATAGTTTTCTTCAATATGATATAAGTAATAACCATTTTTAATTAATAAACAAATTTCTCAGATCTAAATTAATTTCAACAAATTATTTTTTGACAATTGTTCATATTTTTTTCTATATGTCATTGTTCAGAAAATTAAAAATTAAACGTGCCAGTAAAATAACTTATTTTTTATGGTTATTCGCGTGTGGTTATAGCATGCGGATTTTAAGATTATATTTGGAATCTTTTCTCTAGTTGGCTACTGACGGACGCGTCATTACGAGCGCATCCATTCGGCGTGGCTCCAAATGGATACGCGGATTTTATAAACTATGGTCACGATCTCTTGTCATCCGATTCACCTGTACCGGATATTTATAACATAAAATAAAAAAAAGATATTGATCTAATTGTTGCGCTCCAACTGTAATTTAACTAAGAATGGAGGATAACAAAATATTTTTTTTTTAAATCAAGGATTGTTTATTTCGCACATAATCGCACTATAGCTTAAAAGTAACCATTTATTTAGAATTTGACCTGTCGCACAACTGCACCTTCTCTTTCCATACACCGATCGCGCAGTTTGGCGTAGTGACATAATTTGATAGGTGTCAAATATCTAGAAAATCATGCAATGCACGCCATGCCATTCCACCTAAATTATAAGTGATTTTGACACACTGGCGAATGCGCCATTTGGTACGTCGGAATGTTCGTCAGTTGTTACTTCAGCCTGTCTGGAAATCGATCGCAACGCATCACTTAAACAAAGTTGTAACTGTGACTTTCACGAATGCATTTTGACTTGCGATCGCGCCGGTTTGGAGCGTTGGATTACTCTCATTTTGTTTCCGTAACAAACATTTCACCTGTTGCATTGCATATGTATGTTATCAACCTAATACCACATTTTATTATGTTACATTAATGTACTTAACATTTAATGCAACGTAATTATATCATAACAAAATATTTTCCTTGAAGGCAACTTTAATAGGCCTTGTATTAATTTGCTTCTTGATAGCAAGTTTTTACTGGCATATAATATAAAGGCGCTCATGCATAAATACCATTTAAGTGTGTTAAGGCTAGACCATAAAACTTATCTATAACAATTTGTAAATTTACCAAAATTATATTATTTATATAAAAATGTAAGCTGTAATAAAGCTCGATGCTACAAATTTATCACCTTCTATTTTATTGAAATATCACTCTTTTTTGTTAGAATTGTTATAGTGGTAAAATAATAGTAAAGGTACTTTTAATTTTCTACCCCAGTCTCGATAGCAAACCCTACACCAGTAGGGTTTACTATGGCAGGTATGGCCGTATTAAAAAGTCCATAATCAATGTACTTCCTTTCTTAGTTCAAGAAGTCTTAAGGTCATTTGATTTATAACTGAACTGATTAACACATTAGATAAAACTAACCGCACTCCGTCCACTTTGCCTCTTTATCCAAAAACGTCCCTCATACCTTATACTTTGGATGGCATAGTATTTCATAGACTTTGTTGGACATTTTGTAGAATGTTTGAATAGAGGTGGAAGTATCTGAACCACTCTGAACACGTGATATAAGAAAGTCTACGTAGTTACGTTTTGTGATAAAATGCGGAGGGAGTAAGGCTAGCAAATCGTGAGGCAAGACTTGCAGCGGCTAGTTTGACTTATTAACTTAGAAAGTGCAAGTGGTAGAAGTGACTTATTAACTTAGAAAGAAACAATATTGTCAAAATTGCAAGTGGAAACAAAAAAAAACAAAAATACCAGTTTAAAAAATATACTAATTATTTTTTTTTTAATAATAACTTAATAATAAAAAGGCCAAAATACGTGTCAGAATGAATGAGAATTAGGATTAGGATTCCGTAGATTTCTTGATGGGCGTGGAAAGTAGTTAACTGAAATCATTTCAATATAAAGGAATAAATTGTCGTTGAAATAAAATGTAAAATACGTCCTTTTTCTAATTGAGTGCAAAACAAAATATTACACATAAATCTTTTTAACACACCTAATACCGCTAACGCACACAAGCTCACACTAGCCATATGCAACCACTACATTAAGCCGAGCGGTGTTGATTCACATGCGCAAGTATCGTGTGTATGAAAAAATGACAAATAATCATGAATATTATTTTGAATTTTCTGAAAAAGTCATCTTTTAAATTTTATTTTGACGACAATCAACTATATTTCTGTCAACGAATAACGTCTTTCTTTGTCCGACATTTGAAACTGTAACAGACGGACAAGACAAAACGGTAAGATACCTTTTCTACTGCGGATCGGTAAAAAAAATATTCAATTGTTTACTTTGAATTTCTCTCAAAACTCATCCGATTGTTCGCACCGCACAGTACTTACTTTCTTTGAAAAAATAAACAAGTATCAATTTCCACATTTTTCTAAGTATTATTATTTAAAAAAATATTGCTTCCACTTTCACGGCAATCATAAAAATACAATAACCTCAGTGTAAACTTGCGTAAGATCACAAATCATAAATCAACAACATAAATCACCGTCAAGAACATAAATCACCGTGGACCGTGCGACAAATGTACGTATAAAATCAATCTACAAACGTACACGTAACTCGTAACTCAATCAAATTATTAAATGGAAACGTGTGAAGGCAATTTAAGAACAATTGTAAATTGTTACGTATTGTAATTGAACAAACGCACACTTTGATATCGAGGTTAAGAGAGCTAATAGCGCCGAAAACGAAGAGGTGACCCGATTTTAAAATTACGTATTATTCAAATACATTTCAATATTCGGAAAAGGTTGCGTTCCTTGCGTGCGGACCTTAAACCCGTTAATATGTTCATACTTCAAACACTAGTAAAAACCTATCTAAATAATCTAGACACATGATATTCTCAACTGTGAACGAAAATCTATATTGTCCATAAACATAAAAACGACGTAATGCACGCCGCAAAGACTATACATATATAACTCGTGTCACATGACATGTATATTCTCCAAGGTTTCAAGACTTCACGTCACATGACACTGAATTAGCTACTCGCTATGTTACCCTAAGGCATGTACGTAATTTACACCACATATTTACCCCGGCTCACTACCATAGTAAACGTAGCGTAGACTTCTACCACTTCAAGTTACCACAGTCTGACCTCAAATACTTCTCACGACACAATTACTTTTTTTTGCAACACACAAATTGCATAACGCAGAAGCATTTCTCGCCTCAGCTGATTATTCTGACGCCGCGTAACTCTCATTTCATTGTCATTTCTTAGTTGTTATTATGTTACGAGTTAGGCGTAAACATGCCACGCGGGCATTTCGTCATAGTGAACGTAATTTCGGCGCCGTGACAACACGCGCCGCGCGCGCGTTGTTCAAATTATCGCAACACTGACGCAGAGTGCGCCTGACGCGAGGGTACGTTGACATAAACAAATGTTACGAATAGAAAATAACATTTTTATAAAGGAGCCAAGCATATTTTCAAAATAGAAATGTGCGTCTGCAAACAAAAAAAATTATCATATTATGGTAGCTTTTATTTGTGTAAAAATTTACTAAGACGGAAATTAAATGACGTGTGTAAACATTCCCTTTTAAACTGGAGCAATCGCCTTGATCACTTCTATCCCGATTTCTCACAGAAACTTTCTTACGTTTCTAATATTTTATTGTATGTCAATCAGTATATAATATCTCAGTTACTGAAAACTATTCTGCCTTATTTTCTTACGTTCCCCACACACGAAAATCCTTTATGCTCCGCACAAAACAAAAACCTCTGCCGTACGACTAAAACAAGTACATGTGAAGACATCTATATATTAATAGCTTACCTTGGATAATTATGTTATCAGATTCATAATTCTGCAACTTCTCGATGAAGAAGTTTGCCAAATTGAGTGATCGCAATGTTTTATGTCGCACTGGACGCAGTTTTCTCAAGTATAAACGTTTACATTTCAAAAACAACCTTAACGGATATACCTTAGCTTGAACTTTAAGCTGAAACGCTGTAACGGATGCGACAAGCTGCGCACTCGTTTCTATCTGTAATAATTAAATATAATCGGATTAAATCCATAAGAATTAAAAGTCCCTTATGTATTTCATCGAACCCCACATCCACATCATCATCCGCTGAAAGTCGGTTTCAAACTGGTCCAGTGGTTTTCGCGTAGCGCTTTGTAAAAAAAGCACCACAAACAAAAGTTTTGGCTTCGATACGTTTCTTAGAACAACATTTAGAAAAAACTAGATGGAATGTTTCGACGCAAAAGTTTGAAAACAAATGCGTATTAGTAAATGTCATGCCCCTTCGAATATTCAAGGAAATGCGAGGTTATCATTTCGGTGACAAAAAATTAGAGAAAGTGTATATGTAGATTCTTTCATCACCCAAGTATCAATTACTTACATTACCATATCGGAATACGAAAATAGGTGCCGTAAAATGAAATCTGGGCAGAAATAGAATGCGTATTAAATCAAATTAATGACTGAATGTTTCAGTCCCGGAATAAAAAGTCGAGTCGGAGTTACTTGTCAGACTGAACATAATTGGATTTTTCAACCGTCAGATAACTGAATTAGCGGAACGCATCGTGTATCATATGAATAGAGTTACACGTTGACAAAAGAACAAAAGAGCGGTTAGGCAATTTAAATCTGTCTAACTGACATTTAATTTCAAGTAGAGGTTATGTTTTGATAGTACTATCGTATTTCTATATAGATTTTTCTGTTATTTTACTATAAAGTATAGAATTTATTGAAATTATAGATACACAAAAACGAAACTATCGACAACGTTAGTTAGATTTGAACGAAATGTTTGCGCATATTGACAAATGTCAAATATTTGATTTTCTCATAGATATAGAACATATGTAGTAAAAACATTGGATTTTCTAACTGTACTGCTCTAACGCTCAAGTATCGTCGATCTTTCCTTCTCTCTCACACAGTACTCACGTGAAGTTCGTTCAAATAACGCAGCGCAGAATAATGCTTCGACTATTTATCTATTGAGAAACTGCTATTGTTTATCAGTTTACTTATCAGTGGAATAAATTAATTCGTTAATTAATTGACGATCTATTTGCAGAAAAAAATATCAGCGAAATAAATTAATATTTTAGTTAATTATTTGGCAGTTTATTCGCAGAGAAATCGGCCTTAAAGAGAACAAAATGTTATAATTTTATTCTCTTTAAGTTTTTTTTTATTCAACAAAAACACGAAATGTATCAAATAAAAAGTGTGATCGTTTGTTTCCAAGCATTCTCCGTTACTAGAGACGTTAGCGAATATCTTTCCTGTTTGAAGGTCGAACTTTCCATTTAAACTACATATGATATTATCACGATTTACCAAAATAATCTAAACGAAAATAAACAAGGTAGAATGCTGATAAACACAATACGAGATCACGTCAACTTCACGTGCATTCATAATGACAAAACTAAATAGGACAATTCATCAATGTGCCTTGTGATTGTGTCAGAACAGCGCCGTCTGGGACAAATCCTCCTTCACTCAATTATCATCGCAATCTAGGAAAACACGAGCAGAGATAAAATTGTCGTATTCAAAGTGGCATGTTACACCGCCTTATCTACGAACGAGTACATTTCAACGCGATACTCTCTTGCACGACGTATCGTCTCACACACTCATTAATTAACATGATAAAACGAAACTATGCCACAAACTATCGGTTCCCTACTCAATAGAGTATTTGAATATTTTTCTTATATTTTATTAATCGTTATCGCAATCCTTAAGCAGAGTAGGAAAAAATATTTTGATATATCTTAAAAACTCCCCAAACTATAACGGTTTAAACTGAACGTCTAGACAAGGACGGTAATACTGAATTGTGACGTCATTTTTAATAATGCTTATTGAATTCTATGAGAGCGAATGAGACAGGGATATATTTTATTAATCGTTATCGGTGTCGAGTATCGCAATCCTTAAGCAGAGTAGGGAAAAATATTTTGATATATCTTAAAAACTCTCCAAACTATAAAGGTTTAAACTGAACGTCTAGACAAGGACGGTAATACTGAATTGTGACGTCATTTTTAATAATGCTGAATGAATTCTATGAGAGCGAATGAGACAGGGAGATATCGCCTCTCTATTCCAACTATAAAATTGAAAAGCTCATAACACGCTTATTTTTCAATCTATTATTTCTTGTAAAATAACCAACTTCAGAAATTTTGGAGCATAATTAAGTCACAGTTCAAAAACGATAGTGCTAACGAACACGACACATAACACTATACTTGGAAAATATTTTATTTTATTACAATTTTTTACTTTTTCAGGAAAAAACCTTTTAACGCTGCAATTCTTCAATAAGAATTTCATTTCCGAGGTGGTAACCCCAAGACACGTGTAAATGAGACTTCACAAACATGGTTAATCTCCAACTAGACCACTACACAAACTCAGTAATGTATTATAAGGAAAAGCAATATTTTAATTATTCATATGTGTTTCCAATTACAGGTTTAATGATAAAGAATATCCTTATTATAAATCATGTTAGTTTGAAATTCGCTTCATTCTGCTGAAATTCTTGTCTCCAAAATTATATTATAAATGCGTAAGTGTATTTGTTTATCCTTCTTTCACGTCGCAACGGAGCTACGGATGAACACGCTTTTTTCGCAGATAGTTGGCGAGCCGCGAAATTAACTATGCTCCTTTTTACTCCAGAAAATCTCGTTCCTTAGGGAAAATTCTTATTTGAAACTGAAAATGTACACAACCGGAAGAATGGACAACGTCGCAACGGAACAGTGAAGTGTTTTTGACTTCGTCCATTTGTCCAGCACCTAAAATCCTCTAAAAGACTTACAGTATCGTTTACAGCAGTATCCTAAAACAGTGATCTGTTTTGTGTTCACCTATAAGTTTGTAACCGCAAGCACAAATACGATATAAGTTTGTAAGCGCGAATAAACACGCGGGCGAAACCGCGGATAAAGGCTACTTAAAAGGCGTTTACTTGGATTATAAGCACTGAGAAAGGAAACTTCTCTATACTGGTCTCATTTTCAAACAAATTATTGTAAAAAAATGTCACAATCGCATACTTCATATATAACAAAGGAGACAGGCAAAAATGGGCCCAGACTTTAGAAATAAAACATAATTTTTGAAAGCTGATATTTTTTAGAAAATAAAAAATCAAACAATTCAGGAATCGACAATCAGGAAAGAGCAGAAAGTAGAATTACAATTTGGAATCATAATACGAAACAAAAAAAAACTATTTTCCTAAATGCGCATATATTATATTTTTAAAATATAAAGAATTATTAATTGGAAATAAAAATAAGAAAAAAAAATTGAACAGAATACATAACTACTTTTTAGAAATGATTATAAAAAATAATCAACGCCTCTTGCTTTCTTTAACGTGTAGCCATTGCCTAAATTAATTAAAAATAAATTGTTAACAAACATTGACAATTGTCATTTTGACAATAGATTATTGTTAAAATGAATGGCTTTTATACCTCTTATCGAGGTTTACTAAGTTTTTTCGACGACCGTGTCATGCCATCATGGATTAATGTGGTACATCTGTGGATGGAGGATACAACGTGACACAATTAGCACTTTGTTTTATCTCGCTAGTTCAAAGAATTCCGTAAAAATTACATTTACAATCTATTATGAAAAATAACCTAACTTTTCATAAAAAAATGTAAGATTTCTCTTTTATCTAATTGACGATTTTGACAAAACTTATAAGGAGCTTATTTTTTTAATTTTCTCTATATAACTGTGTCATTTTTATTCTTGTAACACCTGGGTCCAACACTATATGGACCTTTGCCGGTCTTCTTTGTACTCTTATGTAAAGCTTAAAACAAACGATTGCAACGTGGGTGCTTTTATTAATGAGTATTATACATTTTTCTTCAATAGTTATAAAACAAACATTCTGCTCCAGTAACGTCTGTTTGCCCGACTGCATTCCGGCGGCACAGACGAATGCGCAACGGTACAACTGACTCCAGCTTAACATTGGGCCAGTGAATTTAGAGTAAATCAACAAGAGTTGTACAATTGGTATAGCAAATTGGCAGAAATATTATAAATTATTGTCACCATATTAATATAAAATAAAATCAAAAACTATATTAATATAACATAAAATCAAAAACTAGGCACGGGGGATTTTCTTAGAAACGCAGACGTTCATCAAAGATATATACCCGCCCTTGCATGTGCGTCTTTTCGTGAAGGCGTAATTTGCAATTCGTTTCTGACATCAACCCCCCCCCCCTCTCGACCCTGTTTCAACGCGCGCTATTAATATCACCTGCGTGTACGCGACCCCGTGAGTGTGAATCTCCTATCATGTCTACTGTGCGTTTAGCGCGTTGCTGAATAAAATGTTATTTAATTATACATAATATGTCTTCATTTTTTAACAATATAACACTGTACTGATACTGGTACTACGCGTACCAATAAAAAATAAACAGCTTGGAGAATTCGCTACATTAAGTCACAAACTATGTCCTTCTTCGAATGTCAAATTAACTCTCTCCAAAATGTTATTAAAATTGGTTTGGTTGTTTAGTCTTGAAGCTATAACATATGAATAGACAAACATACTCACTTTAGTATTTATAATATTAATGTGGAGTTACAAAACCGCTACTACTGACAAAACCGCAACTAAATTTTAAATTTATTTCGCCAAATTTTTATTTTACTATACATAATTATGTTTACTATAGATATATTTTACTATAGATAAAGTATCATCAAAATTGGTGCATTAGTTTATAATTTAGCCGGTTAATATACAAAAAAATAAATGGGTACCAAATTAAAAATTAGCTCTCAATTTATTATATCTCTCGCCTATTTGCGGTGGTTACGTCCCTTAAGTAATAGACAAGTCACTTTTGCGGTGGTTACGTCCCTAAGTGTAATAGACAAGTCACTTTTGCGGTAGTTACGTCACTTAAGTGTAATATACAATTAAATAATTAACAAAAAATACATGGGTACCAAATTAAAAATTAGCTCTCAATTTATTATATCTCTCGCCTATTTGCGGTAGTTACGTCCCTTAAGTAATAGACAAGTCACTTTTGCGGTGGTTACGTCCCTTAAGTGTAATAGACAAGTCACTTTTGCGGTGGTTACGTCCCTAAGTGTAATAGACAAGTTACCTTTGCGGTGGTTACGTCACTTAAGTGTAATAGACAATTAAATAAAACTTCAGTACTGAACATAATGTGTGATTGTGATTGCCTTTACTACTGTACTCGTATTTATGTAGGTACATGAGCCTGGTAATCGGCTGTTCTACAGCACAGGTTGAATCAATTTCGGGAAATTCTGCCGTTTGCCGTCATTTCCACGCAGCTCAGCTCAGCCACTGCGATAAATCAAATATCGAAGTATTCGTCTGGCATGATGACATGATAAGTTAATTAGCAATCCTAAAGGCCAAATAGCTAAAAGACACAGTATTATGATTCGAAATTCCTCCAATGAGGTCAACAACAGTTAACGTCAACTTTTGGTTGAGGACTTGTAACCAAAAGCTTATAAATACTCTGCTGTCAAACGTTTTCTAAATTTATATTTATATTTTCTACAATTTTTTTCTGGATCAATAAGTGTTATTACAGAAACGCGTAGTGCGACTGTTTCGTGCATCGGAATGCGACACTTTTAATACTAAAAAGTTTATCAAATTTGAGTCTTTCTGAAGTGTGAAAAAATTGAATATAGCATACATTTTTTTCTGGTTAACAGACATAACTCGTTACACTTGCACAGTGCGTTCACGTGAGATATATATTTAAACATGATGATTGATAACATGTGTACTGATTATATTATCAACTAGCACGCTATTTTATCTTTACTATTACTGTAGCGCGAGTCTCTGTATTTAACATTCCTATGTGACTTCATGAAAAAAATTTAAAAAAGATTACCTAACAATTGTTTACTTAACGGGTCAAAACTGGCATAGGTCCTAAACTTTTAAAATCTCGCATAGGTTCTTCGGCTTTAACAACTTCTTACTTAACCTTAAAATATAGTAATAATTCATAATATTACCTAACAATTGTTTACTTAACGGGTCAAAACTGGCATAGGTCCTGACTTTTAAAATCTCGCATACGTTCTTCGGCTTCAATAACTTCTTATTTAAACTTAAAATATGGTAATAATTCATAATATTACCTAACAATTGTTTACTTAACGGGTCAAAACTTTTAAAATCTCGCATACGTTCTTCGGCTTCGACAACTTTTTATTTAACCATAAAATATAGTAAAATTAACCCATAAACGGCCGTGTGCAAATGGCAAAAGTACCCACATTTTTTTTAACTTCATAGGATATGTAAAAATAGTTTGTAAACGAAATTTGTTGAGAAATATAAATTAGTGTAATAATTATCAAAAAGTGGTTTCAGTGTGCATTTTCTGGTTTTATTTAATGTACAGTTGATATACTCCGAACAAAGACGTGTATATTATTCATGGAGGTAATTTTGTGCATCAAACTAAAATATATTTGTAGCGTTTTTTTTTTCTAAAAATGTAATTTTTTCATTTGAATCGCAACTCTGAGAGTAGTTTTTTCAGAAACAATTGAGAATTTTGATATAGTTTGTTTTGAGCAGTTTAACCCACTGAATCACCTGTTTGAATGGCAGATACGTTATTTGTTACGTCCTGTATATATGCAAATAATGACGGTAAGTTTAAGTCTAGCATCGCTATTTTATTCTCTTCCTACTAAACAACATTTATATTCTCATTAAATAGGAACTGAACCGAGAAAAAAGATAAAATCATTTAAATTAATTTAAAATCATAGTCTTCCTTCATTCCATTCGGTGTCGTAATAGATGCGTTATCGATACGTCCATCTGTCTGCTGTCCCGTGAGATCGTGATAAAGGATAGCCATCTCCAAACTCACTCAGACATTATACCCCGACAATAAACCATATTGATTCAAGAGCAGACGGCGAGACTGATCGGCTCTTCGTTAAATATCGACCATAAAAATAACGAGCCCACAATCACTTACTATGTCACCGGTGACCCAATTTCCACGGCAAACGCTATTTACGTCAATAACTATCTTGGTCTAACGCCAAAACAGCACGAGGCAAACTTGGCGAGCAAACATTCGCAATCCAATAAACGAGCCGAAATCGGATGTGGTACTGAATACGAGAGTCGGGTAAATGTTACCAGTTTATCCATCAAAATACCGAACAGAAATCAAATAAATAATAAAGTTGATAAACGTTTTGATAAAACTTTGACAAAAAAATTTAACCGACTTCAAATAACGGTAAAGATAATAATAAACCCTTCGCAAGTCCGTTAAATGTGACCAGTTTATCCATCAAAATACCGAACCGAAATCAAATGAATAATAAAGTTGATAAACATGTTGATAAAACTTTTAACAAAAAAAGTTGAACCGACTTCAAATAATGGTAAAGATAATAATAAACCCTTCGCAAGTCGGTTAAATGTGACCAGTTTATCCATCAAAATACCGAACCGAAATCAAATGAATAATAAAGTTGATAAACATGTTGATAAAACTTTTAACAAAAAAAGTTGAACCGACTTCAAATAATGGTAAAGATAATAATAAACCCTTCGCAAGTCGGTTAAATGTGACCAGTTTATCCATCAAAATACCGAACCGAAATCAAATTAATAATAAAGTTGATAAACATGTTGATAAAACTTTGACAAAAAAATTTAACCGACTTCAAATTACGGTAAAGATAATAATAAACCCTTCGCGAGTCGGTTAAATGTAACCAGTTTATCCATCAAAATACCGAACCGAAATCAAATAAATAATAAAGTTGATAAAAGTGTTGATAAATCTTTGACAAAAAAATTTAACCAACTTCAAATAACGGTAAAGATAATAATACACCCTTCACAAGTTCTTAAACGATAACGTATAAAAGTAAAACTAATAACTTAACGTTTTATGTACCCAAAATTTCCCTAAAATATAATTATATTACGGGTAAAAGAACAATATATACTATGGATAAAAATCAGTTTAGTAGTTTTCCAGAAAATCGCTAATATACCCACACATACTATGCATACACACACACATGAATCAAATAGAAAACCTCCCTTTTAAAGTCGAATAACAATACCTAAGAAGTTAACTAAAGCCTCAGATTTAAACTAGCTACATAACTAAAGTCTTTATGAAAGACATACATATACTATTATTAAAGTACAAAGAATATCACAAAAAATTATAGAAAAAATATAAATACTGAACTGGTAAAAACATTTTAAGAGTTAGTTAGAACACATGAACATTTCTGGCATCTTTAATACGCCCAGTACACCTCTGTCTTTAACAATAAGACGAAAGTACTGTTTATTAATTACAAGATAAAAATAATTGAGCTATTTGATCTTAAATATACCAGTCTCTCTGGGTGGAGTACTTGCTAGCAAATAGAGCAAGACTGATGAGGAAATTAAAAAAAAACTGAAAAAAATCTAAGATTCGTATCGAAAATCTAAATTCGTATCGTGAACTCGATAGAAAATGTCGATATTATCTTCAACCCACTAGGTAAAAATGTTCTATTATACGGATGGTCCATTTACAGTGGTTTAAAAATGATTTAGATATACAAAATCGTCACCGACAAGTCATTTAAAAGAAACTAGTTACGCAAAAATCAATAGTTTAAGAGTTATAATTTTTTTTGCACATTTTTGAAAAAAAACTTTACTCCAGTCACAAATCACTTTTAGTGGAAAAGTATTCCACTAAATCACATAAAATTTAGTAATGATGTAGAGTAGTGATGTAGTAAGCATGCCATGAGCGATTTTTGTGTTTATTATTATCTTCTGCTATTGTTTGAAACTTGCTGTTTTTTTCTGTTTTCAAAAGAAAAACGTACAAAAATCATTACAGTAAAAGTATGTATAAAATCACTGTTGTAAAATCTGTAACCTCTTTCTGTAAACCTTAACATAAGGTGATAATCTATACCAGTGATTCCCAAAGTGGTCCAAGTGGACCCCCAGGGGTCCAGGGGGTTCTACGTTGGCATGAAAAAAAGTTTGTATTTGGGAATATGGTAGAAATGTAGCACCCTGCTGCTACCAAACCACCTGTCCACCGAAACCAGTAAAATTTTGAAAGTGGTCTACAAGAAAAAAAGTTTCGGAACCTCTGCTCTAGATCAAAAACTACTTAGTGATGTAACTATTGCAACATCTTCAGAAATTAATATCATATCACTAAACGTAAAATTTCTGCCGTAATAGCAATTATAGTAAAACGTTAAGTGTGTTTTTTTAGAAAAGCTTTAATTCAATTTAGATTTATAGTTCTGAAATCTGGAAGCTTATCAAAAAGCTCAACGAAAAATTAATTTAGTATATTGACAAAACGTGATGTAATATTATTTCTACTTTCTATTACATCTTCAGGTGGGCTGTTAGCAAAGATCCTCGTTAGAGAAGAATCTTTGCTACCAGCCCACCTAAAGATGTTGTAATACAACGAAACCTAGGTCGTTGTAAAGAACTTATAGAAAGTAGAAATAATACTACATCACGTAGTTTCATTTAATTGTGAATAATTAATTTCTACAAAATTACATTCAATATATTGAAAACCATGGCGACATGGATGCGTAATGGGTTTTCCTCAACTTCCAAAGAGGGGAACATAAACTCGTCAACAAAAGAACTGGAAAATGGCAAGGTTATTTATGTAGATAAAGTTATCATTGAACTTTGTGTTATATCAAAGCCCGACGGCACGGCGGTAAATACCCCATTTTACATATCTCGTCTTGTTTTACGTAAGAACAACGTATACTACGCGAGTCATAGTTGGAAAATGTCCAACATATTGTTAAAATAGAATAATTAAGTGAGGAAGTGTGGACACGCCTCTACGAGATAGGCCGACAGTCGCCATTAGAAACGGCTAGCGGTTTATCTTATTAAACAAATCGACATAATAACATTTTTTTCACACAAATTGTGTATAGTAACTGTAATCCTGCCAAGAAACCGTTTCTGGCGAAACCTACTGCAAATCACGGAAATGTCGGACCCATATTATACACCGGTGTCCGAGTGTCGGACAAAAAACACGCTTTTCGTTGGATGTAAAGGAATAAATTGACCGACCGCAAAAAAAATACACATCTCTTTTTAACACACCCATTACTTGTCCAGAGCGCGGTGTTTACCCGGACAGCTAGATGTCATCGCAGCTCTTCGAGGGTTATTCCCCTGAGCGGCCCTGAATAATGTGCGCAAGTATCGTGTATACGAAAAAGACAAATAATTATGAATATTATTTTCAATTTTATGAAAAAAAAGTCATCTTTTCAATTTTATTTTAACTACAATCAATTATTTTTAAGTCGAGGAATATCATCTTTCTTTATCTTCCCGGATACTTGTATAATATACCAATAAAAAAAATATACTTTATAAATTTCATTTCGTTATGAGTTTGACGCATAGAATGACTTTTATTAATAATAGACGCGTCTTTGGTTGCACCGTGAATAATTCAAATTCATTATATTTAGAATGAGAGAGGCAACACTGTTGTCAAGATAATCTTATTTATATTTTTAGGTTTAAAAGTGAATGAGAAGATGTTTCGATTTCGTCTCTCTCGAGACACATTTCCACGAAAACGGTCCAGGACTTTGGACGAACGACAATACCCGCTCCGTATTTCTGGGCCGCCTTATGCCTTGTTTATTTTCGTTTTGATCCGGACATAAACAGGAGTTGAGTGACTCATTACGCGTGCGCGATTTACGCCACAGTAATGGATGAAGGGCTAACGTTGCGATACGGTTTCTGTTAGCCAAAGTTGATTAAATCTGTTTCAATAAAAGACGCTTCCCTGTATCTCTTACCACACGACGAACGCCGCAATGAAAGTTTTGTATTAAGGCTGCGTTAAATGAGTACAAAGTTTTGAGAAATGGAATCGTGGACTAGTGTTGTCTCCAAATGGAAGAAAAAATAAGTAACAGAATACTATAACTGAAATGGTTCTATATTTTTTTATTAAAAGCTAAGGTTACGTGGCTTTTCCATGAAGGCACCTATTCGAGTACTGACAATTGCGCACGGTGTTACTTAACTTCGGCAATCGGATACATCATCATCTAATGGCACAACAGACCTTTGAGTCAGGGTCTTCTTTAGTAGTCTAAGCCAGGTAAATCTCTTCTTGATTATAAAGCGCCAATCGTTAGCATTTAAAGTCAGTATCTACGTGTAAAGTAAGTATCTAGTTAAGACGTTCCATCTTAATATTGATATCTGTTACTCCATGTCTAACTTCTAGTCTTTATAAATATATTACTTGTTTGCGACCTGTACCCGGTATTGTCAAGTAAGTATCTAGTTAAGACGTTCCATCTCAATATTGGTATCTGTTACTCCATGTCTAACTTCTAGTCTTTATAAATATATTACTTGTTAGCGACCTGTACCTGGTATTGTCAACTAAGTATCAGTTAAGACGTTCCATCTTAATATTGGTATCTGTTACTCCATGTCTAACTTCTAGTCTTTATAAATATATTACTTGTTAGCGATCTGTACCTGGTATTGTCAACTAAGTATCAGTTAAGACGTTCCATCTCAATATTAGTATCTGTTACTCCATGTCTAACTTCTAGTCTTTATAAATATATAACTTGTTGGCGACTTGTACCCGGTATTACTTTGGTATATTTCCGATCTGTGTTAGTAAATCAAAATAAATTAGCCAGCGTAAGACTGTTGTGACTCTTATAATATACGAGTAACAATCTAGGTTTTCAAAGTCATTCCCAGTCAATACTTCTTCTCGGGTCATTAGTAGATTAATTGTAATTCGCTGATAAAAATTAGCTCTGCAAGCATTGACTTCCTTTGGATCCACCTTTAATTCCTTTGCATATTATGCTAAACGGTTTATTTCAGATTTGGTTATTATGCTAACGGTTTATTTCAGATTTTTTTGCCATTTCTCAATACCCTTTAGACGCAGTGTGATAATAAACAGAACGTCAGCTAAATAGATGTAATACATTTTTTTTCTGCTTATATTAAATATTAGATGAAAATAATCTACAAAAATTTTATTTTAAGGGAATATTAGGGAGAAATAATTTATTATTTTAAGGGAATATTAGGGAGAAATAATTTATTATTTCACGTTACTTTTACCAGTTAAGTTAAGAAGAACTTGATCGTTTTCATTGCAACATTTTTGACGCGATTTATAATTAAATGAAACCTCGCATATTCCGCCGACATATCTATACATACTTCATCTCACGAAGACGCAAGCATCTTGGGGCCGATCGCCTTCGTAGGATGAAAGATTCGTAGAAAGCAATAACAGAACAATCTTCAATCGGTTTCGACAGAAAGCTTTTCAAAAGCTAATTTGAGAAGAATTCTATTTATTATAATTTAGGATAATATTTTTTAATAAATGATTGTAAATTTAGTAATTATTAATTAACTTTATAATCATTTATTTAAAAAAATATTCAATTATTACTATTATATTTATTATAATATCATATTATAATAATTTAATAATACAATTCTTCAATCGGTTTTTACGCGAATTGTTTGCCCGAACGACAGAAAGCTTTTCAAAAGCTAATTTAAGAAGAATTCTATTTAATTGTACTTTAGGATAATATTTTTTTTATAAATTATTACAAACTTAATAATAATTAATTTTATAACTCAAAATCAAATAGATATAAAAATAAATAAATAGACAGAACTGTGTCGAGATGCGGCAAACAGAACCAGAGACTGCGATCGACGAAATTACGAAAACTGGCTGGTCTTGTGGCGGTTGGGGAGGGAGGGCTTATCATATCCTCGATTGGGATATGGATATTTGCATAAACATTCTGGAAATGAATTCTTGATATTAGTGTGAAGATTCTGGAAATACTGGATATTTGTGTGAAGATTCTGGAAATGCTGGATATTTGTGTGAAGATTCTGGATATTAGTGTGAAGATTCTGGAAATACTGGATATTTGTGTGAAGATTCTGTCAATGCTGCTGCAAGTGTTTATTTTAACTAGGAAGCTCATCCTGTTTTCAGAGTGCAGAGAATGCAAGTTGTAGAGTCAGCGGTTCCCGTTAGCTGCTAACACGCGTTTCCGTTATCCTCCATTATTTTAACTTGCAAATGAATGGAGGTTTGTTAATGTATAATTCTGTAACTTATGAATAGATCGACACGAATCGTGTGTGTATTTTGCAATATGACTCCTGTAGTACAAGTGAACGGAGATAATCCCGACGTTTACTACGTTTATAGCTAATGCTTCGTGAACAAACTTTAAACACGACTACATTATCTACTAAGGTCGTTAACCTTTTTCCCGGTCTGATAAAAGTTACACATTCATTTCAGTTTGATAACATTATATTTCAAACTTTACATTTCGAAACTTCACATAGCGAGAAAGGCAATATTTTGTCATTTAGGAGAATACTGTATTTTGTCATTACGCTTATAATAATAATATTCAAAACAATAACATTAAAAAGAAGCAAATCCTTAAGTGTGGCTTTACGAGAAAAATGATCGTCACAGATAGACACCGAGGTGATGATGTAGGCGCCCCGTATCAAAATTAGACAAACAGAACACTTACGGATCACCCCTGTGTCTATTAGCCCACAAGTCCCTATGTTTGTCTGTTTTTCTCAGAAACTTTTTGACTTGTACAGACTGTCTCCTCTCATCATTCTCAAAGTAAAACGTTTTTAGTGAACGTGAAAAAGTTCAAGCCTTTCCGAGATAATCGCCCTCAAAGTTCGAATTTATAAAAAATTAATAACCATCATAATAACCGCTTAACAACCATCATAAAACCTTTTTTAAAAATTAATTATCACCAATAAGATAACCGGACGATTTGCGGTGTCAGCACGACGATTTTTCCATAATAGCTTATTGATAGCTGTGGCTCGTCACATTACAATGAAAATGTAAAAAAGATGTTTATTAAATTTATTTTTTATATATTAATTTGTTTTCATATTATATCAATTTCAGTGTAATGGATCGGATCTCCTGTAAAATATAACGTATAGAATAACATATTCCTTATAAATGAAACGCATAGCACAGTTCTGGTAAATAGTATTTCTGTGATATTTGATATACCTAACAGAAACACTTCAATTTCCATTTTTCCTATCGTGAAAAGTGAGAAAATGAACGAAAATTGTATTTATTTTGATATTAAATCGGTAAATAGGCGTCTTATTGAAACGAGAGTTTAAAAAATATGTAACCTATTTTTTTTTTAATATAATTATAAACAATTTAATTATTGAAATATAAATTAAAATTTACTGTAGTTCTTCTTTATGACAATCGGAAAATAATTATTTATATGAATTTTCCGTTTTAAAATAAGATATAAAATGTTGTAACCATTTTTTTCACATTTTCATCATTTATCAAGTTATTATAATGCTAATATATTGCAGAAAGGGGAGGAGCTTATTACAATGCGGGGGTAGAGAGGATATTCCAATGTGGGGATGGAGAAAATATTCCAATGCGGGGATAGAGGGGATATTCCAAGGCGGGGATGGAGGGGGTATTACAATGCTAACACTAACCGTATATAGCGGACAGCTCTTTTTTCTTATTATTAAATTACTTACGATTTGTTAGTAGCTGAAAATCAGTCACATGTTACCATTTGTCACCCCGTGTTATAACCACCAGTGATCATCATACTTCGCAATTTTTAACGAGACATGGCACTTTTCATTCCAGTTTGTTTAGATTTGCCCTCGGAGATAAACCGACATGTTTCTGTGGTTTCCAAACGCAGGACATAAATCAAGTTTTGCTCCACTGCAGTGAGCACGATGATGCGCAGAGTTTTGTTAGAGAGCATACGTCTTAATATTAGAGTAGAATCACGCTAAGATTGAGAACATGATATCTTTGGTCACTGTGATTTGGTTGAGAATGGACCGATCTTTAAGGCATTTAGAGCGTTTGCAAAGTACGTTCTTGAAAAAATGGAGACACTGCAATGGAGATAGCAAATGGGTGGAACCGTTGGGATCGTAGTCACGGCAAAACTATTAGAGGACTTTTGAAGGTTTCTTCTTTGTATGAGACGGGATGTTACGGATTCCAGGAGAAGCCTTGAGACAGTGGGGTTCCCGGGTGGATTTCGGGGTGGAATGGCGGGAATAATGTGTTATAACCACCCTCGCTTAATAATTAAGGAGTGCAAGACATCTAATCGCCCATCCGTATTGTGCTAACATAAAACGGTATATACGAAATATGAAGAACCAAAGTTTATGCCAAAATCGCACGTAACAGAACTGGCATGCATTTCCAATGTGCTAGATGCCTCTACCTTTACACGATGGCAGAAAATCAATAGCGCAAACTCAAGACTTGCACTTGGCCGACCGACTTCGATGCTCAAGTGATCTTCAATAGCTCAAGCAAGAGCAAGTTGCAGAGAAAAATTGAATTTACTAGGGAGCTAGCAAACTTGGATTATTACGTTTTAACGACACGAATTGTTTTGAGGTCGATAATGTGTATATATATATATATATATATATATATATATATATATATATATATATATATATATATATATATATCTTGAACCTTTAAACATTCATAAACTTTATTAAATTCATCGTCAAAGTCTTTTGTAATATACAATTTAAACAATCACGCGGTCTGAGCGAATGCCAAGACGATGCTAAATATGCATTAAGAAGCATGCAGAGCAATACGAAGTCCACTTGGACTCAGCCCAAAAGCCAAAGAATTTCGCTTCAAGTCTATATTTACTCAAAGGTCGGAAAACCCGGCTGCAAGGCCGCCCAATACATGCAGAATGGAGGAATCGACGTGTGGTGACAACAATATGGTGGTGATGTGGGCCACTTTCGTGCATTAGACTAAAACGCACTGCGTATTGTCTTCTTAACAAACAAAAAATTCGATTTCCCGTCACGCCGATAGAAGTCCCGCACAACAGTCATTGAGCGAAACCGAAAATATCCGAGAAACAAAAATCTTCAAACAGATACTCAAATAAATTTGTATACAGAACGATTCATAAATTTTAAATATAATGGCCAAACTCCAACTTACAAGAATATCACAATCAAGGTTGAAGAGGCGAGTTTATATCAGTCATGCAAATTTTACGAAACTCTATTAAAATACCTACTTAGCGTAAAAACGATGAGGAACGAAAGGTATTCTAAAAAGATAACTATCGAAATAAAAAAAACAATATACGCTTAAAAACGCGTTCTTCGCCCATGTTAAATAACTTAACGTCCAACACTAAAGCGAGGTAGGGAAGTGAAACCACACATAGTAGATATGTATGAAACGACTGACAACCATAGATTATATCGTTAATAACTACAGTAATGCCAAACAATGTAATTTTCTAGAGCCTGTTACATAATTATACATACAGAATTTTCCAAATGAATCTAGGTCAACTTTCATTTCTAACGCTTCTCACCAAGCATAAAACTAATAATATGCCAATGGTAGGTACGTTGGCATATTGTTAGTTTTATTCACATACGTATGTATCTAAAGTTTCAAGCTTTTATCTCGATATTGTCTGCCCTATATATATATATATATATATATATATATATATATATATATATATACACACACACACACAGATATAAATACACATACATACATACATATATATACATATATATATATATATATATATATATATATATATATATATATATACTTAAGTTACAAAAATTTAACAAATAAGAAAATTTACAAAACCTATTTAAAATTTGGAAAATATAACTTTTCAAAGCTACTAAGTATTTTCTTTTATTGAACACTTTCTTTATAAGTATAAAGAAAATGTTAAATAAAATGCAACATTGACATTAAGCTCTGATACAGGTCACAAATAAATTTACAGAAAAGTTTATATAGATATACCAAAGGAATTATCAATATTTTATATTCAGTATCTTTTACATGCTAACAATATATTGTTCATTACACTTGAAAGTGCAATTTTTATAACCGATCAATAGTAAAAAAATACTTGGCAATGAAATTCGCTTCATAAACCTTCATTTTCTCGCGGTTTCCACACCAATCCACAAACTCCAAGGTCAGAAAAGCTCTAAACTAGAATGGCGTGACTTGGTCAAATAAATCAACCGATTAACACCACAAATTACAATCTTAAATTCTTACAAACTGACGTCAACCAACTTAAATTTAATTTTTTCCAAGTTGATCAAAACTAAGAGATTTGGACATACCTAGTTACTTTGACTCTCAATTTTTCTCTTGTACACCAGTTACCTTAAAATTCAACGAAGATCAACAAATATTCCTAATAACATAATTGGTTAACATATTGACCATGCAAATATCCGGTTGCTCTTTACGTTTCTTATTGGATGTGATTTTCAAATATTATAAAACCAAAAAATAAACAATTATCTCCTATCACCAACATAAAAAATGGCTAAAAACTTAAACAAAAATAGCACTTCAAAATGGCAAGCCACTTCTAAAGACATCAGAAGCCACAATTCATTCAAAGAAAAAAAAATTAAGCCAGTGCCGAAATTAATTTATTTGTAATTCTATTCAACTTTATAAAAATAATAGAATATATTTACATAAATCATAATGCCTACTGATCTAACAATATTTCTTGCAATTCAAGGCAAAAACAATAAACAAATAAAAAAGTAATTTCGCTAAAATAAAAATAATAACAGACTACAACATAGATCGACTCATATTATTTAAACCTGTGAACTATTCCACATGGGATCGTCGGCGGAGGCCATGTCGAGCACAACCTACCGCCGCAACCGTCGACACGAAACTGAAGAACAGTGCATGGTAACACGTCCGACCACTGCGCTGTATGGTTCGCAACGGCGCGTCGCGTCGTCGACACGAATAAGCCAGGGCTGTGCAACTTTGTAGATTTGAAGTCAATTTGTAAAAGTAATTTGATAATTCATTTAGTGACGAGCTAAGTAAATTTAAAATCGACCTGGCGACGAGTTAAGCCTTTAATGGCGAAGCTAATTATGTACGTTAGTCGAACCAACCAGTTTATGTTAACCAAGCCCAGCTAAATGATTTGGTAAAAAATTTAATGACTTCCGACTTCGTTAATATCAACGGTTTACTGGCAGAGAAGAGAAATAAGCTTCCATGATAAGCTACAATATATTAAGTCACATTCTGTGAATAAAGCCGAATCTGCAATATATTCTACGAATGAAGCGCAGCAGAAGGGGAGCAAACTGGATAATCTTTTTTTAATTAAGCAAAAGGTAATTTATAAGAAAGTATTATAATTAGAAGTGCTTCTCGTTAAATAAATTAGTTATTTTCGAAGAAACGTTACTTTTGAAGCAGTATTAAATAACCTGCAATTCCAATATTACTTAAAGGGCACGTCCACTATTAGAAAGAATTTGTGTTAAAATAAAATGTACGGTAATAAAACAAACGCCGATATGACATTCTTAACAGTTACTACTTATCAAGTGGGCAGTTGGTATTTGGTAAACTGGTATGCAAAATACCGCATTTTCAAATGGGTATTTGACTTACAACATCATAAAATGTTATAACAATCAACATTAACATATCGCAGAGTAACGCAGTTGTCTGTATTATTGTAAAGATGCTAGTTAAACACAACTATTTTTAAATATATTTATCGTAAGATTAAAGTATGCCAATTATTCCACCTGCCAAATCATACATACAAAACTTTTTCTTAATTATCCGAAACAGCATTTTGCAAGAAATTGAAGTTGTTTATGTAACAATATGTAACAAAATAGGTTTTTGTTCCTAGTTACAAGATTAAGAATTAATGTAATTAAAACAGTATATTAACATATCGGAGAGTAACGTAGATTATCCGTACTATTCTAAAAATGCTAGTTAAACACAACTATTATTAAATATATTTACCATGAGATTAAAGTGTGTCAATTATTTCAGCTGCCAAATAACAAATGCGAAACTTTTTCTTAACTATCCCAAACATCATCTTTACGAAATAGCATCTTGCAAAAAATTGATTTTGTTTATGTAACAAAATTGGTTTTGAGGGACGTAACGATAATGGTTACGTAAGTAAGACGATAAAAGACATGTTGCACTACGAGTTATACGCATGGTTTATAAGTTATCTAATAATAACAATGTTTTGAATTGCGCTAGTTTTCATAAATAGCTTTCTTTCTTTATTTCTCATATAGAGGAGACAATCGTGATGTATCAATTCGTAATTATATATTTTAATAATTTCTTTTAAAGCCTTAAAATTTACTGAGAATAATGTAGGCAAATGAAAAAAAAATATCTCTTATCCAACAGCAATTAAATTTATCATAGTTTTTAAGCTAAAACTAAACTATATTAAATAACTTAACTCCTTTCAAAGGCCTATCAACTTAATATGATTTGAAAGCAATAATTCGATAGTTTAAAACATAACCATCCAGACAATTATGAATAACCTAATCATTAATCAATCAAAAAATATTCAAAGAATACTTACGTCTCATCTCAAAATTTTGTAAAATCAAAACATCACAAAATTACACTTTGTCTGAAAATAACCTCGGTGCCAATTTCGATTGGATTGATTTGCAACGTATTTGTTTATTTGTAAAGTTGTTAGATAGTAAAAAAAAAGCCAGGCAACAAAACAAAGTTGCTAGACAATAAAAAAACTGAAATACAACTGTATCAATAATTATAACTGTTTTAGTTTTAGCCAATCATTGCAGGTAATATTATCGATGGTTAAACGCCTGTAGTACAAGATGTATTAAAGATCTTGTTAAAATTGGATACTATGCCGGTATTTTAAATAAAGAACACCATAATCTCCTTTTTGTGGTTTTGATTTACAATTGTATTACTCTTGTTTATTCCTTACCTAAAATACTCTAACTTCATATCTGTAACCGTTTTTTAATAATTTCAAAAAACACGAAAGAATACGAAAATTCACTAATGACGTTTTGTAATTTATGACGTATGACGTTTTGAAATTTTATTACGCTCTTTTGTAAAATCGAAAAAAAAATAATTACAATATTTTTTAGGGATGCCTATAAGTTATATACCACCTATTCATTAGTCAGTGAATCAACAGAATGCACTGTCGTCTCAATTTGATTGGGAAGCCATTTAGTTTTATACACTTTGCCCGAGAATTTGACTAATGACCTTGTAATATAATATATAGACATAAAGCTACAGTTTCAAAGTGGAAACAACATATCACAGCAGTTGTAAACGAATAGTTATTACGTTATTGTTCTTTTTACGACACGCCTGCACCGTAACAATTAAAAAAGAAAGCATATTAAAAAGTAGATAGGTACCTACTTGGTGAACCCTGCCATTTTCATCGATACGACAATCACGGCTAGTTGAAACAGAACAACGATAGCTACCGAAAGAGATAGATATGTTACCACGTGGCAGCAGTAAACCAAGTATATAATTATTAATATATACTTAGTATATACAAATATTATAAGATAAAAATAAAATAGAATGCGCTTTTATTGTCATTGCTACGGCACCTATAACAAATTAAACATATTGGCATTAACAGTAGACCGTCCGGTGAGTGCGCTGATGTCATGTCGAAGCTACCGTACAAATACCGGTGATATCAAATAATAACCATATCTAATATTTATTTACTTATATTTTAAAATTTTTTCGAAAGGAAAAACTAGCAACATTTTCATATTTTACGAATCTATCAAAAATGCAGACGATGAACAAACGCACAAAAACAGTTTCATGAACAAACACATTTATGAATGATACATATTGATTTAATTACAGAAATCAATATATTCCAGGCATTCGTTGTTACATAAATTTATGTGGTATATTTATATTAATCCTATTACAGATAAAATATTGTGTAACATTAAACTGTTAACTGAATCCAAAACAGTTTCATGAACGAAACACATTTGTGAGTGATACATATTGATTAAATTACAGAAATCAATATATTCCAGGCATTCGTTGTTACATAAATTTATGTGGTATATTTATATTATTCCTATTTCAGATAAAATATTGTGTAACATTAAACTGTTACCTGAATCCGATCAGTAATGAGGAGTAGCTTTACGGATTATTTGTCGAGTTTGCAATGCAGGTTAACAAGTCTGTTGTAACAGTAGTAACTACAAAGTAACAGATAAATCTACGCACCATGCCCACCAATTTGCCCGGGTTTGCAAAACCAATTCGCACTAACCTTTTAAAAACACTGTAAACCAATAAATAACTGTAACACTTTTGACAAGTCGCGGAATAGTTACATATTATTTCTGTAACACTTAATATAACATTAACACGTTAATTTTGTATCATTTGTTTAAGGTTTAGTGGTGAAAAACTCTTCTAAAAACAGTGTTAAAACACTTTCAATATATATATATATATATATATATATATATATATATATATATATATATATATATCCCTACGAAGGGCGTACACGATGTCTATCGACGTCAGACAAACAATTTGATTACACGCGCTAACTACTGTCAAAATGTCAGTACGTACAAATTGATGTTATTTTAACTTACTGTTATCAACAATCTATGTACGTATTAAAAGGTTAAGTATAAAAAGTAGATTAAAGCCATTTTAGAAAAAAAAACTAGACAGGTTATAAATAAACCATAAAGAAGAATTAAACAGCTTTTAAATTTTTAACCTGTTTATACGCGCGTCACACAGACACCACTAAACACATAATGGCTTCAAAGACGTTAAAAAACTGTAGTAAATATTGCCTTTTTAATTTTTCCTCTCCGATAGATGGCACTAGTTGTAAATTTCAACTCGCATTATCGAAATCATTTCGTACCTATCATAGTCTGACCAAGTCACACACATAGTGCACATCGCGGAATGGCACGTCATATTATGAAATACAGTGTATCTTAAAACGTGCTATTAAGAGCTATATTAGAATAAACATAGTATAATAGAAGAAACTTCTTTTGTACTTTAGAAGAAACATATTTCAAGAAGACGTTGGAGGTCTAGCGCGAAACATACATAATTTAGAAGTATTTGCCGAGAAGTAGACATAAAACACACTTAGCGTATGTGTTAAGAAAATTCACCTTCCAGTTTGGGACACACAAAAATACAGTTGCTTTGCTAATACGATAGGGCTGTACCTAGTTTTTTTTTCGGGGCTATGAATACGACCTTAATCTCACAAGCACGTGAACGTGCTACTTCTCATTAATAGTTAAGCAACCAGACACTGCGTCACAAAAGCAAACATTTACAATGATACGCTTTACATATTTTATCATACACAATAATACTCCACGTTGCGGCTGCCAAAAATACATACCTTTGCGGTGATTCAAAATCGTGAAAAAAAATCGCGCAAACTCAGGATGGACGCACCTGAATACGCTGCGCTCCTAATTAACAATTTAGAAACCGTGGTTGGATTGCTGTTAAGTTGGATTGGTTTTGAAAACGTCACAGTTATCCACACCCTTAAGAAGTTGATTTGCCCATTCAGAACCTGGATACGAAATCGATAAAGAAATAAGGCGGCTAACACTAAATAGTGGTTGAATATGAATGAAGAAAACTTTAAGAGGACAAAAAGGCAGAAATGGTGGTATTAGAAGACATGGGTGCCCATAATTGATACTTCCTCCATCTCAAGGGGTAAATGTCGTGAAGCGGTTTAGTGGTATACGATTCGAAGACCGTCCGTTATAAATAAGAAAATAAAATAGCTATTTTAAGATCAGTAATGTTTAATAAGACCACCGAAAATCTTAAAATATTTCCGAAAATGTATCTTAATAATCCAATTTTCTATCCCTATCCTTATCTATCCACTATACACATCAAGTGTTCAGTCCCATATTTAAACATAAGGACTTTTAGATAAACCTCGCTTAACAAACGCCTTCCCAAAGATTCATTTCGCTTACCTACGTACAAGTTTCTTTCTAACATTTAAAACTTAAATTAAGTTTCTTTCTAACATTTAAAATTTAATTCACAAAGTCCAGTACAGACAGGTTAAAAATTACAAAGCTGTTTAATTTTTCTTTATGGTTTATTTATAACCTTTTCAGTTTTTTTTTGTTTCTAAAATGTCCTTAATCTACTTTTTTTATTTCGTTTACCTACGTACAATTTCTAACGTTTAAAACTCTGCATCGAATTTTAATTAATTCACAAAATTACGATCAATTTTAACACTCGCGATATCAATAACAGTTTCAATACTCCAACCCATCGATAAGCACAGCGATGACGACAATGTACATGTTGTGCGTAGAGTACGTAAAACGTTCGATAAACGTTACGGAACGGCGTGGGCCTTGCTTCGCAACTTTTACTCTCGAGGGATTTCAATTGTGACTAGAGTTCAAACCTTTACCAATCGATATTAACACTTACTGTCCCATTGTCTAATTTCCATACAAGTTGCCTACAGTTTGAAAGCCTCCCTGGCAACGGTTACCAAAGCAATCTGATTTGTACGGCAATATTGCCAGCCTCTCGGTCTAACAATGTTTTCATTGTAAAAACGATGAACACATTCGTTCACAATACATTTGAAGTGTATTGAAATTGTTTATACACGTAAAACGAACGAATAAACACTTTTATTAATACGTGCATAACGCTCATAGCTAACACCAATCAGACAAATTTATAACGTAAGCACCGAAAAAAGAAACAGCAAATATTTTTATGTAGAATTCTAAAGAAACTGACATTCTTAACCCTTCCTTTTAAATATATTCCAAGCAATTCTTCAAAAAATAGAGATGAATAAAAATACCCTTTTATCCCATATCAAACGTATATATTTTAAATTCTAAGCGATGACTCTAGAATTTTTCTTTATATAATAATTTTAAGTCTTCGCCGGTGCATATAATGTGGAAAAGCATAAAGGAGATGTAAGACTGACGACTCCCCGGGGGCGCTTTGAAAGTAGACGCCAATTTTCTCGTCTGCTAGCCGCCCTTTTCAGCAGTCGTCTATACACATAATCGGCACTTTTTCTAGAGAGCGCCGCTTTTAATATATTAGGCGCTACGCCCAATTTCCGCTTGCGAGGTGAGAGAAATTCAATAGTTTTAATGATACATTTTGAACTTTTCCCGATAGCTTTTAAGCTCCTGTGAAACGTATCCATAAGTCATCGCGCCATTTTATATAACTAGAAATGAAAGCACTAACAAAACGACTCTATCATTTTGTCACATACTCCAGCGTGGAATTTTTCATGATACGGTCCTGTATCTCGAGAGGAAAAAACGGAACCTATTTGTAAGATCACTCACGTGTCTGTCTGCCCATCTATCACAGTCGATTTCCTGAGAAATTATATAAATATTACATATAATATTGCTATCCTACGTAAATATAATGAGTAAATATACTAAACAATACATTTATATATTTACATAGTGAGAAATAGTGTTATTTAAATATGTCTGCGTTTGTGTAGATAGCCTAAATAAAACTAAATATTTTATTGCCTTAGCATATTCTCCAGTAGACGGCATAAACTAATCACAATTGCCGATAGCCTAAATAAAACTAAATATTTTACTGTCTTCGCATATTCTCCAGTAGACGGTAAAAACTAATCACAACTGCCGATACCCTAAATAAAACAAAATATTTTACTGCTTTCGCATATTCCCCAGTAGACGGCATAAACTAATCACAATTGCCAATACCCTAAAAAAAAACTAAATATTTTACTGCCTTCGCATATTTTCCAGTAGGCGGCTTAAACTAATCACAACAGTATTTACATAGCCGACATCTCATATCAAATTTTAATTAAAAATTGAGTTCCACAATTAATCGTTAAAACAAGCTCGCTGTAATTACAAGATTCATTCAATATGAGTCAGACTGAAATCAATATCGTATATCCAAAAAACTTTCGTGGTTTAATAGTGCTCGTAGTTCTGTACGTTATCGGTGGAAATTATACAATAATTATCACCGTTCGGACAACGAAACTAGATAGTACCTTATAGCGGACCTCGTTGTTTCGAGGGTAAACAGTCAAAGGAAATAGGAACTGCGTGCTAGATCGTGGACCTCCGATCAAAGATCCCGAGAGTTACCAGGAAATCAAATCTCAAGAACGGACTCAAGAGCCGTAGAAATAACAATTTGCGCCTATAAGCCATTTTCCTAATATACTTATACGTATATGTTATATAAGATATACATGTAATCATTAATAATTACGTACATAAGTTTATGTATTTCGATTAATAGAACAACTAAAGCAAATTGGATATTTTTTGGTAATATGTTCTCATAACAGAATTTCAGAATTTTACCATGGAGATCACCATGGAGACCAATTATCTGATCTAAACTAAATCGACGATTTTCCGGTTCAATTAGTAAACTGATCTCACTGATTTTTTTTTCTTATATGGACATGGTCATAACTTTTTCAAAAGAAATAAAACTGGACACCGGACAAAAGATAAATTGGGTTATTAAATTCTTACCATACCTAAAACCTGCACACTACATTACTCGCTAAGTTGATCGAAGTTAGGCGAAGAGAATAGTGTAGAGAGGTACTTCGATTCGCTTTGTGCGTACTTCAGACTGTACATCAGACGTACTTCAGACTGCGATCAACTTCGACGAGCGCTTCGTCGAGGTAACTTCGCGAGTAGTGTAGAGGGTGTTTAACAGATTATATTTCCGCTTAGTAAAAAAAAATATTGCTTATCTAGCAATATTTTTTTCGCGTCTTTGTAATTCCAATGTCGTTTAAGAACTCGTTCACACAAAATTAGCAGATAATTTAACAAGGAAAAAGTTAGACAGATACGTAATATATTTTTTGCTACTTAAATTAATTTTTCTTTCCGTTTGTTCATAATGTGTTTCAAATGTTTATTCCCCTTATCAATTTTTAACTCATATAATATAAATGTATAATTCGACAAAAGCATAATTTAACCAAAACGAAATAATTACTTTAAAATTTAAAAGAATTTCAGCTGTATTAAGAATTTCAGATTAATATGCTTATCAGATTGATATGTAAGACCACAGTAGAGGATATTAATGGAAGATAATTTTGATTTTCAAATCGTTTCCAGAGTTTGACTTAGATGACGAATCAATTGACCCTTGCGTGACTTTGGGGTTTAAGTCCACGTTAGAAAAAGTAAATTTTCCACTGCTTTTCTTTTTATTAATCAAAAAAGGCCGCCTACGCCCTTAATTTAGTAAACGATTTATTTAAAAATTATTTTCGATATAAGCAAACAACTATTAAATTACAAACGTATTTTCGAGTAATTTTTCAAACGTATTTTCGAGAAAGTTTTACGTTTTTTTTCCTATGAAAGATTTGACACTTTGCGTTCTTATTTACATGCAAAGTGTTTAACGAGAAGAGGAAGAGGAACAGGAGTGTTAAGCCAAAATAATTATAACAAATTACGCGAAGTAAAAATATAAATTGTGTAGAAAAACATTTATTACGTCGATTTTTTTTAATAACATAAAGAAAATCTTTCCATTTCTAGGGTACATTTTCCGGCTCCTAGTGCTGTCTCGCGTTGAAAGGGTTAATAATGAATATCGGATACGTCACACGATTAGAGCTCACGAATACGATGAATACGTCACTATTTCACCATCGGTATATTAAAAATAAAACTGGGCACAATGCACTTGGTGATAAAAATAAAACTGGGCACAATGCACTTGGTGATAAAAATAAAACTGGGCACAGTGCACTTGGTGATAAAAATAAAACTGGGCACAATGCACTTGGTGATAAAAATAAAATTGGGCACAATGCACTTGGTGATAAAAATAAAACTGGGCACAATGCACTTGGTGATAAAAATAAAACTGGGCACAATGCACTTGGTGATAAAAATAAAACTGGGCACAATGCACTTGGTGATAAAAATAAAACTGGGCACAATGCACTTGGTGATAAAAATAAAACTGGGCACAATGCACTTGGTGCTACAAATAAAACTGGGCACAATGCACTCGGTGATAAATAACACTAAACATTAAAATTCGATCTAACGTTACTAACATATTAACACTGGCCACAGCCCGATCTTCCACTCGTGTAAACGATATCCTCTATTAATCGAAACAAATATCATAAAACAGAAAATTTGCGGTTTGTTACTCAATCACATCTCAACCGCGCAATGGATCCCCATGGAATTTTGCACGGTGGTGGTAGCCCGTGACTATGAGGTATAAATATACCATTTCATCCCCATGGGTTAAGGGAATATAATTACATCAGTGTTTTTTGCCCATATGCGCAATGAATCTTATAACCCTTGAATTACGCACTATAAATATCTACAAATAAAGTTTTTGTATCATAACACAACGTCGTGTCTTGGAATATATATATATATATATATATATATATATATATATATATATATATATATATACACACATACACACACACACACACACACACACATATATATATATATATATATATATATTTGTTTTTTTTTTGTTTTAATAACTTTTGAGGATTTTAACACATTTATTCAGTCCTCGTGCTGAGTGCTGCTAAAATTAAGGGCGATCCACAGAACTCACATGAACATAGGTCCACATAACACCTTTAAGTTTCAGCCAAGTAAGGCCTAGTGAATACTCCACATAACACCTTTAAGTTTCAGCAGACTAAGGCCTAGTAAATATTTCACATATAGCACCTGTAAGTTTCAGCTAGCTAAGGTCTTGTGAATGTTCCACATAATACCTCTAAGTTTCAGCCAACTAAGGTCTAGTGAATGTTCCACATATAGCACCTTTAAGTTTCAGCCAACTAAGGTCTAGTGAATGTTCCACATAACACCTCTAAGTTTCAGCCAACTAAGGTCTAGTGAATGTTCCACATAACACCTCTAAGTTTCAGCCAACTAAGGCCTAGTGAATATTTCACATAATACCTTTAAGTTTCACCCAACTAAGGCATAGTGAATATTCCACATAACACCTTTAAGTTTCAGCTAACTAAGGCCTAGTGAATATTCCACATAACACCTTTAAGTTTCAGCTAACTAAGGCCTAGTGAATATTCCACATAACACCTTTAAGTTTCAGCTAACTAAGGCCTAGTGAATATTCCACATAACACCTTTAAGTTTCAGCTAACTAAGGCCTAGTCAATATTCCACATAGCACCTTTAAGTTTCAGCTAACTAAGGCCTAGTGAATATTCCACATAACACCTTTAAGTTTCAGCCAACTAAGGGTCAGTAAATATTCCATTACCAAAACCGAAATGAAATTTTATTCCATTTCGTAACCAAGAAACATGCATAAAACTTGCGAAATTTTTATTATTATTTTATTAATTTAAAATAAAAAAAAAGAAATTAGTTTAAAATCTTTAAAGTTCAAAATATTGTATTTATTATGTGAATGAGTAAATAAACGATTTAGTAACTGCACTAATTTACCATATAAACGTATCTACACAATTATATCGATATTAAAAGGAATGACGCGGCCCGAGCGCATCACTATCATCGTTCGCTCGAGAATATTGAGTGACAATCCGAAGTGCCGAACGAACGAGAGGAACAGATCATGGGATGCTATCGCTCAAGGCCGCGATAAATTCGTAACGGACATCACGACTCAATGGGATTATCTACAACCTCAACATTCCACCTTTCACTGTCGGCAACTAGTGACGTGATCGCGGTCGAGGCCTTGGCGAACGCCATTGAACGGAATTCTATGGATGTCCCAGATTTCGTTCGATTCAATTTCGCACCACACATTCTAAGGTTATTAACATTTAATTTCATCTAATCAATATTTTTGATTAGGTAGTAGTTAAACATTGCGTTTATAACTTGTGTTGAGTTGTCTGCCATCGAAAACTTAAAAACTCAATATTTTTGATTAGGTAATAGTTAAACATTGCATTTATAACTTGTGTTGAGTTGTCTGCCATCGAAAACTTAAAAACTCAATATTTTTGATTAGGTAAACATTGCATTTATAACTTGTGTTGAGTTGTCTGCCATCAAAAACTTAAAAACACAATATTTTTGATTAGGTAATAGTTAAACATTGCATTTATAACTTGTGTTGAGTTGTCTGCCATCGAAAACTTAAAAACTCAATATTTTTGATTAGGTAAACATTGCATTTATAACTTGTGTTGAGTTGTCTGCCATCAAAAACTTAAAAACACAATATTTTTGATTAGGTAGTAGTTAAACATTGCATTTATAACTTGTGTTGAGTTGTCTGCCATCGAAAACTTAAAAACTCAATATTTTTGATTAGGTAATAGTTAAACATTGCTTTTATAACTTGTGTTGAGTTGTCTGCCATCGAAAACTTAAAAACTCAATATTTTTGATTAGGTAATAGTTAAACATTGCTTTTATAACTTGTGTTGAGTTGTCTGCCATCGAAAATTGAAACAAATACTCTACTTCTCGTATATTACTTTAAATAATATGCAGCGCCGAAAATCAGATTGATGAAAAGCCGTTTTACAAAGCATTCACATTTTATTATGGGCATGTTCCAAAACCATTAAAATAAAAATGTCTCAATTTATGATTTTTTATATGGTATATTTTATTCAAATTTCTATATCGTATATTTTATTCAAATTTCTATATCGTATATTTTATTCAAATTTCTATATCGCATATTTTATTCAAATTTCTATATCGTATATTTTATTCAAATTTCTATATCGTATATTTTATTCAAATTTCTATATCGTATATTTTATTCAAATTTCTATATCGTATATTTTATTCAAATTTCTATATCGTATATTTTATTCAAATTTCTATATCGTATATTTCATTCAAATTTTTAAATACATTCCACATACCTTCCTCACCACTGAATCTGGTATCTCTCGCTTCTCTCGAATTCATCTCCATACATAATTATTGATACCAGGAGTACTTGATTATGTTCTTTCAATACTACCACAATTTAGACTAAATATATTCCTATTGATATTCTAAATTTGACTTGCTTTTTTTTGTTTGTATACTTAAAAGCTTGTAAAACTAAGCAGAACCTTGTACAGTAATATAATGTAATACGAACTGACATATATACTTATCCCGGAAACTCAGTATAACTTAAAGAATAATATAAAAACATTTCATAGATCACCTCTAGATGGTGCTGCTTCTATTTCTTCATCAAATCTTCAATTACTTACAACATTTATACATCCGCTAAACCATTCTAAACATAGCAAAATATTACCTACGATATGCCAATTTCGAAACTAATATTAAGATCAATCACTGAAAATGTTAAATATTATTTACAATCTGATAAAAATACTGAGCGAAAAATCAAGCAAGCCATTATTAACATACTTGCATAACCCAAAAATATATTTGATTTTAAAAAATCAATGTTTAAAAAATCCTTTAACATAACAAAGCAAAAAAATCTTACATAATTAGTGTAAGACTTTTTTCTTCAACTGTACATAATTAAGTCGAAATACAAATCCGGTTTCTTACATTTATCGAATCGAAATCTTATAAACACATAACGATCGTGTATTAAAAAAACCATGAATCATTACGCGCTCAGCACATTGAGAATTTGCAACGAATTATACGGCCGCAAAAACCTTATCAAATTCAACAAGACGGGGTTATCAATTACGTAAGTTAACAGAAAGCACGCTCTATGGAGCTTTTCTGCTCGCTTAAACGTGTCAAATATGACACATAATAACATCATGACGGTCAGCTGTGCACTACAAAATTTTCAGGTTTCCATAGCCAACTGGGGACCCTTATAGTTCATAGATGGACAGACGAACAGCCCTTACGCCATGTTCGTCTGTCCACCTAATCGTATATGTCACAGCCCTTTTACTCGCAGCCTAGTAGTGCTATACAGCTGGGAGATGGGGATAAGCCTACAAAGTTATGAAATAAAATCTTTACAGAAAAGTTTTTTAGATTACCTCCCCTACATGTAAAATGGGGGTTATTTTTTTCGAATACCCCTTTTATTGGGGTGCATCATCCAATATTGGGGGGTATGATGTGAACACTTTTTCGATGCAGGTATCCGTTTACGAAATTTTAACTTTTAAAGTGGACATTTCTGTTAGAGTTACATGTTGCCACCCCTATCATCTAAACGGCTCTTTCTGACCTTTTAAAAAGTATTCACAATAATAGTATATATAACAAAATTAAATGGAAAAATATCACAACTAAATAGGCTTTACTAGTTTATGAGTAACAATCAACAAACATTTTACAAGTAGTTGAATCTGCTGTTGAAGTTGAACTGCAACTTAACTTTGTATTTTAAAATGTTTACTTTGTCTGTGAAATATATCTAGTATATATTATATACTATATATTTATATACTATATAATTTATATACTTAAATATACATGTTTTTACGCCTGCGAAAGACAAGTAGGTAATACATTTAAGTTGTAAAAAATTAATATTTATAAATATTTATTTATATAATAAATTAATATTTATAATAACTTAATAGAAATACTATGTATTTTCAAATGACAAACACCTAAATCTGTACGTGCTTGGCAGATTTTTTTTTAAATGTACAACCAGAAATAATGAAAGCTATGTGAATAACAACACATGAAAAGGTGCGCTCTGTCAGCCGTACAACTGATCCAATTTTTGATCGCACAGTTGTTGGTCCATGCACCAATTAGCCAACTAATTACTTAATTGACTCATGACTACAAATTTAAACGGTTCCGGTTCCAATATCTAATTAGACGTTGGCCGTTGTTGTAGTGAAAATGTTTGATCTTAACATGGGATTTGCCAGCTGTTCGATGTGCATCAACTCACTTTCGCATTTATGACACTATAGTTAGGATTAAGGACTTACTCTTTTTGCGTCTGTTAAAAAATCAATTGTTGTTATTTAATAAACATTTTGTTGTTTTCCTGAAAACTATCTTTATAATTAAAATTATTACTTCCAGATTAAGACTACTTTACACTCGTTACATATACACGAGTGTATACACACTCGGGCTTTCAAAACTAAAGAGTTTATTTCTAAATAATAAAAACAAAGTTCTCTTTCGGGATTAAAATTCTATGTTCATCTCCATGACGTCTAGGTTTACCAAATCTGGCGAAATTCCAGGATTCTCCCCGAATTAGTCTCTTAACTTTGTTTATTTCCGTATCCTGAATTTATTAAAAATACTCGCTTTTAATTAGTGCACGCGTCACACATCAAAATTTGTAACCAGTTGAGAAAAAGATTACTTATTTTAAATTTGATCTTTTAACTTCATTTATTTTTTTATAAATTAAAACCTGGCTGAAACGTGACATTATATTAAAATATTGATTATATTTGACGTTAATTTTGTAGAAATTCATTATTCACAATTAAATGAAACTATGTGATGTAGTATTATTTCTACTATCTTTAATTTCTTTACCACGACCTAGGTTTCTTTGTATTACAACATCTTCAGGTGGGATACCACCAAAGATTAACTCTTAGGAACAACCAACGGCATTTATATGTTTCAAACACAATTGTGTTTGATTGTGTTAGAAACATATAAATGCTGTTAGATATTCCTAAGAGTTAATCTTTGGTGGTATCCCACCTGAAGATGTAATACAACGAAACCTAGGTCGTGGTAAAGAAATTAAAGATAGTAGAAATAATACTACATCACGTAGTTTCATTTAATTGTAAATTATATTAAAAGAAAAGGTATAAAAATCCTTTCTTTTTTTATATTCCATGTGTGAATTTTCCTAATCACGACTTATTTTTCCCATCCAATATTCTACTTATAAGTTGGCATCACTAATGACACCGCAATAAATCGTGAACCAGCCGTTAATCCCACACCATATTAAGCATTTCTCTCGCGAATGCGATTGCGACACGAAGCCGAATAAACGATCGGGAAATGCCGATATGGGTTAAATGAAGGGAAAAAACTCAAAATGCCTCCCCGCCCGAAGATCCGATGACATAAAACGTAACTTAACCCCACTGGATTATCGAAATATATAAGAAGCAATTTTATATATTTTTATAAAGTGAATTTTCCGCAACGTCTCAAACATGTAGATAACAAGAAGAAATTTTATATATTTTTATAAAGTGGATTTTCCGCAATGCACATAGGTAAGTACATTTACCAGAGTTACATAGAGTGTACAATACACGATGTACTCGTAATTAAAAAGAAAAAAAAAACACTTGTTGAACATTTGCGCCATTCATAATACGTTCGTTAAAAAAGCAAACTTATGATAAGAGTTTCCGTTAATTAGGTGATTTCTATGTACCTGTAAAAAAATAAGAGGATTCAAAATATAGAGATATGAGAATTAAAGATAATTCTTTAGATTGTAAAATGAGATTAAAAATGAGACAAAGTCATCATATAAATTATGACGTTACATTATATTTCATTAAATATAGATTAAATAGACTTCAAGATACCGTTTTTTTAGCAGATGACGCCAACAAAAGTTATCGTTTGTCGCGAACATTTGCCATTCATAATACGTTCGTTAAAAAAGCAAACTTATGATAAGAGTTTCCGTTAATTAGGAGATTTCTATGTACCTGTAAAAAAATGAAGAGGATTCAAAATATAGAGATAGGAGAATTAAAGATATATATATCTATATGAGGATTAAAGATAATTCTTTAGATTGTAAAATGAGATTAAAAATGAGACAAAGTCATCATATAAATTATGATGTTGCATTATATTTCATTATATATAGATTAAATAGACTTCAAGATACCGTTTTAAGGCTTACCACATGACGTCACTAAAAGTTATTGCTAGTCGCGAAAGACATGTTCGTATTTATAACAATTACAATTATTTACAGTAAATAAAGGATAATTACAACAAAATGATCACTTGCGATTCGCAGGGTGACATTGCTATACATATTGTTTTGTGGCCCCAGTAAAATCGTCTTTTAAACATTATTATCGTAGTACTGTATATAATTAAAATAGTAATAATATATACATTTCTATTGTAATATCGTATATTATCGTTATCATAATACATCGTAATATAGTGTATTATTTTTATGATATTATATATTATTTATATAGGAATATTGTATATTATTTTCATCGTAATATAGAAGGCTTTTAATAGAGATCTTAAGGTCCTGATTAAGTTATATTATACGCAAAAAATGTCATAACATACCCGCTTATCTCTATAGTCGCCTTTTTAGCCCTACTAATTTTACGTGTCTTTTTGAACACTGATTTAAAACCCATTCATCCATTGGGCCGTACCAAATATTTATAAAAAAAATACTATATAAAAATTACCTCAAAAAAAAGCTAAAAAAATTAAAATAGTACCATCAACAATAAACCGTGTGAAATAAGCAGAGTGAATTTACTGCAATAAACCATGTGAATATTATATGCCATGAAATTTTATATATCCTGTGAATTTTTACCATTTACATAGAATGATGATACTTATAGAGAGGCGTATAATTTTATGTACCAAGACGGCGACGTAATCATGTTCCAATAGAAAACCCATTTAATCAGAATTATTTGAAGAATTAATATTATTCTATATGTAATACCTATACCGTATTGACATACTAAATATAAATATGTATTCCAATAAAAATCAATATATTTTTAAGTCATATTATTCAGTCACATTTTACATTTATATTCCAAATTAGCTAAATCATGGAAAAAAAGCAACGCGATAAAATAAATAAAGAACCCCACAAAGCTAATTCGTCGCAATAAATTGTTTCTTCTTCGTTTAAGCAGAGTTTGCTAATGTGGCAAACTTTTCGATTCAATAATAAGACAAAAAACGCACGAACAGACCTTTGAACGAACTCGTTTTATTTTAATTGGTACTAAACAGTTTTTGCCTACTACTTTTTTTGTGGCAGAACTATGCTTCCAGAGTCTCCTATAGAAAAAATAAATTCAATCTTAAGACGTCTTCTCAACAAATAAATTGAGTGAATCTTAAGATACTAACGTCTTTTGAAGAAATAAATTGAGTCTTAAGATACTAACGTCTTTTGAAGAAATAAATTGAGTCTTAAGATACTAACGTCTTTTGAAGAAATAAATTGAGTCTTAAGATACTAACGTCTTGTGAAGAAATAAATTGAGTCTTAAGATACTATCGTCTTCTACTGAATATTGTCTGCACTATGCCCTATTACGAAAATGAATATGACTTGTAAGAAATTAAAGCTATCTGTTGCTAATTTTAGAAACTTTATTATACATATACTTCGATAAATTTAAAAAATACATATTTATATTTGCAATTGAAAGTTGCGACACAATTTCTACTGCAACCTTTTCTATGTTTTTCTCTAATATAGCTTCGTAAGTTAAACTTCAAATGATCTGTATACCTAAAATACGATCTTAATAATCAAAGACTCGTATGATCGCGTATGTTTATATAATAATTCGAGTCTCTTTCAACCAAATAATTTTCCCTCCCAATTAGATAATGGCGAATTCCTGCCGGGTGTATTGGACATATAATAAATAACATGGAGGACACAAGATGATCCCACTCCACATGCGTTACGTAGCTAGAAAAACAAATCAATCAAAAGTTAATAGCTGCAACAACACGCGGACTAACACGCGCCTGCTCTCTCTATGCTACGAGAGCTATACAGAAAGAAAGTTGTTCATACATTTGAAGCATATTACACACAGACTTTTTACACGCGTCTTTGTCAGTATCAAATTCAAGAATTATCCGAATTAGTTTTTAGGCGAAAACAATTCAAATTATATTACTTACATCAAAGACAAATTTAACTGACGACCACTCTGCATATTCATCTTCATTCTACTTCGGATCATACATTCTACTTCGGATCTTTGAGTGACGTGTCAAGGGCTATTAAGATGTATAAATATAAGATAAAGGGCAACGAACCCGTGTCTGTGTGCGCATCACGCAAAAAACGCAGCACATATTATAAAAATACTTTGAAGATTTGTACCTTAGAAACTTGGTAAACAACATTAGTTATGCAAAAATCTTGGTGACTGCAATCGCAACCACCAAGATTTTTGCATAACTCTGTTAATTCTTAATTAATTAACAGAGTACTGTTTAATTAATTAACTGAGTACTGTTTAATTCATTGACAGAAACATTTATTTATTTCGTTAACAACTATCTTAAATATGTAGCTTTATAATAGCGTTTGCCCACAGCTACTCCCGCAAATTTTGATTTTCAACCTTAGTGACAGAATGACGACCCTCTGCAACCCAGCGCCGCCTCTGTCCATTCATAACTGTAGAGCGATAAAAAGCGTAAGTATATCCAGAAGGTTGCACCTCTGATGACGAAAGTTTCAAGATCTAGCAAATAGAAAAACAAGTTATTTAAAATCTATATTTTGTTCAAGCAAATTTTGTCGCGCAACGAGCAGGCAAAATTTGCTTGTACAATATATAATTAAAAAAATAAATTGCAATGTGAATGAGCAGAAATTACGAAGGTTCTATCCCTCGTGAATTAAACAATAACTCCGGGAAAGTCACCCCTAATCCCCAGCCTACCCCTGTAGAAAATTATCAAGTTGGAAAATTATTAAGTACTATATTTAAAAGTGTAAACAATTTTTTTGTAAGTTTATTAATAATACAAAGTTTCTCAAACTAATGCCAGGTTCACACTGATATATATATATATATATATATATTATATACTTTTAAAAACATAACCATAGCATTTTCTATAAAAGAATATAGACATATATGGAGAAATATGACCCTACGTTGCCTAAAACTACAGTCTTCCTCCCAGCAATGCTCAACCTATTGATATAACCAATGCGACCTTTTCATAAGACGTTTATCAGCAACCAAAGAATATTTAACTAGATAGATTAGGCAACTAAATATGAATAGCTTTTTAAAAACGTGACGCGAAAAAGCCAAATATAAAAAAAAAGAAGCAGTCATAAACTAAGAAATGACAGTTCTATATTCAAAAACTTTGCAGCTCCGCCAGTGCAGGAAGCGTGCAGTGTTCCAAATATGAAAATAAGTTTACGATCTTTTAACCCGGTAAAATCTTATCGCTTAGATAGATGTCAACGCGTGTGACACCACGCAGCGTTTTATCGCCGACGGCAACATTGTATAGAGTTGTTAATTTTTATTTCTATGCCATTCTGTAGACGATACGAGACTTTGACCAAAAATAAAACCCTTATTTACAACTTCTATTTTATGTATATATATTTATATACATATACATCTTTATTATTCAACATAAACCTGTTCTTAGAAACATTAACTAATAATAGATTTCCTCTTCAAGTTAAGAAATGTTGATTATCGTCTTGTTTAATGGTAGCACCGGATATCTAAAACTTGGAGCGAGAGACGTGTATTTAAAAATTATCACAACAAATTCTCTAAAAATTTAAATAATGTGATGATAATGTATAAGTCTTATTTTCATAAATATGATATTAAGAGAACATCATATAATTGTTATGAAAATTAAAAACTGGGCAATTACGTATAGTTGGTAGACATTGTTTTCAAAAAGCCGCTTTCATTTTGTTAAAAGTATTTAATTTATATCTAAACGCGTCACTTCTTTGGTCCTGGTTTCACAATTCAAGACAAAAAATGTGTAAAGAACCACGGGTTCATACCAACTTGTTGCCCTAACGCGCAAACGGTCATAATATTTATGTTTTAATTCATGAAATTTTCGCTTAATTCAAGCTCGAGTCCGAAAATTAAAAAATGTATACGTACCTTTAGTATAAGCAAACTACACTAAAATATATATATATTTTGTTCACTTCCACATGCAAAATATGTACACACGTATACATATTCTTCCATCTCCGCATGCCGAGCAGCCTACGTATTTATATATTTTTTCACCTCCGCATGCATAATATGTACACACGTATACATATTCTTCCATCTCGGCATGCAAAACAGCCTACGTAATTATATATTTTTTCACCGCCGAATGCAAAACATATACATAATTTTCACTTTCATTTGCAAAACATATACACGGATATACATATTTTTGTCACTATCACATGCAAAAACATATTTATATACAAGGTTCTCAAATTTACTTCTACTCTGGGTTATTATTTTGCAAAATGTATGCAAATTTTAAGCAAATAGAAATTGTATTCTTGAAGCCAGAACCCCGGCCTGCTAATAGACAACTGAGCAAAAGTAATACCAAACTCCTCATATAGATTTGGAACTGTAATGAGAAAAATATATAATTAAAACGTTTAGTACGAATGTTGATACGTCTTCGAAACAAGGTTTTTATTTCGTGTGGCAGATTTCAACATACCGAGTCCGATTTTTTTCATTCATCAAGGTAATTAAAAATAATCAAATAAAAGTTTTTTTTGGATTGTAAATAAATTTAAAAACAAAAATTCCCATGTGAATTTTAATGTGCGAGAACTGTTGTTCATCTTTCGATCATTCACTTCAGAAGTAATATTTAAAAATGAAAATCACCAAAAAATACTGATTTTTCAATAAAGATTCAAAATTGTTATTTGTGTTTTCCAATTGTTCCAATTGTACTATGTGAATGTGAACAAGAGATAAATTTTTATACTTGGTATCATGGGTTTCCTTTGATGGCAAAAAGTAGGTCGCATTAGCCTTGTCAGGTGTAATGCGAGTCATATGTGTTCTATAAACTGCAAAGAAACATTACTTTTTTGTGGTGGTTTTAACTGCATTGGGGTAATAAAAAAGAATCTGTGATATTTCGGATTAAATGGTGACACAAAGGGGGGGGGGAGGGGGCGAAAAGCAAAAGATATCAATGGTGAGGAACGTTGCAAACCAGAATATGATAAGGGTTTTTTATTACTGGAAGACTCTTTTGTTGGAACATTTCCGGTAACCTTAACCGGGATCGAAGGCAATCCTTCCTACTATAATTAAACATAAATAAGAAATTGTCTATTTACCCATTTATTTGTTCCACTTTCATGGTTCAATCATACAATCCATATCATATAGCCCTTTGTCGTGGAGATAAATGTAGGATATTTTATTATTCCGGGAAAAACTAACTGTATGCAATAGCTAGTAAAAAAAAGGGTTTACACAAATAATTGAAGCGAACTAAAGTATACTTTATCACAGCGTTCACATTCGATCGCGAGTAGCTACGTTCATCTACAAAGATCCAGTTGCATATTTGACTAAACAGTTCGATTGTTTTCTTTCTCTTTCATGTAACGTCAAAACGTATACTTTTATATCTATCTTCACGACGCGACGAGTGAGTGAAATATTTGATTTGATGAAACGAAAGACACCGATCACTCCCGATCCCGAGTTTAGTGATGTACTGATACATGTTGATTTGCTGTGAGAGAGTGGCAGATTTGATCGTAACATTTGATCTATATATTTTATATCTCGCACTCACAAGTTACATATCTCTACGCATCACAAAAATTAACATAACTTAGTAACTTGAGCATCTACGCTATGGTTCATCCATAAAAGCCTCCTGGATAAATACTCTCTACTACAACAGTGAAAACTATACATCTTAAGTTATATGCGAACAAACAGAAACTCAATGCGTTTTATAGTTTGCAGAGATTATCAATTTGTGGTCCGCAATTAAATAAATAATACATAACCAACTAGAGTACACTTTTGTGACAGTTAAAAAATTATTAAAACTGAGTCCGAAGACGTGAATTTCTACTCACGTTTTCAATCATTTTATTGAGATACCTTTACCACGTATCTTAGAAATATACTATGTTATACTAAGGTATTTTTGTCTACCTCCCTTAACCTATCCTATTTCACTCCCGCCCTCCGTTAATTATATGTATAGAAAATATTATGTTTACTATTAGTAACATTTAGTTTTATTACAAAAATCGTTATAAGTTCAATTCAGCGAAAATGTAAATTTCCCGGTTTTTTTGTTCTAAATGAAATAGTATACATAAAAAAACGAAGCACTTAAAAAACTTAGAGCGCGGACAATTTTTTTTGCTATAAGAAATTGGTTTCAAAAATGCTCTTTCTTTGAAGAAACGTTTGTCAATTAGCTGCGCATTTTCATAATTTTATTATTTGGGTTTGTTTTTTTATATCGATTCCTCTTTATATTTGCAAAATCTGTGTTTAATATTACTAAAAATTACGATTAGGCCGAAAACCTTATAACTTATACTTCCTTCACAAAATGCACTTTTGTATGGGAACATTTTTATAGCGACCATGCAAGATGTAAATGGTGATAAGTTTATGATCTTTTGTTTACACTATCATTTATTCGTGCGAAGTGCCCATATTGTACATATTTTAAACAATAAACATTAATTATAATATCTAAATATGGCGTAGTGTATTGTTTAAAAGCATTCTAAGAATTCATAAAAAGAATACAAGATTTAGTTTTTCAAAAATCGAATCTCTTATTCGTTTGTAACATAACCTCTTCACATTCAATGACGTTTGCTATTTTCTGTCAATAAAATACTGCACTGATATTGACAAGCACGTAACCAATAGTTCTTATTTTTGTCGTTTTCATGCGGTCTCTGTTTCCTGTACGGTGCCCATACCCTGTCCAGTTAAAAAAAAAAGAAATATATATATATATATCCACACAACCTAGATATATCCCCGAGGTAAACATTTCGTAAACATCGGACAAATAACACCAATGCGACAATGTAGCATTGCAAATCTATGAGGTTTTCTAGTAGTTTCACTCGCCACGCGGCGGTAATAATTTACAAAACAAACTCCAAACCGTTAAAAAATATAATAATGCCAAAAATACATAAACTTTAGAACAAAGTATTTAACACAAGTCTCAATGCCGTCCGCCAAATTGCTCGGTGAAAGGCGCTTGCGTTGAGGTAAACACCTTACCTTTACCCATAACAATCTAGCATTGTAACCAATCGGCGAGATCGAAAGTGAAAACTACAATATGAGATAAAGATACCATTATCAAATTGCATAGATTAAATTGGTGAACAAACGCTATTACATCATCCAAACCTCATGATGGTATTATATGAATCATTAATTCCATGCATATTTGTCACTTAATAAGAGTCGCATATGAGAAAATTTCACATAATTATTATGCATCAAAAGCTTAAAAATGATCAAAAAAGCAAACAACATTCAAACAAAAATATTTATCTAAAACAATTTCACCTTCAACACCCATTCCCATACATCGTCGGTGAAATCCATAGCGTCTAAATTCGTATTCGTTCATTCGTTGCATTTACTTTGTAAAAGTGCATTTACTTTATAAAAGTGCATTATCTGATCCACACAGCACGTGTCCACGTTGCGGTTGATAGTTTGAAACTAAAACTTTGTTGGCCAACTCCCAAAAGATATAAGAATAGTAACTTTTAACACATTGAATATACGTAATGGCGCGCAAGCTTTAGAGCGATTAATTGTTGATATCATTAAAGAATTACCTTTGACAAGTATCGACGGAAAGCGAACAGAAAATCTTCGAACACATCGCTCCCGGCTGTACCTTGCAATTCATCCAATTCGAGCGACATCCTCACTGATTGGTTTTCTAATTTCGTTCGTTTTGTCAAGAAACTTTATATATATAAATAAATATCCTTCTAGATCGGATACTCTGTATATTTATCACAATGTATATTACATATGCACTACCCTGGAGATTCTTTGGTCGAACATTTTAACGCGTAACGAAATTTTAAACTATTATCAGATCAGAGTCAAAAGTTTAAATAAAATTCGCGAATTTTAAAAACTATGCACAGCCAGTATCAACACAGTGTTTTGTTATATATTTTTTAATAAATACTTATTGGTATGTTTCAATAAAATAATTTAAATTTTGAATGCGCGAAACTTTAGAGAACAATTATATTGCCCGAAGAGTAAAGTGAGACGCACGGCATATACGTCCACTCGACGGCGTGTCGAGTACAGAACTGAACGGCTGACGCGCTCGCACCGCTCAGCCACACAGCTGACGCTGCCTAGCGACCGCACCAAACTGACGAATACTGACCGACGATTAATAAACGGCGACACATTTCCATATCGGCATATCGACAATTGCTTCCCAATCTTGTTAGGCAGACGGACACGTGTAACTTTTTAATCGTTACGAGTACATTTCATAGCAAAAATTACTCCTAACATATTTATTTTATTTTTAAACTTTACTACTTACTTAGAAAACTATGTATATTTATGGTAGCGGACTTATTGTTACTAAAAGAGGAATTTGTTTTGCAAAATTGATAAAAGGCTACATGTGATTATTAAACACTAATTAATAAGAATTACGAAACAAAAACTTTATTTACATAGATTTGTATAGATATAATAATGATTAATATAAAATAAAATGAAGCAACGAGACGGAAGGGATAAAGATGGGGTATAAAAAGTATTTCGATCTGCAGATTATGATTGACAATATATTTTCAGAAGACTTTAAAAGTCACAGACAATGAGACACTTTGTATATTTGTATTTAGTTGATCCATAAGGAGGGTAACGGTAAAGTTTTCCCCGTTAAATTCAATTCTTTGCTGAGGGATTCAAAAGGTGTATTGGAATCTAGGTAGGAGATATGAAGGTATAACAGGTTTATTATGGATATTGTATTAAATGTAGAAGATAGTGTTTACGTTACTATAACCATTTAAGTCATGATCGATGCTCTGATGATATATGGTCATATTTTTAAGATCGAAAATGGATTGAATACACTGATTTTGAATTTGTTTCAATTTACCGAGTAATTGTTAATTGTTTAGATTAGAACAATGTAGGTCTCCACAATCAAGAGTAGGCAGAAGTAGAGTTTGACGAATGTACGAGGGTGCATAAAAAGTTTGCAGAATGGCGGGGGGTGGCGAAGTGTAGGGTAGAGCTTACTGATATTGTCGCTAAAGAGCGACTCTTAACTCTCTCGCGAACTTAATCTGGAAGAGATCATAGACTAGGAAGAAAATAGAATTTTTAGGTGACATCAAGATCCTGACAAAGCAAGGGAAAACACCACAACAAGTAATATTTAATGAGATGTCATCGGTTTACGGGACTCTTGTCCTAGTAAAACCATGACTTACAAGTGGTATAATATCATCAAAAAGGCAGATATTCGATCGAATTACTTGACCTGCGCTTAGGATGACAGATGGAGGCCACTTCCTCGAACATTTTTGGAAAAGTTAAAAAACTTGTATTGGAAGATGCCATATTAATAGGGAATCGGTTGGGAGAAATGCTTGTAGTATCTTCCATAACCATTTTGAATATTCTTCATGACCATATTAGCATGTCAAGAAGGGTGCCGAGATTGCTAACGCCGTCCCAAAAGCAATAACGTATCGAGTGTTCATGTAATTTGTGAATCTCTGTAGAGAGGATGTGGATGAAATTCTGAGCCAAATTGTCACGGGTGACGAAACATTGATTCATCCTTACGATCCTTAATCCAAGCAGGAGTTCATGCAGTAGCATAAAAAATTACCCTAACTACGAAAAGTTCAAGGTGCGCAATCGGCCGAAAAAGCCATGGTGACGGTTTTTTGGGTCACAGGGGGTATCCTGCTAATTGACTTCAAAGATAAGGGTATTTCTATAACGATAGTACTCTCCGTATTACGCTAGTCTACAGGAATAGCTTAAAGAAGCATTGAAGGAAAAAATACGAGGGAAATTAGTGAAAGGTACGCTACTTTTGCACGACGAGCCTATATAAAAAAGCCATGTTAAAAAGCCATGTGGCTGTCAAAGATTGCAGTATGCAGTATACAGCCCAGACTTGCGAATACTATTTGTGCCCAAAATGAAAAAGAAGGTTTGTGGAAAAAATTACCGATTGTAAAGAGTTTTCTGCAATTTCAGCTTATTTTCAAGATAAAGAGAAAATTTTATTTCCCAGGGTGTAAATATATTAATTGCCATTTCCGAAAAATATATTAAGGTTACGAAAGAATATATTGAAAAAGAAAATTTTTTTTGACCTTGCTTCCACCCTATTCTATGAACTTTTTGGCCTCCCTTCGTATATTTCGGTTTGCAACGAAAGAAAAGATTGGAGCCAAACGAAAGAATGTGTTTTGAAGAAAATATTAAGTATCACACTTGAGGATGCCATGTGAGATACTGTATAATTAGTGCTCGACCTAGTGCTTGAAGAGAAAGCTATATACTTTCTTAGTCCATATAAAAATCTTCATGCAAGCTCAGCTGTCATTAATGATATTATTAATAAGCTATTTATAATAACAATTATCTTCCTTTGTAGGCCTCATTGATTTTTTTACACATCTTCTTGGGCGTCACTTCAGGTTTGTATTTTAATATAAATATAAGCCTGTAATTAATAGCATAAAGACAGACGTTTTTTGTTTGTTTTGTGCGTTTTCGTGCAAAAACGATTTATGCAATTGGCATAAACTTCATGGTCACTTTGTAGTAATGTCCATGGTGTATTCATTAAAATAAGGTATATAGTTATCTTTCTACATTGTGTGGGCAATGGGTAATGACCATTTTAGTGAAATGGGTCGAAGCGTACTCGATATATATTTGAATTATAATATTTAAATCGTAAAAGCTGCTTTAAAATAATGTAAGTAGAGATTGCAGATAACATAAAAAGAATATTCAATCCTGGACATCCTTTTTGTCCTAGTAAAACCGCATCGAGCACCTGGTGTGTAATTTTGAACAAGATAATGGAATTTGGACTTCATAACTTATTTCGTCACGAAATTTACTCCCAACTTTCCTACTATTAAAATTATTAATTATAATAACTAAAATATTCAATATACTTAAAAACATTTTCACTTTCCTTAAATAAACATTTAAATTCATTTCAAATAAGAAAATGTTATATGTTTTATACCAGCTGTTCACACGGACAAAGTTATGTGACATTACACATTTTAGATATTTTTCAAGATTTCCCCTTAAAAGGTGGACCATCCTAGAGTATGGTACCTACTGTAAATAATAATGTATAAATATAAATCAGTTATCAAAGATATTTATTGATAATAAAATAAATTCCGCCACCTAATGAAAAAATACAAAAGTACCAATTTATGATGGCTGCTTATAAAAAGACAAATGGTGCTGTTACTTAATTAAGCAACAATATTGTGGAATATGATGGCTGCTTATAAAAAGACAAATGGTGCTGTTACTTAATTAAGCAACAATATTGTGGAATATGATGGCTGCTTATAAAAAGACAAATGGTGCTGTTACTTAATTAAGCAACAATATTGTGGAATATGATGGCTGCTTATAAAAAGACAAATAGTGCTGTTACTTAATTAAGCAACAATATTGTGGAATATGATGGCTGCTTATAAAAAGACAAATGGTGCTGTTACTTAATTAAGCAACAATATTGTGGAATATGATGGCTGCTTATAAAAAGACAAATGGTGCTGTTACTTAATTAAGCAACAATATTGTGGAATATGATGGCTGCTTATAAAAAGACAAATAGTGCTGTTACTTAATTAAGCAACAATATTGTGGAATATGATGGCTGCTTATAAAAAGACAAATGGTGCTATTACTTAATTAAGCAACAATATTGTGGAATAATCATTATGACGATGTTTACTAAGACTCATTATTCACAATGAAATGAAACTACGTGATGTGGTATTATTTCTATTTTCTTTAAGTTCTTTATCACGACCTACGTTTCGTTGTATTACAACATCTTCCAGGTGGGCTATTAGCAAAGATTAACTAATATTTTTTGCTAATAGCCCGTGGTAGAGATAATCATGGTAGAGAACTTAAAGAAAGTAGAAATAATACTACACCACGTAGTGTCATTTAGTTGTGAAAAAAATATATATTATAAATTTTATAAGCATATATATGGGTTGGAAACTTTATAGATGGCACTAAATGAAAATATACCCATTTTCCAATTAATTTCAACTTAATCTAAATATTTTTTTCAAAAACACGAAAAGGATTTTTAAGTATATTAAATATTTTGGTTAATATAATTAACAATTTGAATAATAGGAAATTGAGGATTGTTCGGTTTGTAAGGTTTGTAACCTAGTACTTTCGAGTTTAAACTCCAATGCTTACCATCGCGCCTATGACTCGCTTTAAGAAATGACGAAGTACAGGTACATTTACTGCGTACTTCTTTACTTGTTCTGTTTTTTGTGGCAACTACGAAAAAAACTGGTTATTCGTATAAGTTCTTAACTCGTCCAGAAGTGCAGAAACGACTGTTTACATAATCGAGAATTAAATCCCCATAAAATACGTTTATGGGGATTTAATTTAAGTGCGCACGTTAAAAAACTAAAAATGAAACGTAAAAGAGAACCACTACAACACGCTCGAATAGAACACGAGAATAGCAGGATCCAACGCGAGACTTAGCTCTTAATCAAGATGACGCGCAGAAACAGCATTTGGTTCATTCGAGTAGATATAACTTTCTAATACCGTTCACTATGTTTTTGTATTTTGATTTTCTCCAAAGAATAAACTTTCTCCGTCCGCTCTCGCTGGCGCCTGAAGCGCCAGCATATGTGACATGTGCTTCTCGTCTTCTTAATCAAATCAAGTCACCTACAACATACTGACAGATCATATTTAAATAATCTTTCTACGAATCAGTCGCTGATGAGCGCGATCAGTATACTCTAATTTTTTTTGTTATTATATTTTTCCATCGCGCTTTACTATGAGATCTATGTAGATCTGCTTGAAGTCAAACTAGATAACTTGTAAACATTGATAGCTCCAGGATCTATTTAGTTACAGTCATCCGGTGGAGCCAATTAAACTCATTATGTCTTAAGCAACAATGCAATTGCTTCGCAAAAAATAAATAATTTTACGTTGTGCAGGTCCGGAAGAGTTTAGGAGATGTCCAGTTAATACCATGATCTAAGATGTTTAGCTTTCATATATATCTTATATAATAAAAGCTAATAACTTATAAAATTCAAATTAATTTATATCTGAATTCTACAAGCTATCTAGTTTTCATTAGATTTTCTATGTGGCGGGGTAAAATTTGTATTATTAGGGAGGAAGGTTAACTTACAGGCTCGTTAGAATCTTATAACATGGATACTAATTTCGTTAAAAGTGCCATATATGGATGAAGAAAAATAACCTAAGTTTTTTGTATTTTATTTTCATCAAAACTCCATTTTTTTATTGAACGAGAATGTTCAAACCTTAAACTTGAGACGAATGCATATAAATACTACACGCGCCATGTTTTTAGAATCAAAATTATCCAAACTGACCATGCCTTTGTTCTTTCAATTTTATAATACCGGTTTAGTTGCTTAATTTAAAAAAAAAACACTTCTAAGTGGTCAAATTTTGTAATTGAACTTTACCAATAAACCGTTGAACTCGTTTAAAAATAAACCGTTGAATATTTTTACGCAAGCATAATGGTTTAAATGCTTAACTCAAATCATTACCGCTCATTATGCAAATAGGCTTTATACACGACGATGAACGGTGACGGTGCTAGTTTCCCATAGACCAAATAAGCCATTCTTGTGCCAAACCTTACACACCAAACAAATATTTTCTCTTATGACGATAAAATTATCATGATTAAGAAGATAAATATTACGATATGCAATAAGGTCGTATATTTCCAAGCGTTTATTTTAACAAGTGCCCAGTTATTTTTTAAATCATATAAACGGTGCTTGTCGACAGCTATTCGGATGTAATGTGAAAGTTAAATGTGGGCCATAATCTTACGCGTATATGTGTGTTCTATGATCTCAAATGAATTTGATATTTTCCGTCCGTAATAAACTGATAGAAAAGAGTTATTTGAAATCTAGCTATGTATTCATATTTGCTTTCTTGGACAAATGGTAATATATTTTTACATAATGTATCTTCTTTTCATACTTCATGAATAAACACACTTATTTATACCACTCTCTTCATTCATTTACACTTTATCGTACTTCATGAATAAACAAACTCATCCTACTGTTTCAATACCAGATTATCATAATCAAACAAACGGTTTACACAAACGTTTTACATCCCAAATCAACAAACTTTGTTCATCAATATTCATACACAAGTAGATCTTTTTAGGCTTATTTCACAGTATTAGGACACATTTTATTTCAAAATCGATTCGATTTTCGCATCTGATACAGGCGAAACGATCGCAGGTGCCGGCCAACACTTGTCAGTATCAACTTAGCGTTTTCTCAGTATAATTAAACACTCGAATCGAATTTTCCCTGCGGAAAAATAAAATTTAAAATGACAATGTAGACGCGTTCTTACACCTTATAGCAACACTAACTATTTAGCTAAACGATCACAAGTGTCACAAAACATTTATTCAACATCGATCCGCATATGGAGAAATAAAATATTAACGAAACGCTTGTAGATGTAATCAAACATTTTCCAGCATGGAATTGTATTTCTTCCGTGCAAAAATACAATGTTGTATGACAATTTATAAGCATTCTTACACATTTCACTTTGATAACCTACATTTTCGCAGCCGATTATTGGTTGGCACAAATATAATATTCGATCAACTGACGACGACTATTTATAAAACTCATTGCATTGTACCCAAAGTATTATTAAAATATATATTTATTCAACATCGATCCGCATATGGAAAAATAAAATATTAACGAAACGCTTGTAAATGTAATCAAACATTTTCCAGCATCGAATTGTATTTACTCCGTGCAAAAATACAATGTTGTATGACAATTTATAAGCATCTTACACATTTCACTTTGATAACCTACATTTTCGCAGCCGATTATTACCTACGGTACGCTTAAATGGTAATCAAAATGTAGCAGCAAAATGAGTGCCAAAGTTGCGATATTTATTTAGAATTTTATCCAAAATTGCAGCGTGCATTACCAAGTATTAATCAGACAGCCTCATCTACTTCTTTCTGAGACTAGCACATTCCCGTCCTGTATCTGTAACTCAGTAAATAGTCCAATAGCAAACAATTTTTTTTTTAAATAATTTTAAATCTAAGATTTTATTATTTATTTGTTTATTTACATACAATTACAGAAACGTTACAGTTTATACATAACGATAACTTTTATATACATACAATTACAGAAACGTTACAGTTTATACATAACGATAACTTTTATTAACATACTATTACAGAAACTTTACAGTTTATATTTGTCATAGATGTGTCATCGTTATACACGTTCAAGAAATTTAACTTACTCGTCACAAGCAAATCACATTCTGTTGCGACCGCGATCCTATAATAGAGGATTCCTATATAATTAAGTTCTAAATATCGGTATAATAACTGAAAGCAGAAAGTTGCTAGATACGAAGAACGACAGTCTTAAAAATCACGGCAACAAACAATTAGCATAAGATACGAAATTTCAATTAATGATGGAAAAATAAGAAGCGAACCGTATCTACCGAGTTACAGAGAATCCAGACATATCCGGGGGAAAATGTGTAGGAAGTAGAAAAGGGAAGTGACCATACCGTCTCGTGTACAAAGTCTTTAGGATACGTTCCATCATCAGAATCAATTTATCTAAATAAGAGCGAGTAGGTAACAAAATGTACCAATCCTCTACTATTAAAACCTACAGTGTAAATCGCATAAGTGCGTCTCGTTAGAGTAGAAATCATATTAGGCAAGAAGACAATGTCACCTCGTCCACTAAAGCAAAAAAAACTGGTTAAAACGAGAAATATGCACAAGTAATTGAAACACGTCGCTAGTTTGCATAATGCCATTCGCTTCTTTAAAAGAGTGTCATATAAAAAATTATAACAAGTATAATAAGAATACATACTTCCACCAGAAAGGTTGGAAGCACTAGGTATATTTAATAGATTTCGGTAACATTTTAAAATTTCGTATTGCTTTTTTTAAATATAACAATAAATAATATAGAATAGAATGGTAATTAAAAAATATAATCATATTAAATATTTTTCTTTTTAACAATCTCCGATCATCACAAATTATTTCATCAATGTGATATGATGAGGATGAGGAATGAAATGTGATGTCATAGAGGAAAGAATCTACATCCACGGGTGGTGCAGTTTCTGGGCATTATTTTTCAGTTTTCTTAAATTATCTTTTGCAATTTGATGCCAAGTCTCTTCTCAATATTGCTGTAAATGTCCAAATGTTGCGGTAGACCTTTCTTAGCTCTTCTATTGATGTCAGCAAATGATTGATAGGGGACCGGTCTAATGATCGTGGAAGCCAAATCATAATTTCCAAACTCAACGCTTTCATTGGCTTCCATAATGATTATATACATTGTTGCCAAGTATTTTGTGTAATTATCTTGTTCGGATACAAATATTTCTTTTACAGGACGACTTCTCAATGGTAAATCATGGCTCCTTAAAATTTTCAAATATACTTTCCTCATTATACAGTTAACTTCAACCAGGACTTTTAGAGTTGTTCCAGCAAAATAACTCTAAACCACGGCATTACCTTATTCACATTGCCTAGTCTGTATTAATTTTTTTATGATATCTGTAGCGAAAAAACTCTCATAATCCACATATTTCAAATTTTTATTTGTCAACCTATAAAATTGTAAATGTATTGTTTTATATATTGGTCGCAATAATGGATTCTTAACCATTACATACCCACACATGTCAAAAGATAAAAGGTAAGTAAGTGTCAGATGATTAAGTTCTAAGATAATCAAGTCCCAGATTCTTGTTCCTCATTAATGTACTGTGAACGCTACTTAAAGAAACATCAAGTTTTTCATTCCTCCTCAAAATAGCTACCATTTTTAAAACGACACTTAGATACTGTATTTCAACTGATAATTTTTTACTGTTCCCTATTTTATATTAAAAAATTGGTTTATTTCGATGCTTTCACATACTTTATCAACATGTAAATATCCACTGCTGGGTATGGAACTTTCTCAGGGTCCTCCACCACACACTCCGCCTTCTGCATCCATCCTTTCCTAAATCTGCATATATCAACAGAAAGATGCAGGGCATTTATCAACTTGCATTTACATTTTGCTCATTAAACTCAAGAAGTGACGGCGTTAGCATTAGCATTTTATATTAAGACTCTGTTTATCGCAAACTTAACATATTGTTAATATACGCAAATTCAATTCAAGAGAGCAACATGTGGAGAACTCTTTACAACTATGAATTCTACAGAAAATATGACAAATACGGCGGAACCGATATTGTGAGAACCATAAAAGTATGACGTATTAGGTTGCTTGGACATCTTTACAGATATGCTGATATTTTTCCTGCCAAAAAGTGACTTTTTCGAAGATTGAGGGCACTAGGCGAAAAGGACGACCACCAACACGTTGGCTAGATGACATTGAAAAGGACCTCCGATTAATAGGAGTCAACCGGTGGAGGGCTATCGCTTCAGACAGGGTCAGGTGGAGGAGGATCAGCGAGTCAGCCTTGGACTCCAGAGGGCTGTTGTGCTTTTGATGACGATCATGATAACAAACTGGAATTATATCAAATAATATGCGATTGATTATCTGCATGATACGGATTTAAATCGCTTGAGTTTAAATTCAAAGTATTCAACAGCAAGTTTTGATATATCATCTACACCACACGCCCATGTCAAATGAGGATCCTTAATTCCGCAAGAATTAAGTAGTTCAGAAAGATGTTTGAAACGTTAACTTTGATTGTTACTTATGCAGAAATAGCCATAAAAAAGTTATCTAATATATGTGGTCTGAATATTCTTTTTGTCATTATTTGTTTTACTTTCAAGACCATACTGATTGAGTCCCCTTCTGACGTAGCCCGATAACATGCTACCCAGATAGCAAGTTACCCAGACAAATATACGCAAAAGTTTCGTCTAAATCGGATAAATATTTGAAATTCTCCAGGTTATCGACCGCAATAAAAATAGTTTAGATTAATTAAGAAATGAAACACTTAAATACAAATGATACAAATACTTAATACAAATTACTTTCTAAATTAATTGACTGATAATACAACGTTAACCATTTATGTAATCACAAATAGATTAATCATTTCATATTTAATTATTAAACTGTAACTAATTTATAAATAATTATGTACAATACGGATTTTAATTCAAACGAACAGTTTGGTTTATCATAGATCATAACAATCCGAAATATTTTTTTCTTTGTGTATTTTACTAACGTCATATACCAGTTACAATGTCGTCTTACACGTCATTAAGGCATACTTTTTTGGGGCAAGGCACGGACGATGATATACTTCGAGTACTAATGGGACAAGGTCATCTATATTGAATACTAGCTTTAACGACAGCCCTGCTCGCTTGCAAATTGTGATGTTGAAGTTAAGTGACAGAATACTTTCCCCTCCCACGATCCCGGGATACTGTTGTCTTATGCATGCACTCTCATATAGACTACGGTTCTGATATATTAACACTTTAGCACTGACATGTCTTCTATTCCGTCTCCCTCGCAAGTAATACACTAAAATAAACCTATAGACTATGTATTTTTTCCCTGTTTAATTTATATTGGAAATAATTTAAATTATAAAAACCCTTGATCGTTTGTTCCGTTTTATGGTTAAGAGTTATATAGACAGAAAGTAATTATGTAGGTAATATTACGAATCATCCGTTTCGTGTAGCAAACACTTCCACTAATCAAAGTTCAAAGTACAAATACATCAATATTGATAAATAACCTATAATTTTATTTACTAAAATTAATATTTTAGACAAAAATATTAATTTCTGTTAAAAATATTCGGGAAAGTTTAACCTTTTGTGCTGAAGACCAAAGTCATTACAAATTGAGAAAGTATGGGTTAACTGATTAATTTTCCTCAGTCTACTGATAAAGTATGTGAAACAAAAGTGTTAATCCTTGCAATTGAAAGTCCATGGAATAAAAAGAATAACAAACAAACGTTACGTTACACATACTTTGTGCCACTGTAGTAAATTACATTATTAATAATTTAATCAAATACATATGAGCAAACAAAATTAAAATTCTGAAACGTGAAATATATATTTTATAAGAATGCGATAATATAATCGTTTCACAATAGGCCGAGTATTCACCGGCCGCATTATGAGCAGAAGCGCGTCATTACTCTACTGAGAAATCGTATGTAAAGCCGACGCCACATTCGCCGCAAAATGGCAGTGCGATTTATAGCGCAAAGAATAATGACCCTCCACATTCATGATTTTCGCAGAGCCGCGCAAAACTTAGAGCGAAACGGACGTCAGAGACCCTGCCTCACACTATGTGTTGTGGATTTTACAATATTTTGTATCTCTTGTTTTTTACACTTAATCATACATCAATAAAAAATAAAACATAATTGCATAGACAAAACAATATAGGTTTGTAAATTTTACTAAGAGGCAAGTTTCGAAATTATTCTTGTCTGTTTAGTAGCTAGACCCCAATGAATTTTTTCCATTAGTTTACATATTGAAATAGTCATTAAACTGGTAATACATTGCGGTTTTCGTTCTACAACATTTCTGGTTCTGCTTGATAATGTACCAGGAATTGCAGTTCCAGCTCGTCTGTCCGCATACTCGACCGTTGAGATGACATTTTTGAACTGAGTCGTGAATGCGAATGCTTTTAAGTTTGCGCTGAGTGGACTCCATATCGCGGGACAAAAAATCGAATCGAAACCTGAAAAAAAAACGCGAAAACCACATTTTTCAAGAGTCTTTCTGGCTTGAGTGTGGAACGGGCTTAATGGGAAAATGGAATCATCGACTACGTAATCAGCGCGTCTCCGGTATACCTCAATGACGCATTCGGCATCATATTAATTGAGATAAACTCATTTAAATATTCACTAACGACGTGCGTAATAATTAACTAGTCATACCATTGATACCGTCAAAAAAGTATTATTGCAGTATAGTAATTTACACTATGTATGTATATCACTAACACGATAAAGAACTAAGGCATATTGGTTGATCGAAATCTTAGTCGGTTGTTAAGTGTACTGTGGACGGGAAATTCTAAAACGCTCTCCAACCGTTCGTTCACATTAAAACTGTTTTATTACCTTGACTTTGATATGCTATTTACACAGATTTTACCGCACAATTGTTTAACAAATTAGAAAACCTTCAAAATTTGTGTATCATTTACATATTTCGCCTCAATTTTATCACTACCACGATAAAGAACTAAGACATATTGGTTGATCGAAATCTTAGTCGGTTGTTAAGTGTACTGTGGACGGGAAATTCTAAAACGCTCTCCAACCGTTCGTTCACATTAAAACTGTTTTATTACCTTGATTTTGATATGCTATTTACACAGATTTTACCGCGCAATTGTTTAACAAATTAGAAAACCTTCAAAATTTGTGTATCATTTACATATTTCGCCTCAATTTATTGAGGTTTATATTACATTTCGATATTTTTTTTACTATTTTAAGCAATCCACACAGATATTATTTCTGTAACGTGTTTGAGGACTTATTTGATCCAATCTGACTATCTGAATAATGGTGATCTTCCATTCTAGTGAAATCCGACAAAAGTTATGGAGTTAACAGCTAACGTAACATACGCTATGTAACTTGTTTACTCTTAGTAAGAATATTTGGCTAGAAGTTGGAATGACCAGAAACTATCGTACTTTTTGTTCAATACCGTTATTAATATAAATCATAGAGCTGGTAAAAGGAAACTTTAACCATTTTAAGTTCATCACTTTTGGTTAAAATAAAAATTCCTAAAATTATTAAATAAAAAGGTTAATATCGAAATTTAAATAACCGGATGCAGATAATGATTAAAATTATTAGGATATAATATTGTTATATTTTACTGTTTGTTCTCTGGAATGTGATGTTCAGATATATTTCATCCGTGGCTACTACTGGGATTCAAAATTGCCTTTCAGCGTTTCGTACTGACTTCAATGAAAAATGATCACCACTTATAGACCGTCTGTCTGTTTGATTGGCTGTTACAGTTTTCCAGGATCAGAATTGTTTAACCAAAAACTTGAAATTTTATATATTTATAATTTATATATATTTGGCCCGATACTTTTCACACAAGAAAAAACAATTTTTTTTTAAATGTTTGATGAATTAATATTTTTTGGTAGGTGTATAATATTTTAATACTCTGCTGTGGGGGGAGGGGGGCGTATAATGACAATTAATAATTTATATAATTCCAAAATAAAACTTAAGAAATAATTTAGTGAGTTTCTATAGATAAAAGACGTAAAACCATGAAAAATGTTTGTTCGTCCATGCATCCCTTTGAAAATAAACATGCGTTACTTCAAACCTTAGAAAGTATCAATCGGAAAAATCGGAAAAAATCCTGAATATGTAAAACACCCCTAAGATGAAAGAAAATCTATTAGAAATCTTCAAAATTTTACTAATTTCCATAATCATTGTAAAATATGATTTCTTTCTAAAAGGTTGCTTGTGATAAGATATTTTTCGGAGTATTGACTAATCAAATACCGAGAACTGTGATATAATAATCGTCATATGATCACAAGCTTATCTTTCTTTTAAATAACAACAATAGCCTCATGGAACTCTTTGCTATTCCTGTACCGGTATTAATTAAAAGATAATAATAGTATAATACTCCATTTCAGACAGGACACAATTTTATTAGGCGTTTTATCAGGACATCTCCTTACGCATTTAGTCCGTATTTCGTTTAAAATTGTATTTCCTATTTCATTGGGTTTAAAATTACGTAGACTTTTTCCCAAGTGTAATCGTTTAAGCAATGGCAAATTTTATTTGATACGTCCCAAGTGTTACCAACATACACACAGTACCTAAAGGCTGATCCGTAATTGGTCTGAACGTCGCACGTCATCTTTTATGATTGTTTTACAGAATATGTGTCATTCGTCCACTGAAATATTTAATTCCTAATGACTTAAAGTTTATTTTTCGAGGTCCATTGAAAACATCAATTATCACGATCTCACTATCATCAGTAATCTTCGTTTATTCGCCTCTTTAGTTAGCAACAGAAAATAATTTATATTTTTTGTCGATTGTATATGGGACTCATAAGCAAATCTTCAAATTTGAGCAAGATAATTTGCGAAATCGCTGGGGAGGAACACGGTATTTTCATGGAAGGCGTAATTGACGAGGACTTGAATCCCGAGTTAAATAATGCATTATTATTGTAGCATCAGGGCTACTTGTTACATCAGAGGGAGTTAATCTTTGCATAAGATCCTGTGATATCAATAATGTATACATTGGTGCATACAAGAAAAGAAACTTTAAACACTTTTTGATCCAATGAAGGCTATATGCTACAATACACGTTAGCAAACATGCAATTGTTTTGGAATTGTTTGGACTGCTACGTCCGCGTGGTCACCAGTGCAGCGCTCTCTCACTCCAATGTCCGTCGACGGGACTCGAGCCACATGCCCTGCCCAACTTCATTTGAGTTTAAATACAAGCGAGTTTGGCTGGGTCGGAAACTTGGTGTTTTCTTTCTAATATCGATGGCGATCACTTATTTTTATAACTAACATGCTTTTCTCGATTCCTCTTTGAAATAACTGTATCATAATTATAACATGCTCAGTAAATGTCCACGCTTGACATCCATACAAAAGTGTTGAAGGATTGTTGATTCCATGGCTTTCTTCTTGAGATTTACGTGAGACCGTCGCAGGACCAACCTGGACCAGACTAGCGACCCTATTGGAGGACAAACCCTATTGGAGGACGATGAAAGAGCCCTTTCCTCGTAAATGGCTACACCCGAATAACATTAATTTGAAATAAGTTTTTTTTTATTTTCAAGTTCACTTTTTAGGTATACTGATAATTATACTCGGTTTTAAATTTAACTTATGTATCCAACTACAAATAACGATATTTTGAAATAGTTACTTTGTATTCATATTTAAAATATAATTAGAATTTTGTCTTAATATATTTATTGCTTGAGACTTGAATTTCTTTTGTTCTTAAATTATGTTTAAATTGTTTAATTATATATTTTCTGTTGAGTTATATTCTAATAATAAGATTAATTATAAAATAAAGTGAAGTCTAATATATTGCATACGTGTATATTCTAAAATAGTCTACTTAAGACGTTTCATATGGGACATTACACTAAGAGTATTTGGGGATTAGCGTTTAAGTATAAAGCAGACAAACGAACAAACTAGTTTTGTTAATTACTTTTTACATTTGGCTTACCACTAAAAATCGCCACTTACGACGCCACACTGAGAGAAACTCTAATAATCCAAACATTAAACTGAATATAACTGTGCCAACGAAAGTTTCAACACAATCCAGACTATAGCCACAATCCAAGTCTCCATCAAGTAATGGCATGTCTTAAAATAACATTGAATATTGGTTTCAAATATTTGCACGACCGCTACAATGCAGCAGCGAGCTGACACCTAGTAACAAACCAACCAATAATATGTACGTACGTTTGTACGTATAACGACTATATACACAAACCCTGTTTAACTCGATCTTGCATCACAAATTAATTCGTAAGCTAAATTACTTCTTAATTAGGTAGTCATTAGCAGCAGTAGTAACTTGTTAAACTAAAAAGAAATTAATTTGCTGTTAGTTATTGCTTAATTAACCTTTAGTACATATAACATTATAGAGTAGTGACTCCCGCTCCTGAGAAAAAACGCAGTATAAAGGAGATCTAAAAGTCCGCCAATTCGTCATCGTGAAATGTCTTTTCCTTTGGATCCTTTTCCAAATTTAGGAACAAATAAAAATTATTTGTAGTCTGTCATCAAAATTCCTTCCGGAAGCAAAAAATTGTAACCATCTACTTTCCGATACCTTAAACTTCTAAGAAGTGAGGTACTCTTTTGATGGACAAAGCCAAGTTTCAGTCCAAGTCCCATAATTTCCAAAATAAGCACAGGATTCTCGCTACAAGGCTCCAAAATGTGTTTTGATACTTCGCTATTGCTTCTGAGGTGGCACAATAAACATTCTCGGCACCCAACCTTGTACTGATTTTTACACACTAAGATGATCGTGTAGAACCTTTAAAATGGTGAGATCTCGTAGACATACTAAAGCAGAAAGTTATTCTTTCTTTAGACAGATTTCTTTCCACGCTAATTTTTAGACTTTTGCGTTAGTCATTAACGTAATGGCTTCAACTGGCCGTCCTGGTCGGGAGTCATCTTCAATTGATTCGTTGGATTGAAGATACCTCCCATGCAACGGTTGAAAAGAACTTGCTACTTATAAATCATGGACGAAGACATTTATCCTCATAAACTGCTCCCAAAACAGTCATTATAGTTTAAGGAGTTTTTTTTAACATTTACGTATAGCTCTAACGAGTCAATGAAAAGAGGGCGCAATTAGTTATTAAAGGAGAGCCCTTACTCTTCATTTCGGGAACTTTTGAATGTCTCAGCTTTGATATTGAAATTTGTATGTGAATATGAACGAAATAATAGAAAATTTCTTTAAATGCGTCCTCACAGAAGAGAAGGTGCCTTCAATTTTTAAATAATACTTATCGTCGTAATACTATACGTCCAAGACATAATAACAATTTCTGACTATAAAAGAGATTCTTTACACAATAATTAAGTCCGTGAGAGAAAAAAATGCTCTGGAACAACTGCTGTTCACATGCAGTAAATTTTTATACGGCTATTATTATTGTTTGTTCCATCTACACGATATCAGAGATATAGCAAGTTAATTATTCCATATTTTATGTATGTTCCTTGTTGGCCGGTATATTCTAGCCTGTTCTTTGCTTTAGTACATGCGTATAGTCAACGCTCTATGTTATATATATATATATATATATATATATATATATATATATATATATATATATATTTATATATATATATTCTGATTCCATCACGAAATAAGAAGGTGATGGCAAGAAATTAGCTATCAAGGACAAATCAGTACAGAGACCACTTAAATTTGAAACCAGTTCTCATCAATGATCGTGAGCCGCCCGTTTGCAATATTGTAAAGACTTTCCTATGTAATAAACAGCATGTGTTTGAACAAGTAGAGTTCGTGTTTTTTTTTATTTTGTACAAATGTTTGCCGCAACTTCGGTCACTCGAAAAGTTGAATCGCGTACATAATTTAAACAGGTGTGTATCATTTAGAAAATTAGCTATATAAATTTGCATACTGGGAATATATTGTCGTCTTTATAAAACATTTTAAAGCCTTTCATATCGTCGCACTAATCTGGTTTATACCGCAAACGTCAGTACTAAATTGGAAGCAAACGCGATAGGAAAAACATCTTCAATGCAAAAATTTTTTTTAAGAAATAAATTAAATTTTTTTTAATTTGTGAAACAGCCGTTTTCCCTTAATTTTAATTTACTTTATTATAAGGCCATTCGACCTCGACGTATACTGTATCTAAAGTGGCTTTTAATTTCTTAATATCTTCGGCGGTTCCTCCTCATTTTGCTGTTTCTCCTTTTTTATTCCTATAGGTAATAAAAGAAAGGTTAATCCAATCTAGAACAGAAAAATAGAAAAATTGATTAAAAAACAAGCAAGTTCTGACCTTCTGAATTTAATGGCGGGGTTAAAGTGCAAATATCTCCCTGTCTCATTCGATCTGGAAGAATAGCATGAGCGCTACTGAAAGTTACGTCACAATTTAGTATTGACGTCCCCCTTTCCTAAACGCCGAGTTTAACCCTTTATGACTGATTTTTAAGATTACTTAAAATCTTAACTTTTACGTTGTCAACTTGTCCTCAAAATTGATTTATGGAAAATAAGACAAACTGATAATCAATGATCTTAAAGACATGAGATGATCTGGAATAATGGGAGTGATATTTAATGGTATTATTTACTTATTGTTAGAAATCTTTACAGTTACACTGTGAATAAATGTTTTAATGGTGATAATGCAATAAGTTCATGATGAATACAATAACCTATATATTCAATGACACTGTAATACATAATGACGACACATTTTAAGAAATTAATTTTGACACATTCTAAACAAATAACACCTAGTGGAAACGCGATCACGCAACTGACCAGCAGTTAAATTGCACGGGAACATGGGGAATTCCCATACAACATAAGGAGATATGCCCAGGCGGCCCGGATTTATGCCGATTGCTGTTAAGCGGAATTCTCGGAAATGTTATCATGTTATGCCATTTGGTAACTGTGAAAGTAACTAACTTGACTTATAAATTATAGCTGTCAAGCTAGTCAATCAGCATATTTTGATTTCGTTTTGTTTGTATTTGCCTCTCGTAATATGGCTACCCAGAAACAATTTATTCATTCGTAGTTATGTTGTTAGTTCAAACTTGGTTCCAATGCACTGGAGCCATATCTAGCCATATCAATTGTATAGCACTTGAAGAAGGTCAGGAAAAGAAAGTTCCATTCGAAATTGGTTATTAAAAAAATGAAAACCTTCAGGCGATCAAAACCTCGAAAATGCACCCAAATCTGGAAAATTATTGTCACTAAATGAAACAGATGTGAAGAGTGCAATCGATACCAATTCGCAGATGTAGAAGAACTTTCCGTTACATTAAATCTAATAGAGAAAACTGTAAGATTACGATTGCATCGGCTGGGAAAAGGCGTGGAAGTTAATTAAGCAATAATTAGACTAATTTGCACTGTTCAGATCACTCAATTCAAAGTGAAGGCTCTTTTGACTGTGTTTTAACATGTGACAGAAAATGGATCATTTGCTTGAGGTGTAAACGCTCTCATAATTGTTTATCGTTAAATGACTGCCACAAAATACCAATACCGCTGATACCAGGAAAAACTTTATATTATGTATGGTGGACTTTCAAAGGACGTTATGAATATGAAAGTTGGAGAACCCATCGCTGCTTATATTTGCTGTAACCAAATGGACGTGTTAAGGTGAAATTGATGCGAAAACATTTGCATTGGTAAACAGAAATAAAGTTATGTTGTTATTGAATATATTTGGCGTTAATTTTGGAGAAATTCATTATTCACAATTAAATGAAACTACGTGATGTAGTATTATTTCTAATTTATTTAAGTTCTTTACCACGACATAGGTTTCTTTAAAAAAAAAAGAAAATCTTTGCTAATAGCCCACCTGAAGATGTAATACTATAAAACCTAGGTCGTGGTAAAGAACTTAAAGACAGTAGAAGTAATACTACATCACGTAGTTTCATTTAATTGTGAGTTATATTGTTACACGGCAATGCCAATCCTCAAGTGGCAAGTATAACGCTCAAGAGAATGCGATTAGGTTGGATGATCATTCCCCATCTGCCATACTAGACTGATCTGTCCTCAACTGATTTCCACTTATTTCTTAATCTAGATAACCATGTGAGCAACAAACAGTTCAGAAGTGAGTTGAACTAAAAGACTTTACTTTGTCATTAAAACAAATGACAAGGTTTTTAATCACAAGGATCGATCCTTAGTCGAAACAAAGTTTTATAAAAAAAACTGGCATTTATAATTATTTTTTCTTTGTTTACTTTTTCCAAGTCATCTTTATAAATAATGAAGCAATTTTAATATGCACGTAGAACTACAAATTAGTGAGAGATTCAATTGAAAATACAATAACATATACTCATATGAAATTAATAAACTGTGCGGTGACGCTACAAAAAAAAAGCTGTATGTTTTTTCAACTTTATTTTATAATTGTACTTTATATATGTTTTTTGTATTTTATAATTTTTTATAATTAAAACTTTGCTTTAAACGATCTGTTAATTTTACAGCGAATATCGCATATAGCCTGGAAGTGGATATTTAATTATGATAGTTTCTTTAATTTTAATCAAATAAAAAAAGAAAATCATAAAATGTTTCATATTTTAACTAATAAATTCAGTTTGAAATCAAAGTACTGACCTTTAATTTTTCTTTTCGATAACGGCAAAAACATTCCGACCCTATAAAATAAAGAACGCTCTTTTGGAAAAGCAATTAGGAGCGAAATTGTAAATAATTATTACGCCACTATTAATGTGTAGATGCGAATATTGAACAACGCCAAAAAGGACGAAGGAACCTACGTAAAAATTTAAGTCACTGTGTACATATCCAATGAGAATGACATTGTCAAAGAAAGGATTTGTACAGTTGGATCGTGAGTGTATTAAAAAAAATGTTTAAAATAAGATTCTCTTTTGGTATGTTAGACTATCTGTTGTCAATGGTTTAAAAAAAGACATTTAGTTAAATGATGAAAGCATAGATAATAGTTTCAACACCTATAGATGACGCTATTTAAATAAAAGTTGCATAAGCCAAAATTTTATGAGAATGTTTTTCTTTTCTCTTCTTCTTGTCTTTTACCGGCTAATTCTACTTTTTTTGCCTGTTTTAGCTTACATAACTAATTTCTAAAACAAAGATAAAAACAATTAATAGATTGACTTTTAAGTGTCAAAAGAAATCACGAATATCATCTATATTCCACTACCATATTGCAGAAATATTTCAATGACAAATCTCAATGACGCATTTACCCAAATGAAGACGAAACTGCGTAGTATCCAAATGACTATCACATAATTACTGACTGTATTTTCCACCCCTCTCTAGGTCATCGAATCAATTATTCGGCCCCACCCCGAGATCTGCGAGGGTGTGAGGGATACCTTGATCTATTTACTTAATTTGAGTTTATTTTTAGATAACACACTGCCCCTAATAATCAATAGACGTCATCAATAAATTTCCACGAGAGCTTGTAATTTTCTATATAGGGCTCATCTGTCAAATGGTTATTTTTAGAAAGGTTCTTTTATAGGTTATTTATTGATGGTAATTAAAACGATTATTGGTGCCAATTTGCTATATTGGTGCCAGCCTTCGGTGCCAATCGTGTCAAGCTATATTTTGGCGTGATAAAGTAAATAATATCGTATTTAAGTAACATTAGCTTCGGTTTACGTTGGTAAGTTTTAATAACTGTACGGGTAAATATGTCGTTTTATTATGGATTTAATTATTACTGTTATTTTGAATGTTCCGTTCCGTCTTTTGTAAGAACACGAATTAGGAAACATACCAAAAATAGTATTCCTAAGTATTCTGTTTTTGAAATTGACATCTGGATCAGAAATATTAATTATATTTATCTATGAAGAAGAAAACGACCCTAATCGATTATTTCAGTGTAGACTCAAATAACTATTTTACAAAAAGATTTCTATTTTCCGCCCTTTTGGAAGAACACGAATTAGGAAACATCCTAAAAATAGTATTCCTGAGTATTCTGTTTTTGAAATTGACATCTGGATCAGAACTATTAATTATATTTGTCTATGAAGAAGAAAATGACTCTAATCGATTATTTCAGTGTAGACTTAAATAACTATTTTAAAAAAAGATTTCTGTTTTCCGCCCTTCGAAATTTTCTTTTTTCTTCTACATTATTTAGAAGTAAAGTTTGTAAAAAAAAACAATCAGAGGTACGTTTGGGCATTGAGTTTGTTTACTTAACCAGGGCTGTGAGAAACTGATTTAATAGAAAGAAATACATTAAATACTTTCGCGTTTTCTACGCCTTTATTTTACAGTTTTATCACTCTAACTTATTTATTTATTTATCACCTTTTATGCATAGTACATATGGCGGACTTATTGCTATATGAGCAATCTCTTCCAATCAACCATAAGAATTGGTGTTAAAATTTAGTCGATAGACTATAAGAGATTTTACAACAAAAATTCTTTATAGTAGACAGATTCTTTATCTAGATATTTATAGACTAATTCTTTATAGTAGACAGATTCTTTATCTAGACATTTATAAACTATTCTTTATAGTAGACAGATTGTACAAAAATACGAAAGTATAAGTAATACTTGACATGGCGTATAAAATATTTCAAGGATGTGGACGGACAAATAGCGACACAGACAACGAAATGGATCATTAGGGTTTCCGTAACAGCAGACTGCCGATAAAAGAAAACGGAAAAACAATAGGGACAACAATCCCTCTCTATTCTTTTTTTTGACAATCAATTTCCACATTTTTGGCAAAACAGAACTGAATAGAAAAAAAATATCTTGCTTCAATTGTATTTTGGTAATACTTCATACGAAATCAATGTTTCCTTTTTTTGTCGTTGATTTTTAACAAACGTTCAGTGAAAACCGTGAAAATTTTAATTTTTTAAGAAAGTTTGTTTGATTTGTTGTAATAATTAACCTTTGTACATTAATTTAAAAAAAAAACAAACAATTAATGACAGCGGGTCAAACTGTTTTTCTCTTAAGCTATTTATTTTGGTAATTTTAATTGATAAGGGGATTGGTGAGGAAACATTAAGTGACTAACAGGGAGAAGGCACTATCTACGAAATTTAGTGCCATATATTTTTTTAATATTTTGATAGGGTACACTGAAGGTAGGTATTTCTGAAAATATAAGCACGCACTAGCAAGCCAATAAATAGAAATAGTCTCAGAATGTCTTATACAAGCGTATATCTAAAAATGGCACATATGGCTGACCAGACAATCAGTCGGGTGATAACGACCGAATGGTAACCACTGAAATTTTGTTAATAGAAATTAAAAAAATATTTATTCTCTCTTAAAATATAGAAAAAAACGTTGGAAATAATTAGATTCATCACGGAAAACATAACGGTAGTAATGTTGCTATTGCTACCAACTTGTCTATGTTCCGGTTTTATTGGATATACGTACGTCTGTGGATCATAACTTTTTGGATATTTTTAACAATATTTTCTAAAACATTCTATATACAATTCTGGAAAATATTACTTTGAAATTCTTATAATTTGCTTTTCAGTCAATACTCGACACGACAGGATATTTTAAACACATTCTATTCCTTAATTTGTCACCTTCACATAAATATTTTTGAGTTTTATATTTTGGATTATACGCAGGTTACTATATTTTATCACTTCTCCAAATTACAAGTTCGTACATCACTTTCTTAGAAAAAAATGGCTGTAACAAACGCACACAGAAGTTATCTTATAAAGGTTCCTTTTCATTCTTTTAAGGTACAAAATCCTAAAAAATCAAATTATTAGCTAGTTTCCTCCCATTTAACCCAAGATCAAAAGTCAAAGTAATGATGATCAGCCCACATAATCACTGCAAATTGGCTTAGCAACTCAATTCAATCAGGCATTTGAGGGACCTGTTTTGAATAGCCATATTCCATTTATCCAGTCTATCGTCCACAATAACACATTCAGCTGTATGCCCTTAATCTGCACCACAATTGCCACAAGTATTTGGCAACAACAGCTCTGTTTGATACATTCGTTTTATAATTGTGGGAAGTTAATAGAGAAGCGATTGCATTAAATTATAAACAATGCACAGGATAAATCAAATATTACTATAATTAATAACTTTATATCTTAAAACTAGTCCAAATTTCAATAATAAATTAAATACCATTACAGCCATAATTACAATAAATTACGTAATGTGATAGAACCAAAAAGAAAATTTAAATTTTACAACAGACAGTTTCCAAAAAATATAATACGGTAGACAATTTCCAAATATAAAAATAGTAAACTACCAATATAAACAGGGAAGAGAGGGGTTTGAAGGAGTGGTCGGTTTGGATTCGGTAAAAAATTTTAAAAGAATAAATTTCTTGGCTTAGAAAGTTGAAATTTTAATTAGTTTTTAAAAAGTTTGAATATCTTTGGATTTATCCTTAGAATTGATATGAAATAAGTGTCTCTAACTCAGGGAATATTAAAGAAACATTGTAGACGTAACAGAAACGTCACAGACGTTACGGGAACGTTTTATAAAAACCTACACGACTCAAGATAATAAATTTATTGTAACTGAAAAATTTTAGTGTTTTCAAAAGGTGTCTTCTATATTATGATCTGTAACGAGATTTTGATAAACTACATTTGTATCAAACACAAAAAAGTAGGTCTTATATCCGCAATGTACCGAAAAACATTTCTATACCACAGAAGGTCAAACTGTTTTATTTGTTTGGTATCAAAACAGTTTCCTCTGTTAGAACCTATTTCCTGACTAAAAAATATTGAAAGCAAAATGAGGACGGCAAATTGCTACAAATAATTTACTGCGACACACGTCCTCAAACTTAACTTCCGTAAACGAATTGCAATAACTTTCTATTAATCGATAGAAACGAATTATTTTATCAAATTTTGCATTCATAACTTTGATGATTACAAAATATTGAATTAAAAATGAGGACAACTTCAAATAATTTACTTCATAACCCATCCACATACTTAGCTTCCAACAACGAATTGCAATAACTTTCTATTAATCGATAGAAGCGAATTGCAATAACTTTCTATTATTCGATAGAAGCACTTTTGCATAGGTAACTTTCCAAAAATTTAATTAAAAATTATTACAAAATATTGAATTAAAAATGAGAGCAGTAAATTACTTCATAACCCATCCACATACTTAGCTTCCAATAACGAATTGCAATAACTTTCTATTAATCGATAGAAGCGAATTGCAATAACTTTCTATTATTCGATAGAAGCACTTTTGCATTGGTAACTTTCCAAAAATTTAATTAAAAATTATTACAAAATATTGAATTAAAAATGAGAGCAGTAAATTACTTCATAACCCATCCACATACTTAGCTTCCAGCAACGAATTGTAATAACTTTCTATTAATCGATAAAAGCGAATGATTTTATAGAAATATGTACTCATGATGATAAATGAAGATATCTTAGTTAGATAGAATTTCTCTGATAAGAAAATAAAATCGAGCTAATTTCTGGGCACCTTGGTGGAATTGGGGGCACCTTGACGGCACACTGACGCTGTCACGTCGAAACCCTAAGAGGCGGACACATATTAATGTATGCTCCATAACGCTGTACCTAAAATACGCCGCATCCGCGTCTATTTTCGATCTCTCCGCTGGTACGTCACATCACGTGCGACACGATATAAAGATTCTTGTCAGTGAATACTGTTATATGTAGAGACTTAATAAACTTGCAGTTTTTGAAGTTATACTTCTTTAGGCGCGTTATGAAAAATTTATGAGAGTGAAATTTTAAGATTCGTCACACAAAAGTTACAGTATGAAGTTGCAGCGGTTGCAGTCTCGAAACAAAAGCTACCAACAAAATAGAAATAGAACCTCTATTAGTCGCGCAAGTTGGCACCATCGTCGCCTCTGTTCACTGTTTTCATATTCATAGTATTTATTTTCCACATGTTCTAGTGTACATTCACACACGTGTTTTAGTTTCATATAAGTGCGATTTATATATGTGCTGATAAATTATATTCAGTAGTGATTTAAATTCAATATTTTGATTAATATGTTTACTATTCGTAAATATTAGTGAAAAAATTGTGTTTATAGACTTTTTCAAGGGCTCCAATATAATTGAGCTTATCTATCATTAATAATAATCCTCTGGTTTCGACAACACGACATGGCACTAACATAGATGCTGTATTTGTACGATATCTCAACGCTGTTAATACAAGACTTTTTGTATCATATTTTAGTTATCATAAGCCACTGATAACTGAAGTTCCGATTCAGTCATTACCGGAAGATGCTATGGCAGTGGACATAATTTAAAAATAACATTCGGATAATAAGTGAATTTATGTTACCCTTAATGTAAGAAAATAAATATTTAATTATTTAATTTTTCAAATTTAAACTGAACTTTATTGACTGTGTTGACTATCCTTTTCCAGTCCTTTTATTATTTTATTGTAATTTATTATTTGCATACAATTAAAAACTATTTTTTAATGATGCCAAAGAGGTATAACTTCTCACGCGCGTACATAAGTACACGCACCCTTTTTATTTTAGTTTATTTAACTTTCATCAGTCCTGCTTGCGTCTCGTATGGAACCTGCTTTCTTTTAGCGGTGTCTGGAACACTTTTGGGCCTTAGAAATCTTTCTATATAATTCCTAAAGAAGTGAAACTTCTATTTAGACTGACAACAAACAGTTATATTTCCATACAATTTCAACGACATATAAAGCTATCCTAACGCAATTTATCAACCTATCGACGATATATCGACGATATTTTAAAAGAACAAAAATTATCGTGCATACAATATTTGGACGTTATAATAAAAAATAATCGTAGTTATTGCAGTATAACAAAACTCAACGATACAGCTGTAAAGAGGATATGACAACGGTTACATAAAAATGTGACTATTATCACGATATGTGAAACTTATTTTAATTTATCTAATGTTTTAATCATATTCAATATAACAAAATAAAATTATCACAGAAGTTTCGCTTCTGTCGTATGGTCCACGCAACACAGATTTATATATTTTTTATTCGTCTTTTTCTTGGCTCTCTTGTACTTCATTCTTTAATACATGTTTTTATTATGTGTACGTTATCCATTCGCCTAAGATTATATATTTTCACGTTACAACGGCACTTAGGAGGCATATACTTTTCACTTCTTAATTCTGTGTCTTAACTCCCCCAAACCCTCGCAAAAGCCACGAGTTTAAAAGATGAATATTTTCAAAGATGGAAAATAAAATAGACAGAGGAAAAAAACAAACTTCAAGGACTCTACGCTTCTTAAAACGCTCTTGTTGTTCAAACAACTAAATTTTCTTTTAAAATAGTGAAGATTTTTCCTTTTTTTTAACAAATGAATTTTCTTTTTACATAGTAAATATTTTTCCTTTTTTTTAAACGAATTCGTTTTTAGCGAGAATTTTGTGTGATTATAAATTTCGCGAACAATTTAATTTGGTGCATTTGTCAGTTATAATTATCAGGAATACTATTAAAGAAGTATATGAGTAACAAAATTATTTATTTAAAGGGAAATTGTGTCACAGAATAGTTCAATAAGGGTGTTAACGAAAAATTATCCGTTACTTAAAAGTATGAAACATTTATAGCTACGCCAATGCTATAAACATATAAAGCTATATAACCATAGACACTATTACCATATAATATTCCGGAAGTGATTCAGGAGTTATAAGGAAATAAATAATGAAGTTTATAAAAGTTAATCACGCTAGGATTTTACAATATTTTTCGGGGTAACCCCGAAATTAACCTCCAAGATCAAAATTGAACTTTTATTAACTTCACGTCTACAATTGAGCCACCATATTCAATCTCTATCTTAAATTTAAAATGTTTACGTTGAATGGTTTCAGATGAATAAGCTTGTACTGAAGTGATTCCATTAGAGTTCCGTTTTGACAATTTTGCCACGGAACAATAAAAAGTAAATCAGTACTCTCATGGTGAATAAGGTTGCGCGTGCAATGAATATCACAAGATATGACGCAAAACTTGCCATTCTTCCGATTAAATCAATTGGATTATCATGAATTGCTATAACTGACTTGCTTACCTCATGTATCATCAGTAATATTGCGTCCGGCTTCATGATTATATTATCAGTGTTATCGTGAAAGCTGTTAAATGATCTTAATATATAATTCTTTTTTCGCAAATATTTCTGAATATCGAACCAATACTCATCAGATAGCTATCAGATTGACGTACCTATTTATTTATGATAATGACTTTTATCTTCTATATACTTTATGTAGCTTCATATCGCTATTTTGGCAAGCAGCATAGTTTTAAACCCGTTATTTTCTTCGACAATAGCTATCAACCGCCATATATTAGCACCAAACATTAGAATCTTTGTTTCCCTTGGGCTTCACCTGTCTGAAGTCTAGCTCAACTGAAATATTCACAGTTTATATGGGGTGATAAAATGACTATAATGGCTGAACGCACTCATAAATGAATACAAAGCAGCATGGTTAACAAAAAGATGATTCAAACTTGACGAAAATATGCCAAACTACTTTGCATTGAAAAACCGACTTTGCATTGAAAGTCAAACCATTTAAGTTAAAATGATAATTAACCCAACATAAGGTGCCGTTCCCAGCAGACACCAACGTGATCGAATCACTGGGCGGAAGTACTTTATTATTAATTCTGGGGGACTCCAGATCGTGCACTCTGCAATGCAACCAGGAACACCCCACCTTAAGTGAAGCTGGTTTGTTCCGCATCGGTCCCGGTAATAAGCTGTTGAAAACAGCTGAGCTGCCCCACTGGCTGCAAGAAATTTTCAAGCTAAAAAATTCAACTTTCAGACTGAAAAATTGAAACAGTGCACCCAACCAGCTGTAAATGTTTGGTGTAAAGTTGAACCAAATTTTAGGTAAACAATTGGCAACCAGAATTTCTTCAACGACCTATATTTTATTCATAGCATTGTTTTTATTAATTGATTACCAAAAAGGTAATAGTTATATGTTCGGAAGGCGCATTTTAATTATTTCTTGATCTATACTTTTTCACTCGCCTTTATTAATTTAATGGTAAAGATTTAAAATTTATAAAAATTTGTTAAATATTTTCCAAGCGAGCTTTTATGGAAGCATGTGAGCGGCCACTAACAGTAACTACAAATGTAATTATTTTCATGGTTGTGCTCATGTACAAATAAAAATAATTAAATATTATTTCAATTTGTATACAAACAAAATTATCGATACTAACATCTAATAATACTCCACACTAAACAAAATTATAGACACTAACATCAAATAATACTCCACACTAAACTAAATTATAGATACTAATATCAAATAATACTCCATACTAAACAAAATTATAGATAATAACATCAAATAATACTCCATACTAAACAAAATTATAGATAATAACATCAAATAATACTCCATACTAAACAAAATTGTAGATAATAACATCAAATAATACTCCATATTCAATTCACCTTTGCTTAACTTACCAAAGAAATAGTCTTAAAAACGGTCATTTATAAAAATAGCCCTTATTGGAGATAAGGGTCTTTCACAGCATCAGTTTTTACTGATGAGACTTGTAAGGAAGCCAATACTTCTAAGTTAAAGCTTATAACTATATCATGTTTACCTTGTGAAAAGCAATCTTTAACAAGTATTTTGCACACATTTTACTGAACTATTAAAAATATTTTGGACTACATTCAAAAAGGACCTTTTCTATTCTTAAAAGTGTTTTTTAAATTTCTTGTTAAATCCGGAAGATTATTTACGTTGGAATATCTATAATATCGAGTATATCAAATTATATAAATCATCAAACTATATAACACAAATTATATAACTCATCAAACTATATAACACAAATTATATAACTCATCAAAAAGGTCACTAATACGATAAAAATAAAACTAAAGACAATTTAGTTACCAAACAAATAGAAACGTTTTTTTTATAAATATGATGTCAACTGCCAATCAGATGATGCACATCTTCCATAAAGATTTTACACTTCAATAATACCTATTACGTTGATAACATCGTAAAACAAAATTAACCCCCTTATCAAGTTTTTAATGGAATATATAGCTGTTATCTATATAATAAAGTAAAATTTAAATTTTATTATAAAATCTAAGTTCATACTGGAAGTTAAGTAGGGCTGTATTTTATATTTATTTTTATACATTTTCACGACTTTTTTGCAAATCAATGTGACAACTCAAAAATGGATTTTTGTACAACTAAATGCAAAAAAAATCTCATTATTTTTTCCTTAACATTATAGACGATTTAGGTGATAAAAATTTTTATGAAATTCACCTTTTTTACTAGCACTTGAAGTCTGCTTTTATTTCTCTACGTAGCAGGAAATGAACTCAAAAATAATACCAAAAACAATACTGCTTTCTCTTTTTCCATACGTCTTAAACACTAATTGTGTTTTCATAGAAATCAAAGCCATCATCTTCAAGAAACAAACAAACTTAAAACAACACAAAACGACTAAAGACAGTAAAGGAATACAATTCGAAACATTTTAAGTCTTCGACGGGAAAGGTTACTTAGCAGGTTCACGGCGTGGGATCGGCCTAAATTAATCTTATACAGACGCGGACCTTGATCCCATCCAAGGTTCCAGTCGATTCAGCGCCAGATAAGGCCAGATAAAGCCGAATATCCCAACGGCGGCCGCTTAATGCCACGGAGGCGCGGTTATCGCGCGAAACACTCCGTATTCGGACGATACCGGTTCGAACCTGGTCCGATGTCTTGTTTCGCTCGAGTTAAAACACGTGGTGCGCGGCGACTTAGCGCCGAGCGTGTATTCACGCGCGGCATTATCCGTGATAAAACGGTTTCCCCATTATCCGTATCGGCTTTATGATAAATTCTAAATATAGAACTTACTTTCAGATCGATAGAGCGACATGGACAAAAATAGTTAAGCTCAAATAAACAATGTGACGTGATTTCCATGTTGCAATTTTATCGGGATTTGCTTAACAGTGATAAACAATCAAGGTATGTTTGAAGTGGACTCTGTAGCATCCCGCGTGTGAAAAATAAATAATATAGAAAAAGTAAATAAGGCGCACTTAAATTTTATCACAGATCAAATCCGGTTTGGGGAAGTACGAATCCGTTTGGGGAGGAAGATTCTGTATATACATTATTTAAATTGACATAAAGTTCGATAAAATAAATATATATTTAAAGAGCACTATATAGCTGCAAGATTTTCTTATTTACTCCTAACAGTCATAATAAAATCATATACTTTATGATTGTTTTACTCATAAAATACAAACTATTATGGTCGAACCAGTTTAATTAAGGAATATTTTCAGAAATTTTAGATACCTATATATAAAGATTACCAAGATAATAACTTAGATGGTAAATCAAGATGATAACCTAGGAAATTAGAAATTATCAGGTATCTAGAAATCAAGATAAATCTGGTAACCAAATACATCTAGAAACAGCAACTTCGACAGTCCCCGTACATCATTCTTGACATATTCCGACGTCATCCTTGAAATCGTCCCACATAAAGCGTGGTGTGATACTTCGTTGTAGGGCAATGCTTTGATGCACGTTAACCTTTTAACCTTTTGTTAGTAGTTTTAGTAAAATATTATAATACACAAAAATGACCGGGAGAAAATTTGTTTTTTTCTTTCAGGAACCTAGGAAGTCATCGATACAAACACAGTAACCAATTTTGATTGTATTACTCATAAAACACATTATATTCTATAACATAAAATAATATAGTTGAACGGATTTTAATAGAGAATATTTTCAGCTCTATCGAGATTAAAAAGACGGCAACCTAGACATAGGGAAGATGTAAATAATGATATGGAATCAGAAAACGATGGTGATTAGCCGAAAACAGAGAATATTCACAAGAGAAGATTTTATTGTTTTAAATAACTTCGACACTTTGATGCACTTTAACATGCTGTTATAGTGCTTTAAAGTGTCGAACTATAGTATTAGTAAAATATTAAAGTGCGTGAAAGTGACCGAGAGGATATTTATTTCATGATACTCAATTATCGAACATTTATGCATTTGAATAATGATAAATAAACTTTAATAAAGTCACTTCTCGATAATGGAATTACGAAACAATGGTGGTTAAACAAAAAAAGTGAATTTTCACAGGGGAAGACTGTCTTCTTTTTAATAAGTATAAGACTTTCATGCATGTCAACATTTTGTTATAGATTATTAGTAAAAGATTAAAGTGCGTGAAAGTGACCGAGAGGATATTTATTTCATGACATCCAATTATCGAACAATTATGCATCTAAATAATGGTACAGAAACATTAATAAAGTCACTTCTCGATAATAGAATCACAAAACGATAGTAGTTAAATAAAACAGTGAATATTCACAGGGGAAGTCTTTCTTCTTTGTAATAAGTGCAACACTGTCATGCACGTCAAAATTTTGTTTTTTTTGGAGTATTAGTAAAAGATTAAAGTGCGCGAAAGTGACCGAGAGAGTTTTTATTTCATGACACTCAACTATCAAACATTTTAACAAAAACAGAGAATAATGGGAACAGGAGAAGACTTTCTTCCCTTTAATAATTTTTGAGCAATCGGTTTAGTAAGAGAAATGTCATACCAGTAAAATATAGTACACCCAAGCGAATATAGAAAAAATATAAGAAAAGCATTGAAAAAATATAATCTCTAGAGATCCATCGAACTACAAAAATTTTCAGGTTCTCGTCACTTTATTTTCACGAAGCTACCAATTAAGGCACGTCTTTCCTCCTGGAAGACGATACAATCGGAATAAGCTTATTGATACGGTATGACTAAACGCAACATTTTTTAAAGGTTTTAAAGTAGCACAGTGAAAAAGTTATGATACATTTTAAATCCACGATAATACGAATTCTTCGAGAACAATATTATAAGTTGAGACTATCAATGCAGCGATACAATCAGAGTAAGCTTATTGATACGGTATGACTAAACGCAACATTTTTTAAAGGTATTAAAGTAGCACAGTGAATAAGTTATGATACATTTTAAATCCACGATAACACCAATTCCTCGAAGACAGTATTATAAAGTTGAGACCATCAATGCAGCTATACAATCAGAATAAGGTGACTGATACGGAATGACTAAACGCAACATTTTTTAAAGATGTCAAAGTAGCACAATGAATAAGTTATGATACATTTTAAATCCACTATAATACCAATTCCACGAAGACAGTATTATAAAGTTGAGACCATCAATGCAGCTATACAATCAGAATAAGCTGACTGATACGGTATGGCTAAACGTAACATTTTTTAAAGATGTCAAAGTAGCACAGTGAATAAGTTATGATACGTTTTAAATCCACTATAATACCAATTCCAGGAGGACGGTATTATAAAGTTGAGACCATCAATGCAGCTTTACAATCAGAATAAGCTTATTGATACGCTATAACTAAACGCAACATTTTTTAAAGGTGTCAAAGTAGCACAGTGAATAAGTTATGATACATTTTAAATCACCGATAACACCAATTCCACGAGGACAGCATTATAAAGTTAACAACATCTCCAGTTAACACCACATGTTTATTTAGGTTCCACTTGAGCTAAAAATGCACTTTAGCAACAGTTAATTTTTCTTTCTGAATCAAAGAATATTTATAAAAAAACGCACTTAACGCTATATAAGTAATACAAAATTCTATAAAAGAATTATTTGTATTGAAGCCAGACAACCAGGACTGCATGCTATTCGCATTGGCTTATAGAGATAACTCGTTTGTTTCATTTAAACGCGGTTGCCGTTAAAGGAACATTTCAGATAACGAAATCTATTCACTGACCACCAATAATTAGGGACATTTCAATAACAAATAATAACTAAGATATAGTAACATAACACATCCCCCACTCCTCTCACTGAAAATTAGAGTATGTTATGAAATAAGACTGAAAAATGGCTCTTTGTTTGATATGAAATTACACTGATATGAAAAGAGTTTGACATAAAACCAAGCTGAAAAATGGCCCTTGGCCAACTGAAGTTGTTTATGTAGCAAAACCATTACAAGGTAACCATATTGTCGAATTATTGTACCTTAACTATATACCGATGACGTTAACTAATTTCTTTACCCTTTTCTAAAATTTTCCACAATTCGTTATGTGAGACCGAACAAATATACTATATTTTACTAGTAAACGTTCCATGTATATGGACCTACATCAAAAGTAGCAGTTACTCTATTTATTTGGTGTCTTGTACACCGTGGATTGCTTCGTCTTAATCCTCCAAATCAAGATAAATGTAAAGTTTAGAGACTTTTTTCTAAATGACAAAATACTAGAATGATATTACATATACAACATCGGATTACAGTTTCTATCTCAATGAGTCGTAGCATACTTGATACATTAAAAATATTTACTTGGTATCTTATACACGGTAGATAGCTTCGTCTTAACGCTCCAAATCAAGATAAATTAAAAGTTTCGAGACGGTTTTTTTTTAAAATGAAAAATACTAGAATTATATTACATATACAACATCGGAATACAGTTTCTATCTCAAGGAATCGTAATATACTTGATATGATAAAAATATTTATTTGGTATCTTGTACACGGTAGATAGCTTCGTCTTAACCCTCCAAATCAAGATAAATGTAAAGTTTCGAGACTTTTTTTAATGAAAAATACTAGAATGATTTTACATATACAACATCGGATTACAGTTTCTATCTCAAGGAATCGTAATATACTTGATATGATAAAAATATTTATTTGGTGTCTTGTACACCGTAGATAGCTTCGTCTTAACGCTCCAAATCAAGATAAATTAAAAGTTTCGAGACGGTTTTTTTTTAAATGAAAAATACTAGAATGATATTACATATACAACATCGGATTACAGTTTCTATATATACGTAAGATATGTTAAAAAATATACGTATTTTCAAGTAGAAGGAGAGGAGATTAGTATTCAACTTATCGTCTCCAACCCGTGACCAAAGTAAATGACCCATTACAAGAAAATGAAAATTTCTGTGAAACATTGCACACATGATGATTAAAAAAATACTAATGTTAAACATGATAATGTTATATCTAAAACAAAGAAAATTGCGTGCATCGCACTTGTTCATTATGATTAACGTGTAATTTTTATTACATTATAATATTATGCCTTATTGCATTTCAATCATTCACTTTATTGGCCAATAGCAACAGAATGCGATGGAGCAAATGAAGGACGGGAAAGCCCCGAAAATCCTCTCAACAACTTATCATATGACAGAGCACGGTCTTTAAAGCAACGTTCGCTTCCGAAATTAGAATTTCTTAATTGTAGATAAATCGTTGTTCTATAAAATATACTAAGACGTTACTGAGCAGTCGTAAAATGTAGAATGTGATACGAAACAAGAAACAATTTATAATTAACAAGACCTTTACATGAAATTGTTCGAAGAGGGAAGGCAGTGAGGTTTGTTTACTTAACAGTATATTTATGAGAAAGACATGTAACAAAAACCTACTATATTTTTACTAATACTCCCAGAGACGTAACGTCAATAGGGTATTAAACTATTTTTTTTTTAAATTTCACAAATCATAATTTTAAGGTACAAGCTAGCGAGAAATTTTAAAAATTGAACCTATTAAACTTAATGTAAACTTAAACAAAAGCAGCAATATCGAACCCTATTGCCATTTATGCAATGCTCATTTTATTCTACGATAGATAGTGGATAATAGAGATATCTCAGCTCTATTCTTGCCATAGAAGGAGGATGGGCAGATATACTTTCCCAGACCCAGACTAGGAACCAATAACAATGAGCGATATGTCATCGGAAAGGTTTTTTTATATTTTCCACAACTTCTTTTACGGCAGAAAATCTCAAATCGCTGTGGTAAAAATGTTATGGCTAAATAAAACGAGACTTCATTAATAATAATAATACTATTTTTATTGCATCTTAATGGTTATTGGATAACAAACAATGGTTTTTAAATGTCTTATTATATTAATACAAATAAACAGCCAAATTTTGACATATTTGTGAAAAAAAACAACATACACTCCTTTTCAAATCTCACATTCGTCAATTACAATGAGGCTCTCCCGAACCTGTTGCTGTCACACCGGTTCCATTTAAAATTCTCCCACGTCGTTTATCAACGAAAACTTATGTATTTACGTCTCAACTCGCGTTGCCTTTAAATAGCTAAAACGTTTTTTTTAGTTTTGGACCATGAAAAAACCTATTCGATGACATATCGCTTGTCGTTATTGGTTATATAGGCTGAGATGCCCATCCGCCTTTAGAACCTCGTAACTTGCTATTTATCAATTTTTATAATTTTTCCACAGCTGGTTTTTAATTCAGTTTATTTTCACGACATTTTACTATAAATACCAAATTTAGGAGTAGTCAATTATTGGTGCTCCCAGAGTAAGAAACGATTTTGTGGTTTTAAGAAATGATGAATAGAAATTGTCGAGACTGACATTTCGATTCAGATAGCATACAAGTTGCTTTCATTCTGTTTGAGGGTACTTATGCGGTGCAAATGCTATTATTGGAGAAAAACTCCGCAATGTTAAGCAAATATATAGGCAAGCGATGCCTCAGGCAAAAGTTAGAACTAAATAAAAAAGTTTACTTTTGTAAAAACCCTATTGTAAGAGCTACATAAATAGCCGTATTATAAAAAAATATTTTAAAAAATTGTATATAATATTGTGATCATTTTAAAAACATAAGTATTAAAATTTCTATATCATCCATATTTTAGTCGCAATTTCGATTCAAACAACGAAAATGTTTTTAACAATAAATTTTTCTAGTTTCGAAATAATTTTTTTTTAATTTTTCTGTTAATACTTTTGGGAATAATGCGGATAGAAAAGTATGCGTCGCATTTTTATGAATTCAATAAAAAACCACTAAACTAAGTTACTTTTATATTTGAAATTAGCTTTTATTGGATACCCAACTCGGTGAAACCTATGTTTTGTGTCACGGTTAGTCCCTAAAAATAGACTACGGAAATTAAACTTGAAATTGATGAATTAAAATTCATAATTAAATTTTACATTTTGGATAAATGCCAAATTTCAAGTACCTGGGCTAAACGGTCCATATTATAGAAAATTGTATAGGGGCCAACATTTTTTCATTTTTACACAATCTATACATATAAATCAATAACTACTTATACAATAACTGACTTAACCATCCTGAAAATACCATAACTATAAAATCTACAAACTTAAAATTTACGGCACGTATGTTTCTATTGACTTCTTCGAACTCGCTAAGAAAATTTCGAAATTCAACACCGGAAGGTATGAAAATGGGGGCGGAAAATTAAATGGAAATTTCGAAATAATTAAAGTTAAAGGACGTGAAACTTCTATTCAAAACACTAAGAAATAAAGGAACACCCACATTAGCGCTTTTGGAAAATCGCTAAGCATAAATGATTGTTATATAAAAAGCGTATAAAACAAAATGCGGTCACAGTCCCTTTTTGCCCGGGCAAAGCCATGAAGGGCAACTAATATTAAATTTATAAAAACGTGTAAACCTCTACATACAAATGTATTTGCCTTAATAAACATTGATAGAAACGATGTTGATCGTTATAATGTTTACTTTCTTTCCATATTTAATAAATATGACACAGTACGTGGCTGAAGTGTTTACATTTAGTTTCTTAGATCGATAACCATTACAGGTACCTTTGACCCACTTAGCAAGTTTTCCGCAGTAGTCGTTTTCAATAAATAATGTCGAGTTTGTCGTGACTGCATCAAAACAATGTAATATATAATTAACGAGATTTATTACAATAATAATCATTATGACGTGTCTCAATTCATAAAACTGTCTGAAGACCTACGCATAGTGATATAAAAACATTACGTACGATTAAATTTTCTGAATAATTCGCCGTGAAAAGGCCTGGTAAAATATGAAATCCGAAACAAAATTGTCTGTTTTAAGAAATAATGACAAAAGTCGCAGATCGGAAACAACAATAAAACGAAAACCAAAAGCCAAGTTTCATTTAAAAAATGTCCTTTTTTTCAGGTCTATTGAATATTTTTGGAGTTAATTTTGTAGAAATTCATTGTTCACAATTAAATTAAACTACGTGATGTAGTATTATTTCTACTTTCTTTAAGTTCTTTACCACTACCTAGGTTTCGTTATATTATAATATCTTCAGGTGGGCTATTAGCAAAGATCTTCAGCAAGCAAGTATCTTTGCTAATAGCCGACCTGAAGATGTTATAATATAACGAAACCTAGGTCGCGGTAAAAAACTTAAAGAAAGTAGAAATAATACTAACGTGATGATTATTTCTACTTTTTTTAAGTTTCATTTAATTCTTCAGGTCTGTTACTTTTCTCGTTACTTACAAATTATCTGCATTTCTTGTGCGTTTCTAACTTGTCGGTGAAAATAAAAAAGGAATACTCATAAAATTACGAACGATGTTTAGGAATGAGTACCGTACGCACATCTCATGCAGAACGGAAACAGGATATGAATAGAGTTATTTTATGCAAGCGAAGTTAGCAAATGTATGATTTAATCAGACAGCTATAGAAAATGTACATTTCTGATATAATCCTAACTTGTCGGTGAAAACAGAGAAGGACTACTCATAAAATAACGAACGATATTTAGGAATGAGTACCGTACGCAGATCTCATGCAGAACGGAAACAGGATATGAATAGAGTTATTTTATGCAAGCGAAGTTAGCAAATGTATGATTTAATCAGACAGCTATAGAAAATGTACATTTCTGATATAATCCTAACTTGTCGGTGAAAACAGAGAAGGACTACTCATAAAATAACGAACGATATTTAGGAATGAGTAGCGTACGCAGATCTCATGCAAAATGGAAACAGGATATGAATATAGTTATATTAATGCAAGCGAAGCTAGGAAATGTATCATTTAATCAGTTATAGAAAATGTACATTTCTGATTTATTCCTAACTTGTCGGTGAAAATATAGAAAAACAGAGAAGAACAACTCATAAAATAACGAACGATGCTTAAGAATGAGGAAATTACGTAGGTTTCCTGTATGTAGATCCGGACTATGGGTAAATAAGTTCGCAAATCACGTCTGCGTAGATTGTTTGAAATTTTATAAAATAACCGAAGAAGATGAAAATTGTGTTGGTTTGACTCGCTATCCTGCTGTATCATCATCCAAACTCAGAAATATGGTCATATTCATGCTATTTTACCTAACACTAGCAACCCGCCCCGGCATCGCACGGGTTCAATGTAGGTACTAATGTGGTGTATTTATGGAGCAATTCATAATATTAGTGTCATTATTAGAATATACTACAGGTGTCTTTATATCTAATATTTACAGCTGTTTTTGCGGTTTATAGTGTCGCGCTGAAAAGCACGTTTTTATTTTTTTTATTTTACTTGCTTGAGAGCCATAGACAAGTCATTGAGAGACAATGTCATAGGGTATGCGACGCGCTATTTATAGACACGGGCCACCTCCGCCCGCATACGTTGATTTTTCATATGTAATTTTAAATATGTGATATCTTCTAAAATATTAATGATAATGATTTACTGTGAAGAGCAAATTTTATCTACATTAAAGGTCCGATGTAAACAAATTATTTAATTCGAAAATATAATCCACAAAAAAAATAAATATCAATCGCATAAAAATGGTCACTGTGGGTTATCCATAGGATGTAGATATATACCATCTCGGACTTTTTTGTAGATATTATTAAAATACACAATTCCACAGTACAACATTTTGATATATCTCGTAAAGTTTAAACAGCGTTAGCAATTAAAGCGCCCAAATTTTTTTTTTTACGAAGCATTGACTTTTTTTACATTTTCTAAAACATATAACATATATTACCTATAAACCATCCGGAAGAAATTATCTGAATGATAGTGAAAAGCGTATCAAATACCGTTACGAAGTTTAAAAGATTTAAGCGTACAGAAGGACAGACAGACGCGGGAAGAGCCTTTTTTATACTATGTAAAGATTTTGCTTTAAACCAAGTGAAATACAGCATAATTATTACAGAATGTTAAAGAAAATTGAAAGAGATATTTGAGACTTCTTTAGAAAAGAAATTGCATCAAATGCGTTATAATTCAAGTTGTATCAAATTGCTCCTAGCAACCTACATTGATCAAGAGATGCGGAAGTTAAGTTATGCACCAGTGAGCGCATCGATAACAACCGGATATTATGAAATTGTTACGTCACTAAAAGCCTTCACTTTTTTCAACCACTCATAGCGAAGACGGAATACGAACCAATCGCATGTGTACGGAACTATTATGTAAAAAGTATACAACGCTACCCTTGTTCTTCAGCTTCAATTTCAGCAAATAATTTCCTCTTTTTTCTTTAAATCTTCCCTTTTGGTTTATACTGATCGCACAACCAATTGCTGTCTGGAACTTTCACAAGTTTGACTGGAATTCAAATGATAAAGGTAATGCCCCTTAATACAGCCGTCAGATAATGCAGTTGGCATTTAAGATGAAACACGATCAGATTAAGCCTTCCAGAATAGACATTGTTTTAGAACTCGGAAAGTTTGGACGTCAGAAAAGCCTGAGAAATCAATATGATGTTATGCACATGTTGCCCTTTGACAATCACACAGGTATATTTTTTTGACAATCACACAGGTATATTTTTTTGACAATCACACAGGTATATTTTTTTGACAATCACACAGGTATGTTGCCTTTTGACAATCACATAGCTATATTTGAAAATTACAGGAACATAAATTGTTAACTATGTACATTTCTCAATGCATTCCTAATCGTACAATTAGGTATTCAGTGTCCTAATTTTTACTTCTAATATTTTTGAAACTTTAAGCAAAAAAGTGCGACAATTGAATGAGCCTTTTGTTGAAATAATATTTGAAGGTTCAGATTAAAATTTTGGTTAGGTTTCTATAAATCGAATATCCCCAAAGGAGCTTTAAACTTAATTATTAATGGCCACGCAGCGAGAACGGGATACGTGGATTTATTCACTAAGATAAATTATCAATACTATTACAGTCGTTCAGCTGAAGGTTTAAACAAACCATAACTGGCTTTTATAGCGGTTAAAGGTAATTTTTAGTTGCATACAGTTTTACTGGAGAAAATTTCTGCAGCATTAATAGTGTCCTTTAAAAATAAACTTTAAAAGATAATGTCCCCTAGAAATAAATTTCATATATTTCGCTTTTAAATCGCATAGTCTCTTAAATCCAAATACAAGAAACTACAATTCAAATAGGACCGACAGTTTTTACGTGCCGCTAACAGACAAACATACCAACTACTATCCAAAAATATTATTTTGACTTCCATTCTACACACGTCCCTAAATAAAATTTTCAAAAGTATTCTATATACAAAACCCGCCCTCCCACTACCATCTAACTATATCATATAATTGTATTGACGAATAAACGATTTATGCCTGCAATAAATTAAACACCTCTTCAATAGAATATTACATGATTTACGTAAGACTTTAAAATTAATAGTTAATGTAAATTATTAGTAATATGTAAAGCGATAATAACATTCTAAGAATCTGCAAAATGCTGAAAAAAGTGCTAAACATTTTTTATCCAAAAAACTTTCTCGTAAACCTTTTACGTCAGTCTCCTTGAACCAGACATACGGATACCTCTGTCCGCGAGCCGACAACACGATGGTGTAAACAAAATAAACAATTGCGTCATAGAATTATTCCATAAGGGCTTACAACGGCCATAGATAACACGAAAGGTCTTCTTGTAATGGAAAAACTATAGGCATTGTATGATTCATCGTTCAGACAAACAATAATTTTACACGGAAATATGTCATGCTACTGAAGATCACACCCACGCTTAGTCCATATATAGCCACAGCCATTCAGTACCAGTATAGAAAGCATAAAAAAATAGTATTGGACCCAATTTCAAAGTCGGGTAAAATTGAAGCTCGTTATAATTTATTTGTGTTTAAAGCAATTTTATAAACAAAGTGATTGATGCCATAACGGAACAAAATTTTATGACGTACAGGAAGCGAACGAAATTCTATATAATAATTACGCATTTTAAAGACATTTTTCAAACGTATAATCAAATTTTTCTAGAGCTAAGTGAAAATGAATCCCTTTTGCGCGATACCAAGCCATGTCTTCACGAGCTACACCTACTAAGATCGAAAAAGCTCGTGTTCGCGACACCGACACAAAAATGCTACAGACATACAAGTAGTACAGAACCATAATGCTTCCATTGCATTTGATAGAAAGAAAAAGTAATTTTAAATTGTTAAACCTATGACGCATAGACTACATAACCAGTATGTGTTACGACTGATCCACAAAAATCATTAAAGATTTATTATACTTAGCAATATAACAAGTTTTTAATGGTTTTTGTGGGTCAGTCGTAGCAAAATATGTCATGTTACCAATTTAATCATAAGATATTGAAAGAGAATGGATGTTTCAGTTAAGGGCTTATGCCTCATTTATTGCGGTATAAGTAAAGAAAGTTTTTATTTATACCGTAACTATATTTAATTATCTTTGAAAATAAAAACGAAAAACAGTATATTCTCGAAACATTTGGATATATGTCCCATTAATGACGGGCAAGCCTTCAATGGGACATTGGCAGTCATGAAAGAGACATATTAAAATAAAACCTAAAACTAACAAATTCTTAAATTAATTTTCTCAAATTATTATAGAAATTCTCGTGTTACCTACATTCTTAATCATTTTTTGGAATATTTTTATCACATCCAGGATTTACGAGATCAACAATTAATCTTATTCAAGTTTGTTTAAATGTAAGTCTAATGACACAGATTACAAAGAAAAAGACTAAAGGTGCCATTGACGCCACATTTTTCATTTGTCTATTTTTAACAAACTTTACATTGTTACCAGTCTTCCTTATTGGTAGGAAATGTTTGTTTATGGACACAGCATACATCATTAGTATTTGTAGATTTTCTCAGTTTTTGTAAAAGTTCGTAATCGCAATCAGAAAATTCATCACTAGAATCTAAATTAGAAATTGTTCGGTCAGTGTCACTGGATGATTCCAATCGTACCTTGCTTTGTACCGTTTTATTAGTCTTCTTTTTTTTCTGTACTCCTCATTTGCAGTTTTCCTTTTGGTCTTTATGTTTTTCTTTGGAATTTCTTTGTCAGATAATAAGTTTTTAAAAATATCTTACACATATGATACGTCTGTGATGCTCTATTTTTTATTTAGCAAGATTGTTAAGGATTTTGCCAGTAGTGTGTTTTCTGGAGTTGAAGTAATGATTTTAGTTGTGACTCTTCTCTTCAACTGTTTCTGTTGGGGGGGGGGGGGCAGAGACGGGACCTTAGGATATGGGCGAACTATTTCTGAACACAAAACAGCTGACGTCGATGGCACAGGATGATTATAAGCCGATTCCATAACAGACGTTGATAATGCAGTTGTATCAGGTCCTAAGTTGGTATTCATTGACGTCGATAGCACAGGATTATTATACACCGATTCCATAACAGATGTTGATAATGCAGTTGTATCAGACCCTAAGTTTGTATTCGTTAAAGTAGTTAGCATAACAGTAACTTCATTATCTGAGATAATATCCAAGGATATTGGTAGCGCAGGAGACTCATGCTCATTACGCAAATCATGCGTTGTCTGCATTTATTGCTTTTATGATGTCACTGCTTTGTACTGTTCCTGATTCTAATGGACGATTACTTATTTCAGATGGCAAAAAGTCATCAAAACTAAAAATGTTTGTATTTAATGGATAAATCCCTGTATTTTTGAAACTTGATGTTATGTTTTGCATGTTAAAGATGGGGTAATATGTATTTTTTGCAAATTCAGCAACATTGTAAATGGTAACACACATACCAAGGTTAGATGCCATCCAGTCATTCATTGAAGTTCTGGAGCGTGACTTGAACAGGCTAAAAACTGTGATATCCAGCGGTTGTAGATGATGACTACAGTAAGGTGGAAACGTCAATAAAATCAAATTATTTTGTCGCGCAAATAATATGACATTAATGGTTATATTTGTTTTGTGATTGTCAAGTACTGTCAATGCAGGTTCTTCCTTTGAAGGGTTAGTATGGTGTACAAAATGCTTTAAAGCTTCCAAAAAACAATCCTCATTCAGCCAGACTGATTAGCTAAACCTAAGGCTACATTAGGTCCATTTTGTAGGATGTGAGATTTAATATGTACCATCGGAAATGTGAAAACCGAAGGAATATCACCCTCTGCAGCATTTGCAAATGCCAACATAGTGATTAAGGCGCCATGCTCTGCAGAACTAAACTGGCCTACACGTTTAAGTCCTGCATCAGCGACTACTTTTGGTGCATTGTCATCATTCTGTGTCATCGGTGTTCCAACTGATGTTTGGAGGGAACTTAAATTTTTTATAACACTTTTCTAAATTATTTAACAAATTGGTCCCATTGCCTTTATTAAAAGCACTGGTTCGGGCTAAGGATGTATTTTCAGATTTTCTAACGCTTAATGTACCTAATCGCTACAAAAACTTCTTTAGCCAATCAATTGTTGCTATTTTGTTAACGTGCCACTTATCGGGAGCAATCCCTAATTTCAAAGCATATTGATAGGCTAATTCTCTGACTTGAACAGTTGTCAACCCTAAACATATTTTAACTGAGGTCTTCAAATACCCCGATAACATATTTTCCTGTTCGACATTAAAATTCTACGATTTCCGATATTGGGACAATACTGAAAGTCTGCTTCTGCTGCCTTAACTTTTATCAAGAGTTTACCTAAGTGAGATTTGCTAATATTGTATGCACTTGCTACAGATTGTAAAGGCATTTTTTTCTGTTACTTCCTTCACGGCTTCTTCTTTTTTTAAAGGTCGAACTCGATCTCTTTTCTTAGAGGGCATTTTAAATGAAACACTTCAGTAATTTAACCTGGAACTAATTATCGATTTACAATGCAACCAGAAGCAAATATCATCACCATACGTCACATAAATACCCGAGGCATGAATGGGACAGTCAAGAAAGGGACGTCCCTTTCAAGACCTATTTAGTCATCCCAAACAAGACTTTCATGCTGTTTTAAAAATAACCTCACAGCAAAAACATTTTCGAATAACTTTCTTATAATTGTACACTCACCTTTTAGGTAGTTAATCTACAGTTCAGTTTGCAGTATAATAACTGTCTAATATTATTAGAACTTTTAAAACAACAAATAAAATACTTTTAAGCACGAAATAATTTAACAACAGCTCGCCATTTTGTTTCTTTTGAAAACCAAGTGACATTTACAACAATATTTTCTATGGGTCAGTGTTGCAAGAATGCAAAAACCGAAAATCTACTACTTAGTTCCTAAGGCGGTAAATTTAATTTGTCCCAGTCTGAACCTGTCTTTCCACTTCCCCCCTACACAGTCAAATAGAAACACTTTTGCTCTACTTATTATAAAAAACACTTACGTATATTATTTACAAAACATATATTTTACACGGCAAAACACCTGTATACATAAATTTATTTGTTATACATATATATATATATATATATATATATATATATATATATATATGTATGTATATATATATATATATATATATATAGCACCAATATCCTGTCTCGTTTCCTCCATCTGTCTCAATTAAGCGTCACATAAACAGTCAGCGTCAATGTCAAATTGAAATTGACTTATTGCAAATATTTCAATTTACACATTATAATACTGCTGCTTATAAAAAAGCCAACACGAAAAATAAAAGCAATATCCATACCAAAAAATATAATGGTTATTTACATTCTGAACTCCCTAGCTCAAAAAATATGTTGACTACCACTGAGTTTGATTTCCAGATTATACAAACAAACAACAACATACAATATTATTCAACCCCTTGCATTAAAAAAAAATAAGGGGCGTGTCGTAACGGTATAATGTGGGGTGCCATAATTGTCTAATAACTTTAAATGGTTGAATTAAATTAACTGAAACAATTAAATTTCTCTTTAAAATTTTCATATTTTTCAAACCCACGGTTGGAATATTACAACATAACACTAATTGCACATCACTTCGGAGCTTTTATTTCGCAACTGAGCTTAAAAATTAAAAATGGTAAATGGCTCAATAAACTCATTTTCATTTTAAGCCTGTCCAATGATACTCGACTCAATAATACGCGAAAATTACATTACATTAAACATATATATTTTTTTAACATTTCCTGAATATTAATTGTTACGGAACTATAATGGTAACAATTTCATCCGTGAAAAATTTCTTTTTTACCTTATCACCGTATCAACGATACGGTGATAAGATAAAAAAGAAATAAAAGGTAAAAAAGACAAACAAACGGTATGCTAACTCAAACGATATATTTACAATATTTTAATTTGGCTATGATATGTAGATTATATTTTCATATGATTCCACGTCTAACGAATTTCTTTGAAATTAAAATATTTGACTAAGATGATAAGGTAACTGAAACGGTGTGCGGTTAAACAATTCAAAACTAACACCAAAGATATTAATTGCTACAAGATACACAATACTTAGTCCCAATAGAACTTAAGTACTACTACGTCCATACCTTCATTACATATAGTCATAATCGCAAAAACAGTACTCAAATCTACTATTTTAATTGCCAATTTACAATACAATCCAAGACAGACGCAAGTCCAACACATATATTGACAGTTAGCAAAAACAATCATCAAAACAAATACAGTAAAAAACAATAGTCAAAAGAAAAAAAACAAACTCACAATGAAGTGGCCACAATCGCTCAAATACTCCACGGCAGAATCGCGGAGAACTGAAACGGTACAAAGAACATGTTATGTCCCTTGATAGGAAAAAAAACGCGACTACAGTAATGTTTGTACTAACGACGCAGATTCAAGTAAAAATACAATTTTACCTACATTTTGACGTTGAGCTATAAAGCTTGCTTTTATCTATTTCATTTATATGAATATTATATAATTACATACATGAATATTACCAAAAACAAGGGAACGATAAAACCGAGTTAAACAATTATTATAGCTCAATGTTTCATTCTTTAAAAAGCAAAATGAGCTATTTACTATATAAAAAACAACTCTGTAAATTTATAAATAAAAAATATATAAACTATACAGTACGCCGACAAAACTACGAGACGAAAACAGTAAAAAATTATAGCCATTATCAGTTATACTATACTATACAAGTACGATCTAAGAGGGATGATGCCACCTTGATTAACCAGATAACTCATAATAAACATTTATATTTTAAAGAAAGCATCACTTGAAAATTTTAAGTTTTTAGGTCAGAATCTTTTAAAACCTAGAAATTTAATAACAGCAGTTTAGATTTTTTAAAGGTTAGTTTCAAATGACTGTAAAATTTCCACTTGAGATCACTTGAAAATGTTATGTTTTTAGGTAAAAATCTTTTCAAGCCTAGAAATGTATTAACAGTAGTTTCGACCTTTTAAAGGTTAGTTTCAAATGACTGTAAAATTTACAGTTAAGATCACTTGGAAATGTTAAGTTTTTAGATAAGAATCTTTTAAAGCCTAGAAATTTAATAACAGTAGTTTCGATCTTTTAAAGGTTAGTTTCAAGTGACTGTAAAATTTCCACTTAAGATCACTTGGAAATGTTAAGTTTTTAGATAAGAATCTTTTAAAGCCTTGAAATTTAATAACAGTAGTTTCGATCTTTTAAAGGTTAATTTGAAATGACTGTAAAATTTCCAGTTAAGATCACTTGGAAATGTTAAGTTTTTAGATAAGAATCTTTTAAAGTCTAGAAATGTAATAACAGTAGTTTCGATTTTTAAAGGTTAATTTCAAATGTCTGTAAAATTTCCAGTTAAAATCACTTGGAATTGTTAAATTTTTAGATAAGAATCTTTTGAAGCCTAGACATTTAATAACAGTAGTTTTAATCTTTTAAAGGTTAGTTTCAAGTGACTGTAAAATTTCCAGTTAAGATCACTTGGGAATGTTAAGTTTTTAGATAAGAATCTTTTAAAGCCTAGAAATTTAATAACAGTAGTTTCGATCTTTTAAAGGTTAATTTAAAATGACTGTAAAATTTCCAAATAAGATCACTTGGAAATGTTAAGTTTTTAGATAAGAATCTTTTAAGGCCTAGAAATTTAATAACAGTAGTTTTAATCTTTTAAAGGTTAATTTGAAATTACTGTAAAATTTCCAGTTAAGATCACTTGGAAATGTTAAGTTTTTAGATAACTATCTTTTAATGCCTAGAAATTTAATAACAGTAGTTCTAATCTTTTAAATGTTAGTTTCAAGTGACTGTACAATTTCCAGTTAAGATCACTTGGAAATGTTAACTTTTTAAAAAAGAATCTTTTAAAGCCTAGAAATTTTATAACAGTAGTTTTAATCTTTTAAAGGTTAATTTCAAATGACGGTAAAATTTCCAGTTAAGATCACTTGGAAATGTTAAGTTTTTAGACAAGAATCTTTCAAAGCCTAGAAATTTAGTAACAGTAGTTCTAATCTTTTAAATGTTAGTTTCAAGTGACTGTAAAATTTCCAGTTAAGATCACTTGGAAATGTTAAGTTTTTAGATAAGAATCTTTTAAAGTCTAGAAATGTAATAACAGTAGTATCGATTCTTAAAGGTTAATTTCAAATGTCTGTAAAATTTCCAGTTAAAATCACTTGGAAATGTTAAGTTTTTAGATAAGAATATTTTAAAGCCTAGAAATTTAATAACAGTAGTTTTAATATTTTAAAGGTTAATTTCAAATGACTGTCAAATTTCCAGTTAAGATCACTTGGAAATGTTAAGTTTTTAGATAAAAATCTTTTAAAGCCTAGAAATTTAATAAAAGCAGTTTTAATCTTTTAAAGGTTAGTTTCAAGTGACTGTACAATTTCCACTTGAGATCACTTGGAAAAGTTAAGTTTTTAGATAAGAATCTTTTAAAGCCTAGAAATTTAATAACAGTAGTTTCGATCTTTTAAAAGTTAATTTCAAATGACTGTACAATTTCCAGTTAAGATCACTTGGAAATGTTAACTTTTTAAATAACAATCTTTTAAAGCCTAAAAATTTAATAACAGTAGTTTTAATCTTTTAAAGGTTAATTTCAAATGACTGTAAAATTTCTAGTTAAGATCACTTGGAAATGTTAAGTTTTTAGATAAGAATCTTTTGAAGCCTAGAAATTTAATAACAGTAGTTCTAATCTTTTAAAGGTTAGTTTCAAGTGACTGTAAAATTTCCAGTTGAGATCACTTGGGAATGTCAAGTTTTTAGATAAGAATCTTTTAAATCCTAGAAATTTAATATCAGTAGTTTCAATTTATTAAAGGTTAGTTTCAAATGACTGTAAAATTTCCAGTTAAGATTTGTTTAACTATTGACAGCAAACATCGATTAGTACAGCAATTTATTCTTTAGGAAAACGCGAGCCAACGTGTGGGCAATTAGAGCTAACATTATTTATTTTAATTTGATCATGCAACAGATTTATCCTTTGAGTAAACTAACTGTAAACGAAGCGGTAAAAGGGGTAGCTAACCCTCGCAGTGTTTTCTTGATGTTACCTATCAAAGCAGTCACCGACATCGTTAATGCTAATGTACATCAATATAGTCAAGAAGAGATTGGCAGCTTGAGAGTATACGCCTTTGTTATACAGATAATATCCTAAACCATAGAATCGATTTAAAGATTCTTTCACTTTTGGGGATGCTTTTGACACATTCTTCGAGAGACATTCCTCCTAAGGATAATGATTATTTCCTATATTATTTCCTGTAAAGAGAAAAACTAATTATAATGGTTTAGTGTCACCACGGCTAAGCAACGACGAAACAGACAGTGGTCGCTCTCGCTGCTGCACTGCGTGGCGGTGTTTCCAGAAAATCCGAACCGTTACTAACTGACGATTTGTCAATTAGGGATTTTATATAATTTTTGTACTTTTCTGTAGGTCGATCGAAATCCGACGTCTGTTTTATTTGCAGTTCTGTAACCGAATTGCGCTAACAGTTTCGCTTTTTCCATTAATTCTGATTCATGACTCACCCTCTCGCTTTACCCCCCTTCATCCAAAAATGATTAATTTCAGAAAAGTTCTCTATAATTAATTTTAATTTTACGCTTTTCTCCTATCTAAAACCTTCAAACTCAATCATATCTAAACTTCAAACCTTAAACACTCGTACGATTGGGACGAATATATCTACGAGTAAAGAAATGTACATTTCTTTACTCGTAGATATATTTGTTCCAATCGACGAATATATCTATGAGTAAATATATATTCCTACGAGTAAAGAAATGTACATTTCTTTACTCGTAGATATATTTGTTCCAATCGACGAATATATCTATGAGTAAATATATATTCCTACGAATAAAGAAATGTACGTTTCTTTACTCGTAGATATATTTGTTTTCCGTGTGACCTCATTCCGGTATAAATCTTTACCAATTACGCCTCGCAGTCAGGTCACGAACTCTGGTCGTCCCATCTCAGAGAGACGTTCATTTGTATGTTACGCAAGAAAATGCATTATTGATAGCGTAGCTACCAACATATTTCGCCACAATTGTACTCTATCCGCATACGATGCAAATAGTATAAACTATTACGACTTTGTCTGTAGGAACTTTGACACCAACTTCGAAAACGATTGACGATGAAATGTAAAAATAAAGAAAAAAAATATTTGAACATAACAGCGACTAGCTTCTCAAACGATCCCATTCCGATACAAATATTTATCAAATACACCTTATAATTAGGTCTTATACGAACTCTGGTCGTCCCATTTCACAGAGACGTTCATTGGTATATTACGCAAGAAACAGCATTATTGATAGCGTAGCTACCAAAAGATTTCACCACAGTTGTACTCTAGCCGCATACGATGTACATCGTATAAACTATTAAGACTTTGTCTATAGGACTTTGACACCAACTTCGAAAACGCTTGACGATGAAATGTAAAAATGAAGAAAAAAAATATTTGAACATAACAGCGACTAGCTTCTCAAACCACCCTATTCCGGTGTAAATATTTATAAAATACACTTTACAATAAGGTCTTATACGAATTCTGGTCGTCCCATCTCACAGAGACGTTCATTACGCAAGAAACTGCATTATTGATAGCGTAGCTGCCAACAGATTTCACCATCAGTTGCAATATAACTGCATGCGATGCTCATTCGATATGCTATTAGAACTTCAAAAATGATCAAAGTTTACTAAGCGACATAAAAGCCGCACTGGCCATTAACTGTATAAATGTTACGTCATAGATAGATTTATTTATTATCGGTTTTAACTCGTGGATTCATTCGCTCCACGTTATGGCGCGTATCATGTTTACATAAACAGTGCAGACGATGTTCATACTTGTGTATATAAGTTTATGCTTCGTTATCGAGACCGCAATATGCGAAGAAGATATTGGAGTCAAGTATAAGAAATTCTACACAGCTATAGCTACAATGACGAGTAAGAGGTGGATAACAGTTCGTAAGTTCATTATTTTATTTAAATTTTAAAATTTTATTTAAACTAACAATATTAGAAAGCTTTCAAGTACGTCCAAAATACGCATTACGACGAATGGCGGACGACATAGGATACGTAGAGCAGTTTAAACATTTGAGGATACATAGTGTTTCTATTAAACTACATATTTACAAATATTATTTTTCATCAGAGAAAGATATGAGTAGGTATCATCGCTACAGTTTTCATATAAACTTTAATTAAACACCTAGTAACTCTAGTCTAGTAAATTTAGGCTCAATAGTTTCGGGAAATGGGGGAAAATATTTTCACAATGTTTTTCTGTTGTATTTCTATACATCATTTGTGTTACTTAAAAATCGAAGAAAATACATAGTGTTAATATTAAACTACATATTTACAAATATTATTTTTCATCAGAGAAAAATATGAGTAGGTATCATCGCTACAGTTTTCATATAAACTTTAATTAAACACCTAGTAACTCTAGTCTAGTAAATTTAGGCTCAATAGTTTCGAGAAATGGGGGAAAAATATTTTCACAATGTTTTTCTGTTTCTATACATCATTTGTGTTACTTAAAAATCGAAGAAAATACATAGTGTTAATATTAAACTACATATTTATAAATATTATTTTTCATCAGAGAAAAATATGAGTAGGTATCATCGCTACAGTTTTCATATAAACTTGAATTAAACACCTAGTAACTCAAGTCTAGTAAATTTAGGTTCAATAGTTTCGGGAAATGGGGGAAAAATATTTTCACAATGTTTTTCTGTTGTATTTCTATACATCATTTGTGTTACTTAAAAATCGAAGAAAATACATAATGTTAATATTAAACTACATATTTACAAATATTATTTTTCATCAGAGAAAAATATGAGTAGGTATCATCGCTACAGTTTTCATATAAATTTTAATTAAACACCTAGTAACTCTAGTCTAGTAAATTTAGGTTCAATGGTTTCGGGAAATGGGGAAAAATATTTTCACAGTTTTCTTGTTGTATTTTTATGCATCATTTGAGTTACTTAAAAATGGAAGAAAATACATAGTGTTAATATTAAACTACATATTTACAAATATTATTTTTCACCAGAGAAAAATATGAGTAGGTATAATCGCTACAGTTTTCATATAAACTTTAATTAAACACCTAGCAACTCTAGTCTAGTAAATTTAGGTTCAGTAGTTTCGGGAAATAGGGGAAACATATTTTCACAATGTTTTTCTGTTGCATTTCTCTGTATCATTTGTGTTATTCAAAATCGAAGACAATATTTTTGAGGTCCTTACAATTAGCTTTTTTAAACGTTACACCACATGACACATACAGTTCAACTAAATTTTTATAGAAATATTTTCAACTTTAACTATCGAGATTTAAATATATCGATTAATATGCTCATCGCAAGTGGCGTACAACAACTGAAAAGCTATTACACATAATTTGTTCTGAACATCTGGCATAAACACACACATTATATATATATATATATATATATATATATATATATACATGAATATTTAAATTATAGTGTTCAAGCGAAATCCGGACTTTAGTACGCCAAAACGCCCAAACTCGATTTTACCTGTACGTGCAATTTTACATAAATCGAAAATTCATTCCATATCCCGTGAAGTATAAAATACACGTAACTCCTAGTCGCAAAAGTTTTCTATTAAAAAATAATATTGATTACGTCATTGAAATAGCCAAATTTCTGACAGAGATCTGTGCTACAATTACACAGCTTACGGCTATATTCAGGTTGAAAAAATACACTTCATACACAATCACAATGTTATTATAACGATTTGTGTAATTCAGTAAGAGTAAACAAGTTAACTTCAATGAAAATAACTTTTTATAAAAAATATCTAGTTTTCCTTTTCATAAATACACTTGTTACATCTATGTTATCAGCGAATTTAATTCACTGAATTAGTTATTGTGTTACACGTTTTTTGTGAGTTTATTTTATTAGTATATTATTGTGAATGTGTATTTTCGTCATGACAGTATTGATGCTTCGTAAACTATTATTCAAGGGAGATTTTCCAATCACGTTATGGTGAAAAAAACAGTTAGTAAGGTAGTACAATTGAGAATGGTAGATCGAAGCCAATTTTCAAACGAATCGTTATTAATAAACGCACGGCATTTTCACGGTAAATATTTGTAGTTAGCAATTACATAATACACCTATATTTGCAGTTAGCCGGAAGTTGAATTTTGAATGTGTCGCTGACCTTGTTTATAACTCGGAACTGAGTACTGCAAATGAAATAAAACTAGCTTTGATGATCTAAATAATTTGACAAATTATGGTAAAAAATATTCTCATTCTGAAAAGCAGTTATAATGCAATATGCAACTACAAAATGTTGGCTCTTCTAGTAAAGTCATTTGTATCTCCGACAACTCGCTATTCCGAATGGGGAACATAATAAAACAATAGATGAAAACAGAAATATTTTAAAAAGGTCGTTAGGTTAAAACTGTATTTTTAGGTTAACGAGAATTAGTTTTCCGTGGTTACCATGAAAATTATTGTTCAGTAAATTGGAGCAATTACCTAGAGAGTTTATTGTATTTCAATGCATTCAATTATTGAGACATTTCAGAGTTTGTATATAACCTCTTCAATGTCGTTTACGGGACTAACTGGGCGAATTAAAAATGATTTAAGTTTTCCTGTAGCTAAAGTTATACTTGATTCAATTAGTCTAGAATTTGATAAAACCGACTTTATTTCAATAGTAATAAACGAAACGTTAAACATTAGTAGAAAAAACAACAAACAACAGAGTAAATAACTTACAATTACAGTAAAATATTTGTCAAATAACCGGTATTGAAAAGCGTTTTCTTTCTTTTAACTATTAGTTGCAAGTGGACGGTTAAGTGTTAGTGAACGTATTTTTCATAAAATAGACAAGTCTGATCTTAGCAGTAAATTTGTAGTGCAGTGTTATGATTATTATGTTATTATGTCTTCGGAGTTAAACTGTGATCAGAATAGATATACGAGATGATATACTTTAACAATGTTTGTATCTTGTTACGCATATAATTCTTAATTTTACTTTATCAAAATCTACATAATGTTGCGGAATGTAGAACATTTTGTGCCCAGCTTAACAAATTAATTTGCTTTTCAGTAAATTAACAATGCAAAGTACCACTTTTAGCGAGATTGTGAAGCGACGAAGACCTTCTGTTTCTGTTACGAGGTGGCGACATAAGTACAATATAACAAATATATTACACAAATGTCGAATTGACATTATAAATAAATTCCAGGCAATACAATCGAACCTCATCAGTGTAAGATTGCATGGACTGGAACGAAGTAGTAAATTGACAATTCAAAGTTCACTTTTAGCGAGATTGCGAAGCGACGAACACCTTCTGTTTCTGTTACGAGGTGGCGACATAATTATAATAAAACTAATATATTACACAAATGTCGAATTGACATTATAAACAAATTCTAGGCAATACAATCGAACCTCATCAGTGTAAGATTGCATGGACTGGAACAAAGTAGTAAATTGACAATTCAAAGTTCACTTTTAGCGAGATTGCGAAGCGACGAACACCTTCTGTTTCTGTTACGAGGTGGCGACATAATTATAATAAAACTAATATATTACACAAATGTCGAATTGACATTATAAATAAATTCCAGGCAATACAATCTAACCTCATCAGTTTCAGATTGTATGGACTGGAACAAAGTGTATAGTCACTTGCTGATTTATTTACGCTCGATACTTTTTTCTCTGGAAAAGTAACTCATACCGTTATAATATTTAATGTCATTCAAGCTAAAACCAGAAAATATTATATGTTCTCTGCAGGCGATAAATGATGTCAATAGATTAGATATTCCAAGAAATTGAAGATATTCCAAGAAAGACTGATTTGGAAGACAGAACTAATTTAGGTCCCAAATAGTATTATTTTAGAATACATAGAGAAACGATTATTAGTTTAAATTAATCAATCACGTCGCCTAGGTGTATATTATGATATAGATATAATGATCGTCAGTGTATTTTTTTTGGTTAACAGTTTAATACCATTTGCGTTAATATACATCTGCTTATACGGTCTTGTTTTGTAGACCCTAACCTCCCCCAAGTTCAAATACGGGGGATGGAAACATAAAAGAAGTTCGGGCGATTCCGGTTACTTAGCTATTATACATATATTTAGAAATAATTAAGTATCGGCACACATTAAATTCGGCCAATGACTGTTGGAATCACCACTCGATTTAGTTAAAGTTACATCACAGACCGTCACAACCGTGTGTCCGCCAAAGCGTCACAACTGTTATCTTAATTCGCAACTCGGTCGCGACTAAATTCCGAGACAATGAACATAAAACGTATGCACAGCCCGGCAACTGTCCGCGCGCTGGTCGCACAGGTGCGGGTGAATGCTACGAACGAGCTACGTCAACAGAAAGCTGTTGGATATAATTGTTTTAGCAGCATATTTGACAATGGAAAACGTCACATTTGCGTCACAAAACGTTTTAGTTATTTACTTTATGTATACATAAGTCTATAAAGCGTCTATCAAATTTGTATTTGGATGCTCATAATATTTGGCCATGTATAACAGCTGAACGAGAGCTCCATAGAGCGCCGAGTCGTGCTGTATGCAGTAGAGGGCATCAGAGTCAAATTTTCAGTGGGCGGCCTCTGGCGTGAATGCAGCTGATTGACTACAATCAGAAAGAAATGGCAAGACATCCTGAGGCGGTTTCATCAGCCCTGATAGTACCACATAATGACCACGATCGCTCTTTCAACAGCGTCATGGTAGAGAACAAGGCAATAGAATATGTCAATGCTTCAAGTATTTTTTGTGCTATAAAATCCTCGAGTCTTTACAGTCCTTATTATCTCACATCCATATAGCCGCAAGTGATTTTTTTGTGTTCAAAACAAAAAAAATACTTTCCTAAGCCCTCAAATCTCTCTATAATAAGGTTATTATATCAACTTAACACGAATGAACAAAGTTCATCCTCATTGTTTCAGATAAAAATTTATCCGAAGTTCCATATCCTACCATAACCTGCAGAGTTAAGTTCATTCGACACTTCAATCAGTATTATCGATCGCCTGCTCTGATATAATCTGGACTCTCCGGTTTTACATATATACAGTCCGAGTCCTGATCCCAATAAGACCGTAGGTAGACAAGTACACTTGGCATATCGCTTAAAATAAGCCAAGTGTACGTACTTCTCTACCTATTTTTGGTCTTATTGGGATCCGGCTCGGACTGTATATATGTAAAACCTGTATACATGTAAAATCTGTATCTATGTAAAATCGAAAAGAACGTCATGTCTACATGCACAATATACGCAAACATCTTGTCGGCTATATTAAATGTAATAAGGGATATAACATCTCCGATTATAGCTATTAAATCCAGTTCTCTTTCTTTTTCTTTTAGAAAGACGAATATGTAAATTTAAAATAATTCGTTGATTATGGGAATTATCTGGACTCTCCGGTTTTACATATACAGTCCGAGTCCGAATCCCAATGAGACCGTAAGTAGAGACGCACGTACACTTGGTTTCTTTTACGCGATCGAAAAGAACATCATATCTACACATGCTCAATATGCGTAACCATTTTATCTTTTAAATTTAAAATAATTAGTTGATTATAGACGAAAACTATTTTTGTAATCATAACATTAATAAATTTGAACGCCATACTGTGTATGACTCAGGGACATTTATACTACCTCAACTCAAATATTGGAACGCATTTGCCCTGTGACTATTAAAATTTCTACTATGTTATAGTATTCGCGTTATAATACTTTAATAAAATATAAAATAATTATAATACTTTTAAATAAATGTAATAATTAAAGATATTAATTTTTATTAAACTAATTAAAATGTATAATTAAACCGTATATTGCAATTACAAATGCGGCTTCTCGGCCGTGAGTTTTAAAAAGTTACATGTTTTTTTTCTATAGGTCGCTAAAATTTTTAAAGAATGAATATATTTTTCTGTTTTTCTTATCACTGTTTAATATCAAAACGTAGGATAAGATTGTCTTAAACAGGGGGAAAATAAATTAGGTTGAGATTCGAATCCCACACTGCCGAATTTAGATTCCAGTACATCACTGCCGCGCAAATGACTCATTTAGGGACCAGATTTTAAAAAACTAATAACTTATTTGTGGTAATGATGTAAAAAAACTGGTTAAAAAGCTTGGGTGAAAAAAATTGTTCAGGAATCGAGTACTCGTGTACTATCCAAATGGTTAGTTCCAAGTTCTTAGTTTAAATAGAAGTGTCCAAATTATATGATTATATAATTGCGTAAATGTCCCCATAACGATTTAAACGTTAATACGAAGGTGAAAAAACTATATATACTAAGAAAGTGTATAAATTTTTGAATAATTTCACTGTACTTTGTCATTTTAACCCTAAATAATTTCTAAGATTTGAAAAAAATTCATTTGTATAAGACTTAACAGTCACCCTTATTACAACTCCCCCCAATAATATTAACGATACTTTCTCTTACCTCAGCTCCCCCAATAATATTAACGCTTATCAACTATTTCAATCATTTTTTTTTATTTCTTAACCATTATATTTTCCTATCATACTCAGCTAATCAACTGAAATAATACTTCTTAACCCTTAAATCAAAACGAAGCATTTCTGCTACATAATTTGGGATCGGTCCTTCCAGGATTGTAGGTCTCCGAAACTTGCTGGCAATACTTTATTTTCCTTTTCAACAACTAATTATTATATTAAGATAGAAAAAAAACGTTTCACATAATTTTCTCTCTTGCAATCAATGCTGGACGAAAACAAAAAGAACCTTTTGAAAATTAACTACTTAAGGGATGTGTTACGAAGTTATGAAAAATTTGCAATTTGGATACAGATATTTTCTTAAAGAATGCCATGTAAAAAATTTATTAAATCTTTTAGAAATATACTCCACCTGTACTGCTCACCTAGTTCAATATACTTATTCCAAGTAATAATTGATCTATTCTACTTTGTTCTACTGTGTTTGTCTGTTTTTATTCTACTGTTTACTATCCCTGTTTGTCACTCATATTATTTTCATGCAGTTATCATCATCATATATATATTAATACGCTAAGGTTTTAAGATGTTACTCTCCCTTTTTAGAAAAAACCTCACAACTAATCCACATAAATTATATATCATTTTATAGATAATTGCTTGCTCTACCGGCATCCACAACTAAAAAATTTATTGCTATTGTTTTTGCAAATTAATTAATTATTAAAATTATATACACAAAACAGCAATGCTGCCATCTAACGGCTCAACGTCAATACGATTGACGGTCGGTAAAATTTTTGTTTAATTTCAAATCCACTCACGTATAAATAAAGTGGCGCTTTAGCTCAATATCAATTTTATTTTATTTATTTTCTATATGTCAATTTTAGTAAAATATTTGTTTGATCTGTCATCTGAGCTTCATAATGGAATAAATAATAATGCGAAGACTTCGCACGGGTCACGCTAGTTATTGTATTATTATCATTAGGTATTGTTTTTCAATTTATTAGCTAAGAGGAAAATTAAATACGGAAAACGGCATTGTAATAATGTGGAAAATTTTAAATATTTTATATGGGAAACTTAATCATGATTATATTACAGTTCGTCTGAGGAGAGTCTACAGTATAATAGTCGTCTGGCGATAAATCAAGCTGTAGATAGAAGCGCGTCAAGATAAGCAATGAGCTTACTCAGTATAAACATAATTATAAATTATTTGCTCCTCATATTTTATGCACTATTAAATCAATTTACAAAGAAATATGTAATAATGTTAATTCCAAATATGCACAAGTGGTTAAGCTAAATGCAACCGTGTAAGATATAATCAATTTATCTGACGAAATAGCCTTAATATAATTAATTCAATATCAACCCTTTACTGACAACGCTGCCACTTTGTCAGTAAAGGTTTGCAAGCTATACTGATTATTTGTCCAATCGAGTGAGCTTCGGCTAAAATTCGCCCAATTCGTGCACAAAAAAACCACTCGATATGAGTTAGTAGAAAAGTACGCTCTAAATGTCCGAGAAGTCTAAATGTTTCCTTGGAAACAGTGAGTTTTAGAGGAAACAAAAGCAGTAAAAAGAAAGAAGTAGATTTTTTAAAATTCTGATAGGATTTGCTCTTGAAATTTCAAACGTATTTTTGTTAAAAGATTATTTTCAAACTCCATTAGGAAGATTTCTCTTCATTTATTTGCGGAAAAATTTTAAGGCATTTTTATATATAGTTTTTATATATCTCATGCGTAATTTTCATTTTATTCACGAAAATTGATATTTCCACTTTTAGCGTTCATGTAAAATAGCATGTGAGTATTAACTATATTGACTAATCCTTAGTAAACAGTAATGTAGTTCATTAATAAGTCTGTAAAAAAATATCGAAACTTCAGGAAAAAATTATGTAAAATTTGATTTTTTAACCTCTGCCTACTACACTATGATACCCTTTATTTTAAAATAATCTGTTCTTTTGCAATTAAATAGTCGTCGATATTTCGAACTGCTCACTATAAAATCATATTTCATCGTCTGGATTTATCAAATTGTCAAAAGTTTCGAAAACCCTGAACCAAACAATTCAATAACTCGCTTCTGTTGCCGTATATATGACACGTGACGGATAACGTGTTGTAAAACGTGAACTGATAAGAGTTATGCCAGACGGGCACTGACTTGTGACCTGCACGTAGAGCTGAAAGGGGGCCGTCATCCAAATGATTTATTCATTGCTAACAGAAGATACGGTTTGTTGGAATTGAACAAGGAATTATCATATACTTCATGTATAAAATATATATTTAAAGGACATACATTTAAATATACAATAATAAAGATTCAATAAATTTATTACATAAACAGTATATGTTGAACAAGTTTATCAGTATATGTTGAACGAAATCTATTTGAAAAATTAAGTTGAAAATCAGCACCTGTCATTTGTAGCAAAACACGTATAATGTACAGTCTGCTGTTGATATTTCTTTGGACTGAAGTAGCCAAAATGTATATACATCAGTAAGTGGAAGAATTCTGTTCATGAGCGTGTGCAACACTCTACCCTGTGGCTGTACAATTGGAACGTTCCCATCAAACGGCACGTATATAAATCATGCAAAACTGGATATAGTTTTATGAATAACAGCAAAGTCAGGTCAGCAGATTAGGTAAAAGTCTTTGCAATAGCAGAAGTTGACAACGAACACAAACTTGTATTGATTTTCTAAATTCAGCAGTCTTTTCTGTCAGATACCATTGTATCATACATATATTTAGGTTTAAAGCTCCTCAACACCATGGAATGGTTTCATCAATACAATCAAGCCGGGACCCAACTATACTAAATACGGTCTTTTATGATAGTAGAAATTGGCAACGAACAGAAACTTATGTATTTTATTAGCGACAAATATGTTGATTATTTAAATTAAGGCCTTTCTTCCTTAGACCAATATATATATTTTGATTCAAAGTTCCTCAGCCTTATAGTGCTGCACGTATTGTACACAAACTGTAATGCAACAGTTTCAGCAATAACATCAAGATAAAATCAAATTACACCATAAACACAGTCCTTTACCATGGCAAAAGTTGACGTCGAACAGAAACTGATCTTTGGTAGTGATAATTTTTAGATTCAGTGCTTCAACATCATTCAGTGCAGTTAACATCATAGTGCGGTGTTATGAAAAAAAATGTGAAAGCTCTCATACAACAGTTCCATCAATAACATCAGGTCGAATCAAACAATATTAAGCACAAACATTTATGAGGGCAAAAGTTGACCGCGACAGTTGAGCAGATCTTTCTGTCAGAAAATATTGTGACGTACAGACATTTAGATTCAATATATCTCAGCGTCACTTTGTATAAAAGAACTGTTTCAGTTCACAGTTACATTATAGCTTCCTCCAAGAAAAAAAATAACACTTCTAATTCGCATTTCCATAGTTCCAATGTTGGAGTATTAGGAGAGTCTAAGACACAAGCATCACAATATGGACGCTTGAAGTGCTGGCTAGAACTTTGTGACGATAAATAAAAATGGGTACATGGCCACCGTGTACTCTAGAAATGAAACTTCTAGCTTCTCCAGTTGTGACCCTCGCCCCAACACTCCGCATACCCGCGCTTGCTGCCAACGCCTCCATTTTGTTGGCCATGCAATTTCATTTTACATATTCAGAAACACTATTATACCTTTTTAATTAATTATTCAAATGACAGGCAGTGCAGATAATTGTTTACGGACATGAAATATATTTTGCTATTTTATATTATGCTAGATATTTAATTTATTTGCTAAAGACCAATTTTGAAACAATGAAATAGAGCCATATAGTGGTGAGTTAATTTTACTATGTTTTTAATCATAAATATTACTGACTTTTTACAAACGATCTACACAGTCTCTGGAACTTTTTTGGAGATAACGATTTATGTAGTGGAAGACAAGAAAGCAACTAATTTGGTTATCTTTCTAAAATTGTATTAACATCGCTATAACTTACGAAACCCTAAACTTCTGGGAAGAAAATGTAACCTATGTATATTTCAAATAATGTAGCTACCAAACAATAATATATTTTTTGGAATCGGTCTAATAGTTTGCGAGTTTACTTCTTACACACAAACAAACAAAAAACAAACTTGCAATCTCATAAAATTAGTATAGATTGTTCCGAAGGAAAAAATTTAGTGTGGGTCGATGGCTAGCACTGTTGCAGCCTCCGCTCACCACTGGTCATGCCAGAGCCTCCACGAGAAGCGCTCGCAAGAGTGTGGATCTAGCATAACTTGTCAAAACGATATGTAGAAATTTAGGTCTTTTCTCAATATTTAATTATTGCAAGATGGCCACTAAATGCTATCAAAACTTATATAAGTATTGTATTTCTATGTCTAATATATATTATGACTATATATAGATAGATTATTAAAAGCTGGCGCGTTCATAGTACTAATACAAATGGACTTTTAATATACAGCCTGTTGAAAAAAAAATTATTAACACTTGTGATGCTGGTTCATAAAGACATGATATTATAGGATGCTGATCATTTGCTGATTTTTGAAAATCTATTACTGAAACGTGCATTTCTTGTTTTAATATTTTTCAATGTTTTTTATGAAGGCTATTTTCAGTGACTTTGTTTTTATTTACGCCTTTACTGGCAATATTGTCTTTATTTATTTACACTTTTACATCTATATATATTGTTTACCCCACACAAACAGTAAACTATTCATCTTTCCCTAACACAAATAGCATACTGAATATATTTGGCGTAATCTTTTCTAAGAGCCCACCTGAAGATGTTGTAATACAACGAAACCTAGGTCGTGGTAATGAACTTAAAAAAAGTAGAAATAATACTATATTACGTAGTTTCATTTAATTGTAAACAAATAGCGTAACAAAACTTCAAAATTAAGGATTTATTAGCCCTTCTGATAACTTTTTTGAGGTTGGGAAATTCCTTTTGAATTAAATAGAAATCGAAGATAGTTCGTCTGAAGACAACTTCAACAAAGTTGTCCATTGCAGATATTTTGCTAATGTTGGCAGCTTCATTCCCGGTATTCTTAAAATAACTTGTACAGTTGGTGTCCACGATACTAAGGTCGTTGGTTCTGATTTTGTTAGCTCCGATGTTGAAGGTTGCCATATAATTCTCCATAAATAATTTTATCAGTAAAAGTTTGGGCAGCGTTTCTCTCTGAAAGTATGCACGGCATGCTCCGCGCTGTTTATTGTTTACGTACAGATATCACGTAAGGGCTATCCAATATCCTGTACTGCTTAACGAGTCGACGTGCTTCGAGTATAAATATCGGTTGACCAGTAAGCATAGATAAGCCCACTGTATGACAAGAGTTAATGGAATTAAACCAGTGTCTCATAAGAAGAGTTAATGGAATTGAACCAGTGTCTCATAAGAAGAGTTAATGGAATTGAACCAGTGTCTCATAAGAAGAGTTAATGGAATTGAACCAGTGTCTCATAAAAAGAGTTAATAGAATTGAACCAGTGTCTCATAAGAAGAATTAATGGAATTTAACCAGTGTCTAATAAGAAGAGTTAATGGAATTGAACCAGTGTCTCACAAGAAGAGTTAATGGAATTGAACCAGTGTCTCATAAGAAGAGTTAATGGAATTGAACCAGTGTCTCATAAGAAGAGTTATTGGAATTGAACCAGTGTCTCAAAAGAAGAGTTATTGGAATTGAACCAGTGTCTCACAAGAAGAGTTAATGGAATTGAACCAGTGTCTCATAAGAAGAGTTAATGGAATTGAACCAGTGTCTCATAAGAAGAGTTAATGGAATTGAACCAGTGTGAACGAGATTATTCCGTTCGGAGATGATTCCATTTTTATCTCCACCAACCAGTAAGATGAAAACATTGCGTTAGCATCCGGTGAAGTAAGGTGTTTTATGACAAAATATTAGTGGACAGGTAGATAAGCAAGAATTTGAATATATGGTTATGTACGTTAAGCATATATACTCCTATATACGTCTGTGCGCGTTTCAAGTAAATTTCCGTTTAATTTTTGACCTATTTTATTTACTTGTGCTAAGTGACATATATATATATATATATATATATATATATATATATATATATAGCCAAAAGATACAAACATTAATAAATTGAATTAAATCTATTTTAATACAAACTAATTTTAACGACACTCCTATGGCTTCCACGCTTACACTGATTAGATGAAATGGCGGTGAATACGCTACTTCCGCCATACGGTATACTTCCGCCATATACTTCCATTTAATCACTTAAGGTGTCCCTCTGCGAATATCCACAACAACTGTTCATTGGGAATTAAACAAAGTGTACTTTGGTAAGCTCAATAATTGTTTGCGACATGCAAGCCTTAACTGAGCACTGGGAATTGACCTCTCAAGGGCCTTTCTTAGTTCTGTAAACCCGATTCAGTAACATGACACACCCGAGGATATAACCATGTAACGAATATACATAGGGAAATATATTTTTCTAACTTTTTTCTCCGAGTTATTCACTTTAAACATATTAATCTCTACAACATTTTCTCGTGGTGGAGATCGTTTTCAACACGTATGGTAACGGTATAAGATATATTTTGAATATACATATGGAAATATATTTTTATTAACGTTTTTTCCCCCGAGTTATTCATTTTAAACATATTAAGCTGTACAACTATACAACAGTTTCTCGTTTAAAGATTGTTTTGAACACGTGTGGTAACAGTATAAGATATATTTTGAATATAGATATGGAAATCTATTTTTCTTAACTTTTTTTTTCGAGTTATTCATTTTAAACATATTAAGCTATACATAAGCTGCACAACATTTTCTCGTGGTGGAGATTGTTTTCTACACGCGTTGTAACATTATTAGATAAGATATATTTTGTATATACTTTATTTGAACATTCACTAGCAATTTATGCATACAAAACTGTACTTTTTGCACTGTATCCCTACTTATTTTTCAAATTGTATAACTTAAATGTAATACATACTGAAAGAGTTTATATATCTTACCATCATTTACAGTTTAAAAGCTTTTCCTTGACAAAACGATTACAAAACTCGAAACGTATCGAAAATGACGACAAATATCCATATTTTGTAGTTATTATTCACTAGTTATTATTCAAATTGTACAAGTTAAATGTAATACGTCCTGAAAGAGTTTATATATCTTACTATCATTTACAGTTTAAAAGCTTTTCCTTGACAAAACGATTACAAAACTCGAAACGTATTGAAAATGACGACAAATATCCATATTTTGTAGTAATTATTCACTAGCTATTATTCAAATTGTACAAGTTAAATGTAATACGTCCTGAAAGAGTTTATATACCTTAAATACCTATATTTTTATAAACAGACAAACAAATCCATTTTCGCATTTGTAATGCTAATGTGGATAAAAGAGCTAGCTTTACCAAATTTCGAAGTTTACGAGTAAAAAATAAGTAAAAAGGCAAGGGCAGGTAGAAAATCGATTCAACAAATAATTGCTAGCAGGGCGTAAATACGTCAATGATGGCAACGTGTCAGCTATTTTTAGTTCCAGCAGATTCGATTCGCCGAAGCCGTTCGTTGCATTGAAACCTTTCGTCTGCGGAGGATACGGAAACCAGACAAAGCTAGTTTGCGAGAAGTGTACTCCACCGTTGCATTCGAACTCCCTTCTCCGTAGTTATATGTTTTATAGCTGTACGAATCACAGTAAATATGTATACTAAAGGAGAATAATGACACATAAAATATGACTTACCCGGCTACGGGAGTCAATTTGAGAGAGATATATAAAATTTTGAGGGCTTATATCTCCGAAATTAATTATTATAGATAAATACAAATTACATCATTATTTAACAGTACAAATGTTTTTGAACAATTCGGTTTAAGACTTAGATAATATGCAACGACATTACAAGAGAACTAAATTCCAAGAACTGGTGGCCTAGGATCAGATAGGAGGTCTATTCTACGGTAAGTGCTTCACGTGATAATCGATCTACTTTCGGCTGATCGTGATTAAGGTCCAAGGTCTGATTAAGGTTTCTTAGTGGCAAGTATCCCACACCTCCCATCAATTTAACCCTTTTGTAGATTTATTTATCTAGCATTAAAGTTTAAAAAAAAATTGAACGCTCATTTCTCCGACACTAATAATCAATATTCAAAGTACATCTTTAGATAAATTAAGAGTCAATTCTTAATTACGATAGCAGTACAAGGTTCAGTTAAATTTCACACAATTACGTATGCTACGTACAAAGAAATAAACTGAGCCATATAAAGTAACGCCATCTATCCGATATTGTTTGAACTATGTTCTACATTGTAAACTGCGGCACAGTTCCAAGTGTGTTGTTTTATATATTTCATTCTACGTACAAAGAATTAAATTGAGCCATATAAAGTAACGCCATCTATCCGATATTGTTTGAACTATGTTCTACATTGTAAACTGCGGCACAGTTCCAACTGTGTTGTTTTATATATTTCATTCCACGTACAAAGAAATAAAATGAGCCGTATTAAGTAACGCCATCTATCTGATATTGTTTGAACTATGTTCTACATTGTAGACTGCGGCATAGTTCCAACTGTGTTGTTTTATATATTTCATTCCACGTACAAAGAAATAAAATGAGCCGTATTAAGTAACACCATCTATCCGATATTGTTTGAACTATGTTCTACATTGTAAACTGCGGCACAGTTCCAACTGTGTTGTTTTATATATTTAATTCTACGTACAAAGAAATAAACTGAGCCGTATAAAGTAACACCATCTATCCGATATTGTTTGAACTATGTTCTACATTGTAAACTGCGGCACAGCTCCAACTGTGTTGTTTTATATATTTCATTCTACGTACAAAGAAATAAACTGAGCCGTATAAAGTAACGCCATCTATCTGATATTGTTTGAACTATGTTCTACATTGTAAACTGCGGCACAGTTCCACTGTGTTGTTTTTTATATTTCATTTTTTGAAGTTTTGTAAATTCTCACACTTCAAAACGTATGTTCAATATCATTTATATGAGCACTTCTGACATTATGCCTTATTAGATCAGAACTACGCCTTATTCTACGCCTTGCTTCATCACATATTAAAAAATAAAATAAAATGAATTCAAATTGTAAATTAAATTGTAAATCCCGTCTGGTGTAAACCCGAAATCCCTGATACTTGTTTGTTTTTTAGACGTTAGTTCGCCATAGCGATTTGGATAAAATATGGCGAGACCTAGTCTATTCAGATTAAAATATGTTTGCACCAAAAACTTAGGTAAATATCCTGAAAATAAAATTGAATTACATTACAAAATCAACGCAAGAAGCCGCAGGCCAAAATTAATAACAATAAAATGATAAAGTCTAAAATATTTAAGGAGCAGCGCTGGCTACAGATCATGAGTCACTATCGGTTACGTCCTAAAACTGAGCGAGTCTATTATATCAATGATGTGGCAGGGTCTTCCCGGCAGGAAAGATAAAACGACCCTAATCGACCAAACTCTTGGAATTATTACTGAATGATGCGGAAATATTTCAATACGATGTGTCTGATTGTTATCCTGATAATTACGTTTACATTGATTGTAAGCAAAGCAATTCAAATGCCCGATAACAGACGCGCGTGTGTTACATTGACAATTTTAAAAAGTAGTCTCAGTTTGTACGATTTCACCCCTTTCAGCAAAGAAAATGTAGGCAAACATAATTTCTTCTCTCCTGAAGGGTCTCATTTTATTAATATTAAACTTTCCCATTAACATTTGTCTTCCCATGTATCATCTCATTTTCCGCAAAGAAAATGTAGGCAAATACGTATAACCTCATTTCTCTTTGAGGATCGCATTGTCTTAATATTAAACTTTCACACTAACATTTGTCTACGTATGTACGAGTATCACCTCCATATCGTTTTCCGCAAAGAGAATATAGGCAGACAATTTCTTCTCTCCTCAAGGGTCTCATTTTCTTAATATTAAACTTTCCCATTAACATTTGTGTTCCCATATATCATCACATTTTCCGCGAAGGAGTTGTAGGCAAACATAACCTCTTTTCTCTTTGAGGATCTCATTATCTTAATATTAAACTTTTCCACTAACATTTGTCTAAGTATGTACGAGTATCATCTCCATATCATTTTCCGCAAAGAGAATGTAGGCAGACATAATATCTTCTCTCATGGAGGAACTCATTTTCATAATATTAAACTTTCACATTAACATTTGTGTTCCCACGTATCATCTCATTTTCCGCAAAGGAAATGTAGACAAATATAACCTCTTTTCTCTTAAAGGATCTCATATTCTTTATACTAAACTTTCCACTAACGTTTGTGTACATATGTACGAGTATCATGTCCATATCATTTTCCACAAAGAGAATCTAGGCAGACATAATCTATTTTCTCTTTAAGTATTTCAGATTCTTAATATTAAGCTTTTCCACTAACATTTGTCCAGATGTATATCTATAAACATAATCAAACATTAAATTTAAAAATTCTGCACGTTAAAAATACTTTCTTAAAAATTAATTGGTCGACAGGTTGATATAAACCAACAAGAAAGACTTTTAAATTTATTCCAACCTATCTCTTTGTACACGCATCAGGCGAAAACTAATAGGTAGATTTTATAAATATTGTTCCACTTATTATTCCAGGAGTATACCTAAGCATCACCTTGATATATGGATGCGGTACATTATAGTCATCGTTATATTTTTTATTCGATAACGGTACGTAAAATCCATTCAATCAAAATAACCGCAAAACATAGTGAAATCAAAATAACCGCAAAACATAGTGAAATCAAAATAACCGCAAAACACAGTGAAACATTCATAATAAACGCAAAACATAGTGAAAGGCAGAAAAGAAAAAAACAATTAATAATCAGACAATATTAAAATCGAAAATTGTTCCTTACACCAAATATTGCTTATGATATCTCATAAATTGGCAATTATACTACAAGACTCTTGCACAGTAGCTATTTTTTGGGGTTGCAACAAATGTTTGTTAATTTTTTTGGGCGCGTAGAGTCACTATTTCCATTGAATATTAGATTAAAATAAAACATTATACAATTAAAAATTGTTACCAGATGTCCTACATGAAACGTACATAGTTTCAAAAACATCAAAAAAGATTTGAATATTTAAATTTTTTGCACGTTTCCGAAAACTCGTCTTTTGCCGTTTATGCGTTTTGAAACTCAATAACATCGACATTAAACACTTTGATTTTTTAATTAACTTCATTTTTTTAATTCAATTCAAACTTCAATAACGATCCTGCTCTCTTGCCCCGTTCAAAGAAGTGATTGCGCCTTTACCAACTTCTACAGGCATTAGTTGTTTGAAATGTTTTTTAGCTCCCAGTCTATTGGTTTCATGCCCTATTATCATCTAGTTACCCGTTCAAAGAAGTGACACAATTAAGCGCAAAAAATTTAATTGTGTCGCTTCTCCGCCTTGACAGTATATATATATATATATATATATATATATATATATATATATATATATATGTATATATATATATATATATATATATATATATATATATATATATGAAGACCCAAATTCCTTTATTTCACCTTTACAACTGCTAATAAAATAATAACACTGCGCTTATTGAAAATATCATTATGATCATTAACTAACTGTTATAACAGTTGTACCTATTGATGTCTTCGCTTCATAAGAATAATACCTATACATATATCATAATATGATTAGAAAAAAATATTAAAGACTGTAGACTACCGACGTACGAAACAAGAATAAACCAGATGAGTTTAAAACAAAAGTTAGATACAAAATGTTTTAAACCATAATTCAATTACTACCAAATTATAAACATATGATAGATACGACACGACTGTTTAATATGAAAGTATTCAATGATTTAACCCATAGCAAATACTATTTCTGTACCAAAAGTCACGGAAATTTGTTTAGCCGTTACAGCATGAGAAAGTATTAAACAATTAAAAAACAAACGAGCTTACAGTTTTTTGAATAAAAAACAAGCAAGCGGATTTAATTTTGATGCCTCATCTTGAACAGACTGATCTCATCTTGAATAGCGTATTTGAAAACTTTTGGGAGAGTTTTTGAAATGATGTATAAAATAGACATCATGTAAAAAACCCTCCCAAAAGTTTTCACATAAAAATATTGTTACTCGTAAATAAAATAACGTTTATGTATATATATATATATATATATATATATATATATATATATATATATATGTGTGTGTGTGTGTCTGTGTATATATATATATATATATATATATAATATTATTCATTAACTCATCTTTAAAATGTGTCGTTTTTATTCAGTTATAATCACGTGTAAGGCGTGACGCTGTTTCTAAATAAACAAAGATTAATAATTTAAAACAATGTATGTAAACAACAAGTGTGCCTGTTTACAAAATGCCATCGACACGTGTGAGAGAGAGAATCCTGACGATAATCGATCTAAATATCACGTATATTATTAATCAATATGATTAATATTGTAATAATAATAGAGTAATCATATTAATAAGATAGTATTACACATGTGTAATCATAATAATATTAAGCTTACTGGTGTAAGCAATTATTAAAATTGGCATACGAATAGTGCTTGCAGAAAGTGGTGCCCGCATTCTTATAAAACATATTCTTCTATTTCAGACGCTTAATACAAAACTGTATGATGTATAGAATAATGAGTTCAGTAGGCCAAACCACAACGACGCTTGAATATGTCAAACGGAAGTCGGACGATTGTGCAAATTCAAATGTCTTCACACTATCAAAAGATGTCGTGCAAGGTTATTGGCGTGTGTGGTCTTAAAATTGACGTAATGCGTTTTGATTGGTCTTAGTGGTCATATGATATACAAATCAAAACTACGTGCTCCATTTGTCAAAATAACAAAATCAAATTTATTTTGTTCCATAATATGTATATATTTACTTGGATATTTGTTAAAAACCCCATGTACGATTTAAAGCCTTTACCGCAATTCAAATCTATATCACACCAACTAATGATCAATCGTGGTGTATCAGCTCTGTAAATGCATTCCCGAAAAGATGGAAAACGGTTCTCACTGGAGTCGAAAGCAATGTGTATCTGATGATTATTTAAAATCTAATGAAAACATATAATGTTAGCAACCTTACATTTTGTGACACAAAAATCTATTACACTTTTTTAATATTTTCTTCAGCATGAGGATATCGTTACACCGATACCAGATGACGTATTCCTTTCTGAAATAGTACGGATTATAATTAAACCAAGTCAGAATAAACATAACGTTAGGAAACTCGTCGGATTATTGCACGACAAATCCCATCAGCAAGTCCTTCTACGTGATAGACATCCATAACTACACCCAAAATAATACTGTACATAGACCATTTTCAGTCTTTGATAAATTCAATAACAATATTATTGCTATTTAATATCCAGCAGTTGAAAGATCACCAAACAACACTATTCTCGTATGACACATCAACGAATTTATCATTGGAATCTGCAGATTAGATTCGATAAAGTATTTGGAAGCTGTAACCATCTTTTATCTATTGAATATATTTGGCATTAATTTTGTATAAATTCATTATTCACAATTAAATGAAACTACGTGATGTAGTATTATTTCTACTTTCTTTAAGTTCTTTACAACAACCTAGGTTTCGCTGTATTACAACATCTTCAGGTGGGCTGTTAGCAAAGATATCTCTATTATAAAGCTATCTTTGCTAACAGCCCACCTGAAGATGTTGTAATACAACGAAACCTAGGTCGTGGTAAAGAACTTAAAGAAAGTAGAAATAATACTACATCACGTGGTTTCATCTTTTATCTATTAAGTAATATCATAACATTCACAAACTTCCACCGTCAATTAAAAATATTTAAAATCTTAAGAACATTTAACTCCACAATGTTTGAGAACAATGAACATGTTTTACGCAATTGTATTATCTATTTACACGCCTGTTTGTTATTGTAACAGATGTGTAGTAGAGCAACACCGACGTGATCAGTGTAAAGTTTTTTTTTTCAATTACGCGCAACGCAAACGACCGACACTAATAGGAGAAAATTAATCATACGATACGTAATACTTTAACGAACACACCTTGCAAAAGTTGATCCTACGAAAAAATCTGGCCGACTCTAGTCGATTCAAAGGTTAAGAGTGAATACTCGCTAACGAAGACAAAGGATAGAAGAAAGTTCTGAACAAGCAATGACGGAAACAGCAGACATTTCGTCGGCGGCGCGCGCCTCTAAACGTATCTACCTCTAAACGTAGTTGAGTAGATGGAAAGTCAGTCACCGACTTTGTCCGACGAAAGTCTGCTGTTTTTCAACTGCCGAGTACGCGCCTCTAAACGTAGTCGAGTCGATGGAAAGTCAGTCACCGACTTTGTCCGACTAAAATCTGCTGTTTTTCAACTGCTGAGTACGCGCCTCTAAACGTAGTTGAGTTGATGGAAAGTCAGTCACCGACTATGTCAGACTAAAGTATGCTGTATTTCAACTACCGAGTACGCGCATCTAAACGTAGTTGAGTTGATGGAAAGTCAGTCACCGACTTTGTCCGACTAAAATCTGCTGTTTTTCAACTCAAGGCGGTGACACCCTTTGTCGACCTCGAATTGTAAGCGACACGAGTATTATTTGAAAGAAAAATTGATTATACTGGTAATTCATTTTTTTGAGTTTTTTTCATAGATTATGTTCATAATAACGAAATATTCGAATTGAAAATAAAATTTTTTTTTTTTTTTTAAATAAACTATTCCTCCGTAATAGACGGTCCAAATAAAAATAAATATTAAAGATTATTTTTGTCCGATATTATTAAATAAATTTGCCACTGTCACCAATTAACAACATTTTGTAAATTTACATAAACATTACACCTAAAAGTTTTAAAGGAAGAAAATTTATTTTCTTAAAATGAAGCTTTTCTTTTAAATATACTGACGAGAAGAAATACTTATTCTAAGACAAGTAAAATGTGTTGTCTATGGAAATGAGCATCCCATCGAAAAGTGGTTGAAATATAGATTTCACCCACTTTCCGATGGGACGTTTATTTCCAAAGTTTGTTCCCTTTACAAAGTTTTTAACAGACAAAGACCATAAAGAAAGTTAAATAAGAGTGTACTAAAAAATTCTGACAATAATAATTTTTTTCAAAAACCTCAAATATACTAAAACATTTAATTAAAGTCAAACCACCAAAAACAGCGATTTCTGATAATAGTTTTAAAAAGGTTTATTAGAAGGGAAAAGAATTACATCCTGAATCTAAGAAAATTTCTGAAAACTATTACTCCCATATAGATATTCCACTGCTTTAGCTAAAACTAAACTTGACTCGAAAATATATTGTGTCAAAGGGACGTTTATTATAAATTACATTCTGAACAGGAACTTCTTTCACAGACTGTACTCTTCTGACCATATAAAATTAACGTTTCAAGTTTAAATTTTTTTTTGTTGACACAAAGCCTTAAATATAAGTTAACTTAAGCAATAAATATAAGTTAACTCCCTTAAAATTAAATTGAAAATAAATAAATAAACTACTTAAACTAAACTAAAAGAAGTTTGGATTCAATTTGACAATTTTATAGGAAGCTCAATGTAAGAGGAAGTTATGATTTCAGGCCGCAAAACATGGATACAAAAAAATGCGGGAAGTCTGTCGCGCTGGCCGAGCGTAACGTTTTCGTATAGACAAAACTATAAACGTATGTACAATTATAAAGTTCGGTAGCAAATGTTTAACAACATACGGAATATAACAATGATACAAATATATATTTATTTTAAATACATTAAACGAATCTTTTAGTTAATCAAATGTCAATCTAGTTGCATCACCTCCTGACCTCATCAGCACTCACAAACTTTTCATTCATAACTGAATAAAAATAGTTTAAGATAAAATTAATAACCATCCGCCTTAGGCCATGCTGTAATAAAGACAGACGATAACAAGTCGCGTGTGTTAACCCCGCTAGGACTTATTCTTTCACTAATAATAAATCAACTACGTCTCCGTTTTGCCAGAAGAACTTTAGACGATAGTCGGACTTTACACTCAAAAAAAAAAAACGATTCCTCATTGTTTTTTTTTAAACTCAATGTATTCACGTAATCACTACGTCGTAAATTAGCAACGGCTCGTTCATTGCTATATCTTCGGCAGTCGGATGAACTTGAAGCGGGCAAAAGTCCAAAAACGCATTTGAGCTTTCTTAGCTAAAAACTTTTGTCTTTTTTTTCTGTCTATTCATATGCAATATCCGTTCAAGCGTAGTGGGGGATGATATCACTATACATAATCTATTTGTAATTAATTCAATTAAATAAATATATGTTGTAAAATATACATAAAATAAACATTATTAATATTTTGTGATTTAAACTTTGCACATACGGTGGAGTAATTTAATATGAAGATAATCCTTACTAATTTAAAACATCTTATGTTTATTTGTTTGTTTGTCTTTCTTTCACGTTTAAACGGCCTAAGGGATTTCAATGAAATTTTATATATCAGTAACATATATCCTATGTTAAAATATATATTACATAAATTCGATATCATTTATATGAGTAGTGCGGCGAAGACATCAGATAATTATGACCGCGCACGAAGAACAGAATGCGCTGCCGAAACTATAGGAATAGTTCGCGATATTAAAATATAGGATTTACATAAATTCCCTATCATTTATGAGTAGCACAGCGAAGACATAAGATAATTATGGCTGCGCACGAAGAACAGAATGAAGAATTATAAGAATAGTTTACGACGACATATAACCATTGCAATAGGTATCACAAATATATAAAAATTAAGATTATTTCAATTCATTAGTTCTAAGATTTATTTTTCAAGTCATAAAAATAATAAACAGTAACCAACAGAGGTCTGTAATTCAAAATTTGTAATAAATAAACATTAAGGAAATACTTATGTAAGTAGACCAATAGATGGCGTTAGAAGAGCGCCACATATCGATGAAACACTATTAAATTATAGGGCGTTGCATCTATCAAAATAAAATAAGTTTCGCGTTAAAAAGAAACAGGCGTATCTGTCAAGAATTACGTTTAAGGGAATGTTTCGATGCGCACGCTCACCACAACAAGAGCGTTTTGAATCTTATATGGGTTGTGATGAAATTTCTCATCTACATTATAACACATATCCTATTTGGATTCTTCCCAAAATATAAACAGGAAAGTAGGATTGCCGAGACGCCTTTGCACCAACGAGCTGAACGAAAACAAAATAGACTAGCTGTGTAACGATTAAGGAAAACAACAAATAAAACGAGTACCTACTATTAACATAACTTATCAGTCTTTAATCAGAAACAACATTACACTTTCGTTATTTATCGTTAACGTTAACAACACATATAATTTAACATTACGTAACAAATAATTTGAAAAAAAACGAAACATTTACTAATAATTCCGATTCCGTGACATTAAATTCCCTCATACGTGTTATTCAATTGAACTAAAGACGTTATTATTCACAGGAAACATTAGCGATTTCGAACTTTACTTCCGGTCCTTCAAATGGACGTGACATTATAAATATTTATACCATAAGTAGTTTTATATAAAATCACAAATAACTTATAACTTTAAGCTCTTCTTAAAGTCTAATTTAAAGGGTACACAAGATGTCGTTTTGATGTTTAATAGTTTACTAAATATGCCATGAACCAAAGGCCAAAAGTTATTGCCGAAAAGACAATGAAAAGTTATATGTTATTTCCGGATTTTCCCCGAAAGTCGCAATTTCTTCATTTTCCTCTAGGCCTTGTTTATCCTATGTTCGTTATGAAGTAGAAATATGTGTATGTACGTGTATATGTGTGTGTATATATTTATATTGTTTTTTTCTGTCTCAGAACTCTGTGAACATAAAATTTAGTAAAAACGCCAATAAATGGCGTGAGTAGTATCAATGTCGTAATCTTCACTAGGTCAGGGTGTTTTTTATGTAGTAGTCCAATACAAACTATCCTATATGTTGTTCGAAGATACCAAATTTCATCAAAATCCGTGCAGTAGATTTTGTGTGATTGAAGAACAAATTAACAAACAGACAGACAAAAATACTAGTCGCAGGTTTTCTTGCTTCTACTATCATTCTATAAGCAAAATTAATCACTTTTTTAATCCACTCTGTACAGAAACCACTCTTACAATGTTATTGTTTATATAAATTATATCCTTTATTTATATAAATTATAAATTAATCCTTTATTTATATAAATTATAAATTAATCCTTTATTTATATAAATTATAAATAAAGGGTCCGCGGCGTCACAACGTCGCGTCGCATAGCTTTGCGGGCGCCACCCGGTGTGCGCGCGTGTACGTAGGACGCTTAATTGCATAACCTCGAAACGAATACTTTCTGAACGAGATGAACAAAAAAAATGAATTATTGATTATAATCATCGTATTTTGATTTCCCTGGAGATAGATTAATTTCCATGTCTTTTATACCATTTTCGAGAAGGAATCCTCCACAAAGATGTCCAAGTTTAATTTTTTTCTACCGACAGAGCTAGTCTTCTTTTTTAATGCTCTGTTTTGTACAACGTTTCGAAGAGCAATCTCCCTTTCTACAGTCTAGTCAGCTGCAAGGTTAAGATTCTAGGTACTTATTTGTTGAAAGACAGTAATTAGAACAAGTCGATTCCGGAAACCCTTCGCTCCTTTCCGCGTCAAATTGCCTATGAAGCCTTGCAATCGTCGCCGGCCTTATCGCGCTGTTCCGCAACCACACTGCCGGTTATAGTGTCGAGCTGTTTAATGAAGTTAGTGGGAGCGTGAGACACGTTTCTGTATATTTATATCGTCACGCGCCCTAGAGACGTTAATAGTTTGAAAGATAGCCTTTTTAGGGTTTCGGAGCCAAACGAAAAAAAAAGAAACTCTGATAATTTGATCATGTCTGTCTGTTCACCTTTACTCTTTTAACTGAAGACTGACTGTCATAACACTTGCAGGATGAGGCATCAAATTAGGTGAATTTTGAAGTATGTCCCCATACAACGATACAACGAACTGAGTGATGATTTTTTTACGCAATGTCACAAGGTCTTTTATGTAGCATATCCCTTCGTGCGATACGTATCTGCAAACCGTTTTGTAGTGGCTCTTTATTTATGTCAAAAATTAAAAAAAAAATCGGAATAATAATCAAATTATTTGTCTTACTCCTCTGGAAAGCTATGCTTTGCGTTTAAAGGTATCTATCTCTATAAGTAAAAGTGCATCACTAAGACCTTCATGTAGCAGTTGCGACAGCAAAAGCGGAAGTCTAAAACGACGATTCTCAAACATTTTAGCTCTACGGCTCTCAAGTATCGAAGAAATAAAGCTAGTACTTTGCGGCTCCAATACAAAAATGGACCGAGATGACGCAAAAGGGTCGTTTTTGCGTATACGCGAAAAGCGAATAATATTTACAATCCGAATATTTGTCATCTGTAAGTTTATGCCTCACATGATGATTCTTGATGTTTGCAAAAGGTGTGACGTTATCACAGAAAAGACAAGGAAAGGTCATATGTTGTTATTTCCAGATTTTCCCGCAGTCGCAATTTCTTCACTCTGCTCTATGCCTATGCCTTATTTACCTCAAGTTTGTTATGAAGTAAACATGATAATCGATAATATATATATATACACACAGAGACAAACACACACACACACACACACACACACATATATATATATATATATATATATATATACACACACACACACACACACACACACACATACATACACACGCACACACGCACGCAAGCGCACACACACACACACATATAACCTAATTTAACCCGATTTCAATCGACAAAATTGTAAAAATTAAAATTATCGAAGTGTAAATAAAAAATGTTAATACATTTTATTTGTATCCTATATTTTCGAGAGAAAACTGGAAAAATCTTGCTGTAACAATTAACAAACACTCTCTATACATCCTATAGATTTTAGTGAAAAAAAACTGTCGTAATACGAAGGTATTCTAAAACATTAAACACTTTTAAGTCATTTTAAGATTACTCTGTACTTCCTTTCGTTACTTATTTCCTTGTACTTTTATTTCATAAATACATATTATTAAATTTCCGTGCGTGGAAAATATTTTTAAAAAAGTAATGTCATTCCATACGTTATCTTTTATCATTCCATACGTTAAGTCATTAACGTATGGAATGATAAAAGAATCTACAAAAACTTTTTTTAGAATTTTTAGAACGGACGGATTTTGATGAAATTTGGTTACGGACGGATTTTGATGAAATTTGATTACGGACGAATTCTGATGAAATTCGGTTACGGACGGGTTTTGATGAAATTTGGTTACGGACGGATTTTGATGAAATTTGGTTACGGTCGGATTCTGATGAAATTTGGTTACGGACGGATTCTGATGAAATTTGGTTATGGACGGGATTCTGATGAAATTTGGTTACGGACGGATTCTGATGAAATTTGGTTACGGACAGATTCTGATGAAATTTGGTTACGGACGGATTTTGATGAAATTTGGTTACGGACGGGTTTTGATGAAATTTGGTTACGGATGGATTTTGATGAAATTTGGTATGGTAATAGTATATATACCCAGGAGCAACAGATAAGAGAGAAAAAAATTTCCCCTTAATTACACGTGAATGAAGTCCTAGACACAGCTAGTATATAATAAAATATACATTTTGAAATTATCTTTTTTACTTCAATACAAACCCGTTCTCTCTTACCCGCCTTAATTGAACATTGATGGCTCTGTTAGGATTGCCCAGTGTTCCTCAAGCGGTCAAGATAAATATTTTGACGTTTCGTTTATGGAAATATTATAATTATTTTAAACTGTAGAATTCCATAAATAAACAAAGGGGAGAGCAGGGATACTGCGGACGCGAGGGAAAAGATGAAGCAATATTTCATTTTTCACGCCTTCTTAAAGTACAAGAGATCATCTATCGTTGCAATGGCGAGTCTTCTCAAAAGTCATATGCGTATAATCTTTATAATTTATTCTTTACAAATCATTTTAAATGTCAAGCCGTTAGTAAAATCTAAATTAATTCAAAGTTTAGTGTAAAATAACGATATCATCGATGAATATATGCTGCTAGCATTAAAGATGAGTAAATAAAACATATTTATTTTTGATTAAAACTTATTAATGTAATAGTACCTACTTATTTGTAATGTACCTTTAGCGGCCCCTTCTACCCCATTCTCCCCATCATACATTGCTGACAAATATAATATACGAGGCGTGACGCATTCGGGTAAATGTTGCAAGCGAATGCGGATAATAACAAATCAAATCCTAAGTGCAATCTAGTTTTTAAATGATGAAATTTAACACGCTTGCACACTTGCTGTTTCGACTGAGCAGTGACTCTCAATTCTAACAAGTATAGTACCTATACAGTTTTGATCAACGATACTTTTAACGTGGCATCTAAGATTGAATATATTTGTCGTTAATTTTGTAGAAATTCATTGTTCACAATTAAATGAAACTACGTGATGTAGTATTATTTCTACTTTCCTTAAGTTCTCTACCACGACCTATGTTTCGTTGTCATCTTATATATTAGCAAAGATTGAAAAGTAGACTACTCCTCTGTAATAAAGGCTACCCTCTGTAGACTATTCCTCTGTAATCAGTCTATTAGCAAAGATCTTCGCTAAAAGCCCACCTGAAGATATTGTAATACAACGAAACCTAGGTCGTGGTAAAGAATTTAAAGAAAGTAGAAATAATATTACATCACGTAGTTTCATTTAATTATGGCATCTAAGCTAAATGCCCTATACAGAACGCTATTCATGAAAAAAAAATGGTTTTTATTTCGACTTCTATATATCTATATATCATAAGACAAATATGATATGGGTTCTATATATCATAAGACAAATATGATATGGGTTCTATATATCATAAGACAAAAAGCGAACCTTATACGAACACTCACGTGTCTGTTACAGCCGTTTTTCCTCAGAAACCGCTTGATGTGGAAACTTGAAATTTGGCATATTAATTAACTCGTACTCAATACCAACACTCAAAAATATTAATTCGGAAATTTTAGAGGGGGGAGACAAATTAATTACTCGATTTTTTTAAATTCCATATACAGTGTGGGCAATAGTTTAAAATGGAAAATAGTAAGGACGCGAAAAATTTTCTTTTCATATTTTTAGGTAGTATATGGAAAATATGTCAAGAAACTTATTTACCATCTTTACGAAACTACTCAACCTAAAATTATCTGCAAATAGAATTTTTAGAAGCCAATCTAAAGGAAAACCATAGCGATTATGGTAGATCTTATATTTTTTAGGTATGTATATATTTTCTGGAATCTGTAGGAAAACCATAGCGATTATAGTAGACCTTAAAATGTTTATTGATATCTATATATTTTCTAGAATCTGTAGGAAAACCATAGCGATTATGGTAGATCTTATATTTTTTAGATATCTTTATATTTTCTAGAATCTGTAGGAAAACCATAGGGATTATGGTAGATCTTATATTTTTTAGATATCTATATATTTTCTAGAATCTGTAGGAAAACCATAGCGATAATGGTAGGTCTTATATTTTTTAGATATTTATATATTTTCTAGAATCTGTGGGAAAACCATAGCGATTATGGTAGACCTTAAATTGTTTATAGATACATATATATATATATACATATATATATATATATATATATATATATATATATATATATATTTCTTTTTTTTTTCTAGAATCTGTAGGAAAACCATAGCGATTATGGTAGATCTTATATTTTTTAGATGTGCGCCATTTTTAACGCCAGTGAAAGATATAGTAGGCAATAAATTTTGCGCTGTAAAAATATATATTTATAAATAGTTATATGGAAACACTACGTACCTAAAAATGTGCCTAAATACGTACGGAACTCTCGTAGTATAAGTTCTACTCGTGCTTAACAGTGTTTTTTTAACATCGTATTCCTATTGAAGTGCGGGAGCAAAATAAAGAGTAACGACTATGGCCCAGACCCCAGACTTTTCCATAATTATAAAGTATGTTAGTTAATAGGTATAGAAATTATTTTTCGAATCTCTCGAAAATCCATGTTGAAACTAGTCTATAACATTCTTTTGATTTTGATGGCCTTTATTACAGAGGAACAGTTTACTTTTACAATAACAAAATATATATTTTATTCAACATTTCTCAATGATAATTTTTCTATCAGAAACAGAAAGATGAACTTAAGGAAAACACTGATTTGCCTATATAAAAAAAATTCCTTTTAGCGAAATAATATTCGCATTGCTCAATATTCAAGGCCGAATAAGGTTCAGTGCGTCGCGTTGTATATCGCTCAATAAAGTCGCGCGGCACCCGGTGTGCACGCACTACGAAACGCTTAACACTTGAATTAACGTTGAAATAGTGTATTTAAAAAATGGAATAAGATCAAAATCTTATTGGTCATAATCGTATATTTTTTTGTCACTAACCCGTAGAAGCCAGCTTGCTAAACCAATTGAACGCGGTCGCCTATTCTGAAATTACACTTTTATTTTTCAATCGGAACTCACTGGTACGAAAATACCAAATAGCCAACAAAAAATGTATTATGCGACATACGAATAGCACCTGATAAAATATTTAATCCTATTCTGACGGCACTAAATAAAGCATTTAATTATCACAGAGCGTAATTTCCGAACTATGTTGCTACGCCTAGTTGTTATGCGAGAACATTGAAGCTTAACCAAACTCGTGTAGCACAATAACAGAAAAAAGTAAGCTTTTTCAAAGCTCCTTATATTTAATCCCATTTTGACGGCACTAAATAACGCATTTAATTATCACAGAGCATAATTTCCGAACTATGTTGCTACGCCTAGTTGTTATGCGAGAACATTGAAGCTTAACCAAACTCGTGTAGCACAATAACAGAAAAAAGTAAGCTTTTTAAAAGCTCCTTATATTTAATCCCATTTTGACGGCACTAAATAACGCATTCAATTATCACAAAGCGTAATTTCCGAACTATGTTGCTACGCCTACTTGTTATGTGAGAACATTGAAACTTAATCAAACTCGTGTAGCACAATAACAGAGAAAACGTAAACTTTCTAAAAGCCCCTTCATATATAATTTATATTAATTCCTCCTATAAACAAGGTATTTCACCTCAACAATGACGTCTAACTTTCGTCATTAACGCGAGAGAACAACAAAACTGGAAGAAGCCGGTTACAAAACATGTGAGTACATAAACTGACGCAAGAAACATATTAAACACATCAAAATCCTTTGTTCGCTTCATAAAACATTTGTTCAATTACAGACATATGTATACACGTCATATTTGTAGGCGGTTAGCCGTGACCGTGAATATTGCTAGAAATTTTAGCTAGTAATACTTGTATCGTCGACTTAACAAGCAGCAGACGTATTGTAATACTTATAACGTCGACTGAACAAGTAGCAGACGTATTTTAATACTTATATCGTCGACTCAACAAGCAGCAGACGTATTGTAATACTTATATCGTCGACTCAACAAGCAGCAGACGTATTGTAATACTTATATCGTCGACTCGACAAGCGGCAGATGTACTGTAATACTTATATCGTCGACTCAACAAGCAGTAGACGTATTGTAATACTTATATCGTCGAGTAAACAAGCAGCAGACGTATTGCGGTTCATTCTGTTAAATACTCTTGAACAAAGTCGTCGTTGCTTTGGGGTAACTTTTTTGTAACTGTTACCCCCAACTTTGTCATTTACCCCTTCTTACTTCCCGAGGTGAATTTTTTAAAAGTTTTTTCTTTGTTTCAACGTTATATATCGAATATACCCTTACAATTTCTAGAGCCATTGGTGGAAATTGAACTCAGTCAGATGTAACAGTCCGTCAAATTTGTCCATACGTAGTCGAGGCGAGTCGTTAGTATAATTATCAAAGAGTAATATTTAAATAGCTTATGTGCCAGTAATAAAACCGTAGCCTATTGTTATTGCAGTATAATTTACGTTACATTTACGTTAAATCAAGTTAACTGGATCTATCACCTAAGTTTACTTTTGTTACATGATTCACTGAGCGCGCACTATTTATTTTATTTTTAATTTTGGAGCTACTTCCTTTTCGTACGCAATCAACTTTTTAAATGGCGATCTTTTTTTAAACGTGTAGCCATTGCCTGAAGGAATTAAAAATAAACTGTTGATAGACATTGACGTTTATTCTGTTGTCAAATTGAATGTATTTATCAACGCATGAAGTATTGATAGCTTTTTAAACGTATAGCCATTGTCTAAAGGAATTGAAAATTAATGTCTTCTCTTTGTTTATGAATTTCACATGACTTTTTTCCTTAACGCTGTCGGGCCTGTAGTTTTTGGATTAGTATGTTATATCATCTGCAGAGATAACAGCGTTCAATCTGCTCTATATTCCAACTTGCTGGTTCAAAGAGTTCCATAGACGAAGCACTACATATTATTATGGAATATAATCAGACTTATCACGAAACATACAAGATTTTTCATTTGTCTGATGGACGATTCAAGTTAAATTTTAAGGTGTTTATTTCTTTATTTTTTTCTATTTAAGAATGCAATTTTTATTCTTGTAACAACAATGGAATTTTGTCGGTCTCCTTTTAGTGTTTTTGTGAAGAGTATTCCAAAACCAGTAATAATGAAAAACAAATTTAAAAACTGGTTAAAAATAGCAACTTTTGAGCTACTAAATATAATGCAAAGGATAGTGAGAATTTATCCCTTTCTCATTCGCTCTCGTTTAATTCAATAAGCGTTACGAAAAATTAAATTACAATTCTATAATATCATATCCTTATCTAAACGTTAAGTTTAAACCTTTGTTAATTTTTAAATGAAAATTTCAAACCTTGGTTAATTTTTAAAATTTGTCAAAATATTTTTTCATCACTTTCAGTTTGTACGTTGGAATTGTTATGTATGAAATGACCTATTGTTCATAAGAAGACTTATTCTTATATATAAGGGTGGAACAAAAAATTACTGTTTCAACCCCATGCAATCTAATATTAGAACTATATTTACACTTCCGTACCTCAACATCATTATATGTAAGAACTCAAGTTATCTCGTAACGGTAAAAGGCTACTTAACCAATGTATAGAGTATAAGGTTTTAACATATTTTACTGCTGTGAACACGCGGCCAGCTAATGTAACGTTAATAAGGATAAATAATACATATTTAACACTAAATATAACATAATAGCCTAAAACGGAAGTCATATAAGGTTAGCTTATATGACATCCATTTAACAGTTGTTATAATAAAGCCTACCTAAAATTCCGTATCCATCCATACAAAAAAATGTCAAAAGAATAAAAGCCAAATTTTACTAATACATAAATCTTAAGAGTTATACAAACAGTAAGATTTGATTATATTTTATCTCGATATAAAACGGAACTCGTAAAATTAAACATATTATAAGGATAACTCCTTATCTAAATAATGTCTGTAGAAGGAACTATCATAAAATTGCCTACGTAAAATTCTGTATCCATCCATTCAAAAAATGGATAACAAGATAAGCCAAATTTCACTAATACAGATATCTTAAGAGTTATACAAACAGTAAGATTTGATTATATTTTATCTCGATATAAAACGGAACTTGTAAAATTAAACATATTACAAGGATAACTCCTTATCTAAATAATGTCTGTAGAAGGAACTATCATAAAATTGCGGACGTATAATTCTGTATCCATCCATCCAAAAAATGGATAACAAGATAAGCCAAATTTCACTAATACAGAAATCTTAAGAGTTATACATACAGTAAGATTTGATCATATTTTGTATCGATACAAAACGGAACTTGTAAAATTAAACATATTATAAGGATAACTCCTTATCTAAAGAATGTCTGTAGAAGGAACTATCATAAAATTGCGGACGTATAATTCTGTATCCATCCATCCAAAAAATGGATAACAAGATAAGCCAAATTTCACTAATACAGAAATCTTAAGAGTTATACAAGCAGTAAGATTTGATCATATTTTATCTCGATATAAAACGGAACTTGTAAAATTAAACATATTATAAGGATAACTCCTTATCTAAAGAATGTCTGTAGAAGGAACTATTATAAAATTGCCTACATAAAATTCTGTATCCATTCAAAAAATGGCTAACAAGAAAAGCCAAATTTCACTAATACAGAAATCTTACGTTTTGTACAACCATTAAAACTTTATCATATTTTGTCTCGATATCAAACGGAACTTTTAATATCAGACATATAATAAATGATAACTCCTGTAGCGGTCATTTCCGCCTCTAAGTGGCAGAAAACATATGTCTCATGACTATGGCCGTCTTTATGTTATACAACCACCCACGTACTCCGCATCGTCCTTAATTTAACGATTTAATTGAAATTTTTTTCTAGGTAAAACATTTCAATGAAATATTTGATTAGAAAAGTATTTCAATGGGATAGATTGAATCAAAATGATGGATTGTTTATCTAATGGCATTGCGTCAATCAAAATTCTACGAAGTAATGCGAATCAGATCACCTACTACTCAAGGGTAAGGTTGTTTACTCCTTGGTGTAAAGCCCTTTCAAAGCAGCTCTCCGAGTCAATGAGTCATTAAGAATATCAGATCTTTCATCCCAGGTGATCAGAAGCGCGCGAAGGAGAAACATAGTCCTGCTTGTAATTCTAAGTCACAATTCTGTAACTTGTTATTTTTTATATAACCTTCTGAGTTCCTTTCTGTAATTCGTTAATTAAAACAATATAACCCATACGAAGCTATTCGTTCTACAAGACACCACACTCCTTATCTAAAGAATGTCAGCAGGAAGACGGAAATATTAGAAGTCTCTGATTGTGAGCACGCGTCGCACTATAGCACAAGTGCTTAAACACGTACTAAGAATGACGAACGCACACATGAACACAAGCATAACGCTCCGCTTGCCAACAATATGGTCAGCTTCATAAAAATAAAAACCGTGAAACAATTTTCATAAACTTTTCCAAAGTCTTTTATTCAACCCGAAGCGTGGAATTACAATCAAGGGTAATTTTTAACGCTTCCCTAAAAAGACAAAATTGTCCCTAAAATCCCATGATAACAAAATTATAAAAGGTGAAAAAGGACGATTCGGATGAAGGTACCCCTTTCGCAAAACAAATGACTAACAGTTTCCTTTCAATATTTATTAGTTCAGATGAAAATGATTCACATCATCTTAGCTGAAAAAATTATGACCATAAGTGCGAAACTTGCGTATTTAGGGTTGCATGCCAAGTCATATTCAAATTTATCCATATCAAAACTGCACGCCACCCTTTAACGTTTTTAGTAAGCGTGTAGCGTCCATTTTACAAAAATAGTGATATTTGCAAACGGAAATTTCACTGTTCAAAGTAGTATCCATAAAAATGGAATGACCAAAACTTGTTTTCATCAATGTTTATATAAATAACAACTATTATAAATAAACTGCCCATGTGCGTATCGGACTAACGCATGAAGAGTTCCGTAGCACCAAACAATATGAATCTTATAAGTTTGTATTTCTCAAAGACACTGAAAAACAAAGTTATTGCTGCGGTCGGTACCGAAAATACCCCTATCTCAAAAACTACACAACACATCTCATTCAAACCAATTTTCGTTAAAAGTTTATTTCACCATAAGTTCCACTACTTTAATGTATGGAGTGCCATCCCTAATAATATTTGTTTTCATAATCCGGTAGTTGACTCATTCTAAATTTTGATATTTTTAGTACAATATTGTGAAATATAAGTTACTTAAAAACCAATAGGCTTCTAAATTTGAAGATACGGATAGAGTTGGGTATATCCGTCTCTTTTCCTCTCGTAGAATACAATGTGCAATATTAAAAATGACCTCACAACATAGTATTGCCGTCCTTTTATAAATATTAAATTTAAACTTTTATAACTCGGTCAATTTTTAAGATTATTTAAAAAAAATTTCACTCTTCATCAGCTTGAAATTATGATTAATGAAATAAAAAAAATTAGTCAACCACATAAAAATTAGTCGTACCATCCAAAGCAGACCGGCAAAGGTCCATATAGTGTTGGACCCAGGTGTTACAAGAATAAAAATGACACTATTATATAGAGATTATATACAATCAGACAAAAGAGAAATCCTACTTTTTTGTAATGTAATTTCTACGGAATTCTTGGAACTAGCGAGATAAAACAAAGTGCTAATTGTGTCACGTTGTATCCTCCATCCAAAGATGTACCACATTAATCCATGATGCTCACAGGCATGACACGGTCGACGAAAAAATTAAGTAAACCTCGACAAGAGGGAAAAAGTCATTCATTTTCACAGCAATAGAACCATTGTCGATATTTGTTAACATTTTATTTTTAATTAATTTAGGCAATGGCTACACGTTAAAGAAAGCGAGAGGCGTTGATTACTTTTGTAATCGTTTCTAAAAAGTTATTATGTATTCTATTCAAAGTCATTCATTTTCACAGCAATAGAACCATTGTCGATGTTTGTTAACAGTTTATTTTTAATTAATTTAGGCAATGGCTACACGTTAAAGAAAGCGAGAGGCTTTGATTACTTTTGTAATCGTTTCTCAAAAGTTATTATGTATTCTATTCAATTATTATTCTGTTATTTTTGTTTCGGGTTATGGTTACAAATAGTAATTCTATTTTTTCCTCTTTCCTAATTGTCAATTATTGAATTGTTTGGTTTTTTATATTCTAAAAAATACCAGCTTTTTTAAAAATTATGTATTATGTCTGCCTGTTACGCCTGGGGCGTTACAGACATAATACATAATTTTTATACATAGTTCCATTTTTGGTCTTATATATATATATATATATATATATATATATATATATATATATATATATATATAGTGTCAATAGTCTCCGAACAAAATAGTTGTGACATAGGGATAGACAAACGAACAGGGCGAAATTACAAGAAAAATTTTTTTGGCATTTGGTTACGGAACCTTAAAAACGGTAGTGTTCTAAGAAAATCCGTCCAAAACCATTGCTGTCTTCCCGCCCTGACTTTGCCCATACAAGAAAATTAAAGCTGATTTCAGGGTCCTACTTTTCTGAAATCTGCTTTAACTTTTCTTTAACGACTATTGCCAAAAAAAGTTATTATTATAAAAACGGAAGCGTTCTAAAACAATCCCTGTAAAAATTACTAGCTGCCCATCCTGACTATGTCCGGGCAAAAAGGAGTCCATCAATGAAATCTGCTTTAATTTTTCTTTAACGACTATTGCCAAAAAAAGTTATTATTATAAAAACGGAAGCGTTCTAAAACAATCCCTGTAAAAATTACTAGCTGCCCATCCTGACTATGTCCGGGCAAAAAGGAGTCCATCAATGAAATCTGCTTTAATTTTTCTTTAACGACTATTGCCAAAAAAAGTTATTATTATAAAAACGGAAGCGTTCTAAAACAATACCTGTAAAAATTACTAGCTGCCCATCCTGACTATGTCCGGGCAAAAAGGAGTCCATCAATGAAATCTGCTTTAATTTTTCTTTAACGACTATTGCCAAAAAAAGTTATTATTATAAAAACGGAAGCGTTCTAAAACAATCCCTGTAAAAATTACTAGCTGCCCATCCTGACTATGTCCGGGCAAAAAGGAGTCCATCAATGAAATCTGCTTTAATTTTTCTTTAACGACTATTGCCAAAAAAAGTTATTATTATAAAAACGGAAGCGTTCTAAAACAATCCCTGTAAAAATTACTAGCTGCCCATCCTGACTATGTCCGGGCAAAAAGGAGTCCATCAATGAAATCTGCTTTAATTTTTCTTTAACGACTATTGCCAAAAAAAGTTATTATTATAAAAACGGAAGCGTTCTAAAACAATACCTGTAAAAATTACTAGCTGCCCATCCTGACTATGTCCGGGCAAAAAGGAGTCCATCAATGAAATCTGCTTTAATTTTTCTTTAACGACTATTGCCAAAAAAAGTTATTATTATAAAAACGGAAGCGTTCTAAAACAATACCTGTAAAAATTACTAGCTGCCCATCCTGACTATGTCCGGGCAAAAAGGAGTCCATCAATGAAATCTGATTTCATTTTTTTTTTATTTTAAGAACTACTACGAAACAGTTAGTTGTTGGATGTAATCTCAACTATTCGATTAGGCTTCTGTTATCATATTATTTTATGTTTCAGTTTAGTATAGAATTGTACTCATTTTTTTTAATAAAAGCTTTACAATATATATCTATGATAAAAGTTATAATGCGAAAAAAGCACGTTCCAACCCTCAATTTAAACAACTTTACACCTAAAAATATAATGTATAAAAAAATCTTCATGCATAAATGCTATTAGCAATACGAAGATAATATATTTTTTGCGCGAAAACAAAAAAAAAACAGACAAAAAGTCCCTGTTTGACTAATATCTACTTTTTTAGCGAATGATTTTAAATTTTAATTTTTACCACGTGAGACTACGTACTTGTTTTTAGGGATCCTGTATCTCGAAATGAAAAAAAAACGGAAGTCTTGCAGGATTTCCCTGTCTGTGAAGACCCTTTTTTCTTCGGAACATTTACAGATACCCAGCTGAAGTTAATAATCAAATACTATGGATCTACGGCCATATATTCCTGTCAATTCAAACATTTAACTCGATGCAATACAGCTTTTCAAATACCACGTATTCTTGTACAAACTTACTCACCGAAACTACCAAGGGTACTTTCTTTTGAAACAGAACCTTGAAACGAAGAAAGTACAAAGGCAGGTCTCAGCACAAATGAAGGAAACAATGTGAAAAGTCTTAATTTATTATTTATAACTACCATCCGAGCCTACGATTTCGTTCGCGTAAATTCGGAATAAAAAAATTATTACAGTTTTTTCTCTTTCTCTTATATTGGGTATAAACTATTACCAAACCAAATTTAATCAAAATCCGTCCAATAGATTTCAATTTTAAAAACAGATTTTCTGGCTTCTTTTTCTATATGTTAAATCAATCATTCTTTCCAAAATATTTTCCATGTACAGAATTCACTCTGTTACAATTTTTTTATATGTATAGAAATGGAAGTGTGGTCTTTTGAATTACAGCTTTTTTCATGTATATTTCTAAAGTACCCACTTACTTACCCAGCTTTACGATAATATAAGGCAACATATCTGCGTTAATACTTGTAACTATTATTTCTAAAGCTCATCGTGCTAAATATGGCTTAAATTAAATTGAGGGACAGGAACCAGTCCAGAACCCAACCAGTCCAGTCCAAAACGCATCGATGCTTTTTTAAACATTATTTTGTTATCGTCATTTTTCCGACACAATCAGTCCACACCGCCAAGACGTATTATAATTGATAAGGCGTGAAACAAATTGGGATATTAATATACTTTTCATGAAAACTCAACTAAATAACTCGCCGTCGTTACGGAACGTTTATTAAGTCTTTAAATAGATTTTCTACTTATATCACAAAGACGAATTAATATAATTTTCGAGCTTTTACGAAAATTAATGAGTTTTTCGTGGAAATTTGTTGAGTTTATTAAAATATCTTCAAAATATTCATGAGAAAAGTAATCTTAAGAGATATACTTGTGTATCTTACGTTGTGAGGGAAATTGAGCCTATTAGAATTCACCAAGTCTTTTTCTTGATTAAGTTAGTGAAGACCACATTGAGAGGAAATAAATTAATTTAGCTTGATTTTTTTCAAGGTTCAGGATTATTATTACACAACTTTCCATATTTAAAAAGTACATGTTTATCAATTTTTATAAGTAGTGTTATCTTATTGTAGGTGGGGCGATTTTCTTCCATTTTTGTAATAAATTAGGTCACGATAATCATTACATTAATAAAAAAATGATTTTACATATTTGATGTGAATAAGACATTAAGGAAAGTGAGTTTGTAAAAATCGGGAAAGAAATGCTAAAACAAAGCTTTCACCAATGGGAGAAGTTCTACTCCAAAGATGCCCGATCTTTGGAGTTTAGAAAGAATTTCCATGGTTATAGATGGGTTTTCGACGAATTAACACAATATAATTAATATGTCTACGTCATTTTCCATATTTCTATGAGTTACGGATCACAAGGATTCCTCTGAAACGAAAGATTAATATAAACATGTTAAAGAAATCGACTAATATATTACATACGATATTACGATAAAATATTACAACATTTGGTGACGAAAAAGAAGATTATCAGTAAAATTATATATAAAAATCTAACTAAACCTTCAATCAAATTTACTAAGACAAGGTCAAAAAGGTCAAATATCCCATCTATCACCTAGGGTTGTCAGATATCCGGGATTTCCGGAATTGTCCCGGAATTTGTGGTATTGTCCCGTGTCCAGGAATGTAATAAATTTGTCCCGGAAATGTAAAAAATTATGGTAATTCTTTAAAATTGTCTTTATTGGCATTTTTCGTGAACCTATACATGCCATAGCTGTATTACATTTTGCTAGATTGATCAATGGAAAGATCGGAGTCGCATGATTATGGATCAAATCAAGGCATAATTCAAATAAATTGCGAAGAGTTAGAATTTAACTTCAGTTTATTAAAATAACTAAATCAAAACATGAACATAATAAACTAAATATTATTGTCATTGTCAATCTACGAAAGTTTAGCTTCGAGTTGAAATTAGATAACATTAATTATTGCAGGACAAATTTCTATTGCCAAATACTAGTATTAGCTTTTAGTACTTTGGATAAATGAGATTAACATAACGACTGTTTTTATATTAAATTACTTATAATTATTCAATAAGTCAATAAACTTTATTAATAAGTTAACTTTGCATTTTGGCAAAAGAACACAACTTTTTTATTTATTTTTATTAATGTGAATGTTTTTTGGATTCAAAAAAAACTTTTGTTGGATCAAACTAATTTTTAATTTTTTCTTAAATCACTGGTAGTTACAGATATAGTAGTAGAAATGTCTCGAAAAAAACGATTTTACATATGGCAACCCTGCTGTCACCCCAAGATCACGACTTAAAGAAGAACATATTATCAGTAGAGGCACCATCTTTTAAATTCCATTATCACTATTTTTGCCAGTCTCTTCTAGTACTTGGGTAATTAGTACTTTTGCTTCCGGTCCCTTTCTATTGGGACCGGAAGCAAAAAAACACCCTAATTACTACTATTTGTAGTGACAACATGACCAAGTGTAATATGTATTCATTAGCGGAAGCAAAAGCACACCCTATTTACCACTATTTGTAGTGACATTCCGACAAAATGTAACGTGTATTCATTACCGTTATTAACTGGAATCGTTCTTGCCGGTAACACACACGTTACTTACTCGTATGTTCTGCTACGTAAGTATTTTTAGAGATATTTAATCTATATATAGTTACCCTTTAGGGTTTGAAGGACATATCTCATTTTAGAGGGATTTTCGTACAACACTAGTGTTAAAAATAATAATGCCACATATCAGAAAAGTCCCACCCATCCTATTCTTGTACACAAATATGAATCAAGACTTTTCATATGCCTTTTTAATGTTCGTGGTAAAATAGGCAAAACAGAAATTGTTCGACGTAAAAGTATTAAATTTAGCACAGAGATAGAGTATGGTAGCCCAATCATAGAAGTGAAGCATAAAATTGAATTTTGATTCAGGGGGTTTAATTTAGGGGGTTAATTGGAAAATAAAAATTATTTTCTTTTTCAAGGGGTTCGTGCAGGGTTTGAAATGAAAATTTTTTGAAGACCAATTCAACAATATATATAATGCATTTTTTTATGAATTTGTTTAAACATTTTTCGGGAAAAACGCTTAAAAATTGATGTCCGCTATCTTCATCACTAAAGAAGCAGATCATTGCAGAAATTTCTGACTCTGTGTAATCGTGACTTGTCTACATACAAATATTGCAGACAAGTCACGATTTCATAAAATAAGAAATTTCTGCAATAGCTTATTAATAAAACGTTTTAATTAATAATAATTAATGATTATAGGTATAATTTACGTTGTGATACAAATAGGAACTGAGAAACGGCGCTCCGCTTCTCAATCCCTGGATGTCATTTTTTTAAATTAAAAGTTGCTTATGTCGACTTCAAACTACACTTCATCAGAATTTTTGCTTTTCCACTTCAAACAGAAAATTAGCCATATTGGACTTAGTACTTGTCCTTTTACCTACCTTACTTCAGAATTACTAAATTTACCGACCTTTATATGTAACTACAACTATTTCAGACAATGGGGAAAATCTGATAACCGTAAAAAGAAGATGGCACATTTCTGGGTAAAATTTAGTTAAAAACAATATTTCACCCATTCAAATATGACAGTATACTGATACTGATAAAAATCCTGTAAGGATAAAACTTAGCAACTTCGAATTTGACAAAATCTATTAAAAACTAATACGATGCCCGGTTGACTAGTTCTGGAGAAAAGGACAACCTGAAACTTTCATTCACACAGTACAAACTGAAACTTTTAGTCAAACAGTACAAACTGAAACTTTCATTAAAACAGTAGAAACTGAAACTCTCATTCAAACTGTACAAACTGAAATTTTCATTCAAACAGTACAAACTGAAACTTTCATTCAAACAGTACAAACTGAAACTTTCATTCAAACAGTACAAACTGAAACTTTCATTCAAACAGTACAAACTGAAACTTTCATTCAAACAGTACAAACTGAAACTTTCATTCAAACAGTACAAACTGAAACTTCCATTCAAACAATACAAACTGAAACTTTCATTCAAACAGTACAAACTGAAACTTTCATTCAAACAGTACAAACTGAAACTTTCATTCAAACAGTGCAAACTGAAACTTTCATTCAAACAGTACAAACTGAAACTTTCATTCAAACAGTACAAACTGAAACTTTCATTCAAACAGTACAAACTGAAACTTTCATTCAACAGTACAAACTGAAACTTTCATTCAAACAGTACAAACTGAAAGTTTCATTCAAACAGTACAAACTGAAACTTTCATTCAAACAGTACAAACTGAAACTTTCATTCAAACAGTACAAACTGAAACTTTCATTCAAACAGTACAAACGGAAAGTTTCATTCAAACTGTACAAACTGAAACTTACATTCTGACGTCGATGAAACTTTAGGTTGTCTAAAATGTGGACATTACATTTTGTCTTGACTTCCACAGCGATTAATATTACAAAACCAAACGTTAGTTTTCTGAAACCACAGTTTAAACCATCTGTCAGCAAATCTGGATTAACTATTGGATTACCTGCCGATTACATCCAAATGGTAATTTAAATATTAAATTAACCTCAGTTTAGGTAACATTAGTTAACTTTATTTGTAAACTGCAACACTGAAGGTTTCTTTTAACTTAATGCTTTATTGCAATACAGCGAATATATATTTATTTTTATTGAATAGTGCCCGGGAATAAGTGTTGGACAAAGAAAGACGCTATTCATTGGTTATAAAGGAATAAATTATCGCCGAATAACGTAAAACACGCCCTTTTTCCAACTGTACTGAAACCCTCGTTAATCTTACGAAATTATGACTAAACAGTCGTTTAAACTCCAAAGATGGATTAAACTGTTATTGATCTTTCGGCCTTAGAAGCTGTTTTGACTTATTTTGAAGAATCTACAACTTCCGAAGTCAAATGACGTTTGGAATTACATTTCAGATAGAAAGGTCACATTTAAATAACGAATTATATTTATCTTTTTAATTATTGATACAACCCGTTTGTCCACGCCACGACTAGAGATACGTAGTCTACAATCACGCAAACAAACTTCAACTCGTAATCCGCTATAACGTAATATTCAATAACCTTTACACAAACAACCGTCAAACTAGTGATAGCGACGGTAACAATCACAGCAGTTCCGACCTATCGGGCCGCGCCCCCAAACCTTATCGGACGGACCGTGTACCAGCCCGCTGACACCGCACCGCTGTCATCGCCGACTGACCTCTGCCCAACCGACACACGACGATGTCGTACGTAACGTAACAAGCCTATTTGTTTTGTATCACCGTTCGACTGAAAAATACAAACATTGGACCAGCGATTTCTCGCGTAATAATGTGACGGCTTGAATCATCCCACTTAACCTAAGCTACGAGGCGACGTGACGATAAATTAAATAAAAAAACTTGCTAAGTTCGAGTATAACTCGGATATAAATGGAAAACGTGAGTGGTAATTCTGACAAGAAATTGAGATATTTTTAAAAGATCATAAGCATTTCCATTGGAGTTTGAATGTAACTCGCACTATGCGACGTGACGATTAATTAAATAAAAAAACTTGCTAAGTTCGAGTATAACTCGGTTATAAATGGAAAACGTGAGTGGTGATTCTGATAAGAAATTGAGTTATTTTTGAAAGATCATAAGCATTTCCATTGGAGTTCGAATATAATTCGCACTATGCGACGGATTGAATCATCCCACTTAACCTAAGAAACGACGCAACGTGACGATAAATTAAATTAAAAAACTTGCTAAGTTCGAGTATAACTCGGATATAAATGGAAAACGTGAGTTGTGATTCTGATAAGAAATTGAGTTATTTTTGAAAGATCATAAGCATTTCCATTGGAGTTCGAATGTAACTCGCACTAAGAGGGCTACTCATAAACATAGACGCATTTAACTATATAAGCGTACATAGTATTTCTGTTTAACTATTTACGAATACTATTTCTCACCTTGTTAATATATAAATGTCCTACTATATCTTTCACAGACACAGCAAATATACATTCTAGAATACAAGCTATTTTTGCAATTCATTTAAGTCATTTCTATGGAGTTTATATGACTTTTACAGACCCAAAAACATGTCATAAGTTGGTCGACTATTACTCATAAACTAGTGGCGCCTACACATGAGTGTTAATTTTCCTCTTAACTTACTTATATATACTTCTATTCTGAATACTTTTCAGATATTCATAAAAAGCAGTTTAGCTAGTAAGAGTTACACACAACTCTGACAAAAAGACCATTTTAAAAGCGTAATGTTTCCAAAACGGAAGCCTGTATCAAAAAGTGTTCATTGTACCACCCTCCTCCTCCCCTCTATATTTTTGAAAGACCTATTCAACGATACCCTACACAATGGGATATGCGGAAAAAAAATTCTCCCAATTTACATGTAGAGGAAATACCTATAATTTTTTTAATCCATAATTGTGTAGGTGCTCCAAATTTATATAACCTTGAATATTGAATACATTTGGCGTTAATTTTGTAAAAATGCATTATTCACAATTAAATGAAACTACGTGATGTAGTATTATTTCTACTTTCTTTAAGTTCTTTACCACGACCTAGGTTTCGTTGTATTACAACATCTTCAGGTGGGCTATTAGCAAAGATTGAAAAGTAGACTAATCCTTTGTAATAAAGGCAATCCTCTGTAGACTATTCCTCTGTAATCAGAAAGATATTTGCTAATAGCCCACCTGAAGATGTAATACAACGAAACCTAGGTCGTGGTAAAGAACTTAAAAAAATAGAAATAATAGTACATCATGTAGTTTCATTTAATTGTTATATAACCTTACCAAATTTCAACTTTATTGCACTGACAGTCTGCACGCAAAACGGCTGTGACATAGAGATGGGCAGACATAGGGACATGGCAAAACTATAAGAAAATTTCAACTTTATTGCACTAACAGCCTGCAAACGATTGTGACGTATAGATGGGCATACATAGGGACATGGCAAAACTACAAGGATTTCTAGTTTCGCTGCGTGACCCTAAAATTAAAAATGTCTTCTTGATCTTATGAAGACATAATTCTATAACTTCTGTCTCTCTGTAGAAGTATTTTTTCCAAAAAGCTATCGCATTAAAAACCCTTAAACCGATGTGCATCTTGTACCAAATACCGTAGTAAAAAACGTAATACTGTTACATATTATATGGCTCAAAGCGTAACTCAAAGTGTAAATATTCGACAGGTAATCACGATACTCGAGTACGAATCACGGAACACAAATCGAAGAAGCTAAACATATTCTGTGTGATAATATATTTTTAGTGTTACAGAAAAAGTAACAACGAATTTAAGTGATTGCCGTCGCCAGATTTCATTGACCATTTCTGCAACGCGCTACATGGCGTGAGATATCACATAGTCAAAGCGCAAGTCGAAGTATACTATATATTCGACAGGTAATCACCATAATCAAATCCGAATCACAGAATTCCAATCGGAACCAAACACATTTTGTGTTAAATGTCATTTTAGTATTACAGAAAAATTAACAACGCATTTCAGAGATTGCCGTCGCCAGATTTCATTGACCATTTCTGCAACGCGCTACATGGCGTGAGATATCACATAGCTCAAAGCGCAAGTCGAAGTATACTATATATTCGACAGGTAATCACCATAATCAAATCCGAATCACAGAATTCTAATAGGAGCCAAACACATTTTGCGTGATATCATTTCAGAATTACAGAAAAAGTAACAACGAATTTATGAGATTGCCATCGCCAGATTTCATTGACGATTTCAGCAACGCGCTACATGGCGTGAGATATCACATAGCTCAAAGCGCAAGTCGAAGTATACTGTATATTCGACAGCTAATCACCAAAATCAAATTCGAATCACAGAATTCCAATCGGAGCCAAACACATTTTGTATGATAATATCATTTTAGTATTACAGAAAAAGTAACAACGAATTTATGAGATTGCCATCGCCAGATTTCATTGACGATTTCTGCAACGCGCTACATGGCGTGAGATATCACATAGCTCAAAGCGCAAGTCGAAGTATACTATATATTCGACAGGTAATCACTATAATCAAATCCGAATCACGTAATTCGAATCGGAGCCAAACACATTTTGTATGGTAATATAATTTCAGTGTTATGGAAAAAGTAACAATTAATTTAAGAGATTACCATCACCAGATTACAATGACCATTTCTGCAACGCTCTACAATGCGTAAGATACCACATGCCTCACAGCATAAGTTGGAATATAAATATACGACAGGTAATAACGATAACTAAATTCGAATCGGAGCCAAACACATTATGTGTGATAATTTAATTTCAGAGTTACAGAAAAAAGTAACAACGATTTTAAGAGATTACCATTACAGATTTCGATGACTATTTCTAAAACACTGTACATTGTGTGAGATATAACGCAGCTCAAAGCGTAAATCGAAATATAAATAATCGACAGGTAGTCCCGATAACCAAATCTGAATCATAGAATTCCTATTGGAGCTAAGCACGTGTTTCATAATTTCAGTTTTACAGAAAGATAACACATTTAGAAGATTACCGACACCTGATAACAATTGCTATTTCTGCAAAACTTTATAACGAATTGACTTAAAAAGTGGACTTACGAAATTGTGAAATTTTCGACATTTACAGATTATTGTAATCATTCAATAATAAATAACCATTTTATTACACGCCAGCACTTTTAGCTCGTAAAGTAGATGCAACAATCCCGCGCCACTACGTATTCCCTTCATTCTTGAATCCAAGTTCTGATTTTAGCTTCTATGTAAATACTGTAAACCAATCAGTTTTCTCTCTTTATGTGAAAAGTGAATCGAAAGGAAAGGCGTGGTTAAACAAAATCCAGCCGCAGGACAAAATTTAACAAAAACCGAAAATAATATAAATAATCACAAAATAGAACAGCTCGTATAAAAGAAACAACAGGATATGTTAAGTGAAAAGAATATAACTGAAAAATAATTATAACAGAATAACATTGTCAAATCATTCTTTCCCAATTATCTGTTCGTCTATAAGTCCATTCACTTATAACTTGACTTCCGCTAGATAGAATCTGATGCGGTTTAGAGGCTACTTATCGAGAAAGTTTTTTTGTATAAAACGTCAGTGTAGATGCCCGGCTTACAGGGCTACGCCGAGTTTTTTGAATGCGAATATTCACGAAGTACCTACATAGAGACGGCGCGAAGACGGCATTGTCGCTGGGCAGCGGGAAAAGTAACTTTATCAGAGGTATCCAAAATCAATGGTCAATCATTAAGTCGTGAACATCACAACTTCAGCGCGATCGCAGCCGCGGAGAAAAACCTATTACTGTAATAAAGAAAATCTTCGGTAGGCAACAGACCCCAAAATGACTATTAGTAAAACTTCTTTTAATTTGATTCAACTTAACATCAATTAAGTTTTGATTTTACGAAACTAAGCAATAAATTCAAGTGTAGCTCGAATTACACTTCACAATGACCAGTAAAGATTTTTAACTTCCCGTAAGGCAAATAGCAATATGATTATTAAAGCTAGGTCTAGGGGTTTAGGAGTGTTGAAAAAGTCCTCAAAATGTCCTTTTTATCTTAATCCATTGTCCAAATGCACATTAATACTGCCTAAAAGTAAATTTATTAAAGCCGAATCTAACAAAACTGTCTTTCGAAGTGAAGTTTCCTTCGTATATATAAATGAATTGCTGAGGTGTAACGCCATAACATTTCACCGACATATAACGCCATTATATAATTTATCCGTAAATACACATAGTTATTTACAATACATTTAAAAAAAAAAACAAACAGTACTGGTTACTAATGGCGTTATTTTAAATTAACACGTCCACAATATGGAATGTTTTCCGTCTGCACTTTTAAAAACTTGTACGACAAAAATACTTCTTCCTTTTAATTAAAAAATATTAAAAGAACCGCATTACAAATAGCAAATTAGCCATTAAAAATAGCAAGCATAAAGTTTTACAAATGCAAAACGTCTTGAATAAACATTGTTTTTTTCAGGCAGCATCGATTAATGGGACTAATAAACTATCACGAAAAATAAACAAGATTTACTTAAATTAATCGTTTAATTTGGAATCAATGGATTATAAACAAACCGCAGCCGTAAGAACTATGGTGAGAAAAATTCGCTCTGTTCCAGGTTGGAACGGACAATTGGGGCTGGACAATGACCGTGCCATTCGCTGCAAATTGATGATCCGCGATAACCTCGAGATAGTGTCGCTGGCGGCCGGTCGCCAACTGGCCACGCTATAAACACCAATTTGCCAACATAATGTTTGTTATTGAAAATATAATTTTGCACTAACAATGATTATACCTAAAACTCGATTGTTACATCAAAAATAGGCTTACGAAAGATTACAAACAAGAAAAACATCGTACAACAAGTGCGGTACATTTCTTCTATCGTCCTGGAACATCATGGCTACGTTTTAGGAGCAAAACCGATGACCAACAATAATCGGAGAAACCAGTACAAATCACTTATAATACTTCAAACGCACACGTCTTGTAAAAACCGATTCTACAAAAAAAACCGTAGCACCTCTGGCCGAAAACTCACTAACGGAGAAAATGATGTGGAAAATGTGGAAAATACGACTGAACACACACTGAAAACGACGGGAGACATTTAGTTGGTGTACCACGCCTCATAAAGTATGCCTCGAGTCGATTGAAATTCGGTAAATGGTCTCTTAAAAACTTAATACTACCTCGCGTATTGCAACAAAACATAACTCTTTGACCTGAAAACATCAGTACGGCCAACACTACTACTACACAATAATAACAGTAGGTTTTGGTACGGTAGCCATTTGACGTAAGATTGTGACGTATGGAACAATACATACGTCACAAAAAGTAATCAGAATCTCAAGACTTGGAATTTAGGGCGCCGGTATAATTTAGAGCACAATGAGATAAAAGATATCTTCGCTTTGTATGTCAAGAAAATTAATAGTTTAATGAAATTGCAAAAGTGTTGGTTTCTCTACACTAACGAGTTTCCTATTCTTCTCATGGAAACCATATATTCCACGGAATTGCTTTCAAGATTCGAAGTAGACTTAATAATTTCGACTTACAGCCGATTCTGTGTATAAACAAAATATATATATTTGTTTATTTACCTATCAAAACAAAGCATTCAATGAGCATTTGGACCAGAATAACCAAAAACATTTGACAACAAATTTACCATTGGCCGTTATTTCGAAGAAATCCTTATTAACATTTAGTATTTTCTTCTAGATATATTTAGTTTTGTTTCGTAATGAAGTTACGATTATCATCATCATCATCATCATCATCATATCATCATCATCATATATATTAATACGCTAAGGTTAAGATGTTACTCTCCCTTTTTAGAAAAAAACCTCACAACTAATCCACATATATTATATATCATTTTATAGATAATTGCTTGCTCTACCGGCATCCACAACTAAAAAATTTATTATTGCTATTGTTTTTGCAAATTAATTAATTATTAAAATTATATACACAAAACAGCAATGCTGCCATCTAACGGCTCAACGTCAATATGATTGACGGTCGGTAAAATTTTTGTTTAATTTCAAATCCACTCACGTATAAATAAAGTGGCGCTTTAGCTCAATGCTTTTGATACTTGCGCCTCTATATGTCAATTTTAGTAAAATATTTGTTTGATCTGTCATCTGAGCTTCATAATGGAATAAATAATGCGAAGACTTCGCACGGGTCACGCTAGTTAATTATTAATTGTCCTAATAAGGAAATAATACAAATCTCTTTTACAATAACAAAAGCATTATTAAATCACGATAATGGCCTTAAGGAAAAACGCCTTTTTCCCGAATGGAATGTTTAAATAATATTTTAAGATTTGTAAACGAAACTTGAAACCAAAAATCAGTTTTCGAGAAAAGTCAGTCAAGTAATCAAAAAATAACTTTTAATGGACGCCTTATAGTTCTGCATGAAACAATACAATGGTAAACAAACAGATGTGGTAACTTTACATTTTGTCGAAAAGCTTTTATAAACACGGTTCGTTTTCGCGATATAGCAATACAGCATTTAAGGTATAGGTTGGTTTCGTCCGCACCAAAATACTCTTATTTAAAATAATAATTAATGCTGGATCTATGGTTGCTATAGATATGATAAATGCGTTATTTTTAATGTCCGCCTATCTCTTTATGACCAGTTCCACAAAAGCATATTTCTAGCGAAATCACAGCTCAACAACCACATATCCAGATTATTTCAAAAATTCTCTTGTTAAAAGTAGAATACTAAAATGACTTAAAGCCGCGCTAATCTAACCAATTGATTTAAATTTTAATCCACTTAATAATTTTAATATCAACATCGACAGAATCTTCGGTTCGATGTCTGGGTGGTCGTTATCTTCTACGAACAAACTGAAGCGTCGCAACGCTGTTACACAAATCGGCAAGTCAACTAATGATGTCACGCGCTTGGCGACGGGGCGACGTCCGTGGAAAATAACCGGTCGACAATCATGCCCGATGAGACGAAGGCGGACGAGACGGCAGTACCACCCCGTGATTGCCTAATTTACGTAGCTAGATGGAAAGCTACAGCCAATCGCGGCTTCGTTTCTGATCTATATTAAATCTTTAACGCGCCTAACGTTTGCCCAAATAACCGTAAATAAAACGTCTAGAACTTTGAACCTGTCGAAATTGTCCTCTGACATTCCGAACATATGATTTATTCTCTGACCCTTATGAACGATTAGACCTTCTTCTGATTGGATTGATATATTCCGTCCAATGATCCCAAAATAATATGAAATTTTCTTATTTGATCATTTATATCTTAAATAATCAACAATAACTGATCCGGCATAAGTCTGTAATTTGTCCAACCTTTTTTTTCCGAGCGGACCTTCTAGACTTTTCAAATAATGGCTTTTCTCTGATCCAACCTAAATGTCAGAAATATCAGTTTTTCACTGATTCAATCCCTTCCATTTATAAAGTTTATTAATAAATATAGTCTCCTATTCTATATTGATTAAACTCCGCCTCCAATGGATTTATCACAATTTTGCAATGTCAATAATTAAAAAGATTCTTATGAAAATAATGAAAAGATGATTGAAAACTATGCCTACTCATTCATATTAATATATACTTATGAGTATTGAAGAATAGCATCTTCGCAGCGCTGTAAAACCCTAATAAATAAATAAAACTTAAATAGTTTGTAATGAAAATGATTCCTTGAAAACCCCTCTATAAAAATGCTCTGATATAATTTTTTTGTAAAATGACCAGAAAAAAAGTTATAAAGACCAAATGAAAATTTGTACCAATCTTTTTATCGATTTTCGTTTATAACTTTGTTATTTTTGGTTCTACGACTAAAAGTAACAGACGCAAAGTTGTAAAGAATTTAATTTGCAATGAAAAATGTTTTCACAAATTTTCTTTGCGACCAATAGTTTGCCAGATAAACCATAAAAACCATCTGCACCCCACTTTCCAATTTGACGGCCGCAGGACAAGGGTTGCGACCCCAACAAACTTGGATTTAACTTTACACTAAACCCCCTTGACATCTGAAAAATAAAATTGCGTCCTCTGACAAATGCACGCTAAGCACAAAAAATTACCATTTCAATGGACTATAATGCGCTGACAGACACGGGGCTTGTTACTATTTTATCATATGTAAAATTGTGATTTGCCAGATCTGTTACGGCTGTCGTACATTAACAAGATGAAACTTAACAAGATTATAATATATAACGTAAACTACGTAGTGACTAATTTCTAGCTGAAATTTTAAGGCGCTCATAATTTACTCAATTATGCTTTGATGGACTGCTTTCAACAGACTCTTGCAGTTATTGTGCACATTTTTTGTCATTCATTTTAGCTCATGCCTGACGTATCCTCTCGGTTTTAACGTTTTCGCAGGTTTTTATTATTTCTTTTCACCGATTCCGGTCTTGAGCAATTTTTTTCAAATCAAATTTTCGTATCTGATACGACCATCTAGACGGCCTCTCGGTATCGTTCCCTATATTTTACTCACTATAAATAGCTTTTCTGGGTTATCTTTTTCGCGTCGAACTATCTGATCAAAGTATGCTAGTATTCTTTGCAAGCATATGGTGGATGCTCTTGTTTTTACTTTCAACTCTTAAAATATAACGTTGGTTTGGTAGTATACACAGCTTTCAGCGCAGAACTATACTTCCATTTTGTCAATCTTTTTTGAGTTTCTTGTAATATCATAAAAATGTTTCAGAAGCTCAAGATAAAATTATGGAAGTTTCAAAAATTCTTCGCCTTTTATTAAAGCTAAATGTGTATAAATATAAGCAGAACTTGAATATATAAGAGATAGTCCACAGAGACATTATAATATCAAAATACATGACTTATGTTTGATGGAAAATTACTTTTGAAGGTTCATAATTTTAGTGCCATAATAGTCGGAAAAAAAAAATAGATTCAGCTAATATTTAGACTCACTTATTCTCTATCCATTTAAGTGACTGCTTTTAAAACTTTTCTTCAAACGTGTCAATTTCTTTACAAGAAGAAGTTGCATACTTCTTACTTCTTTACAAGAAGAAGTTGCATACTTCTTACTTCTTTACAAGAAGAAGTTGCATATTTCTTACTTCTTTACAAGAAGAAGTTGCATACTTCTTACTTCTTTACAAGAAGAAGTTGCATATTTCTTACTTCTTTACAAGAAGAAGTTGCATATTTCTTACTTCTTTACAAGAAGAAGTTGCATACTTCTTAATTCTTTACAAGAAGAAGTTGCATACTTCTTACTTCTTTACAAGAAGTTGCATATTTCTTACTTCTTTACAAGAAGAAGTTGCAGGCATACAGGTAAGAATGATCCCTAAAGAAGTTATACTTCCGATGTGTGGATACGTAACAATACCATAAATCATTATTTAAATGCGGAAAAAGATACAGATATATATTTAAATGCGAAAATAGATACAGATAGAATCAAAAACTAGAAAATAAAAATATGTTGATTGGAAAAAAAATTGTTATAGTTAGAGAGCGGACGGATTGACGGATTAAGACCAAAAGGCAGAAAATGTCTATAAACAGAACTTGCAAAGGTACGTGGTGAAGATACCATAAATCCATCATCAATGACTGTTTCATCGTCTCGTCCCATTGAGATATGGCGTGATGTTAGGACGTAAACAGATGGAACTCGTTTAATGCCCCCTCGACTTCCGACTGCTTACAGGTCAACCAACGGAAATAACAAATCACATCAACCCAAATTCGTATATTGGACAGTTGATAAATTTCTTACGCCTTATGGCGCTATATGGCGAAGAGATTTTGTTGGTTAGGCAGTAGTAGTTTTATTGATTAGGCGAAGACGCTATCTGGTGAGATTTGATTGATATAGGCAGTAGTAGTTTTATTGATTAGGCGAAGACGCAATATGGTGAGATTTGATTGATTTGGCAGTAGTAGTTTTATTAATTAGGCGAAGACGCAATATGGTGAGATTTGATTGATTTAGGCAGTAGTAGTTTTATTGATTAGGCGGAGACGCTATATCGTGAGATTTGATTGATTTAGGCAGTAGTAGTTTTATTGATTAGGCGAAGACGCTATATGGTGAGATTTGATTGATTTAGGCAGTAGTAGTTTTATTGATTAGGCGAAGACGCAATATGGTGAGATTTGATTGATTTAGGCAGTAGTAGGTTTATTGATTAGGCGAAGAGGCAATATGGTGAGATTTGATTGATTTAGGCAGTAGTAGTTTTATTGACTAGCCGAAGACGCAATATGGTGAGATTTGATTGATTTAGGCAGTAGTAGTTTTATTGATTAGGTGAAGACGCTTTGTGGTGAGATTTGATTGATTTAGGCAGTAGTAGTTTTATTCATTAGGCGAAGACGCTATATGGTGAGATTTGATTGATTTAGGCAGTAGTAGTTTTATTGATTTAGGCGAAGACGCAATATGGTGAGATTTGATTGATTTAGGCAGTAGTAGTTTTATTGATTAGGCGGAGACGCTATATGGTGAGCTTTGATTGATTTAGGCAGTAGTAGTTTTATTGATTAGGCGAAGATGCTATGTGGTGAGATTTGATTGATTTAGGCAGTAGTAGTTTTATTGATTAGGCGAAGACGCAATATGGTGAGATTTGATTGATTTGGCAGTAGTAGTTTTATTAATTAGGCGAAGACGCAATATGGTGAGATTTCATTGATTTAGGCAGTAGTAGTTTTATTGATTAGGCGGAGACGCTATATGGTGAGATTTGATTGATTTAGGCAGTAGTAGTTTTATTGATTAGGCGAAGAAGCTATATGGTGAGATTTGATTGATTTAGGCAGTAGTAGTTTTATTGATTAGGCGAAGAGGCAATATGGTGAGATTTGATTGATTTTGGCAGTAGTAGTTTTATTGATTAGGCGAAGACGCAATATGGTGAGATTTGATTGATTTAGGCAGTAGTAGTTTTATTGATTAGGTGAAGACGCTTTGTGGTGAGATTTGATTGATTTAGGCAGTAGTAGTTTTATTCATTAGGCGAAGACGCTATATGGTGAGATTTGATTGATTTAGGCAGTAGTAGTTTTATTGATTTAGGCGAAGACGCAATATGATGAGATTTGATTGATTTAGGCAGTAGTAGTTTTATTGATTAGGCGGAGACGCTATATGGTGAGATTTGATTGATTTAGGCAGTAGTAGTTTTATTGATTAGGCGAAGATGCTATGTGGTGAGATTTGATTGATTTAGGCAGTAGTAGTTTTATTGATTAGGCGAAGACGCAATATGGTGAGATTTTATTGATTTGGCAGTAGTAGTTTTATTAATTAGGCGAAGACGCAATATGGTGAAATTTGATTGATTTAGGCAGTAGTAGTTTTATTGATTTAGGCGAAGACGCAATATGATGAGATTTGATTGATTTAGGCAGTAGTAGTTTTATTGATTAGGCGGAGACGCTATATGGTGAGATTTGATTGATTTAGGCAGTAGTAGTTTTATTGATTAGGCGAAGATGCTATGTGGTGAGATTTGATTGATTTAGGCAGTAGTAGTTTTATTGATTAGGCGAAGACGCAATATGGTGAGATTTTATTGATTTGGCAGTAGTAGTTTTATTAATTAGGCGAAGACGCAATATGGTGAAATTTGATTGATTTAGGCAGTAGTAGTTTTATTGATTAGGCGAAGAGGCAATATGGTGAGATTTGATTGATTTAGGCAGTAGTAGTTTTATTGATTAGGCGAAGACGCAATATGGTGAGATTTGATTGATTTAGGCAGTAGTAGTTTTATTGATTAGGTGAAGACGCTATGTGGTGAGATTTGATTGATTTAGGCAGTAGTAGTTTTATTCATTAGGCGAAGACGCTATATGGTGAGATTTTATTGATTTAGGCAGTAGTAGTTTTATTGATTAGGCGAAGACCCTATATGGTGAGATTTGATTGATTTAGGCAGTAGTAGTTTTATTGATTAGGCGAAGACGCAATATGGTGAGATTTTATTGATTTAGGCAGTAGTAGTTTTATTGATTAGGCGAAGATGCAATATGGTGAGATTTGATTGATTTAGGCAGTAGTAGTTTTATTGATTAGGTGAAGACGCTATTTGGTGAGATTTGACTGATTTAGGCAGTAGTAGTTTTATTAATTAGGCGAAGACGCTATATGGTAAGATTTGATTGATTTAGGCAGTAGTAGTTTTATTGATTAGGCGAAGACGCAATATGGTGAGATTTGATTGATTTGGCAGTAGTAGTTTTATTAATTAGGCGAAGACGCAATATGGTGAGATTTGATTGATTTAGGCAGTAGTAGTTTTATTGATTAGGGGAAGACGATATATGGTGAGATCTTATTGATTTAGGCAGTAGTAGTTTTATTGATTGGGCGAAGGCACTATATGGTGAGATTCGATTGATTTAGGCAGTAGTAGTTTTATTGATTAGGCGAAGACGCAATATGGTGAGATTTGATTGATTTAGGCAGTAGGAGTTTTATAGATTAGGCGAAGACGCAATATGGTGAGATTTGATTGATTTAGGCAGTAGTAGTTGTATTGATTAGGCGAAGATGCAATATGGTAAGATTTGATTGATTTAGGCAGTGGTAGTTTTATTGATTAGGTGAAGACGCTAAGTGGTGAGATTTGATTGATTTAGGCAGTAATAATTTTATTCATTAGGTGAAGACGCCATGTGGTGTGATTTGATTGATTTAGGCAGTAGTAGTTTTATTGATTAGGCGAAGACGCTATATGGTGAGATCTTATTGATTTAGGCAGTAGTAGTTTTATTGATTGGGTGAAGACACTATATGGTGAGATTCGATTGATTTAGGCAGTAGTCGTTTTATTCATTAGGCGAAGACGCAATATTATGAGCTGCTTTTATTAATGAAGCGTGCGATATAGTGCGAAGATTTTATTGATTTGAGAGTAGTTTTATTGATAAGGCCAGGAGATTTATTTATTAGGCACATGAGGTGGTGAGAAAATTTTATTGATTATTGATTTATTGATTGAGTCGTATAATTGATTTATACAAATAAAGAAAGGTATAGAATAGGGCTTTACTGTTTTTTATACAGAAATTTCCAGAACTTTTCAATTGTGTCTCTGATTCGGTACTAAGGCTGTAGGATCTCCTTCTTTAGCCATGTTCTACTACATAGGTGTAGGACTTCATACTACTTCTCTTGACCTTGTACATTTTGTAACCGTTTCATTCCAGCTGTTCTTTTGATATCATCATACCATCGCTTATCTTGCCTTCGTTGTGGGCTTTTCTCGTTCCACGGTATCCATTCCACGAGCGCTTTGCACCACGATTCCTGCCTTCTGGCAATCTGTCCCCCCCCCCCCATTGCCATTTAAGCTGCGCAACACGTTTTATGACGTCTGTGGCCTTGCTTTTCTATCTAAGCCACCCATTCCTCTTTCGGCCTCTCAGAGTGATCCCTACCAGTTTCCTTTCAATTGCTCTCTGAGCCACTATAGGACGATAATTTGTTATCATACTGATGTAATGAGCCAGATTAAATGAGTTTAAGAGTATGAATCGATAAGCAAATTTTTTTAAATAATTCACTGCACCACACACTTAACGCAGTGCGGAGCAATTAACCGCTTTATTAGGATTTAAATATTAAGATTGAAATAAATTACCTACGGGTTTATTACATAACACAAAGAATTATCGTTCAGAGCACATCATTCTTTTACGTATCCATAGCGATATTAGTTACAGTATCTTGTTATCGATTACATAACAAAGTTCAAAATTTGTACTTCAACAAATGTTACAGCCTTAATAAACATTTATACAGTATATTCAACTATTTTATTCATATATTTTTGCATTTATCTACTAGATATAATACTTTATTATATATATATATATATATATATATATATATGTATATATATATATATATATATATATATATATATATATATATATGTCAATGTTAATTGGTACAGCGATTTTTTTGAATTCCTTTCCAGTTCCTCTCCAAAATATAAGATGAAAATAATATACATCATGTTTTGTTTTAGTGTTTATCATTGATAAATTACTAATTTTTTAAAAACAAAATATGTATAATTGCCAACATTTTCTGAATCATAATTGAACGTTTCAGTATCATAAAGAAAAACCTGATAAAAAAAACTTAACCAACTGCTGCCAACAGACGCGACATACTCAGCCACTGAGTCACGAGACCGGTTTCGACAACGGGCACCATAAACACGAAGTTACGTACGCAGTCTGCGGAAGTTAAATACGCACAATTCGAAGAGAAAAAAAAACAGAAGTGGAGACGAAAACTATGCGGAAGTACTCTCTGTTTATAGTGACGTAGGCGCTGTCGCTTAGTGAAACGCTCCGTTAAGATTAGTCATTACGGCTAGAGCGTAACGTACGGTTCTCCAATTGATTGACACGCTCTTTTTTTGCTAATATTCGCATATTCCTACTTAACTTCGCCAGGAGTACTAAACACGCGTCCCGCGGGCTGTATGCGCATTCTTCAAAAAAATATATTTAACCTATGTACGATAGTTACGTACTATGTACGTAAAAACCTTTCGTGATGATAGATCTATGCACTAATTTTAAATGGATATATTTACTTATAAGAACTACCCATATGAAACGATTTACGCGATGACACACCGCTCAACACAATGTTGGGGAATGACATTATATTACACAGGCACATCAAATTCTTATAAAACAAACGAAAATAGTGATTCCGGCTTGAAGTTTTTTTTTGTATTTTAATGGTAACTTTATTTTCTGCGGCTTAAAAGAAACAGCCAAAAATTTAAATTTATCTGGACCGAGTGCTGACCGTAACTCGATAATGTGAATGAAACCAGATTAGTCACTTTTCACGTTGAAGAAGAAAGTTATTTGCAATTAATTGACATTTGTTTCGATTTTTAATGACAATGTAATTTTCAGCGGCTTAAAACAGGAGGCCTAAACACTTAACTGGATCGAGAGCTAACAGTGATCGGCTCGATAGTATAAGACCTAATTAGTCACTTTTCACGTTGAAGAAGAAATTTATTTACAATTACTTGACACTTGTTTCAATTTTTAGAGACAATGTCATTTTCAGCGGCTTAAAACAGGAGGCCTAAACACTTAACTGGATCGAGAGCTAACAGTGATCGGCTCGATAGTATAAGACCTAATTAGTCACTTTTCACGTTGAAGAAGAAATTTATTTACAATTACTTGACACTTGTTTCAATTTTTAGAGACAATGTCATTTTCAGCGGCTTAAAACAGGAGGCCTAAATACTTAACTGGATCGAGAGCTAACAGTGATCGGCTCGATAGTATAAGACCTAATTAGTCACTTTTCACGTTGAAGAAGAAATTTATTTACAATTACTTGACACTTGTTTCAATTTTTAGAGACAATGTCATTTTCAGCGGCTTAAAACAGGAGGCCTAAACACTTAACTGGATCGAGAGCTAACAGTGATCGGCTCGATAGTATAAGACCTAATTAGTCACTTTTCACGTTGAAGAAGAAATTTATTTACAATTACTTGACACTTGTTTCAATTTTTAGAGACAATGTCATTTTCAGCGGCTTAAAACAGGAGGCCTAAACACTTAACTGGATCGAGAGCTAACAGTGATCGGCTCGATAGTATAAGACCTAATTAGTCACTTTTCACGTTGAAGAAGAAAGTTATTTGCAATTAATTGACATTTGTTTCGATTTTTAATGACAATGTAATTTTCAGCGGCTTAAAACAGGAGGCCTGAATACTTAACTGGATCGAGAGCTATCAGTGATCGGCTCGATAGTATGAATAAGCCCTAATTAGTCACTTTTCACGTTGAAGAAGAAAGTTATTTACAATTACTTGACATTTGTTTCGATTTTTGTGACAATGTCATTTTCAGCGGCTTAAAACATGCGCCCTAAATACTTAACTGGGTAGCTAAGAGCGATCGGCTCGATAGTATAAATAAGCCCTAATTAGTCACTTTTCACGTTGAAGAAGAAAGTTATTTACAATTACTTGACATTTGTTTCGATTTTTGTGACAATGTCATTTTCAGCGGCTTAAAACATGCGCCCTAAATACTTAACTGGGTAGCTAAGAGCGATCGGCTCGATAGTATAAATAAGCCCTAATTAGTCACTTTTCACGTTGAAGAAGAAAGTTATTTACAATTACTTGACATTTGTTTCGATTTTTAGTGACAATGTCATTTTCAGCGGCTTAAAACAGGCGGCCTAAATACTTAACTGGACCGAGAGCTAATAGTGATCGGCTCGATAGTTTGAATAAGCCCTTTTCACGTTCAACCAAAAAGCCGATTACAATTACCTGACTCTTGTGCAGATCTTTAGCGGTTCCTGGTTCTGTAGCTGCCTAAAACAGACGGCCTGAAGTCACCTCGCTCTGTTTGCAACGCCACGAACCAATTCCCACTTAGCAGCGCTCCAAATATGCTAAACTCGTTCCGCACACTTAGTGATGTGTTAATAATACATCTCAACACACGTCACGATTTAGCGACGTGCAAAGTCGTTATTATAACTTGCGTCACCAAGGATTCGCGTCATCGTCGATTGACTTGAGGGTTCATTTTTGTCAGCAAAAATAGCCAATTTAACGTGTTTCGATCTTTCAGGTCCTAGATATTCATCTTTTTTACCTAACCCAATGTATTTTACACTGGTATTCTCTTAGCACACATATCCTTCCAAGCGGGTTGTGGATATCTTATAGGAAATCAGAACAATAGCTTTCTTTTTTTTCAGAATATGCCTTATTATATCATTTTTATGCTCCAGTAAACCATATGGCGGCGGGTATTAAATATAATACCATAATCCTGATATTACTACTAATATAAAGCACTTCTACCATAAACTTCCTTGTAGTATAGGGATATTTGTAAAAAGCATTATCTCATTTAATTTTTGGGGATATTTTTGTTCATTAAAGTTGCTCTTTTATGCAATTTTGTTCTCAATTGTTTTCTCATAGTATATATAAAATAAATCCCAGGCAGAAGTAACAAATACTTCAATCGGTCACATAGTAAGTCAGCTATTCACTATGTATGACGACATAAGTTTTGGTCACAATTAAATGAAATTACGTGATGTAGTATTATTTCTACTTTCTTTAAGTTCTTTACCACGACCAAGGTTTCGTTGTATTACAACATCTTCAGGTGGGCTATTAGCAAAGATGTTATATGAAGTCTATTAATAAAATAATAGTCTATTGGTAAAGTATCTTTGCTAATAGTCCATCTGAAGATGTTGTAATACAACGTAACCTTGGTCGTGGTTAAGAACGTAAAGAAAGTAGAAATAATACTACATCACGTAGTTTCATTGTGAGTAATGAATTTCTACAAAATTAACGCCAAATATATTCAATATAAGTTTTGGTATAAATCTATAGATATTACTATTAAAATAGGGAAAATTTTTTTTATTTCCGCACCACACATAACTTCTCTATGAACCTGCTTGAAAAAAAGCAATAAGCTAATTTTCTTGCGACACAAAGAGCTGAAATATGGCATTATTAAATCTATTCATCCTAATCGGAAGTAGTCTTTGCACTCAATTGTACCCGATTCCAAAGTACTACCAAACAAGTAACTACCACTTGGAAGTGAGGTTGGACACTTAGGAGTCAGATTTAATTGGAGCCTGACTTTAGTGAACATTTACCTGATATGACTAAATACATTCAAAAGGCTTTCAAGGGATTTGTTCTTTTAATTATCTTACACGTCCGTAGTGCAAAGCAAGTTAAAAAGCAGCTTATTTATTTATAATTCACAAGTGCAGTTTGACGACTGAACGTGTTCAAAAGACGTTTCTTCGATAATTTGTACATGAGACAGTCTGGTCACTTCCCTTTTTATGGTCACTTCCCTTTTTATCGTTATTGATTTCCTTCTGCATATCTCTTTCATTGAGAGTGTTATAAATTATTATAAGGTCACGGAATTAAAATTATAAATATGATTTGCATCATATAATTATTATTGTCATTGCTGAAATGTATAGATACACATGTGCAATGTTTCGGTAACTTTATGAAATAAACAAATTTAGCAAATGCAACAAATACTTTTATAACACCACTGATGTAATCATAATTATTTTCAGAAAATGAACAACGTGTCGATAAATCGAACTCTCATTACACAACGCTATCGATGGCACTTCGGCAAAATCGGCAGATGGCGCTACGCAACAAAATACATGGCGCTCCACAGTTCACTTGATCTATTTTAGCTTCGCTTAGCATATGCAAGTTTAAAAAATATGTTAATATGTAGGTCAATATCCGTTAAGTGGATATTAATCAACGTTTATAATTTTTCTAAAATGCGTTTCTGACAATCTAAAAATTAATGTCGAAAATAATCTAAATATATCTAAATATATTATTTCTAAAAGGTGTTTTTTAGTCGAGCGGCTCGATCTCTTTAACTACTGCACCAAAAAAAATAAAAAAAATACCCACTTAAAGCTTATGTTTTCTACTTTGGGCGAAAAATATAAAAAAATTCGAAAAAAAACTTATTGTTAATAAAAAAATTAATTTTTATAACAATTGGCATGAGCGCCATCTGTGGGCGACACATCAAATATCTTAGCCAAATTGGATACTTGGAACACGCTAGATGGCGATATAGTGCAAAGACTTCGCACGGGTCAGCTAGTTTTATTTATTACAAAAATAGAATAGGAAACAAAGGCGTTATGTGTTAAAAGTAATCACGTTATTGTACGGTGAAAAACGGAAACTTGCAGCTGTTAGTAACAATGATATTTTAAAGTATTATTTGAATACAATACTTTCAGTTCTACAGGTTATCTTTTGGTTGTCGATAACTTATTACAACTTTATAACTTTACTTAAAAAACACGTGTCTGAGTCAAATATATCGATACTCCGTTTAAAAATGATTCAACCCGTTGGGCTTCTACGTTATTTTTGAAATTGTTTCATAGATATTTTGACAAATCGGTCGTATAAGAAGCAAAAGACCAATGAAGGAAACAGGTATAATGTAAATTAATTAATTGAAACAAGTACAGAATTTACTGAACAGTGACCGGTAGTAGCTTTAACAGTAACAGGCCAACATTAAAAATATTATTAAATTATTCCTGGGTAAGCAGGCAACAAGCGGCATGCCTTAACTCTGCTTAATCTGTCTGCACGTTGAAGCGATCCAGCATTGCAATGACATTGACCATAAACTTCTCGCAAGAATAACTCTAAATCCCATAATCAACTATCTATCTTTCCCAGTCATTACTATAGCAACAAAAAACAAGAATCCTCATGAGATCAATTTCTTTCCAATCACGAAGACAGGATAAGATTAATTGAGATCAAACCGCAGGTTCAAGGCCCTGTGGCCATAAAGACCGGTTTCACTGTTTCCCCCATAAATAAACATTACGCGAGTCGCCGCTTGGATGTCACGTGCGCGTGACCCGTCAGTGACGAGATCACCTGATCTCGGCCGGATGCATCCCGATATCAAATCGCCTTACGACAGAACTGCGAGACCCGTGACCGCGATCCGGGTGGAATTTCACGAGATGATGAGAGTAGAGAATTTCTCTATCAATCGATATCGATTGTCTTCTCTTTTCAACTTACACTACCTCTTTTCAGAATCAGAGAAGGGTCATTTCCAGATTACGATACGACGAAAGTAGATCATAGTTTTAACGCTTTTGTACCCAAAACAATTAACTACAGAGCAATAAAAACAATTTAATAAATAGAATGTAATTTATAAATAAGTAAAACGAATAGCTTTCAAAAAGTATAAAAACACACTTTCATGGTAAACGGACCAATTGAGTTTAAACTTAATGGGTTTACTGTTAACTATTGACAAATTTCATGTGAAAATCTTGAGAAATGTCTTCTTATGTCTTTATTTTATGCACGCATTTCAAAAATAAAAAACTTTAATTTATTTATTTAAATTTTTTTACTCAATTAAAATAAAAATGTAGAATAGTATAATACAAAATTCTTATCGTAAAACTACTATTCCACATAACAAAAGTTGAAAATTCTAGTTGTCTGAGAAATTATCGCACTTAGTTTAAGGAATGTAGAGTTTCTGAGATCCACATCAGGCTAGAGCGGCAAAAAAATCATGACAATCTATGAAAGTTAACTTAATAGCAGACCAATAGAAAAGTTTGAAAACCATGCCAACACCGATCGATTTCTCATATCATGCTACTCGCCGCATGCTCAATGAATGCGCGGTGATACAAATGAGTTGATAACGCCGATTATAAACCAATCTATACAATCAAGATAATACGAAACGAAGTAACGCAAAAATTAGGTATAATGTACAACTTAATTATCTAATCGTGACCATTCAAAACCATATCATTTCCAATAAAACTAGTTTGCGACGGAATAAAACGTATCGAAACATTCCTGAACCATCGAAAATTTATCGCAAGGTTCATCGTTTTTTTTTTCAATAAAATATTGAGATAAGAAAATACTTATCGAATATGTAACATCACTAAATTTATCAGAAAAAGTTAGGCAAATTAATATCCTTAATGCGACATTTACGTGCCTCATGGCTTATAAGTGCACTTTAGGTAAAACGAATTTTGAATTGTTTTTTTTTAATAAAAAATACTCATAAATAAGAAAAAACTAGAAAAATATTTTTAATTTAAAGGGTTAAAATTTTATTGTATAATCGAAGATGTACAAGAGTTCGAAAATTATTACGGATCATCGATTTTATGCTTTGATCAGATTAAGATAAAATTGGGGGGGCGCATATAAAAGCCGTATGGAATTACATATAACATATCTGGCTCTGGAATTACATATATCACATTTGTTATAATATAACTTATAACAAACTAGTCATATGATACAACACTATAAAATATAACAGTTCGATATCCAAACTCTAACAAAAGAAAGTTTTCTTCAGCCGTTCAGTAAAAAACGATTTGAAAAATGCTTTTATTTACAACTAAATGAAACTACGTGATGTATTTCTACTTTCTTTAAGTTCTTGACCACGACCTAGGGTTCGTTGTATTACAATAACTTCAGGTGGGCTATTAGCCAAGATCTTTTAAATTATCTATCTTTGCTGAATAATGAATTTCTACAAAATTAACGCCAAATATATTCAATGTTTTTATCGTTGTTCAAATGTCAAACACATTTTCACGTAATTTTACAAATTATTTCATTTTTCTACTCCTTTTTACTTTTTTTAAGTTTACAGTTTGTTTAAACACTTAAATAATGGAAAACATTGGAAAATTCGGTTTTACTTAAACACTCTTTTACGCCATATGGTGTTGCTGTCGAAGACGCTACGTCTCCTTATGAAAACTGAGAGATATTTACATATTAAATACGAGAAACGTTTCAATGCTCCTCAAACATACTTGTTAAATAGAAAATGAAATCATTTCCAAAATTTAACACGAAAGCCAGTTTTAATAAGTTATCAACAGTAAGTCTGTCATTTTTCTTGAACAATTTTGCAGGCGTTGTTCTATCAAACCTAAAAGCTTGGAATCAAATTAAAATGCCGTGCGAACTAGATAGATCGACATTTAGACCTACATATCGTCGAAAGTGATAAATAATATGTAGTTATAGATATAAAGATGAGACACATGATAATGTAAGTGCTGAAGCGTTACAATGCATATTATTTCGCGTGGTTCGCATTTTTCGTCATATCTTACTTCTATAGATAATGTACGAATTGATGTATAAAGTCTACCAAATAACTAAAATAACTAATCGATAAGTCGAATCGACTTTTCCAGCATCTAGCATCACTACGCATAATACGCGACGACGGCCGCGCCTCCGGCGCGGCGTACCCTGATTGGCCGGCGTCCATGCGGACTTTGAACGCGCACGCGCCACGACGTGTCAAAGGTTTTGCGAGCTACAAAATGACGATTGCTGTGTGCCGATTGTTAATTACCCATCCGGTACTGATTTAAATTTCTTTAATTCGATTCTCACAATTTACCCTAAAGAAAGATAAACAATGAAATTTTAATAAAGACACTATGTTATATATTTTTGATGAATGTCGGTACTTAAGATAAAAATTATTTCGTCTCCAACGCGTATTACTCACCCACTTTCATCGTCCCCATTGCTCATCTGACGGATACATAATCCGAAACCATTAGGAGTCATTAATAAATTAAAAGAACAAAACACAATTACAAATTGACATTACGGTCCCCTTTTATACCAGATAAAAAGGGACCGTCATCAACCTCAACACTGTCCTGTCGCTCCAGTATATTTATATATTTTACAATTACAATTAAATATTATATTGTAAATTAAACTAATAAATTAAATAGTAAATTGTATAAATTCAATAAATTAATTTCAAAACTTTACTATTATAAAATCCATAATTCAATATTGTAAAAGTAGTTGAAGCTGTTTGCTAAAGTGACTGATTGTAACAAATAAATTTATTACGGCGCATTGTAATCGTTTTTAAAAACCCAACCGCTCACACGACCGCCGTAATTTGCGTAAAGAATTATGACGTCACGAATTGTAGACTCCTTATTCAAAGTTGACAAGCACGTTGAAGTTTTTAGGACTTTCAGGCTTTCTAGGCTTAAGTTGCTTTTTACCATACCTCATATGATTATCTTTATAATACAATTAAAAACAATGAACTAAAGTAGATATTTAAATATATATATATATATATATATATATATATATATAGGCAATTAAGGTTATACTCTGTTATACATATTAAAATAAGCTAGAAAAACTTTTTGTCCTAGAATGTGTTCCTGGAACGATTTATGGGTTAAACAAAGTAATGCTGTATAATCTTTAATAAAAAAATTGTATATTTATAACTTGTATATTTATAATTTCAAGCAATTTCCCTCAAATTTTCTAAACTTACTAGAAACTCTATCCCCTAGAAACAAATCTTAAATTTAATATTTTTGAAGAAAAACAAGTGCCTTAAAGAATGCTATTTAAAAAAGATGCACAGTTGCTAGATTTTAAAGTTTTTAACTTGATACATTTTTTAATTTTTGGGGTTTACCCCTTAAGAATCAATTTTCATATTTAGCGCCCGGTATGAAGTTTAATGAGGAGTAAAATCAGAAGTTCAGAGTTTACGAAGTTCAGAGCGTTAAAATAAGGGTATCCGTTAGGTTCTGATCGTACAAAGTTCAGATTGATAAAAAAAGTTTCATCTATAGAGTGAAATATCAATATGTTTATTTGACATTTTCTTATGGCGTCATCGCAATGATGGAGTGTGACACATAGTTTACTATCGTTAGCTTATACCAAGATGTAATCATTAAATGTCATTGTGTGTGAATATTTAGAGTCTTCTATCCTACAAAATTAAAGCCTCTTTTAATTTTGTAGGATAGAAGGCACCAAATATTCACACATAATGACAACTTAATCTGACATTACTAAATGTTTTTAATTTTGTTGTATAAATTTTATATTATTCATTCTATTCATATTATTCATTCATTCTATTCATATTTCATATTATTCATTCTACACACCTCTACCATTTACTTAGTTTATCTAATAAAATAAAATCAGCTAATTACGAGTAGAACATACACATAGTGGGTTCCATACATACTTATGTGCACAAAATTACGTAAATATTAATATTTATATTACGTAAATATTAATATTATTTTTCACTACATACTGCCTAGTATATCTCTTACAAGTGTAAGAAAACATTGCTATGAATTTCTATAAAGCTACGAGCTCTAGAATAATTGCTATAGTTTTCTGGTAAACTTAAATTCTAAAAACCAACACTTTAGCAATTTCAGATATGGGTGGGTGGAAGCAAGGGGTGGGGGAGCGTTAAATTGTTGGTGAACATTCTTTTTGAGAATGTTGCCAGCAATATCTTAAATAAAATTGACTAAAAATTAGGTTTGAGAAAACTTATAAATCACCATTTCAATTAATCCCGCCCTCACCCCCCTGACCTCCCCAACCCCCATATAATCAAAAGTAAACATTTTATTATCCCAAACTTGAACGCTCAAAATTCTAAGACAAATTTTTTAGGTTCTTACAAATAAGTAAGCTTGAACGCTGGAAAATTTCAACTCTCTACGTCAAACAGTTTCCACGATAAACAGTTGTGACAGACATACATAGGGACGAGTGTTGTTTTTTTTTTTTGAGGTATAGAACCCTAATATGTACAATATATTAAGCAATATGCACGGGGCAGAGAACATAGATAATGTTAACAGACTGAATATTTATATTTAAATAACAATAAAAAAAATATTCAATATTTATTTGCATTATACAGTTTTTATGGCTTATATTTTATATATATTATTACGTTAATTTACTCTTTATTACACTGCGGATCCATTGCCAAAATTAAAATAACACCAATAAAGTGTCCAAATCTGCCGTTCATTCCAAAAATGATTTCTCGTTTTGAATTGATCCATATTCATCCTTTTTTAAAATCATTTTTAACTCCAGCAGTAAACGCAATGTAGGAAATATTATTACGCCTTACATAAACAATTTACATATAACACTTTAGAGAAAAATACATAAGTAGTTCAAAAAACATGGAAAGTACCACTAAACCTACAAAATAATTAATTTCGTTCAGGCGTAACTAACAGCTTGAAAACGGAATTGAAAAAATGTTCAATTGGTTACACTTCTAATTACATGGTTACTCACAAAAACAGTTGTCATGGACTTTAGTAGCAAAATCTAGTTAAGTATAAAAAGTTAGTTTTTTTCTTTATCACATTCTTGACACAATTCAATCATTGTATGTTATAAACAGTAAACAATTCTAATAGGAGTCTATAACCATCCAACCGTAAAGCAGCTGTTATTCTAACTTTCGTTACACATAAAAAAATAAATAATCAGCTGTGGATTCAACAATTTCAATTAAAAAACCTTGAATATAATTTTATATATGAGGTGATTTTAACGAGATCTTCTTTCCCCAATGATTATTCATAACATTATTATACACAATATTAGAAAGCATAATAAAGGGTAAGTATACCCATAAGAGACTTTAGCACCACAGTGCACACATAAAAATTTATTATGAAAAACAATAGAAAATTAAATAAGACCTTTGAGATATACATAACTGCATAATAATTAAACTTTTAAATACAGATTATAATCCTATAGACGACATGTTAATATCAAAGTATTCAGGGGTCAGGGTTAAATAAACATAATTAAATAACAATGCCCCAACAAACATTGACTTTTGTACTTTCTGCTAAATGATGTTATGATGCAATAATTAGATAGTAAACAAAAAATAGCCATTAAATCGTTGATTTTTTTTCGTATACAGAATATAGCAAACACGTGCCTAATATTTATCCACTATTTTGTGCTTCAAACTAAGTATATTTGAAGTGAATTTCTGTAAAAAAAATAAAAAAACGAGTGTGCTTTAGACCACACGACTGAAGTAAAACTTCAAATTCACAAAATATGAACTTTAAAATGAATTTACAATTTTATTCACTTTAAATGTAGAATATTTAATGTATTGAACAAAATAATAATTTATAAAATTGTTCAAGAACGAAATGAAGTTTGTGTAACGCTAGCAAACTCGCATATATATATATTTCATGCACTCGCTATGAGAGGAAGTGAGAAAGAAAATGTGTGCACGCACTGCTCTCTCTTGCTCCTACAGTGTGATACAGACAATAGGATTGCACTGTGTCTTAGATATACGAAACATGACTGGCTATGAGAGAAAGAAAGAAAATGTGTGCTCGCACCTCTCTCTCTTGTCCCTACAGTAATATACGAAACATAACTCTCTCTCTTTCTGTCTTCACTAACTTATATCTCCCTCTCAACTTCCATTCGCCTCGCCCGATCACACTTTTCGTAACGCTCTCGTCACGCATTCACCAGCTTACTCCCCAAATCAAGCGTGCGTAAAGAAGTTTTACATCAAAAATGTAAATTTTGTTATCATTGAAATTATAACTTACACAGTAATTTTTACAAACTATGTGTGTCAATTGTCAACCATTAGTTAACAATTATTACACCGTTCGTATCACACAGTTCAATCACTGTATAAATAAAAGACAAGTTCTTTGTTACACCTATAGTAACTTTTATTCAATAGTTGTATAGAACAACATTTTTCCTGCTATTAGACAGTGGTTATTTCTAAAATACAATGCAACTAAAATTTGCCCAACTTTTAGTGCTTACATCTCCGAGAGTAATAATTGTAGATGATAAGATACATTGCATTATATAGATTGTATAGTCCAACCTATAACAAAAATTTTAACTCTACACTTTTTAACTCTTGAATATGTTAGCATCATAGTGTTTAGAGAATTAATGTTACAAAATTTAGCTAAATTTCCCATGGCTTTATTTGAGACAGAATAACCAAACTTCTGCAGTAGGAACCAATTGAATCGTAAGAAACTTACGCCATCTATTTGAAATTGTTCGCATCATGTTCTTTTGCTAAAAGATATTAACGCCATCTGTTCTTAGTTTAACAAACTTTATTCAAAGATATGTGGTAGTGACGTACACACTGAAAGTTATAGCACAGTTACTACTGTGTTTCTTTGCATTTAAAATTATAATAGATTGCATTGATATGATAGCATGAGAGTAAATATAAATTGCGGCCACCTATGAAAAACTATCTGAATTTAATATGTTAAAATATGAAGATAAGCTTCATCTTTTAATATATTAAATTAACAAAGCAAAAGGCTTGAAGCTTATTAGTAAAAGATTCTTTTAATTTTACAAACCTAACATATTGTACCTAGCATACGAAAGACTCATGAACCTCGGTTTCTACCGTACTTATCACGAAGCTGAATAATAATAATAATCATTCAGAGTAATTAAGTTAGTTATAAAAATATTATATATGCAAATCATAAGATGCAATAGAACATAAAGACAAGCAGACTTTGTATTTTATAAAACACTATCTTGAATATATTTGGCGTTAATTTTATAGAAATTCATTATTCACAATTAAATGAAACTACGGGATGTAGTATTTCTACTTAATTTAAATTCTTTACCACAACCTAGATTTCATCTTATTACAACATCTTCAGGTGGACAATTAGCAAAGATATAAAGATACCTTAATACTATCTGCCATTTCAGACAGTGTACGTCCGTTGAACGGTTAGTATTGCTATAGCTTGCATAGTCTCAAGCTCTAGTTAGGAGTAACAGAAATCTCATAGGGGATAAGAAACGGTAGCTCACATTTGTTCACCAACTAGCTCTTTCCACTTACATCTTTCTAATATATTGTGCAAAACACCCTTATAAAATAATATATTAGAATCTTCTAAAGTTTTTGTAGTACATCATCTCATCTGTATTATATGTAAACTTTGAGACTCTTTTTCACAATTTTCATAATTTTCTAAACAGCTATAGATGGAATGTTCAAACATTTTCATCTATTAGGCACCTATTCACTTTTATAGAACTATATATGTTACAGTCAAAATGAGTTAAATATAAATAACCAGTGCAATACTTCACACATTGAATTTTAAAACACCAGGTCAGACTTCAGGCTTTTTCCTATAATTGCTTGATAGATTTTATGAAAAAATGTTGTTTTGATGTAACATTGTTTCTCTCAGCAGATCGGAATTGATATTCTGCAATTTTTATTTAATATTGACACAAAATGTTTTTGGAATAAATTTGGTATGACAATATTTTGTTAAATTTTAAGTAATCCATTAAATGACAAAATACTGAATCTTTACTCAACATAACAAAGAAATAAAGTTTAGTGTGATAGTTCGAGGTGACATCAAAAACCACCAAACCAATTTTAAAAATTATTTGATTTGTGAACAGATAATAACTCCGCATTCTAGCATAGACTACGTTTTATTTAGTTTTATTCAGTTTTAGTGCGAAATGGTTGAAATGATAAAAGTTACCTATATGTCACCATAAGATTTCTGGTTATATAAGATTTAGGCATAGAGCAATCATTTCTCAGAGGCAACTTAAACAAAAAGATAAAATGTGACAATACTTTTCTAAATTTAAGTTAATACAATTTTCTGTCCGGTCTATCACAAAAAGCAGCTCTCTATTATGTAAACCAAAATAACCCTCCGGTTATGTCATCATGAAATTAAACCCCGTCCATCAGGCTTTGTCCAATTTTCATCTGCACATTTGCCCTACTTGCAATCTAGATGCAACCATCCACTTTAGTCCTAGACCATAGTTGCAGAGCATTCGAGGACATGCATTGTCAAAACAGATTTTCGGCATATCCACTTACTCTGACTGATGTGAAATTCGCTTTCAAACTTTTGCAGTTCGAAATGAAAATACAACTTGTGCTGACAATAAATAAACCTCAGTGGCTAACTTTCAAAATTGTTGGAATTGATTTGAGGTTGGACTACTTCCCTCGCAGGAAAGTAGTCCAAATTCAAATACATATATAAATTATACGTGAAAAGTTATTACCAATTAACCGTTTTAGTGCCATGGTTTTTTACTCATATATACTTAAAAATGCCGAAGAAATTTTTTGTTTTTGATGTCATTTACCCTTGTCTCAAAAAAAAACTATATATATATGTATGTATATCTTCCAAAAATTATCCAATTTTAATAATATTTTTGGTGTTTTCTTAATAAAAACTTGTAGAAGAATAATAAAATACAAAGAAAGTTATGGAAATATACATTGTGAAAAAATTTATAACAAAAACTGAAATCAAGGTCACATCGTAATTTTCGCAGTTCGGTACATCCTCCGTATCAGCAAAATAATTGTTATCGTCACTATTATCACTATCACTCAAAATTTGCATTACGCCAAATTGTGAGCACACCACAATGTCACTCCCACTATCGCTTCCTTCACAACTTGAAAAACGATCATTTTCACTCTAATTATTTTCGTTTTCTGACATTATGGGTTAAACATTTTCTTTTCCTGGATCCTTTTTACTAATAATATTATAATTTGAACTTTATGTAACACGTAGAAAAATAAAAAATTAGCGATGCGTGCGAGCGACCTCCCCTACCGCACGCTAAACAGCAACTGATTTTGCGAGCGCCATCGCACTCGTGGCAAATTTAGTTAGTACGCGCACGAGCGCAATGGCACTCGTCGGCACTCAAATGGTTAAAAAAGAGATGAAAATTACAACAAATAAATATATAAGTTAACATGAAAAAATATGGAACGAGCAGTATGGCAGAAATTCCACAAAACAAAACTCTCACCAAAATGGGACAATTTGTGAATCGCACAAATAAAAATAAGTCTCACAGTCATAATTTAATACTAAATTAAACAAACTCTTATTGTGTCACAATCGTGGTTAGATGATTTCGCATAAGGATTAGCAGACTTATCTGAGTTATAATACAAACAACATACTGGTATGCACATGGTAACTATAAATGCACATGGTAACTAAAAATGTTTTTTTCTTGATTTCAGAAATGACTTCACTGATTTTAGCCAAAAACTATTGATACCATCTGACTATTAAAACAAAGAGCCTATTAGATACCCAGTTTAAATCCATTAAGCTTTTCTCAAGTTGTAGAACATAGGTTTATATTTTAAAGTCTCGAAAACGGTGCAATTTTCTGAATCCTCATATATTCATTATATACATGTCACCAAACACTATGAAACAAAAATGTTTTCTGTTCAATGTTCACAACGAACATTAGATACAGAAAAAAGAATGAATACCGTTTGGTGCTAGCAGCTGGAATGTAGAAAATTCCAATCCAAACATTGATACTTGAATTTTAAAACACTCACAGCTAGTAGTATGACTGAAATAAGATTAAAATATCATATTTACCAGACAGAATGAACTACTGATCAAAATATACCTGCAAAAAGCACTTCGGAGCGTCACTGGAAGACCCGAAAAGAAAATTAATATAATTTAAGACATACTCAGTTGTGATACTCACTACTGAAAGAATAGCTAGAAAGAAAAACCTTTAAAAAAGAAGATTCTAACAAAGCTATGAAAATAGAGGAAATTCATCTTTACAACTTGGGGATGGCTCACGAAAATATTTTTCCAAACTCAAAGTTCACCGTTCAAAAGTAATTACCATAAATGTCCATGACTAACAATTATAATAAAGTTGTGATCCTCAAAAAAATAACATATTAAAAATTGAAGACCACGAAGGCTCATTCGTAAACAAAAGTTGGAGCTAGACTTTATATCTCTTTGTGTTATATATTTAAATAAAAAAAGATTTTGTGTTGACCATGGCCAATAACATAGATAATATAGAACATTGGAAAGCAACGCATTTTGACTGCAGTCGGAAAATTCTTAACCTAATTAAAAAAAATCCACATATTCAAATTACCTAACCATTAGTATAAACCATCCTGAAAATAGTAACATCATAAAATAATATTTATTTTCTGCCCCTATACCATAATTTAGTAACAAACCTCCACATATAGTTTGGTTTTCCGTCCAAATTGAACTCAAAATAATTTGTTATGATTTATCTGACTCTTTTGTTTTAAAACTTATATCTGAAGGGTTCCTACTAGACTAACAATAAATTACAAAAAAGAAAACCAAATAAAACTGCAAAAAAATTATTTCAATTTATCACCAAGACAAAAGACAAAAAAAAATTACAAGTACTGGTAACAATTCAACAATAATTGTAAAAATGTTGGACCATAGTTTGAACAATACATAACTTGAAAAAGTAATTACCAATACCATTTATTCTAATATTCATTTCATAAATTTAATTGGAGACAATAGTAGATTATCAGAATAAGGTAGTACCAAAGTTCTTTCATCGGAATGTTTACATATAGCTAATTAAGAATGTATTCATCGTGAGTTGATTTCAATAATCACATCTTTTTGTCCAAACATTCCATTTGACCTTATATGTAAACAGCAAAAAGGTCATGGGAAAAATATATATGATTAATTACGTAACAGTAAAGATCTCGTTGAATGTCACGGGACATCGCCTCAGATGCTTATAACTGCAAAGTAAGATACTGAAATTATAATGAAAAAGTTGAACAAGATCTGGTTGCATTAAAACTATAAATGACAACCGAACACATGGAAGCATACATAAAACAAGTTTGACTCAAATACAATAAAGAATTTCTAAGAAGTGTGTAAATTTTCTTAAGAATAGGAAACAGTAGATTTGTCTAGAAGGAAAAAACAAGGCCCTAATACACAAAATTCTCTGAAATGATCATTTAGTAACTTGAACATGGAAAAATTTTGCATTCCTTTTCTTGTATATAACAAGATAGTATATAACAACTATTGCTAATAACTGACATTCGCAAAAATATTGTCATTTGTTTTGTAAATGTTTCTTTAGCTAGATCTTCGCAAATACAAGGCAAATATTCAAATATCACTAATTATAATTCATACAATAAATGTATGTTATACAATAAATGTATATTATACAATAAAATTATAAATATAATACTTCGAGATTTCAAATGAAAACTATTTAACAACTAGTGATTTGTTTGTCATGTATATGTTCCTATTACACTAGTTTTTACCAAGGCAAGGCAGGGTAAACGGTCTTCGAATTCTAACATGGCTAACTAACTTTCCTTATTGACAGACAGATTAACTTTCCTTATTCTAGACGTGTAAATGCTATTAGCATCATGGTCATTAGTAATACAGGCTTTAATATGATTATTAATTTTTTATTAACCGATCGCTGTCCATTTGTTTCCAAACCATTAAAATAAATTTTCCAGGATTTCCCACCCTACCTCATATATTATGTAACCCATAATTTTTAAATATCCATCCTAGTACCCTATTATATTTACTACTACTTCATTTGCTTCGACTCCTGCAATTAGAAGCTTTAGCTTTTTTAATTTCCATCTCAAAAACAGAGGTTAATAATGTATATAAATTTGTCCGCCTGCACAATATAATTGCTTTTATCCTTGAAATTTTGCATAAGATTAATAACAAAAGCAAGAATAGTGGACCACATGTGCAATACGCTACTTACCGAATATAAAATCTTTAATAATCTAACATATATTACAACTTAATAAGTCTAAGCAGGTTATCTCCTTTGTGAGAATTATCCATATTCGATAAGGAAGAAATAAACTGACTTACCGTAGAGTGTCGCCAAAAGCGTATTAGCCCATGTATATCCATCTCAGGGGCTAGCAGTAAGTAATCACGCCACTCGTAATAACTGATGTTCAAACTCCCGTCGGTATCCATTCTGTGAATAATTAAACCAATTATGTGAATACGTCATATAAAAATTTATACACAAAGTGTGCGAAAAAATGATCAACACTATAATATTGAAATCTAAAAGAAGTCAGTGAAACAATAGAGTCGGCTGACATTACAAATAAGAGAACCATAAAGTTTACGTGACATTGTTGACAGACATAATTCAACTCAGTTCATTTTAATTTTTATTCTCATTTAATCTTTTTACTAAAAACTGTGTTATATTTGGTTAGACCCTTTGCAAACACAGGTAAATATTGGTATAACTCGTGATGGCAAGCTTCGGAGGAAAGAACATATTAAAACAAAACATGATTAACTCAACCGCAAGTTTAGAAAAATGTATTGGTTGCTTGGTCGTAATTCTGAGCTATTAACATACAAGCTTATCTATACATACGAGGGCGGACCTATTGTTCGACTAGGTGTCCGTTAGGGTCATGCTTCCTGAGTCAGTGTGCAAAGTTGTGTCACTGTGAGTGCATCGGTTTGCCTGTGAGAATTTTTTTAGTAAAACAACTTTTTCCATTTCGACGAAAACATGATGGCAGATTGTCGAAAGCAACGCACGGCTTTGAAATTTTGTTTCCTGTTGGCGAAATCAGCGAAACTATTGAAATACTAAAGACTGCTTATGAGGATGCTGGCCTAAGTAAAACCAGAGTCTACGAGTGGTTTTCAGAAACTCGTCAACTGGGTCAAACTGTCAACCAGAAATTCTACTTGAAGGTTTTGAAAAGATTGAGGGTGAAATTTGAAAGATTGAGATCCAGAAGAAAAGGGCAGATCTTTGACGCACAGGCGACTGGTTCTTCCATCATGACAAGGCGCCGGCCCACATCACCCTATCCCGTGAAGTAGTTTTTGACCAAAAACGGCATGACACCTATTGTCCACTAGTTGACACCTATTGTCCACTACTCATCGGATCTAGCCTCCAGTGACTTCTTTTTGTTCCCCAGACTCAAAAGGGGCATGAAAGGAAAGCGTTTCGCCACTGTGGAGGAACTAAAACAAAAATCGCTGGAAGGCCTAAAGGACATCCCGATAAGTGAATTGAAAAATTGTTTTGAACAATGGAAGAATTTCGAGAAGCGCCTTGTGGTCAATAGAGAATACTTCTGCTAATGATGCTGACACAGTGCTCGATGTCATCCAGTCAGCACAGTGATCGGGAGCAGAAAGGGCAAGCATATTCGATAAGGTTTATTTATAGATTCATGAGACTAAAGAAGTTTTCACTTCAATAATTAAAGTAAGAAACTATTTCATTTGGTTCCTACACCCTTCCCAAACTACCTCTTCCTACACCCCATAAGTGTACATCCCCATAAGTATATCATCCGTCAATTAAAACCAACTAATAAAGGCAACTCGTCATTACACTGCCGAATTTAAAAATATAACTCTGTTTTTAAATTTTACTATGCATAATTAAAGTAAACTAATAAAGGCAACTCGTCATTACACTGCCGAATTAAAAATATAACTCTGTTTTTAAATTTTACTATGCATAATTAAAGTAAACTAATAAAGGCAACTCGTCATTACACTGCCGAATTAAAAAAATAACTCTGTTTTTAAATTTTACTATTCATAATTAAAGTAAACTAATAAAGGCAACTCGTCATTACACTGCCGAATTAAAAATATAACTCTGCTTTTAAATTTTACTATGCACAATTAAAGTAAACTAATAAAGGCAAAAAGAATAATTTTTGTCGATAATGCAGTAATCATATCGATTTTAGCAAAAATTTTATTTACTTTATAATTTTATTTCTTCTTAAATTTATAAATAGGAAGTTTATATTAAAAACCACAAAAAAAATGATTTTTACTAACTTTTTTATTGAATTAATGATTTGCGATGAGGTCTGACAATCAAACTTTGATTTATAATTATTTATTGCACATAATCTGATCTCGCCCACAAATCCTATTTTAAAAACTTTTGGGCATATTCATAATACATCCCCCTTTCTTTTTAGTTTTTAGTGCAATTCTGTTTTTTTGTTTTTTTAGTTATATTTTTTTATGTAGAATTTTTACAACAACCAACCGTTCAAATTTTTACTTAAATTAATTTAAGCAACACTTACTCTATACCAGTCTATCGCCCCTCTGAGAGATATTCAGGGGAGTATTAAAAGAGCCAGGGAAAATTTTGGGATGTTTAAGTGGTCTAGAGGGGCGAGGATTGATATGAAAAATGGTGAAAAATTATGTCAGTTGTGAATTTAAAAATTCTGGGGGCTCTAGAAAATGATTGGGTTCTCAAAGTTTAGGAATATCTGCTCTAGACATTATTGGGTTGTACATAATGTTATCAAGTGCTGTATTAATATGCGCATCTCACAATGCCACTGCACACCATCACTTTAGGCGATTACACTTGTGGTTCTGCAGCATCTGCTACATTGGATTCCCAGTAACATTGTATATTCAGTAAGAACCGTGAAGTCAAAACAAATCCAAAAATACCTCGTACATGGAAATTGGTTATGCTGTCAACAGGTTATTTAAGGGAATGCAGACTCATATTTATGTAAGCTAGAAAAGTATTACCCTCCTTTTCGCTAACAGTTATGTTAATGTGGTTAAATGATAAACAGATTGCACTCGTCACAAACATTTATATATTACGATATAACTGTGTGTAACAAGATGATATTCTAAAATCACCTCAATATCCTTACCCATCATGCTTTTTAGTTACACCAAGAAAATTACAGGCATTTCCTTATAAGAAAAATGCTTAGAAAATTTAAATATTTTCTCTCAAAAGCTACCACATTGCTTTCACCATTTTTAATACAAAATATCTAATGGCATGTTTGGATGGAAGTTAAAATGTTGAAATAACACGTCGCGACATACCATTAGATCAGGTTTGCATCTTACCGGCTCTTTCCAACTTAATTTGGCCAGCTTCGTCTCTCGTTAGTTCTTTCTGACTTAATTCGGCCAACTTCGCGTCTTTTCAGCATACAGTATTATAAAATTAAAAATATATTATTCAATAGATAGTTAAGAAATATTTCTGTGATAAATTATTTCATTAAAATAAATTAATAAAGTTGAATTAAAATTTATTATTTACAACTATCTGAATATTTATTTTTTCATTTTCAATTCGTTTAAATAAATTTTTCGATTTTGATTTAAAAATATAAAAAATTTTGGATATTTCACATCTGCCAGGCGTTCCATGAGGGCTCACAATTTTTTGCTAACGTTTCTTGACATAAAGTCTTTTGTTAATGTCTGAGGTAAACACTTTGTTATACAATCTTTACAAAGTCATAAATTTATTTAATGAAATTGAAATTAAATAACTAATAAATTGAATTCCAAATGAATATTAATTATACAATTTAACCGCCTAAAATAAATTGACTAAAGAATGGAAATAAAAGATGAATGCAATAAGAGTTACAGTCAATAAAAATTACAATAATATTAAAAGACATTGACACAAATTATTAATTACGCTAATAATAATCATCATAATTAATAGTGCATTTAATCATCAACTCCTATAACTCCATATTATAACAAGTTTATTAAACTAATGATACATTCAAACGCTCAAGTTTGAAACAAGCGTATGAAACGTGTTATGTAAATGGGTCAATTATTAATAATGAGCAGTATTACGCATGGATTATACTCACATATGTATAAATGCTGCTAATAACTAGACTTTTAGTAATTATTATTTGAGTAAAATGGTGCTAGTCTCGTTACAAGTTAGTTGGCGTCATTAAGAGCTGTTTAGAATCAGAAGAGATCATTTAAAAAATGTCATTTTCAAGGATTATTAGGTCTTTCATTTGTTACGTCATTCATTAGACATAGATGTTCAAATAGAAAGCAAATGTTAATTAAAGAAATAAAAAGTAAGTGTTAAAGCAATTATGTCAATGTAAAAATGTAACATGACAGAAGTGTTAGAAATTAACTGTCAAATTGAGAAGTTTGGTTTTATCCCAAATTTCTTCCAAACTATATGTTTCAATAACGGTTACACGACATTTAATAAATTCAATGATATTACAAAACAACAATTCTACTTTACAATAGGAAAATAAATTTTGTTCAAGAAATTTCTCTCCTGTGTTACAGGTTAAGTTTGGTACCCAGCAAACACAGGCGGATAACAGAACAGATAACAGAAAATTTAAAACGGAAAAGAGACCATCTCATATAGAAATTTCAAAAGAACGTTTTTTGGATACATTCAATAATTGGGTTGTATTTAGAGTTGTATGACCTCGAATTAATTGAACTGGCTTCTCATTAAAGGCATATATAAAAATTAACTTTGAATAAAGGGCATATATAAAAATTTACTTTGCATTAAAGGCATATATAAAAAATTAATTGAGGAAACTCACCAGAAATCTCTGGCCAATCACCAAACATTATGCAACACAAATCTAAGCCTTGTAAATTATTTTTTTGTAATATCCCCCAAATGATAATGAAAAATCGTGAAACGAACCTGGCTCCAAGATTGTTTACCTCAACAAGTCTGCATAGTGTTTCCTGCCATTCGAAATCAAAAGTAAAATACTTCTTTCACAAATTACCCAGTCACAATAGAAAGATCTGTTTTAGATCATTATATTTTTAATGACCTCTTGCAAATGGATTCGCCTAAGGAAGCCATTACAGAGGATTATGAATAACTAAATAAGGCAAAGTGGCAAAAAGTTTGTTTGTAATTTTTAAACATGAAGAAAATTCCTTTACGGATGGCAAGTGTTAAAGAAATTAAATAGAAAAATGGCATTTTCCAAACATTTGTGTCTATCACTGTATTTTAACTTGTAACAGTTAAAGTCTTAATGGTACTTTATACTCACTATGATACGTGACATAAATGTCATAGTTTATTATAAATGCCTGAGTGTGCACAAATAGCTTACAGTTCTGGTCTAATTTTTGCATATTTCTTTGATTAACACGATGTTGTGAGGAGACACACCTGCGTCAAGAGTTGAATTTTTTTTCTGCATCAATGACCAAAATCCAAAACCACAACTAAAAAGTTACTTAATGGTTTCAGGATGAATCATCATTTAGTTATCTTTTAGTGTTGATTTTGTACTCTTAAACCATTCCAGATATGTAATAATTTAGGTGTATATGTAATAGAATATATATATAGAGTATAGAGTGAGCAATAGAATATAGAGTGAATATTACGTATAAACCAAACCATTCATAAAAAAAAAAAATAATTGAATGTAATTACAATTCTTTATTTCTTACTAGTTTCATAAAAATTATCTTCTAAAGTTCTTCTGGTAGATGACTGAGGACTTAATAAAGTAACTAGTAACCCAATGGCATTGTATTTTGTGTCATTTTATGCATACCTTCAGATTAAGGGCTATAACCTATTGCATTTATTGTAAGCATGAACCAACAATCTGCAGTGGTTACCTTTATCTCTAATCTGGCACTCGTAATTCTCAATTAATACTATATTATTATGATAATTACTTTAGCTCGGTTAATATTAAAAATGATTAACTTGTTAAGTTTTGTAATTTGAAAGTTATTTTTTTGCTTTGTATTTATCTCCTTTGTTCAAAACAAATTTTTTTTTTCTTTTTTTTTTTCTATTTACAATCAGCCAGATAGCTATAATTAAATTTTAATTAAGTTCAAAACAAATTTAAAATGAATTTTCACGTAAAGAACAATAAGGAAAACATTTTTGATTTTAACCATTTGAGTGCTGACGAGCGCCATCGCGCTCGTGAGCATACTAACTAAATTTGCCATGAGCGCAATGACGCTCGCCAAATCAGTTGCTGTTTAGCGCGCGGTAGGGGAGGTCGCTTGCTCGCATCGCTAATTTTTTATCTTTCTACGTGTTACATAAAATTCAAATTATAATATTATTAGTAATTACAATATAAAAAGGATCCAGGAAAAGAAAATTTTTAACCCATAATGTCGGAATACGAAAATAATCCGAGTGAAAATGATCGTTTTCAAGTTGTGAAGAAAGTGATAGTGACAGTGTGGTGCGCTCACAATTTGGCGTAATGCAAATTTTGAGTGATAGTGATAATAGTGACGATAACAATTATTTTGCTGATGCGGACGATGTAACGGATTGCGAAAATATGCTGTGACCTTGATTTCAGTTTTTGTTATAATTTTTGTTCACAATATATATTTATATAATAATCTTCTTTCCATAATCTTCTTTGTATTTTATTATCCTTGTACAAGTTTTTATTAAGAAAACACCGAAAAAATTATTAAAATTGGATAATTTTTGGAAGAGATACAGTTTTTCTCGAGACAAGGGTAAATGACATCAAAAACAAAAGATTTCTTTGGCATTTTTAAGTATATATGAGTAAAAAACCATGCCACTAAAACGGTTAAATACCTTAACACCCCATTGATGGATGATGAAGAATCAAACTAGCCCTAGTTCCTCAGTTACATTGAAAACTAAATGTATTGTTCAGCTTATTTACCCCGAAAATACTGATTTCCATTATAGAAAATGTAATTTCCAGTATAAAATGTAAGAGACAAAAACACTCAGAAAAATCAGTAATTAAGTGGAACTATCAAATAATTCTTTCATTCTCATTGATTCTTTCTGTCTCAATAGAAAATGCGATCAATTCAATACAATACCACAAATATAGAAAAATAGTTAAGGAAAAAACAGACGATTGAGAAGTCCCGCCAATAACGAGAAGTTCCAGGAGGGTCTCTAAAGAGATTAAATTTAGATTATTATACAAATTTAGAAATTCATAACACGTCCAATGTTTTTCTACATGTCTAAAGGTGGGTCTCCTGCATCAAAAATCTAACAAAACATGTTTAGTGAACATGTTAGCAAAACATAACTGACTAAACTGCTATAAACGAAAATTTAAATATTAATTTTTTTATTTGAGCTAAAATGAATTCAAACGAGGAAGACATACTTGAAATTTTGATCACAAGTAACAATTAAATGAAACTACGTGATGTAGTATTATTTCTACTTTATTTAAATTCTTTACCACGACCTAGGTTTCGTTGTATTACAACATCTTCAGGTGGGATATTAACAAAGATTCCTTATTCCTATCTTTGCTAATAGCCCACCTGAAAATATTGTAATACAACGAAAGCTAGGTCGTGGTAAAGAACTTAAATAAAGTAGAAATAATACTACAACACATAGTTTCATTTAATTGTGAGTTTCTACGAAATTAACGCCAAATATATTCAATATTATAATACAAGGAAAAGAAACCGATCAGATTAATAAACAACAATGTATTGTCCAATTCATATTATCTTCAAAACACCATCCACAAATTTGAATATTTCTCTGACTTTTTTTTATTTTTATTTCCCATTTTTCTTTTAAGTCTCTTTGACTATTAAAGTCTCTTATTTTCGTCTTTAACTTCTAATTATTATGAGTAAATATCCTCATTAATTATACGCATATCTACAAACAATCAATCAGTCCCTCTTAATGAGGGTCAGAATGTGCATTTTACCCTATAATGGCCTCCATACATTTTTATGTTCAACATAATCCCTGATGCTATAATAAGCTTTCGAAATAAGAGTGTGTTTAATATGCATTTTAAAGTTCACTATGGGAATTATTATGTTTTTAAGTACCCTGTTAAAAAAACGAACACCATTGCCCAAAAAAGATTTATTAGCAATTTGTAATCTAAATTTAATACTATGAATTTTACTTTTATTTCTTGTATTAAGAGTATGGATATCAGACCCTTTAACGAAGAAATTTAAGTTCTTTTTAAGATACAATAAGTTTTCATAGATATATAATGACGGCAAGGTCAGAATATTAGATCTTTTACAGATTCTCGGGGTTTCATATTATATATGACTCGGACGGCTCTCTTGTAATAGTTTTAATATCTGCAGCACTGCTCCACCGCATAATACCATACAATATAAGGCTGTGGAAATATGCAAAGTAAACTAATCTGGCCGCCGCTGCATCAGTCAGCTGCCTAATTTTCTGCAAACGCAGCCAAGCTTAACCTATTAGCTACTGAATGTACATGAGCAGCTCATTGTAACTTATGATCTAGAGTTATACCCAAGAAAGTGGCAGTGGTTACTATTTCTAGTACTTTGTTATTCAAAGTGGAGCGGGAGATGTTATCCATTCGTCTCGGATCACATGCTGGCATATTTTTGTTCGACAAAACATTTTGGCCACCCCCCTAACAAAAATATAGTTGCAGGAGGCCCAGCTTAAGTAAGAAATTTATACGGAAACAAACATTTTTAAAAATAAATCACATCCAATCAAAAACTATAATTATTTTATTATGAGTTTATATGTAATTAATTTTAAAAATATATTATTCAGCTTAATATGTACACAAGTGACTATATAAACTTGCGAATTCAGATTTAAATTGCCTTAATGAGGATATTGTAATTAAGTGATATTACGTCTCCCCACTGTGTGATAAAAAATAATTATGTATTGACGTAATTAATGGATGAGATGTGTAATACTTGTATTCAAAATAACGTGGAGAAGTCAGGAATGTATTATTAAATAGGGTATTCAATTAATTTCTTTTCAATTCATAAATTATAGCCTCAAGGTACTAGTTGACGAAGAATGAAAAAACTGTTTACTAATCTTAAAAATTGAATGAATTATAAAACTTGAAACTAATCATTTAGACAAGGATAACAATACTGAATTATAATAACATTTTTAATAATTTTTGTGATATTTAAAAAAACTAATGAGATAGGGCGATATTGTCACTCTATCCCTGCCATTAAATTTAGAAGCTAAAACTCACTCATTTAAATCAATTAATATACCAGTTGTAATTTTAAATATGTGGACAACGTACATATATTATTTTGTTATATCAGTTTCATAAATTGGACAATTCAAAAAGTTATTTAAAGTCACAATTAAAAAAAAGGACTAAAGATTTACATACCGCTTTAAAAGTTTCGTCGCTTCCGCCCGGTCCATTGCTATGCCCAAATCAGCAAATGCAGTAATGAGTTCTTCCAGATCAACTTTGCCTGAAATTCAATTGCTTTAATTAAATCAAATTGCTGTTAACAAAACAAATAATTCATATGCTATTAAAGATAGGACTTGATATTATTTCGACTTAGAAAAAATACTGATACTACTAAGTTTATGCTATCAACATAAATTTTTTTATAATGTGTACCATATCGGCCTAATTCGCTAATCTGCTAAGTCCACTTTTGGTCAAAATTTACTTTTCACACCAGTCGAAATGTGCAGACTACTGTATATGTATACTGTAATGTATTATCTACCATATCGTAAAGTAATAACGACTACATTAGCTTAAATATACGAGAAACACTTTGCCCGAAATCTGCACTCTAACCAACCATCAAGCTCCACAACGAAAACCTACTTTATCCTGTTGCAGCCCCAGTTTTGTACCGATTGTGTTCCCCAACATATGCCTGTTGCGTTACGCTGAATATAGCTGTATTTTAGTCGAGTATTTGGTTTTATGTGGATATGTAAACAATAAATTAGGAACAAGGTAATTTTATTTTGTTTTGTCTGTAACTTTTTCTTCTAAAATTGAATGTTTTCAATTACATGCAACTCCTAACCTAAACAATACAGACTTGGCAGGTTTATGCATTGTAGATCTTTTATGGAAACAGATTTAGGAATCAGATTTTTTAATTCAATATTTTTTGTTAATTTATTGCTTGAGTTTGTTAATGTTTCTAAATTTCATTACTTAAATACAATAATACAACTAAGCATATTACAGAACATAAATAAACAGTTAAAGTTAAAGAATGTTTTAAGGCAGTGTCGTGTTATAATTAATATCATTTAATATCATTTATTTTAGTACAATAATTATTTTAATAAAAATGTTTATTCCCTTTATGTTTAGGATGTCTTGAGGAAAAAAAATGGTACCTTTGGCTACTGAGCCTTGGTAACTTACTGAATGCATCTGAGAATGTTGTTCCAAAGTCATTTTATGATCCCAATACAGAATCAAGGGAGAATATAATAAAACCTTCGGATGCAAACAATATTTACTATGAGATGCTCGATTATGTCAATACAACACCAAAGACTGATCTGTCAAGTACTCTGATTACAAAAAAAGAAGATAATTTTTTTTTGATATTGTATATTATCCCAGCACCACACTTGATGACATACCTTTAGATCACTTCCATACCTTTAGAAAACTTCTTTTGAATTGTATTCATATAAATCGCTTCGATATGAATACAATTCAAACATATAATATTATATCTCCTGAACAAAATACCAATCCACATCAAGCTATTCCCAATAACCTAGACACAGCACAAAGCATTTTAATTTCAGACAAACCTATGCAAAATATATTTCAGGTACCTAGGTCCTAATTCGTCGATATCAGATGATAGTGACACTGAAAATAAACTTGTGCCTTATTCTGATTCAGACTCAGACTCGCTTATTAAAATAAACGAGAGTAAGAAATGAAAAAAGTTTAGAAGTTGATAAAAAAGAATGGCTTAGTGAAAAGAATAAACGAAGAAGAGAAAACATTTTATGGAAGAGAGAAAAAACAAGACTGTTGGAATTATAATAAATCTAAAGAAGCATGTTCCATTAAATCAAGATGTACCCGTAAGATTGGGAAACACAGTACTTTAAAATGTGAAACAGTAGATGAAGATGTAAGAAGACATTTTTAATCGATTCTGGACTCTTATTTGGAGTGAAAAAGACCCTAATTAACGAATGGATAACAACTATTCCGACTGTCCAGGCACGAAATCGAAATACAACAAAGAGTGCTAATACCTTTGTTTATCTCTAAAAGTAAACAATGAAAAAGTCAAAGTATGTCGAATGATACATAAAGGATAGGTTTTTGAACAGCTTAGATTTAGGAAGATAGACAGTACAGAGTAGGAAGCAGGAATTGCGACATTTACCACAAAGGATATCTTTGAAATGGAGTCCTTGTGAGATTACTAATATAACGCAGTTTCACCAAAACCGACGGAAAATAACTGCACGAAAATTTGAGGACTTACAACAAATAAAGAAAACCCTTCCCTCTGACTACCATAAGTATTACGGCGATTTATCTCATGAGTAGACAACGATGGCTAGAAATAAAGATTTATTATAACTTTGTATTTTACCAAATTTTAATAAAATAATAAATATAAATTTAACAACTGATAGATCAGTTTGATTGTAATAATTACCTAATTATATAATTGGATTATTATATAATTAGGTAATTATTGCTAAGTCCTCAACTAAATTTAAATTTCACCACGAAAAGCTGCTAAGTAATTGATTTTCTGAATTTTCCGAGATGTTTTTATGTCAAGCTGTTACCAGTTATACCTTTAAAATATTAAGGAGAGTTGTAAGAACCAACGGAGGTTTTAGAATTTTGATAGCAATAAAAATATTATACTTATCAAATATTGTACAATAAAAATATTAGAGTTAGCAAGTTAACAAATTAGGCCGACGATATTAAAATATTTTTTTGGAAAACCTCCATCACATTGATTGTTTGTGTATCACATGTAGACAATTTTTCTAATGATATACATAATACTGGTTCAGAAGATAACATTATAGAGAGATTAGACCAAAATTTATTTGTATATATATAAATTTTAGGAAGTTCTCGCAAAGTTCCTAAAATTTGCAGGTCGCTTAAATAACTTAAAGTTCCTAAAATTTGCAGGTCGCTTAAATAACTTATTACTAAATGATATTTCAAAATTTGAATTAACACTCACACAAAATTGTATGCCCATTGACATAAGAATTTGGTAAAATTTATAGCTAATTAAAAATCATAATTAAACATTCCACTAGAAGTTAATAGCATTCATTAGTTGTAAGTATTTTAATTAGTGATAACCTTATAAATAATACAAGATATTCAGCGTTAAGTTCATTGTGACCTACAGATAATAAACAATAAAGGTGATATTTTATGGACCCTGTCTAGGAATAATCAAAATCAATAAAATTTCATTCATTAGCTATGAAATTTAAAATTCAACACAGCTGTGAAATATATAATTTCAATGAAGTAAAAAAATCTTCGATAATGAGTACTGAATTAAACTTCGAGAAAACGACTCCAATAATGTAAAGTCAAAATGAAGTAAAACCCAACTATTTAAAAAAAACAACAAAAATGATCCTAAGTAAAAACAGACGATTATTGAAAAATATATTTTAGATAATATAATTATAAGTACTATATAAAATATAATATAACTTTTACTTCCGTTTATTTTATGTTATAAATCCATAGTACTCTTTATATTGCAGTTTATGGATAATACAAGGCTTTAACCTCGAACATTTATGATTTCATCAAAGTCTCACTAATAGAAGTATAAAATAATTTATTTTTCAAAAAAACAATATTTCTAAACTTAAATATTTTCTTAATCATAATTACAATTAGGCACTTTGCTTTCATAAACAGAACCTCTATGAAAAGAAAAAACTTAAGAAACATGAGTACAAGCAATTTTTTTTTATTGAGATAATACTTGCACTGCTTCATACTTAAACTAGGCATGGGCCAGTCAGTGGAATTTCGTGAATGTGATCTGATCCTTGCAACCTATTCATTTGATTGAATCGATTACAAACAGTACAGCTCGTGTTACAGGTGCCAATCATATTGCTATGTTGCTATCTGTCACCAGCCACCATTCATTTATGAGTCGATGTAGGTTTATTTTTTACAAACTGCCACATGAGACCACTTTTTTATCATAAATATTTGTCGTTCCTTGAATAGAGAGCAATAACCGATTTCTTATTATTGAGATGGATAATTTGATGGCGGGATTTCTTTTTAAAGGGAATGTTTCAAATATGCCAAAAATGTTTAATATTTGAGATATAAATAAACGCATTTAGGATTTTTTGGATTAATCAATAGTCTCACAGTGATCACATCACCTACGTGAATTGTAAATTATGACCACTTTTTAATGACAGAAAAAGTTTAAAGACTAAAAGATATTGGTGACGGTATTTACAATAATGGTGATGGGATAATTGTTTACTGATATTTTATTTTGATAATATTTTATATATATATATATATATATATATATATATTTTGACACCAAATAAAAAAAATCTATATTTACTGCTATAACATGTCGAATGTATTGAAGAAACAAAGTGTATTGTATAAATTTTTTTTCTTATAATGATATGGCTCCTACCATTTTGAATACAGTTTTAGAATCAAGAAGTTTAAACTTCTTTGATTCCACTATTTATTTTAGTACCAAGAAAAAGTAAACAATAACTTTTTAGGCAATTTATTTAACTGCAGATGATAGAACAGTTTATTTTATTAATACGAATATGAAAATCATATTTAGAATAAAACCAAGCAGTAACTTTCCAAAATCTATTAAAAATATACTAAACACTTCACACAATCGATAAATATTACAAGATAAATTATTTTAATGGAATTATTCAAATAAATAAAACACTATAAACTAAATACTGAAAAATAGTTTCCGTGTACAGACTGATACACCATAATAATTTGTACACCATCTATGGTACAGCACTCCTACGTTATATCTAATGGATGTGTATATAAATTTATCTTAATAAAAATAATGTATATATTGTTTCAATTATTCATCTTTCACACTAGCCTACTATGAATGTATTCATATATAAACCACTAAAACGTGGCATCAACTAGTTTTAATAATTTGTAATACCTATTTTATATTTATTTACATATAGTGTCCAATTTACGGAATAAACGTGGCCGTCTTGCGGCTAGCGCGATACGTGGTCTGGCCGTGTAACGAAATGTTCCCTAAGAAAAAATAACCCGTGAACCAAATCAAAATCATAATATCAATAATCAATAGCGATCGTGTGCGTCTTTACCTCGGTAGTGAGTAACATATGATTCGAGCAAAGCTCTCGATCCGATCAAACAATCGTGAATGATATAGCGGGATTGAATTGAAGAAAAAAATTGAATCGTTTACAACCTTGTGATTACTTGCTCATTTCAAAAGATAGGGTCACACTGATTCGTGCATTTGTGATTGACACATCTCTAACTCAAATGTCAATAAAGGGTTATTTCAATAGTTTTCTGCAAGGTTGAGAATATACAACATCATGACTATAAATTAAACATTGTTTTTTGCCTTTTTCTACTAGCTACATTCAACAAGTTTGAATAGGGATTGAATCTATTTTAAAAAAAGTCTATTTTAAAATTACAAAATACAAAAATAAATTGAAAAATGATCTTGTAAAATTAAGAAATTCATTTCTCAATATTACATTAAATGATGTCGACTCCCTGTTAAATTAACTAACGCCGTGATGTCCATTTCACAAGAAAGCAACTATATGTATAATTTTAAGAAGTTGACTATAATACCAGAATGATCATTTAGCAATAATATTTCAACATCAATCCTAAACAAATTAACCTGCACCAAAATCGACCTGTTATTCTGTCATTTGGCAGAAGGGGTTTAGATCACGAGAGATCCTACATAGATAACATCCAAAATCGGAGACAATCAGTTTTAAGAATTTATCATGTGGACCAGTGATCTGCACAAAAAAGCAACTTTGAATTTATTTACTCTCAGATTTTAAACAAATAATTATAAATTGAAGGAAGGTTAATCTGTTCAATGTTGTTGAAGGTCAAAACGATGATATTCTTTCTATAGAAAATTTATTGGCAGCAACGGCCAACAGAAAAAAGCCAAGAAAAAATTTTATTGGTATTTCCCAATGAATGCATTACATTAATTTTAAGCATAAATTAAACATTATTTTAATAACTAATTATTAACTGTATGAATTACAGAGTGTTTGATACAATTAAAGGTATTCTTAAAATAAACTTTTTTCTCATTTAAATAAATTTCTTTGTTTTTCTAAAATTATTGCAAACATATTATAATATTTAAAATGTTTTCGTTTATGTTAAATTCTCGCAATAAGATCTATAAGATTGCAATAATATTAAGCGAGTAGCTATACCAGATGCATGATCAAATAAAAAATGTGTGATTGGATAAATTACACATTTGATGACATCAATATACCGGTAAACTGGAACAAGTGCAAACATTTTAGGAGTTAATAGAATTAACAGTTCAAAAATTAATAGACTTATATAGAACAGTTATTTTAGGAGAAGCTAGGACTGTTTTTCAAAACGTCTTTTTTAAAAAAATGGAAGTAGACATCAAACAATGTAAGAGAAAAAGAGTAACTGAGGGACAACAAATCGTGAGTAATTGCATACATAAAGTATGTATATAATTATAAGTTAATTTTTAACTTATTCATAATTCTACTTAAAAACGGCGAATAGAAAAGTTCATTATTGGCCAACCGAGTGGCTGTTTACTGCATATAATTGTGACTAATCAGCAAAAAACGTGATGACGTACAGTATTTAACGCCTTAGTTGGTGTGGATACAGTGTGGATACATCTCAAAATATTTGTCTCAATAATGGGATAAAATACGGAAAAAAGTTGTTTACAGAAGCCGGCTTGCTATACCTACCAATTTAACAACTCCTGTATATTAATATACTTCACTGATATAAAAAGCAATGATTGCTGAAGCACCCATATCATATTTTTCTAGACGACTTTCATCTTTCCATATTTTTCTGCATTGTTCCTTCTTCCACAGTGCATCGAAATGTTCTTGTCAAACTCTTTTAACGCTAAAAAATACTTGATTTCAAGTTATAATATTTAGATATAAGCATTAAATCACTTGATCAACACCTCAATATAACTCAAAATAAAAATCTCTATGCAACTATGTTCGGCTGGTTTAATTCAATGCAACTGCTTTGAATTAAACTAGCCGAACATAATTGCATAATTAAACAAAATGACAAGACTTGTGACATTATTGTGTCAATGGGAAGGATGTGTTCCATATCTTACATACAGTACAAAAATATAAATACAAAAGGACATTTCATTTTGACAAATGGGCCCATATAAGTCCCATTAAAAGTACATGCAAGAAAAAACTTGTTACAAACGTGTAATTATAATAGACTTTGTTCTTTATATAACATGTGGACATAATACTCTTGGACATATTTAGAGGAACGCAAAAAAAAGTGGAATAATATAAACATTTTTCTCATTTTGCTCGGGCCATCTCTACTAGTATACGTAATTTGAATTTTATTTATTACCTTCTTTTGTGTTTTTTTTGTTTGGTTATCTGTTAATTACTTTATTGCGTACAATATTCATTATTAAGTAGTGTAAGAAGTTTTGGAAAAAACACTTTATTTTTGTTGTTTTTCTCAGAAATTTGTTTACGTTACGTTAAGGGAACATTAATTAATAAAATAAAAATATTTAAGTGATAATGCTGGATCTCAGCTTTGCTCAAGTGTCTCAAAAATTACGCAAAAGAGTAACAACAGAAATGTTAAAAAAATATGCAAAAGAGTAACAACAGAGCGGCATGACAGATTTATTGTAAGGATCTTAAGAAAACATACTTCAACTTCTTCTGAGGTAAAAGCTTTAGGAAGTTCAACAAGTGATAGTTTACACCAAAACCATTAGAACAAGCCTTAAGGCGGCTAGAATAGGGGCCTACTTGTCCACCAGAGAACTTTCACTCACCACAGGTCATTGAGAAGCTCGGTCCAACTATGCTCGTTCACACCGAAACTGAGATGATGACACTTAGGCAAAGGGAAATGATGAAAGGGTCAAAAGTATGGAGATGACTTGGAGAAATATATGCTCAATGTAGCATTGTTGGAAGAGAGCCTTATGGTGGACGGTCAGTAATACTATTCCACAGAAGGACGTACGGAGCCACACGTTGTAGAAAACGGGTTCCTGACTTCGGCAAGATACATAATAGACATTTTAGAGCAGATTGTGGTGTCTCTTGTCCCATACACTGAAGATTTTCTTTTAATGCAGATAATGCTCGAACTCACACAGCAGCAGTCATTTCGGTGTATCTTACTGAGGTTGGAATTGAAGTTTTGGGGTGGCCAACACGCCTAGACCTTAATCCTATAGAACATGTTTTGAATAAGCTGGGAAAACAAATTAGGCAAAGAAATCCGGCATCAACTAAATAAATGGACTTCAAAAGTGCATTGATGGAAGAATGGAACCTCATACCACATTATCATTGACGATTTAATAAAAAGTATGCCCAGATAGGCAATTTTTTCAGCAAGAGGAGGTAATACAAAATACTGGATGTTATAAAAATGTTTTAATCAGAATGTACTTATTTTCACTTAGAAGTGTTTAGAAATCACTAGAAGAAAACAAAGTCTATTCTACCATCTTGACGCTGCACAGTCATTCAGCAAAGAGTGGCATGAAAGTCTAGTGTATAAACTCAAAACCTTCCTAACCAGACAGTATTCTGAAATATTAGATTCCTATACATAAGAAAGATATTTTAAAGTTAAACAAGAAAATATCTATTTGGATTTGAGGGAAATTAGAGTGGGTATCCCGTAAGATAGTGTACTAGGCCGGTCCTGTACCTATTGTATACGAATGACATTCCTGTATTAGAAATTGATACTATTCCCACCTTTGCAAAAGACACTGCCGTTCTTGCACTAGGAAATACTAGTTAAGAGGCGTCTAGCAGAAGAAAATCTATGAATGGGCCAATAAATGGAAAACCAAGCTGAACAAGACTAAATTCATTAAAACTCAAGTACTACACTTTTCCCAATCCGTCCACCTGGGTTGTCTCAGGGCCCCTTCTGGGACCCGTAACGACCCTCCTCATACAAAAGAGGGGACCTTCGAAAGTCCCCTAATAGTGTCCCATATCTACAGTCTCAGCGCTTCCACCCAACATGGTTAGAGTCTGCCCCTACTCAATAAATAATTTAGGAACTCCATCTTTTCAAGAACGCATTTAGCGAACGCTCTAAATGACTCAAAGATCGATCCACTCTCACCCAGATCTCGGTGACTAAAGATACCACGTTCTAAGTTTCCGCGTGATTCAAAGTTACTCTACCAAAACTCTCTAACAAAACTCAAGTACTACAATTAAAATTAACAATCGAAAAAACCATATATAGTATATGCAATACTGTAAAATACTTGAGTATTCACTAGACTAAAAATACTAATAAAGTCAAGAAAAAAGAGAAGAACTTAAAGATGCAAAGAATGTACTGATTATTGGAAAGAATTGCACTCCACCTATACATAATCAGCTTTTACTTCACAAGTCAATATTGAGACCTGTATGAACCTATGGCAGTCAAATCTGTGGCTGTGCCAGGCCAAGCAACAACATAATAATACAGATATTCCAGAACAAATGGAGAAAATTGCACACGCTCCTTGGGATGTGAGAAACAGTGATCTCCATTGGACTCTGCACAAGGAAACTATAGAGAAAATAACTAAAAAAGTCTTGAACAACAATTCCATGTTAATGTTGAAGCTATCCCGGCTCCTTGACAATACTGGGCAAAAAAGTAAGCTCTCAGTTTTAAGAAACGTTAATTTGGGATTAGAGAAGAATTGCCCATTGGTCAACCGTGACCAGATTGTAATTTTTAATATTGGTAAAAAAAACCTAGATGTGTTGAAAATAAGTCTCTAACTAAAATATGTATTGATACGTCAAAGGTTTGTAAAGATGTATATATATTTAAGTGTAAATTTTTCATTAAAGCTGCTACAAGAAAGAGCTGTGTCAATCTAACCTTGTTAGTACCTACACTTGATGCTGGTTAAGAGCCTATAAAAAGAGTGTACATACTGTACTTATGTACAGTTATCAAAGATACTAAAGGAAAGAGAATTACAGAAAAGATCAGAATGCAATAAAATAACAAAGAAATGGAATTAAATTAAAAGGAAGGTAGCTCTCTAAGGTCTACTACATTGAATCAACAACCGGCACGTGAAAATTTATTAATAATGGTTTTTTTACATTTGTAAGGTGCTTGTGGATGCAGAAAAAGTGGTTTATATTGCTCTGTAGCTTGTTGACAACATCTAAAACTATCTGAATCTAATTTTGGTTCAAAAAACTTGAAAGGAATTATCACATTTGAATGAAAGGAATTATCACATTTCAAAATTAGTTCTTTAATAACTTTAATTGTGTTTAGGAAAAATTATGAATTTTTGACATCGCTCTATTTTTATAAAGAAAGCTTTATAGTGTGTGGCGTTATAAAGTCAATAAAAAAAGTTTTTGAAACTCTATTCAATATGAAAAGGTTCTGATGTTTTTCTTTTTTTCGGACTAATTACTATGCCTGGATTACAACTAAGTATTTTGATATAAAGCGTTTTGGGAGAAAATCCACTAACGGCCCACGCTTATATATATCCTCTAATGGTTTTCAGAAAAACATTTAACTGAAAGTGCTTTTGTCAAACAAACTGTAAATGTACCTGAATAAATATTTTATTATTAATATCAGAAATTCTGCAAACATTGTAGTTTGAGGTTTCCGCAGAGTTGAAGAAAGATAATATATAATTCAATCAATTGCATAAAAAGCAAATTATTGTACATTTTTTCTCTGGTAATAAAACGAACGAAATTTCTGCAATGACAACCTTTTATATATAGGTTGTCCCAGAAATTTCTTTCGTTCGCTAAAAAAGTGAGAAAATTTTCATTTTAACCACACAATATGCTTCAATATTTTACTAACCAATATCAGAAATTCTGCACACGCTGTAGTTTGAGATTTCCGCAGAGTTGAAGAAAGATAATAGATCAGAAAGGATCAAAGAATATATAATTCAATCAATTGCATAAAAAGCAAATTATTGTACATTTTTTCTCTGGTAATAAAACGAACGAAATTTCTGGGACAACCTATATATAAAAGGTTGTCCCAGAAATTTCTTTCGTTCGCTAAAAAAGTGAGAAAATTTTCATTTTAACCACACAATATGCTGGTACATCAAACTATTTATTGGTACTCTCCATGTATTTTTAAATTTGAACCAAAAGTTTGCAATGTCATGTTTAATAAATGCATTTATCTTTACGAGTAATGTTTTGATAAAAATGTCAAGATATTTTTGAGGAAAATAGAGCCTAGATAAATAAATATAGTTCTGCATAAGTTATACTTTACAATGTTCATATAACACATGGATTTTTTAAAAGCAGGAAAATCATTCATATCATTTTAAAAACAGAAATGAAAAACTTTCATTGCGAATTAAATGAACAATCAATCATTCATTTAAAATCATTTCAAATTCAAAATTTTTCTCGCCTCCTACAAAAGGTGAGAATGCAAATTATATTAACTGTACCAAAAATTTACAGCATAATTCAATTACATGATTATTAGCATAAAATATCAAATTCCATCGCTAAATATTACATATAAGCAAAGCATTCTCTTTTTCAAACATATTTGACAAACCCGTTCTCAATTTAATAACTTGTTTCGTGACTCGCTCGTACAAGACGATTATATTACAGTGAGTCATTGTCAGTAAAAGAATGCATATATATTAAGTATATCCTCTGCTTGCATGCGACAGTCACACGATACACAAATGTTAGTCAGCATCAAGGTCACGTACCAGAACATTCTAGTGTGGGCTATTAAAATATCACACATGTCAAACATAAATTATTAGTAATAAGTCAAATGCTAATAACGAGGTGATGAAATTTTTCGCAATCCGCTAAATACTGTAACTGGGATGTTTGTCACTACACATATTTTAAAATTCATTTTGACTTTTTTGCTGAATTACTTTAAAATTATATTAAATTAACTCTATGAAAATAAAATTTGTTCATTTAATATATAAAAAAGAAATAAATACACAATAAGGGAATTAACAAATAAAAACTGGTCGACCTTAAAATTAGGTATTTTGTAAATTCCAGTATAAATTGAAAGAAATTGTTTGATCGTAATATTTTTTGCCCATAACATTAATCGAAGTTATGTTTCCATTAATTTTATACGTTTTTGCAACCAGGATATATTGATTTAGAATCAGATAGATGATACTATGTTTTGGTGATGATACTATGTCAAAATTTGAGAGTGTCACATTCAGCCTTATGACATTAAAGTCCATGGAGTGACGTTGGCGAGTGGAGATATTTAAACTATTATAAATTTTAGCATTATCGTATTAGAAAACAATTTAAAAATATAGGTAAGAAACAATGCATTTAACATAGAATAATTTTATATTAAATCAATTAATTAAAAAAAGGCAAAATCAACCTCCGATCAACCAGGAAAAATCGGCACCTGTTACTTGGGTCAATGTTGCAAAGAAATTGAGAAATTACCTTATATCAGAATAAAAGAAGTACTAGCAAGGCCATTGCAATTATAAAATGGAATCGAATCATAAAACAACTTCAAATTTGCAAATTCTTCATTACAAACAGGCTTAAAAAACTGAGAAGCCAAATAAGTGCTGGATGTATATACCTTCTTCGGAGACAGACGGTATGGGAGAAAATATAACTGTCCGCAAAAAAAGAGCTAGATAAAGGAACATCAGTACAAGCTGCATATCTATCAACAAAAAAATAATTTATAACATGATGAAATATGAATCATTTAATAATTATAATGACATTCGTCACATAAAACGTTTATTATTGTTAAACAAGAATTAAAATCAGAAATATTTCAAAATATTCTACAATATGAAATATTATTTTTGTGCACAAGAATAGGATCAACATAGTCTTAAAAAAACGGTTTGCCTAAGCAAACAATTTAGATAGAAGCAAACATTTTTCTCATTGTTAAGCTAGTAATATATTACAGATGCATGTTCAAAGTATTTTTAGGTTGTTTATATTTTGAACGAGCCAGCAGGTTTAAAATATCTAATGCTCTTTGTTTTATAATGTCCACTATATATAAACTATTCATGTGCTCCTTTTTTAACGTAATTTATTTATTGGCTAAGAACTTTTTAAAATGAAAGAAATCACTTAATTGCCATATTGGAGATGTAATTGGAATAATTTGTTCATTTCCATCGAAATGGCATCACTTAAAGTAGCAATGTACAGCCGAGTTTTATTATAAAATAAAATAAACGCAAGCAAGGTCTAATGCTAGATAGAACATGATTGATCATTCTGGCCAAATTTGAGCATAGATAAATTATGAAAGTTGACATCATTTGCTTGAATTGAGTAAGCGAATATGGTAAACTTCTAATTCATGAATTTACAAAATATAATTTGAATTGATATGACATTTAGCGTATGAGATATCATCAAATATAAAACATAATAATTTATAGAACTGCAGTACACATCTCTCTCATTTTACACAGCACTAATATATAGAGTTTAGTTTAGCATTAGCTCCTAGGCAATTATAAAATTACAAACACGGCTGGACTCTGAACATCTGAAATTTCAGCAATAGGCATTTTTTTTAACTTCTGTAATCCAATATCTACAGATGCAGAATATACACTACAAATAAGTACATAGTGATTGGTTATTATTAGAAGAAAAGTTCTATGAATTATAAGCAAATAATATAGACCAAAACTTCTCGATACGGGGATTACGATCAATGCATGCAATAATGCGTTGATCGCGGGCACTTCGGGACTCTGATTGTGAAGTTGCTTGATGGTGTGTAATCAATCATTATTTGAGGTATTTGTATATTAACAATTTTATCTTCTCGGTAATGAAAAATTTTTGAACATTTTTACTAGAAGATTAAATCGATAAACAGCAACAGACTAGCAGAAATATATATATTTAAAATGTCAATACATATTTTTTATGAATTGTAAAAAAGTTTTTTATTTAATTATCATTACGGAATATATTTAAAATACGCAACAGAAAAAATTTTGCTATGATATTACGAACTTACATTATTTACTCTTTCATTTTGATCGATAAAACAGTCTTATAGTATTATTTGTCTATATAGTATTATTTGTCGTATAAGGCTATGTCATTTCTCAGCCAATAAAATATTGAAATCTACCTTATTAAATTGCGTTACTTTGAGATATTTACATGAAAAAGTAAAAGAATTTGTTTCCAGCGTGATTTATACTTTTTTAGCTAGCAGCCCCGTTATTACAAATGATTCGCAATATACGTATATTTTTAAATTATTATAAATATTGTATCATTTGTTCAATTGTAATTATATTGTATTTATTGGATATTTTATTCTTTTTAGTGCATTAGAAACAGTCCTAAATAATTTCAGTTATTTCTTATCCTAATGTTACTTACAACACTGCAACGAAGCTCATAATAGCCCAATTCGTTTAAAAAAAATTTTTTTTTTCTTTATACAAATTTTGCAATGGTTTAAGTTTACTCAATGGTAAGTGCAAATAAAGCTCAATCTCTTCAAATGACGTCAAAACTAGCTGTCTTCCAGATTCTAATATTGACTGATGTGAACGCCACTAATTTTCCATTAGAAAAGTATATTATTTATTAACTATGAAAAGTTAATAAATAATATACTTCTCTAATGGAAAATTAGTGGCGTTCACACCTTAACTATGAAAAGCATATGAGAATAATATAGGCACTAAAAAATATAAAAACAAAATAACCTGTCTCAGAGGTATGTTTCATATCACATAGGTATAGGTAAAGCTTTCATATCACCTGTAAAATTTAAAAAACTGGACTGAGCTGCTTTTAAAATCAAACGTCATTTATTATATTGTTACTTCATATTACAGTTTATTTTCTAATTCACTTGTTGTTTAGTTTAAGTCTTTTTTTGTACTTATCTAAGTTCAGAGACTTTAGGGTCAATCTGCAAGTTGAATGGAGTTTTCGAGAAACAACTAAATAAAACAATATAGAAATAAAACTATACAAAGGAAATTGCGTAAACACAAAATAAACATGTGCAAGTACACAAATATAATTGCAGAAAATTTAGACTGCTCAAATGATTTACTTGTATATATATTGATTACTTATTAAAAAATATTGATACTTGAATCCCATAATCCTATACGTATTCACAATTAAATGAAACTATGTGATGTAATATTATTTCTACTTTCTTTAAGTTCTTTACCACGACCTAGGTTTTGTTGTATTACAACATCTTCAGGTGGGCTATTAGCAAAGATTAACTCTTAGGAACTTCAAACAGCGTTTATATATTACACAAAAAATAGCGGAATCTGGGTTTGTGTGGGTTTTCCCACTGTTTACGTTAGTGAGTTTATTGTAGGGGAGCGGTGTAGTTTTTATTATACTTTCGAAACTTATACGATATAGAAGTATTTTAGTGAGGGTAATAAATTAAATTGATGTTATTACTAATTAAAGAACAGATGTAAAAGATGAAGGTATGTGGAATCTGAAAATTCTTAATATGAATTTGAATTTCTTGAACAACGGTCCTATGGTGAAATGACATGAAAATCAGATGTTATTTCCCAAATAAAATTTTTTTAAATTTTTCATTAGCGAAATTATTCATTATTTATCAACTGATAAAAAACATGTGGTAGTTTCAGCACCCATGACTTTATTCTTAATTTACTTATGGGTATCGTTTTAAGATTCACATTTTAAAAAAAAAAGGATTTATTATATTTATTCTTAACCCTTTTATATCAAATCATTCAATTTAAATTCACAAAGTGTTTCTGATAGACGTAACTGCCTTTTAAATTAGTGTCATCTCTTCTTGCTTCATATTCTTCTTGGGGTCTTTTCTAAACCCATTATCAAACAGAAAATGCACAACTTAGATAAAATTTAAATTTTTAGAAAAACAAAGAAATTTATAACTATTTCTTGTCAAAGTTTTGCATCAACTATAGTCGCTGTTTTCTTTACATGGCAACTTAAATAACAATACAATGAAGGAGCAACATTCTGATTTCCAACATTTCATGAGTAATAATATTTTACAAATAGATAAAGTAAAAAATTAATTATTACTTATTTCTCTGATAAAACATCGCATTGTAATCAAAAATATGTTAGAATAGTTTGCGCCTGTGACTTCAGCTTTAGAACATTTTATTTAGTTCACTGTTCCTACATGATGAGCGCTCCCAGATTCACAGACTCGCAGATTGACAGAAAAAACAATTTTGCTGTGTTCATTACGTCTCCCTATACATTTTTTCACACATACTTTCCATGTTCAGAGAGACCGATTGTACAGTATTACTTTATATATAGAGAAGAGAATAAAGCACCAAATTTATACAATCTAATACAAAACTTACTAAAGTAACTTAATTGCAAATATTAGCAACAGTTTCAAATTTTAAAGAAATTGAGAAAACTTTAAGCTTAATCCTATATCGAATGTATACAACATGACTATGACCGACAGCAATGTCTGTCTCATGAATTTGCTCACCTTCAAGCAGTTACTTCTTCCAGACCACTATACACATCGCCTCAGGCCATGCCCATTTTGCTAATATACATCCGGGTAGAAAATTTTGTTGCATGATTTAAAATACACATAGCGCCATCTACTTATGTACACAGCTGCACTATACAATTGTGTGTTTACTAAGCCTCGAGTATCTAGGCACTTCTTTGCTGTTATTGTACAAATGCAATACAAATGAAATACTGAAAACATTAAATAGACATATGTTCTCATTAAAAATTAAATGTTACTTTAAGTTAACCCTTATATTTTTCTAACGACTCCATTCGAATTGGGTCTGTAGTTTTTATATTATATGTACATAAACAAACCCACATACAAACAGATAAAAATTCCAAACATAATGTTAACACCTTAAGCGTGCGTATTGCTTATAAGCAATGCTTGCGTTCACGCTGTGAAATTTATATATTTCCGTTAAAATGCGATAAATAGGTAGAATAATATATTATAAAAAACGGAATGAAACAATAAATCAAGAGGTGATATATGGAGGTGATATATATATTATGGCGCATAGGTATTTTTACCGCTATAATTATTTTTCCATGCAAATTGGCTATTGTAAAATTTTTGGCTCACCGACATAAATTTTTATTAAAATAAGTAATTTTTTTATTTTACATGTAATTATTATTGACACTTTTTTAGGGTAATAATAAAAATTAGATATCACTGAGACTTTTCCGTGATAAGCCTTTTTTCTTATGAAACAGGGATTTTTCTCATTTCGTTAGCAATTTTTTATACTCATAATTACATATGTAAGGTATAAATGCTTAGATTACATTGTAGCTACATTTCTTTTAGATCTATGCAATAAATTTTATTACAATAAAATCAATACTTTCAGAGTTATACATTATTTCATCGACATTTATTATGTAAAAGTGGTCTGCGCACTAGAGGGGATATTGCATTTTATCTCTTATCCATCATATTCTAATTATATTTTTTACATATATTGAATATGTTAATACACACAAATTTTACAGATTTACTATATGTACAAACTCTCTCTAATGTCTGCTATTAGTCAATACATATGCATGCGCATGTGAATGGTGCAGTACAACAGAAGAAGTTTATATATATATATATATGTTTCTTTTACACTAATTGGTTTTTGAAACTGGGAAAGTACAATCCATTTTTTGTGCCTATTCTTTGTAAGAATTTCCTCTAATAACGGCAATGAGATTTTTGATTTCTTAAGCAAATTATTATAAATTTTTTACAAATGTTTCAGTACTTAAAAGATAATAAAATGACATTACACACATAGTATTCTAAAGGTGAGACTAAAAACATAGTAATTGTAATATCCTATAATGAAATTTTTTCATGAATTTCTAGTCATCCAATCTATGATAAATGGATAGATTGGAAAAGGCAAAAAATACACTGTATTGCTCAGAACTAATTAAATATATTTTGACGCTAATTTAAAAATTGTTAGCTAGAATAAGAAACTGATTAATCTATTTAATACCAGCTATACATTACACCAATCTAAATGTAATTTTTCTTTCGGTTTTGTATATTAATATCACTTATCGGATTTCTATATTAATATTATTTTTTTGGTTTAAACCTTTTTTTGGTTAAAAAAATTTAAAAGATAATAAGTCAAATTGAAAATGGGTGTATAAAAAGGCATATAAATTTAACAAAGAGATTCCGCTACATTTGTGAAGTTTTCATCCAAAAAACACCAAAAAGTAACTTACGGGCTTCGTTATATAAGACCACGATTTATATATTGGGGTCCCATTAATCACCAGAATAAACATCGGGTATTGCAACAAAAATTTTACTAGTAGTCAAAACGTAAGAAAAACAGTTGTAAAGTAGAAACTCTGATGATATGGTGAGACCTTAGAAATCACACAGAAGACTTATTGTTACTGCCGCAAAAGAGCTATAGCCCAAAATCAAAAATTTTAATGTCAACTCACAAAATAATTAAACATTCTAATACATAAAGCTTTGCATTATGAAATGATTCTATTAAGTCCTCAACAGTGAAGAAAAGGTATACCCATACCATACAATTATATTTAAATTTTAGTTTATTTTCAGTATTTGCATACCATACAATTATATAGTTCCCTAAACTTTCTGCCGAGCTTAGGGAACTAAGAACTTTAGCGCCAATATGAGTAAGTCTCTATACAAATAACCATATTTTAGATATGTGCGAGATATAAGAAATTAGCTTATTTGCATAATATAAAAACTACAGACCCAATTCGAATGGAGTCTTTAGATAAATATCAACTCAACTTGAAGTAAAATTTAATTTTTAATCAAAAGATATGTCAATTTAATGTTTTCAGTAATTCATTTACATTGCATTACTACAATAACAACGAAGATGTACCTAGATACTTGAGGCTTAGTAAAAACATAATTGTATAGTGTATCTATGTACATAACTAGATGGCGCTATGTTTATTTTAAATTATGCAATGAACTTTTCCATCTGGATTCACGCAATGAACTTTTCCACCTGGAGGCGAAGTGTGGAGTGGTGTCGGTGCTTGAGTTATCTATGGAACGTGGGTCATTTTTAAGATTTTTATAACCTTATTTTGAGTATTTTTCAAAATATTTAACCGAAGTTTTAAAATGCTACGTAAAATAAGAAGAAAATATATTTAAATTTCAACCCTATTCACATATACATGAAAACTGCAAAATATCATCAGAATTAAAATTTTATGAAAATTTCTTATTCTGATTCAAGCCTGTGGTGTGCTAATGTTTTATTTACTAGAGGATTTTCATGATTTCTATGTTTATCATATACCTCAAGTTTATCGTAACCTATATACATAGGATGGACAAATGCAAAAATTAAACCGAGATAAAAGGCACAAGACTAAGCAAGCACTGACATTTCCAGCCTTTTTATATATTTCAAACATGGACTCATCCCAATCGGCATGTACCAGATCTGTTAAAAATAAGTTGGTAGAAATTATTTCATCTGTTGAAATTCTGATACATCTTATAGCCAAAGTGTTTATTTGAAATCAGTTAGCATTTTGTCTATAATTTATAAGATCTGAAAGACATTATACCAAGATGAATAGGACTCCATTTGGACTTTTTTTATAGGGAGACCTAAAAATGTCTGCAAGCTTTGAAACAAATCTATCATCAAAAATCAATGTTACTCGCTAATTCGCCAGTTATTGCACGTTTAATGACTCATCATTATTCATCAGTAACTTAGTCATAACCCAATACCATAGATATTATCTATGATTGTTGAATAGCTGTACTTAGGAAGTTGATCGTTGAAATTTTAAATTAGAAAACCAATATGTTATGTTTATGGGAGTATTATTTTGTTTTTTGACTTGAGCTATTTTTATTTTTAACATCACAAGTTCAGTTCATAAGAGATTTTTATGAATGGAATAAGCGCATTTAGCTAAAGTGAATTTTTCACTGCTTTTCTTTTTTTAAAATTAAATAATTGTGTTTAAAAATGATAAAAGCTGCTCAAAACTAATTTGAGAAAAAAAACTTGATTTAAAAGGTGTTTTTATCACTAACAAACAGCTATCAAATATAAATCACGCATATCTTTTCAAATGTTTGTTACAAAAACATAATTTGTATGAAAAATATTATAATACATAAATTTCTTCATTAAATAAACCATGAGCGAGTTTTATAATTAACCATAACAATTTTTGGTACAAGTTTTCTTTCAATTATAAAAATAGTGAAAAATTCACTTTTTCTTGAGTGCCCTTATTCCTCATGAATAAAAAACTTATGTGAAGATCCGTTTTTCATGAAATTTTAACGAACAATAAACCATAAGCAAACTTTATAATTACCCTAACGAATTTTTGGTACTTATTGTAAGTTTTCTTTCAAATATACGAGACAGTGAAAAATTCACTCTTGGTACATGGACTTATTCTCATGAATAAATAGATTTATAAAAAATGGGTATTTATTTTTTATATAAATTTTTTGAATGATATGTCATATGATATCTCATATGAGGGTATAACATAAATATTCTACTAATATTTGGTAATAAGTATAAGAAAAGCGCTTAATGAAATCAAAATACTTGCTTAATATGTTGACTTATCATGTAATATTCATAAAAACTTGTATCTTCATTAAGAGAAATTAAATACGCATATTGAATATCAAATTTTCAATATATTTGCATTAAAAAACAGACTATGTAAATACTTCGAACTATTTGCCAAATAGTATATAACTAACATAATTGAATGTCTTAGAACTTATAAAAGAATATAAAATATCTGAAATAAACACATTCAGACTTTCTTCCGGAAAAAATATCATTATTTAATACATCATAACATCAATGTTACCTCAGAAATACAGCAAGAATTCTTGTCTGGACACCCAAAAAAAATGAGGGAAAATTCATATGTCAAACTTACCATCTTGATTTGTGTCCAAATGGGAAAACTGCAATTTAAGATTCTTCTCGTGCTCACGAACATAGTGAATAAATTCCGAAAGCGTAATACTACCACTGTCAGTGACATCAGACCGCGCCAGAAACCTCTGAAATATAAAATTGGGCCCTGTGATGAATTCGCAAAATAAATGTTTTTAGAGTTTGGCCAATATCATCTTTGCAGCCATGACACTTTACTGACACAATCTGTTACAAGTAATATTTGAAAATGGGTTGAAGAATTGTGTGATTTACCACTACACTTTCTTACCACATGATTATTTACTGAATGACACTGACTCTACCGTTCGCTATTAACCATATAATTTATTTCCTATTTACCACCTCTATTTTGAATAAAGAGCGACAAAAGAAAAATCATGCACACATTTCTCTGAACTCCTTCCCAGTTCTTTTATAGCATTATTTACTTGACATTGCCTTCTTTCATTCGTTCATTCAATATAACCCTTCCATAGATTTTATGGTCTTTTCTTTGGTCCTCTTTCTCACATATTACTTTTCGACAAGTTTGTGTGCAAAATTTTTTTTTACTATATATGTTTACATTTCTTTTACTATTATAAAATGAAATGTACATTGTTTTATTAATTAAATATATTTTTCATATAACATTGCTGACATTTTGATTTATTTTGTCGGTTAACTATAAGAAATTATTAATTCAGCTTCTTCTATATAATTAAGATTTAGATTAATTATATAAAGCAATTTGATTTCTTACTCTTTAAGAATGATGATGATATCAATACCAATTTTAACAATGTTTTAATCAATATAAACTAAAGACTAGTTCAACCCATAGCTTTTTATGGCAGCGAGAGCTGACCCCAAATTAATCTGATAAAAACAAATTATTAAACTGAGAATCCATAGATCTATCGATGAAAACAATATCTCACCTCTTTACAAAAACCATGAAGTTGTAATAAACTTAAACAACCTGACATTGTGAAGGTCATCACGGCCTCTTGTATTAGATGACTGGGACATTTAAAATGAATGATTCCTACCCTGCGATGGAGACACCTATTAGCAAGGCACTAGAAAAAGACGACAAGTTCCAGTCTAAATGAAAATCTCTCAAAAATTTAGGATATAAGAAACTATGGTATCGGATATTTTACGGCACTGGATAGTGTCCAATTATGAAGAGTAATTGTGATTGGCTTAGCCTATTCTGGTCTGTCGGACCAAGAATATACAACCAATTATAAAAAATAAAGATACAGCACACGGAACCATACCAAATTCCTTTTCCCCTGGCAATTGTAACTTCCTGTATGAGATGTTATACTCGGCTATTAATAGGTACGCATCAATAAAAGCTCGTGAGTTGCTGGTTCGCTAGGATGTACTACACGATTTCTGAAAGTAAGCATTCAGTTTGTGGCTGTTACAGGCCATTGTTTTACAACTAAAAACCTTTAGTCATAGTAAGTTCAGATGAGCAGCAGTCAATTCTGTATTTGAAAGTCTATTAAGTTTAAGTTTTATTTTGCAAAACTAAAAAAAACAAATGTTACGAATTTATATATGTGATTACTTGTTAGTCAAGTGTTACGTGATAAAAATGTATACAGGCAGTACTGATGATGAAGTACAGGTGACTTTGATTATTTTTGGAAAATTGTAGTGAACAAATGCAAGGCAAAAAATAATATAAAGTAAAGAACATGTACAAAAAAGCCATTAGGTATATTTACATCACGTGCTTACAAAAACATGCCTGTGAAAACATGGCAGAATAAGAAAAAAATTTATAACTAGATCTTCGTGGCTTCCTGGATAAGACTGATATATATATAGGAGATGATAATATGGCGAGACATAAAAATAGAAGTAAAATAGTGATAATGATGATTGAAACTATGAGGTCTTTAAGGATACGGAAAAAGACATACAATCAACTCTGGTTATACTATACAGTTGGGAGATAGCACGAGGTATACACATTTACATATTAAGACAGAACCTTGAACAATGCAAAAATAACTTGAACTTTCATCAAAACATCTTTTCATCGTGTAAAAATTTACTGACATCTGCAGTCGGTACTCATTTGCAAGACAATATACGGGACAAAATCGTAACAATGAGCTGATTTACATAACACCCGATAATAATCACATGATTAGCTAAATTTAAATAGGTTTAAAATGTATATGGAACGCTCCATTATATGACAATTCTTATATACAGATTGTAAACAATATAGTACACGACTTATCTTGTCTTATCTACAGTTTCTAGCTCACCATTGACATCTTAAAATGAATCGATCATATCTTGTCAAAATGACCTTAAGCTGATACATTTACATAGCCGTGTTTGAAATTATCTTAAAAAAAGTCTAAATATATTGCAATAAGTTGACGAAATAATTATACGATGTAAAACGGAAAAAATTTGCAAATTAAGATTAGTAGTCTACTATTGAAAATATTGTAATACATGCAGTAAATGCCCGGAGAACCTATTAATGTAATGCTATGTACATCGAAACAATTTCTTATAACAGAATAATACTTGTCCTATTATTTAAAGCAACACTAGAAACTCTATCTCTAGCAACTCTTGATATGAAGACATTTTAGGTAAAAGACACTATGGCACCAGAGATGCTATGGCACTGGACAGCGTCCGGGATATCCTTATGGAATTAATGGGATATCCTTAGTCCATTCTGGACTGTAGCACCAAAAAAAGAAAATATACAAATATATAGCCAATTTAAAAAAATAAAAAGTGATGACATACAGAACCATAGCCAAGTTCCTTTTTCAAATCTTGATGATAATAAAGTTCTGACATGAGTATATGAAGTATATAAAACTTGCCGATAAGTACAGAAAGGAGACAGAGAGAAGATATGAACTACGTACTTGTTTAGAATATTATGTAGGTGGATTGTTTACGACAGTTAAATTGGAGCAAGTGACTCCCGTTGCATAAGGATTATGTTGAGCATTCAATTTATAAAGTATAATTTGAAACACTGTATCTTTACATAGTACAGCAGCTTGGCAGATGAGAAATAATTGCTGTATTAGTCTCGTTTGTACACTCAATATACAACCATTACATACAAACTTTAACAAACACTATTAATTAAAATTCTTGCCCAAACCTAATAATTACATAGGAGTTACCAGAACGATAAATAGTATCTTACTTGGATGCTGAGTATTTATAAAGTACTAATGTTATTCATGTATTTCTGTTACACAATTCTGAAAAAAATATATATTTCATTATGCCATTGATTAATCAATCTATTATAGCAAGATATTCCGCATAGCCATATATAATCATATGAAGTAAATTTGACTTTCGGAAAATTTAATTAACACTTTTTCAATGGTTAACTTAGAGGGCACTAACATTGTTAGTGCCCTCTAAGTTAACTAAAGCACTTCTTACAATATTACCAACCTAAAAATGTAAGAATCAAAAAGGTTTCACAAGCTTCACAAATTGTATTCACGAATTATATATATGTATATATACATTTTGTGAAAAGTTTTTTTTTATTGTAGACTATTTATATATTTTATTTATTGTAGACTATTAGTAGGTAGTATTGTACTGTAGAATTCAAACCATAAGTTTGAATTCTACAGATAAGATACGTAAGGTCGCTATTCACATTTTACATATCTTATAGTTGCATTGAGGAGTACCAAAGAGTTGCGATTTGACTCTAATATGCATAGTATGTCGGCAGTTCAAATGATCCACATGTGTAGAAATTGTAGAAGAGAAAGAGACAGAGTATGATTCTTCTATATTCTATCCCACATCATTCGAACTGGCAAACTGTCTAAATGGAATTGAGAAGTGGAAAAACGGTTATCATTTCCGCCCACAAAACACAATACATCTACGCAATGTGCTTTCCACTTAACTTGACACAGTTTGCAGCCCAATGTAAAGGAGTTGTTTGCCTTCTGTTTTTGTACACTTGTAGATTTTCCTTCGTATATATTGAAAATCTTTCGATTCATATGTAACAGTTTATTACCAAATCGTATGTTTTAGATACACGAGTACATACAGCATGTTCACTTTAATATGGATCTCAATTATTTTGCATGGAAATGGCAACATTATTCCACTTCCAACAACTTGATAACAAAACATCACTTTATTGATGTGTTTGAAATATTTTTAAACCTATATTTTCAGTTGCTATTAATAAAAGGAAATAAAGCAAATGTGACTGATGTTAGTTTGTTTGCGATCCTCTGGACAAGTTCTTGAGCTTAGTTTATATGCTTTTCACCTTAGTGATGATGGTATTTATAAAATATTTCATAAGTCTGAATTCTACAGAATAAATCAAACTTAATTGAATAAATTGTATTTTTTTTATTTTTGTTTTTTTGGCATTAATAATACTCTCTTGACCTAACTGACATATTCAGAAAATTCAAAATTGTTTTTTAATATTTTTAATAATATACAATATGTTTTACATAATAGTTAAAGATAGTCTCCATGTATTTTTTTCGAAATCATGGTTTAACATTACAGCTACTCAAGAACCTTTATGTATTGTCCAATAAAAATAGTCTTGCCATCGCAAATTTTGCCTTTTATCATTAGCAAATAAATCATCTCGCCTATATGGCACCTCTGTTAATACATTAGTCAAATTTGATGCTTATATATTGAGGGAGCGGCCACAAACTTGTATTTTATGAATATTTGTCAATTGCTAATTATGTTTCTCATAACTCTAAACTACTGAGACAATGAATTGAATTATTGGTCTATAGAAGAGGTAATAGAGGCAAGTATATATATTATTCTGGAAGGCAGTATATATATATATATATTATTAGTAGCTTTATTTTTTTAGTTGCTTTAGACATTTATTATTCTTCTTTAATATAACACATATAATTACCATATAAATATGCCAATGGGGTTGTTTAAAAAGTTTGAATATGGTCGAAAGGTATAAGAGAGATTTCATAATGTCTTTTCCCTAATAACTTAAAATTACTCACATTTAAATGAAACTACGTGATGTAGTATTACTTCTACTTTGTTTAAGTTCTTTACCACGACCTAGGTTTCGTTGTATTACATCTTCAGGTGGGCTATTTAGATTTATATTAATAGCCCACCTGAAGATGTTGTAATACAATGAAACCTAGGTTGTGGTAAAGAACTTAAACAAAGTAGAAGTAATACTACATCATACAGTTTCATTTAATTGTGAGTAATGAATTTCTGCAAAATATATAAAATTCTGTAACTAAAATATAAATTTATTAGTAATGCTCCAAATTGATATTTAGAATTGTGAAAAAAAATCATATACATATGAATAGGTTTAAATATTTTCCGGATCAGACGGTGGCATGTTAAGGTTTAAGAAAAATTAGGCATTTCTACATTTGCAGATATGATATTCTAGGATACATTTCGGCTCTCTTGCACTATTGTAGAATAGTTAACCGCACACAATGTTTGAATTTCAGACAATCGAAACCCATATTAAATAATGGGCTTAAAGAATTCACAATATAAAATAGGTATTTGCAACAAATTGAAATAACAAAATTTTATAATTTTCTGTCTTATAAGTGATTCATAAGATTAACGGCATATTAGTAATTAAATACGTATTTAAATATCACACTGTGTTATATTTGAACATTCAGTATACGCTATTGGCTTTCGGAAAAGAGTCTGATTTTACAGATTTATAATATTATATAAATCTGTAGATTTTTCACACAAATTAATTTGTCAAAACACGAAAGTAAATATTTATAATACTCATCAGATCATATCAACAGAATATTAATAAAACCATATTTATAGTTATCTTTAAAACTTCATTTAGCACAGTCAGTTTGAAAGTTATTTCCTCAATCTTGACTTATTTTATAAAACAAGTAATTGTAAGGGTAACGGTGAAACATTGAAACACTCACAATCATTTGTAATTTGAATATATATCTTTGTTTTAACAGACAGTACAAACAATTATTGTTCGATACTATACTAATTGCATATACCATCTTAAGTACAAATGTCACAGTTTGGTTGTCGGAACACGATGTGAAAGCATTTTCAATTACCATTAAAAATATGCTAAGCCAACCTTGAAGGAAGGTATCACATATTCATATATGAGAGATACGGTAAAACGAATGTCTTCAAGCATAAGTGGTTATGATTACTTTGGAACTAAATTTAAATAACGTAAATGACCAAGGTCTTCGCAATTCTTTTACAATTTCCGCATGAAAATAACGGGTGATTACATACCTGGGTTGTAAGAAAATATCATTTTTTTCTTATGTTCGGCTCTATTACACTACTCAGTATTGGTTTTTACAAATCCAATTAAGCAGATAGATCCAATAGGTACATGAAGTTCACTCATCTTAACAAATTGAAAATAAACCGTAACTTGTATTCTTAAGTAGAAATTATCCTCAGCAATGGAGAATATCAATAATGCATAGAAATTTGGATACGTGCTTACAAAGCAGAATGTATTATTTTAAAAGAAGACAAATTGTGCAGAATTAAATAGAGAAATTATTTTTGAAACAAAAGTTCATTGAAGAAAGATGTAACCAGTACAATGTGAACATCTATATAAAATAATTCCAAGTAAACTAATAGCGGTACTATCTTAAAATGCAGACTGGAAGTGGAGCACGGAATAATTCTATAACACACCAATACTTCTTGTCATATGAGAGTATCTTCCTCCTCTATAACAAGATCCTATCTAACACAAGTACAACTAGCAATAAATTATCAATTGCAAATTCGCCTAACTGTATCTTAGCATTGTCCTTTATTCTTTATAATAAATTTGCAAGAGAAATTATTGTATTTTCTCTGAAAATCTAAATTTTGAAATCTACTATAAAAATATCATGTCTCTTGTTTATTTTGTAAGGGATGGTGAAAGAGTCACCTCCATTTTTCTTCCTTACATCTGTATACCTTTCTTGTATTCATTCTTTCATTCGCCCATCATTCTTTTTTAGATGCTATAATTATAGTGCGTTTTATATTTTTTGTTTGGGATGATAGTACTATAAAAAAGGGAACATTTCTGTTTTTAAATTAAATCGTACTTATAATAATAAACAGTTAGGCGAATATACAATTGCCGCACACAAGTGTTTTGAGTACTCGATTTAAGAGAAGTTTGATATTAGTGACTCTAATGTCAAAATTTCAAATGTCTTTTTGCAGATTTTTTTACTATTTCATTTTTTAATATTTTATTTTGTTTAATATGTCATTTCAACTTGTTTTGTTCAATATTTCATTTCTAGTTTTTTGTTTAATATTTAATTTCAACTTGTTTTTTCTTTAATCTCTAAACGCGTGTTCAGAGATAAAAGAAAAAACAAATTGAAAACACTTTAATAATTTATTAATAACAAAAACAAAATTTGTATGCGAAAAATTAAACCAATTTTTTTTGCAAAATAAACTGAACGGTCTTTACTAAATGTTCACTTTCTCATTCTCTTTTTCATTTAAATAAAATATCATTTACTCTATTTTTATGTCTATGGCAACATTACCAACTTCATTGTCAATTTACCCCTTTTGCCTCATCAAGATTTGAAGCCTTATATTTACTTGAATTAATTTAATTTATTGTCATCAGGAAACACCAACAAATTTAAAAAAGCGTTTTGCGTTATTTAGGTAATAAATTAGAAATATAAATTTCATACTAATAATAACATCACCGGCCTCGAGTGTTAATTGTAATTAATTGTTATAGCGACACATACATCCAAAAGTTTCTATTTTTTAAGTAAGGCTTTTAATATCAGCTTGCATCTTTAACATTTCATCCATATACATATATTTATATATATATATATATATATATATATAAATATATACATATATATACATTCATATATATTACATGTGTGTGGGATAACTTGAAATATATCAATATAATACAATTTTTTAAATAAAAATGGATGACAGCTATTTACACCACTGAGTTTGGCATCCTTTCTAAATTGAAAACAAAAGTCACAAGCTCACTTTACATAAAGAAAAAGTAATAGTAGATTAGATATGTAGAAATGTGGACTAAAATTTAATAAAAGCTATCACAGAATATCGAATTTTAACTTGTATTCTCAGTCATAACATTATAAATCTTGCTATGTTGCTATTTGAAATAGTACAAAAATGCGCTTGGTGTTAAACCAATGAAAATTTCACCTTTTTTTTAATGAAAAAATATTTATCAAAAAAATCGAAGTTTGAATGGGAAATATTTTATTAAATTCATTTGTTATAAAATAAACAGTGAGCCTCGCCTAAAATTACTCATAACAATATTTTCTATGTATGTTCTCCAATATAAAAAAAAAAGTGTGAAATTTTCATATGCGCCAAACTATATCTATTCCTTTAAAAAATGTAACTTGGATTTGCGAACATGATATTTTTATCTGTAGAATGAAGGTCCATAGTATTTATTTATATTTTCGAATAGAACCGGAAGCAGAAAAGGATAGACAATAGAAAGAACTAGACAAACTTACATACAATTCACTATCTTAAATAAAATGTAATGTTTTGTAATTCAAGTTTCCCATATTTTCAAAATTCTGAATTAAATTTTTATGTTAAACCTAGTTTAGAATAACCAACAGTCCAAGGAAATAATCATTGTTTTTCATTTATGCTTTAATTTTCATTATAAATTTCTTGATTATTTATTTAAATTGTTTATTAAATAAATAATAATTAAATTGTTTATTTAAAAAATTTTAGATTATTTAAATTGTTTACTCACAGTTTAAATACCTTCAATAAATAAAGATACGGATCAAAATTCAGTTAATTTATTAAATAAAACTTAAGTAATATGATGATAGCAAGAAAGAAATAACAAATAACACATCAGTAACACAGTACGCTCATAGTCAAATCGACCGATTATGATTTGTGTATTACCAACATATGACATAATGGTACATGATAAGTTGATTTCATTATTCTCTCTGTTAGACCCTGCTGAAGGTACAAGAAAAATTACTTTGCGGAATCAGCTGTAGTGGAGCACAGCATATTTTCATAACTGATTATGTTACAAGGGAGTGCACATATACTTCATTCCAGTTCGTAAGTAAGCCTTCGATCTATAAAAAACAATTAAAATTTGTTTTATAAAGGCCATCAACATAAAAAATATCTTTAGCATGAGAAGACCAATAGGAATAGTTACTCTTAAGTTTTAGAAAATTCTTTATAATTCTTCTCAATGCATAAATTCATAAGTAATGCTTTACAAAATTAATGAACGAGCATTTATAGAAGTAACAGGTGAAAAAAAACAATATGATTAACGTATATATTACTTGTGACTAGCAAATACTACTTATTTGGTAGGATACCAATTCGCCAGAACGAATGATGTGACTAGTTTGCCACCCATTTCTTTAAAGCAAATGACAATCAATAAAGAATTAAAATTGAGAGTCTAAAACAAAACTTTTTAAAGACTAAATATTGTCAGTTAACTCAGAATAACTTTAATACAGTCGAACGTCTTCGATTCCCGAGATAAAATGAGAAAATTGTGTTAAGAGAAATTGTGAAAGTATAGAAGTTATTATTACTGTGACAGTAGATAACCTAAAGTAGTATATTTAATAAGTAGAAAACAAAATTTCAGAAATGAACAAAACTTCAAATTTCTTATAAAAAAAACTCCTTTTTAATAACATAATAAAACATTAACAACCGCTATCAAGAACCTTCTAGAAATTGAAATTAAATGAACTAGAACAATATACTTGTTCTGCTACATTTTTAATATTTAAAAAGTTGTTCAGCAGTTCAGAGATTTTTTTATTCATTAACATAACATGGGATTAATATTATTTTTCCTTTAAGTATAACACTGTTGCCATAGACCTCCAATAATAACCACATTTCAAACCTCTATCAGACAAAATGTAACCTCAATTTTAGAAGCTTCGCATTAAAGTAATATAAACATATGACATGACCTTTAGAAATGGCTATTTTTGCTAAACTGAACTTGTTCCAGCTACCTTTTCCAAAGTTTAAAGTTTGATTGAAAGGTAAAATTTGTGCCAAAATGACGACATAGAAGTAACTATTTGATCTTGGTTTTTTACTATAAATTCAGCTAGTATCACTCACTTGGTAACAGTACTTTTACTTCTTAATATTTCTGCAAAACGTAGGGTTATTGCCACCGTATGATGTATTTTGGAATCTTTTTAACATTTGATACCGACAATCATTCATTGCTGTAAGCGTTAGTTGCAATAAATAATTAAAATTTAATGAATAAAACATTTTTAGGTTAACGACCATATTATTGAATCACAAAAGGGACGACTCATTGACACGGCTTATTTCGGAGAAAAGTGTGCCCCAACTAACCTCGGCATAACGCTGATGCAGCCTGAATTCCTTGAGCGCCACTGACAGGTCGTGAATGTCAACTTTACCGTTGCCGTCTGTGTCAAGTTTTGCGAACAACGCCTCCAGCCGATCCTCATCTTCCTTGGGCAACGCGCAGATCTCCAACGGTGGCACACCACAGGTTTTCGGGTCTATATTTGCACGTTGCAAATAAACCATGCTTGGAAAAATCGCACTTTTAAGGCAAATATCGCAAATTAAAATGAATAAAACCTCGGAAGCAAATAAACCATAACGTTTACTGTAATTCTATTATACAGTTTTATTAAATCTACGGTAAAATAATTCAAAAAATAATATATCTAAAAACTCCCATCCAATGAACCGTTTTGAACCGTTTGACAGGAGTAGCTAGCTGATGTTAGCGCTACTAAAGTACCAGGTTTGTATAGGCATTAAGCGAAACCGATTTACGGACTTCAGTCTGTCTCTTTCTAAACCATATTGCCAACAGTATCAAACGATTTTCGTATATGATAAAAGGTATTTGACAGCTAACTTTGGTATTGAACTTAAATTTGTTTTCTTTTCAGTTTAGTGTATGACGTTTTACAACTATGATCGGATGTCATCTAAAATTTGACATCGTGTCACATTTTGTAGGAATAATTTTAAATATCATACACTTATTATAAATATATAATAATTACTTAGAAAAATAACATGACTTTAAATAACAATCAGTCATTTTATTTCATATAAATTAAATTCACATCGTTGAATTATGTATTAAATGAACTTTGGAATATGCATCAAATTAAGATTTTTCCTTGTCCATATATATTTTTTATAATTATACTTGTAGTAGCGCGTCATCACATATACTTATAATAATTTCAAAGTTATAGAAAAAAGTAAATAATCATTCTATTAATATCACCACGTGCTAAATACTGGCCTGTAACTACGTCAATAAAAAATATTAAGGGACAGGTTGTATGACGTCATAGTATAAGATCATTGACCCTATGAAAATTAATTTTGCGCTTTGAGTTTTATGATAGCGATTTAGTATCGTAATACTTTTAAAAATGTTAGTAATATTAATTACGATACACTTTTAAAGATGACTCGTTCTAAAAACTTGAAAACTAAAATTTAACTTTAACTGGGTCATTGCGCGGTATGCGCTTTGTGCCATCTGTTGAACGCAAAAGCAACTAATTACTGCAGAGTTTCTATTGATTTCAGAGACAAAAAGTACAAATAGGGAAGCGGCACTACTCATTGTTATTTTCTGCTAATGATAAGATGATTCTTCTTGTATATGTTGTTTTACGAATAATAAAGTAGTTCGTTTTCTTGAGTCGATAAAATACATTAGTTGAAGTTATACTTGGAAACCATTGTTATAGAAGAATAGCTATTAGTGATTAAAGCTATATACATATATTTTCCCGTGAAATAATAAGACTTTATTTAGGTATCATTATGAAAAGAAAATTATTATACATTTAGTCAGATAGTATTCAAAGTCAGATATCTTAAATTTTAGCGAGTTTTTGTAAAAATGGATGGGTTTTTATTACAATTTGCAATATACTTTAAGCACTTAAGAATAAATGTTTGGAAATAAAAATATTAGAGACAATAAAAAAACTACAAGAGCCGAATTATAGATTTATTTTAAATAACGATATTTAAATTGGTATATTGACAAATGAGACAAGTTTTTTGTAGTCATTCATCGAAATAATATAAGTCTATGACATTATTGTAATTAAAACAGTTTCTTTTTTTCTCTAGAATACATAGATGGCGCTACGGATTATTATAGTTAACATCGTTTGCTCTGTGTATTATTCATACGAATATTAATAGTGAAAATAAAACCTCGTAGAATCGTCCCAACACAGAATTTTGCAATATCGTTAAAGAGACCCACTTAATTTGCCAAGTTGTCACAATTTGAGAGGTTATGCTAAATTCGTCAGCCTCGCAATAGTTTTGATATTAAATATCCCGTGAATTTTTGTAGTGTATTAAATTCTCTAGAATCTTTTTCACAGAATAATTTTCGGTTATACGAAAATGATTTATTTTCATCTTCGGTTACCCTTAAGATGTTATAGCGCGTTTAACCTTGCAAAAGTTGTTCTTCTAAATTACATTGCTAATCAATTCTAGTCGTAAGTTAAAATTGTAGTGTGACAGAACTGGCAACATGAATTAATGTTTTAAAAAGAATAACTTGTTAACATTTTATTCTAATTTTGAAATGTTTCTTTCCATCTGTCAGAATAATTATATTTGCACTTATCTAAATAACTAAAATACTAAAAAATAATATTAGTTAGGGGTCAGAATAGTGTGTGTGATTTACAGCAAACGAGACAACACACACTTTAAAATGTTAAATGCATTGATTTATATAATACATAATAGGTAGGCTCAAAGCGTACAAAACATGTCAAGATACGGTGTATAGGTTGCGTCTTAACTCACACTAAAGCATATATAGGGGAATAGGGGCATGCTGGGAACTTTAAGAAAACCAATAAAAATATACTTTATTAAGCAATAAAATGTTTTCATTTATTTATGACACATTAGTTACTTATTAAATAATAAATTGGTATAATCTTTATAAAGACAAGTTTTTAATATTATTTTTTAAGAAGACATAAAAACCATCTTACCCTGCAAATAAAAAACTCCACATATATATATAACGGGAGTTTTTCACAGAATGCACATACCTTATGAGCACAGAAATGCTCTCACAGAATGCACCCCCGGCACATGCCTTATGAGTCAATTGTCGATTGACTTCAGATATGTGAGGTTTAAATCATTACAATAAAAACATACGGTGTTTTTTTGATCTCTTGGAAATTGATGGGATGGTGATCGTCTTTTTTGCCGTTTTGGATTTTTGGCTGTAAAGTACTTTGACACTTTTAAATCTTCAAAGTCTTTTTGAAAGGAGTCGAGGCTACAAAGGTCGTCTTACCTCTCTAATATTTCTTTCTTTTTTCGTTCATTTGAACTGTTAGAATTGGCAGAATATCATTAGAAGAAACATTTTTAAAACTAGAGGTTAGATCGTGGCACACCGATCGGGCGGGAGTACCAAATTGTGAACATTACACTGTGGTTGAGGTTCCGAAGCGTTAAACTTGCTAGATTGAAGTTCAAAGGCGTTTTAGTTCTTCGGTTGGGGCTCACAGGCATTCAATTTACTTGGTTGAGGTTCAAAGACGTTGGACTTTGCCATCAGAAATACTAGACTTTCCTAGTTGAGGCTCAGAAGTGTTAGAACTTTCTAATTGATAATTGACTTTATCGTCATAATTTGAAAGTTTAATAGGCGTAGATTGAGCTTCGGTGACAATAAGCGGAAACAGATCCTAGGAGTCAGATGGTCACCTTTCAAGTACTGCAGGTCAGGAATAAGGCCCTGTTTGTATTTCTATTGACTGAAGGTTGACAGAATAGGACGTGGACGGTCTTAAGCAAATGGTGCATTTGCGATTAAAAGCAGTATCACTGAAATTATCTTCATTGTACGGCCAAATACCACTCTTCCTAAAGCTCTCTGCAGCTCTGGACAACGTGACTACTTGTAGGTAAGCTTGTCCAAATATTTCACTTATTTGAAATATGGTGATCGCATCGCATCCTGGATATAATCACAAACAATTTGAAGCAGCGTGGTCAGAATAGGTGATTAAAGATCTCAGAAAAAGCTACATCAGCAAGTTTCAATTTATGCGTGCAGTGAGGAGTAAAACGAATTATTATAACTGCATTCTGGCCTGCCAAATTAATGGCATCTAGATTTTTAGTGTGGCCGTCTAGAAGCAGCAACACTTTGTTGTGAGTTGAAGCTCATGAAAAATGGACGAACTGTTTGAAGCAAACAGAGAATATTTCAGTTCTCATCCGTCCTTCAGGTTTACATGCTGATGTTGTTCCTGGAGGAACATGGTCTAGCAATTCGGCTTTCATACGTTGTTGCAGTCACCTAATGATTTGTCTCGCTTGAGTTTCTTCTATGCATGTGTGACTCCGTCTTGTCTCACTACCCCCATCTTGCCCCTATTCCTCTACGTGTATATAAATAAATTTGTCTCTTTCACACTCGGCGTTTTTGGAAGTACTTCTATCTTTTAGTGTTACAACCTCGTTTTTGTGTGTTATGGCACTTCCAGAATGCGCACGAAGTCATATCGACTCCTACGAATTATATGTTCTCGAAAAAAGTCTCTATCGATACATGACCGTTTCAAATGGTGTATTGATAGACATTATATTATACATAAAGATATAAACAGTATGATTCAAATGTATTTATTAAAACTCCCACATATACAGTTACGGTACATAAATAAATATATTACAATTCTTGACCATTAACAACAATATTTAAAAAAAATTAAATCATTGTGATATCCATTTGGCGCATCGCAAACTCGTATACGACATACGTGATTGTGGCTGACGGGACAACCTTGAGGAGGGCGGCCGACAAGCCGCGGTACAGCCCTAGCGGACCGTGCCGCTTCAAGATGCTGGTGAATATCTCGAACATCGTCTTGTTTTCATCGAATTGACCTATGAACGGAACATGGATATTTCTCATTTATTTAGTTGTACATTTGATGTTTTAAACATTTATTAAACATTGATAATTAAAAATAAAATTTAATTAAATAATTTAATACTTTACAAGTACAAACGAGTTTTATGCTATGAATATTTAGTTTATAAAAATTATGTAAAGTAAAATGACAGATATGTATCGAAAAGCGAATAAATTATTTTCGTAAGTTTTCATGGAATTTTGGGCAGAAAAAAAATAATAAGTGTTTCAAACATTATAAAGTTACAGCAGGATAGTTCTGGTGATTTCTAAATGATTCGATAAAATTGAACCAAAAGAGGGTGTCACGTGATATTCAGTCAGCCATAATATTAAGTACTAGATGACCAATATGCGGTAAAGTAATACGAAACATGAACAACTTTGGGCACAGCTGTTAATAATTTTGAATGTTTTTGTTGGTTTTACTAAGGTCAATAGTATAACTAAAGTAAATAGTACAATTAATTTTATATTAGAAAATGTTTAATTAATTCGAGTACTTGCAAGAATAGCTGCGGATATATTATGGACTTTCGTATTCAAAAATTCCTACTCTAGCCAAAACTTATAAAGTATTGCTTTAACATTTTATTGCCAAATCTTTTTCAAGAAATTTTCGGACCGTTAGTCATTTAAAGAAAAGAAGATAAAGAACCGATGCTTAACTTACTTTGAGTTTGAAGTCGCGTTTTCACCATGGCTAAAGGATACGTAGAAACTTGCGCCAACGTCGACGATACAGAGCCACAGCCTACGACTGCAAGAGCCGAGGGCGTATCGCCCTTCTTCAGGTAATTCTTTGAATAGTATTTCCTCAGAGTGTCGTATGTGCCTAGATCTATGCCTGCGTACGGAACGATGCCTATGATTGCCGGAATGTATCCCTTGTAAAACGTCATTAGCCCTTCCCTAGCGTATATCCTAATCAACGTATCTATAGCGCCATTATATTGCCCGCTGCGCTGAATCATGAGGCGCGTTTTGAGGACCTCCAAAGGGTACACGCCGGTAATTCCAATTGTCCCCGCGATGGAGGCCGACATAAATCGCTGCTTCCAATTGAGCCTGTTTTTTTCGTTTGCGAAAAACTTTTTGACCCTCTCGTATGTGCTGAATCTGATGGCGGCGTCCGGTATGACCTTCAAAATATTGACCAAGTTGCCACGCCACATTGCGTATAGTCCTCCGTCGACCATCATCTGGTTTACAATTTTTCCTATTCTCTGATCTGCACTATTTATCTGGATAGGAGAATAAATTAAACAGTGAAATACTATTCTGTGTTTTGTTTAGTGATTACCCAGGAGGATGATGAATTCCAAGAGCATCATGCAGCCTTGTATCAGCAAGGCATTTTGATAGTTCTGGAGAAGATATGGCGACCATGGAAATTTTCGAGAATAATGCGAATAAAAAATAAGTTCACAAATAGACATTTGATGTATATACTGAGTGTATACACCAAAGCGTCGTAACATAGCTATGGAATGAATGGTAAAAATATAGCTATAGAATGGTAAAAAACTATGGTGTTGCTAGTAAGAATAAATAAAAATGGTTTTGTTTTAAACATTTTTGTTTCTTATTTTCTAAATAATCCCGCTAAAAATTATATATGAAACGTAAATAATCTTAATAAGCGATTTTTTTCCATTTATTTCATGTCCTTACAACTCCCTTACAACTTTTCAGAGTCGCGGGCAAAAGTTAGTCAACTACGTAACGGTGAAACTCCAGAAAACCCATTTCATTCGTACTATTTAGTGAGAATGAGTGGAAATTACCTGAATAAAAACTTTAATACGATCAATGGGAGCTGTCATTGTCCTGGACACCATTCCAGCAAATCCACCAGCTACGAGGTGTTTCATCCAACGGCCATTTTTGGAATCCTTCATTTGACGCAAGGCGAACGATGAAATCAAGTCGAAGGTCACTATTACGTTATACAGTTTTGCAAATGTCTGCACTTCATTGGGGAATGTCATAGTTTTCGACAGCCAGATTAGCGACACTCCCCTGTAATGGTTTATAATATCGAAGAAGTTACAAGAAAATTTGTCGAAAATGTCTTTACGTGGCCCTGGTAAACGGTTACAGAACTCCGAACACTTCGCTCGCTAAACTTAATCTTTTTCGTTTAGTTAACATCGTTTCTCGTATTATTTTTTTTGACTCTTAACTGTCAAAATTGTCATTTTGTCGTAAAAAATTGGTATCACTGTATTCATAAGATGATGTGAATCGGATCGGTTTTTGAATTTTTTTGACAAGCTATTCTATTATCTTTTTGTAATTATAATGCCAGTAGTCAATTGTATCTTGTTTTTTATTTACTTAAACCGTAAACGTACGAGATTAATGGGTAACAAAACTGTATTAGTTTAATTGAAAAAAAGAAGAAAACAGAAATAAACAATTCTCTTGTTTGTTTAATTTCAAACTATATAATTTACATTTGTCTATTTGCCCCGCGTATGACTTTATCTTCTGATATTTTAAGTACAAATAAGTACTTTTTTCGTTGAGGGCTCATAGATTAAATTGTTGTTTCAACGGAATTCGACGACAGGCAACAGTTTACTGTGTAGGAAATATGTTAAATAACATAAACAACAATGTTCGAGGAAGAAACATTTTGCTTTTGATTTATCCAAAAACCCACTTTTAAATTGACACTTTTGATTTACGAAAAAAGTCTTTTGAAAGGTATTTCAGTAATTTATTTGTACTTGTTCCGAGGTTAGCAAAAGGCAGAGATACTGGTAAAAAAAAATGGGAAGAAAAACCGGAAACTTTTTTGCGATAGGTGGAGTTATGTACTTGGTACACATCTGTCAAATACGTAGGGCTTTCTACGAAATTGCCACTTTTTATATATTAAAATTACAAAACATGGAGATATACATTCTTAACACCGTGAAAAAATGCTTTTAATCAATGTTATATAATTTATTTTAATGTTATTGCTTGTTGTACCAGTCGTTTTTGAAGTCTATTTTCTAGGAGTATGTCTTTAAAAGATTTGTTGTAAAACGCGCTTAGTTTTTTTTAAATTTTTCTAATGTTTAACTTAATTTCTAACAACATAAATTTAATTTTTTAACTAAATTTAACCAGTTAACATATAACTGAACAATCTATAATTGAATCAAGATGAGAAAACGTAAATATTATGGAAACATGATATTTTTATGTATTTTAATTTTAGAGAAGGTATTATAAACTAAATAAATAAGAACACTGGTTTTACTATCATACTGGGTATATTATGTTAATATATACCATGCTGCAAAACAGTTCTGTATGTGGTTTTTGTCAACAATTGATTTTTCTTCGTCATTATTGCGCTATTCATTTCGAATAGAAAACTCATTAATAAAGACAATGAATAAAAGTCTTGTTGTTTTATTCAAATTTTTAATCGATGGGGCATAATCGGGCACCACTAAAACTATAGTCGCCATTTTTTTTAAAATCGTCATTTCTATACATCCAACAGCTTTTGTTACATTGATTGATCCTGTTTCCGTTAAAGTACAATTAAATGAAACCACAAAATAATTTAGATGTAATTTTGACGAAGATGCCTATCTAGAGACAATAATAGCTTAAGGTACCGATTTTGCCCCATTCTCCCCTAATGTTTTTAAGTCTAAGATTGGACTATAACTTAAAAGTTTCTATTAGATCTGTACACTGAAATACGACTTTGATTAAAAGTGTTGTTTCATGGTGGTAAAAATTTATATAACCATGCTTTTTTTTAAATTATTTTCTACTTTATAATTTATTTTGTTTTGTAATTTTAATATATAAAAAGTGGCAATTTCTTAGAAAACACCACGTATTTGATACACGTGTACCAAGTATATGACTCCATCTATCGGAAAAAAGTTCCGCTTTTTCTTTTTATCTTCGTCGGCATTGCTGTATGCATCATGTGCCCAATGTAAGCAATGAATATACCGTATCCAGCCCTCACTCCTGGAGTGAGAATAGAGCTCTTTGCAGAAAATGCACGCTACATCGTGCTCTTCTTCTGAAGACGAATCACTGACTGGATCTGCAACCACATGCTTTTTAAGTTTAACGTGTTTTTTCGGCTTTACTTTAATTCCGCTCTTTTTATTTGAAATCTCATTTCCCTTGCGTTTTCTTGGAGCTCTCTTATTCGGAGTCAAAAATAGTTTCTTTTTGTCTTGTTCCTTTGACGCCTGAGTCATTTCCAATTCCAGCTTATGCGGTAAAGAAGTCGATATCATCGTTTTTGCTCTTCTGCCCATGTTCTTTGGTTTCTTTTCTCTATATATTTCTTGTGGAAACGGCTTTATTTTTTTCGGAGAAACAGCAAATGATGTTGAAGGTGCTGCTCCCATTATATACAGATGAGACCGTCGGGCTCCATCTCCGTAGATATAATGCTGGTTTCATCGATGTTATAATTATCAGTAGCAGGTATTTGGGACGCCAAAATAGACTCCAATAAGTCAAGAAATTATTAGATGGAATAGCGGTTGAATCCTTTTGCCCATGCGAGTGAGTTTTTTTCTGAATTTGTTAATGCGATGTCCTTGTGCATTTGTAGAAATACGTACAGCCAATCTTTATCAGCTAATTTTGTTTCTTGGTTAAAGTTATTAGGAATATTATTTTGTGAGCTAACTCATAAGCGAGTTCACGCAAATCTTTCATGGTAAGATAAAAGCCTTTCTTCTAGCTCTAATACGTGCTGCACAAGTTCTTTTTCTTGAGCCTCTGTAAATATAATTTTATATCGATTAAACACTTTCGTTGCAGCTGCGGATGGTGACAAATTTTGCCTAAGAAACTTTTTAAGGTATATTAAATATCCCATATTATTGGACAGCACATCATTTATGGCTCCTGCTATACTCTCCTCTTATCATGATTGCCTGTTGTCTTCCTTTTACAATTTCTCATTCTGTCAGTTGTGACAACAAAAATAAATTAACTAAAGAGTAGGAATTTTATCTTTTATCCCGCTATAATTATCTTCTATATTATGTATTTATCTTTATACCTACAGATTATTCCATTTTGTTTTTTTTTAAATTCTGTATTTATGCGTACTTGCATATAATATATGTGTTTATTGTTATATTGTGTAATTAATTAATATAATTGTTACTACGCTAATGCATCTACAGCAAATATATATCTCTGTAAAACTCAGTGGTTAGCTAGGAGCCATGAGTATTAAATTTTATATTTTGTTAAATTAAAATTATTTTATATTTGTGCAATAAAGTTTAATAAACAAAAAGTGGGTCTCATGAAATTAACATTTTTAAAGTATCTATTTGTTTTTATGTATTTCATTGTATTTACTTAGCATTTCAATTTAAATTTTCACTTTGAAATTAAAAATATTTCAATAACCATCCACTACACTTATGTTTGCTCCGAACAGACAATAATTCCACAAAACGGCGTCACTCAGCTATCATGTATCATAAAGAAATAAGCCTTTAGCTTGGTTAATTCTTTCCTCTTAAAGATATTAGAAAAAGACCAAATAGGGAGAGTTAAATTAACTGTAGTAAAGATGGATATTCCCCCAAGCACTGTATCGGCACTTTTTCCTGTGTACATTAACGATATGCTTTTTTTGGCTAAATATCGCTGAAAGTGTATTACTTGCTTACAATACATCTCTTATATTTAAAATAAATAGTATGTGAAAAATTATTAGGTGACGTAGAGATGTTATAAATATTTACTTAGCTTACGATAAATAATTTGGTACTGAATGCAAAAAAAATAAAGTGTATTAAATTTACTTTTCCAAATATAAAACTAGTTGACAATAACTTAGTATTCGATAATAACAAAATAGATCTCGTTACGTATCAGTTTTTCTCGGTATTCTTATAAATAGTACACTACAATGAGGAGCTCATATTTCAAAATTGGCAAGGAAACAGTTCCGCTGTCGATACTGTAAGGATAGTTTACTTCAACCATAGTCATGGTATAATGTCGTACGGTATATTGTTGTTTGGGCGGGGCTGCTAATATTGAATCCATAGTTATTTTGTAAAAGAAAGGTATTAGCTCAATGTATAACATTAGAATCGAGATTTACTTCGAGAACTATTTAAAATAATTAATATACTCATATTATCACCATAATATACTTTTTGAAAATATTTTGATTGTAAGGAAAAAATATTTTGCAAGAACAAGAGCGAATGAAAAGCGCCATCTGTGATTTATAGTTTAAAGGTGAATGACTATCACAAGTAGTGTTATAGAAATACTTACATAAATTGAATTATAGATGGCGTTAGATTTTAATCACCGTAAAAATAGTGGTAAACTATGTATTCCCAACTGCATGCTTATAAAGATTTTGTGAGAGAGAGCATACATTTCTATAATAAAAGACCAGATGTTTTGTAACTGTGAAAAGAATATTTTAAACACGTTGTTAAGAGACGTCTTATTATAAAATTAATGATTTTATAAATGACAAAAATCATTGGGGTCGTCAGTCCAACCTATCAAACTAGTGTAGGTATATAAATAATATATTTTTATTTTATGCTAACGGTATCTACGATTTCGTTCGCATGAAATTCGGAATAAGAAAAGCTATTAGAATTTTTTTTTCAAAATGCTTCCAGCAGATATATATATATATATATATATATATATATATATATATATATATATATATATATATATATATATATATATATGTATATATATATTTGTGTATATATGTATTACAAAAGAACATATCTATTAATCATATATTTTTTATAGGTAATTCTGTCTATCATACTAAATAGAAAATATTTATGACGAAATCATTGTAATTTTCAACAAACGAAAATATCAGTCAATGTCAGTAAAATGTGGCGCTTACGTGGCTATGTGTGGATGTTTATGAAAGTGAGAGAGAGGCAGCGATTTGGCATAAGTATCTAAAAATCTGTAACATTAACAGTATTTTCCAACGTTTTAACCACGGGTAATTGAGTATTTTTATTATTTTACATTTTTCAGTCCGATTCTGATCCAATGGTTATTTGAAGACGATTTAATTTTTTGTTTGTTTTGCATGTTTTTATTTGAATTAATGTTTACACCAAACGACTATATATGGTATACATACATAGTATACATACTTCCTTTTGGCGGATAGATGAAACGGGGTGATCCCTAACAGTATCTATAGGTCAATTTATGTAAGCATTTCCATAATATTATTTGTGACAGCCATTGACTTTTGAGCTATAGACCTAAGATGGCGCTTTTCACTGACGCCTATTATACTAGTATGCAGTATACTAAAAACCAGTGTTCGCTTTGTAAATTAGAAGAAATTTTTGAACCAATATCCTGAAGCAAATTTAATTTTTGTGCTTTTATTTTAATCCAACTTTGCCACATGATGTCGATCGCGTGGAGAAGGAAAAAATTATAGTTTAATTTAAAAATTGATTTCTTATGAAAATAATGGATTTTAGCAATGGGGATGACTACGCAGCTTGAGATGCTTTGAAACAAAAAAATCTTGAAAAAGAATCTGTGTCCTGGAGCAAGTAACCGTTTAATTGATGTGCTACTGTGATTTATTATATACCGACTTTCATGCTTTTGATTATACATGGGTAAGGGTGTGAACGTAAGATTTTGTTGTATCCCAAAAAACAGTTCTTTCTTTCATAATTAGCTAAAATATGATAACTTAGGATGAAAGATCCTCAGTTCATCTCCTCGACATATACAACTTGTATCCAAAGTTTCAAGGTTAGTGTCTGAGTAATTGAAGCGTGAAAAAGAGACAAACAATTATAATAACTAAACAAACTTACTTTCGCATTTATAACGTTAGTTACGATATCTTTTTGCATTCAATAGAACTAATTAAAAGACCATACGAGTGAGCTTATATTAAATAATAGTAAAAATCATTACGTCAAATATTTAACAACGAATACTATTTTGTTTGGGCGGGGCTGCTAATATTGAATCCATTGTTTTGTAAAAGAAAGTTATTCGCTCAATGTATAAAATGACAATCGAGATTTGGTTAGAGAATTATTTAAAATAACTAATGTACTCATATTACCATCATAAATATATCTTTGGAAAATGTTTTGCATGCGAGGAAAAATATTTAGCGTGCAATAAGAGCTAATGAAAAGCGCCATCTGTGATTTATAGTTTAAAGGTAAATGACTATTACAAATAGTATTATAGAAATACTTATATAAATTGAATTATAGATGGCGTTAAACTTTATTCACCATAAAATTGTGATTATGTATATATGCATATAAATATATATATATATATATATATATATATATATATATATATATATATATATATATATATATATATACATACACATAAAACTTTTCAAGATAGTTTCATTTTTCAATATTGAGAAATCCTTATGTATAAAGACAATATGTATTCTTTGCTTTTGTCTTCCCTAGTTTTCTATCCTTCGTATGGTAAATTTCCATTGCGTCGAGTTGCGAGGACATTTAACATTACTCAAGTTCATTTTCAAACTGTCGCGTGTAAACATTTTCTTTTCTTCACTAGTATAATAGGCGTCAGTGAACTTTTCAACGGTTCTAGATATCCGTTTTTGCCCAGCCTCTCAGCTCCTTGCCGTTTTAATTTTTTTTTTAAATTTTAAACCTTTTACTGCAATTATTTTTTAATAAAAATAAAAATGCGAGTTGTGAACTCCTGGTTTTACCAAAGATTTTCAGGATGTATGTGCGAGAGAAGGCAGAACAAAAAATAATTTATATTAACGAAAGAAGACAATTTGGATTAAACAATGAACCAGCTGTAGGACAAAAAAGGAAAAAAAGGACCTTTCAATTTGTTCACTCAATCCCGTTTCTGTGCTGAAATCTATTAAGAAATTACGTTTCCATTACTATGTAAACGGAAACGAATACGTCTAGTAAATATAACTTTTTTATAAGAGCTTCAAGTAAATTGTATTTTTAAATTCATCATTTTTCCATATCTCAAAATGAAAAACGGAGCTCTTATAAGATCATTCATCCCATCCATACACCCCCTGCAGTGCGTAACTGGCATTTTATGCGCCCTGTACGCACTTCTATAATTGCACCCTTGAAATATGCTCCAATCTTACCCGGCTCTGACAATGAAATGGACAATGTCCATAAAAAGGAATCTACTTTCTAAAAACTAAACTTTTGTTTATAGTTACTTAGTAGAATTTTGAGTATATATATTTAAAGTAAAAAAATATGTATTCGAAGATATTTGCCAAAATTCATAATAATTCGATACAAAAATGACATGAAATACCCTTTAGAAGAGATAGTAAAGACTCAAGGCTATGGTAAACGCAAACAACAAAACAACTACTCATTTAAAAATTAACTTTTCGCACTTTTCTCACCGCGAATTCTTGTTTACATTTTCTTATGACTATGAGCCGTGCTATGTCGCGTTCAGTCGGCAAAATTGCTAGGCCAGACATTCATCGTTGTGCGCAGGTACGTTTTTATCCACTGAATGATCTCTTGAAGCTACTCTCACTGGCTTCGTTAAAAAAATCATTATAGCGACAAATCCGTTGGGAAGTATTTCCTTTAAATCCAGTTCCACTATAGCTTTAAAAAGACCAAGACTTGACTGACATTCACATTTATCAAATAATGTAGTCCCTTCAATTGGACTCTTCAAAGTTTTTAATTTGGCCCAAAATCTGTGGTATTTATATCTGCAGAATATTTGATACTCAAATCAGCTGCATGTTTTTTTAGTTCATCGACTGAATATGGTGAATGTTGTACAGTTTTTCAAATCGCCATTTGAATTCAGAAATTATTCTATCTATTGCTTCATTTATTTTGAAATTTCGTTGTTGGTTAATGTCATTTCCGGCATCTGAACTTTCGCTTAAATCGTGTCTTTTCACTCCTTTTTTTCGCTTTTCAGGAAAATTGTCTTCAATGTCTTAATCAAACTTTTTTGCCTTTTCGAAAACTTTGTCCGTTTTCACGAATATTTTGAATGTTTCCGGTTAATTCCTTGATTGATTTAGAAGCTTTGTCGATAGTAATGGTTTTCGACTGTAGCACACTGGACAAAATCTATGGAATGTTCATCGATTGAAACTTTTTTCTCGGATATTTTTACGAATCTCAATATTTGTGACATCTGTTTTTGATGCTGTACATCTGGCGTACAATCAAAAAGCATAGAAAATAATTTTACCGCACGAACGTCGTCTAAAATTTGTTTTTTGGCTTCAGATGCTATAATATCCACTAGCTCGTTTTGAATTTACGAGCATAGCATGAAATATAAAATATTTGCTTTATTAAGCGATTCGATGTGCGCTCTAAGTTCAGGACCGAATTTTGAAATCAATCACGACACTTAAGAAAACTCCAGATGCTGATTCTTACGCTGATGAGAGCTTTTGAGAGGTAAATTATTTTCCGCACAGAACAAAAGTATGCTAGTACACACTTCTAAAATAGGTCTCCACTTTTTTATTTCTTGATCAATAGCCTTTTGTAAAGATGCATCTATTGTGGTGTTAATTTTTATTTGCTGTTCAAGCACTTAATAAAATTGTCTCATTGTAGTAATTGATATATTTAATTTTACAGCTATCAATTATATAACTTAAGGGTTGTTGTCACTCATACCACTGAGAACTTATATTACTGAAACAAGTCAAAATAATCTACGCTTAAAGAAATGTATTTGTTACTCGCAGAAAATAATAGGTTGGGTAGGTATCAATATGCGACTTTTTATACAAAAATCATTCTAAAATAATTGCAATCTAATTAAAAACATCGTCTGGTTCTATCTCTATCAATCTTCTTCACTATATATTGTATAATTTTAGGTTTTAATTCCTAATACCAAGCCTAAACTAGACCATAATTTAACTTCAGAGTACCATTTTATTCAAACAATTTAAAGACAAGCTTTAGTCCCAATTTTCCATCGGCGCTGGCGGCATTTTTTTCTTTGCAATCAGTACTTGAGCACTGCACTACACACCGTCGTTGGTAATCGTTTGATTCCGTCGGCCATAAGTCATCTTTTCGCTGTGTCGACAGAGAATATTGCCATCTCTCGCACGCATGGATAAGTTAACCACATGCAACCATCCATGCTCGCACGCTAATAGTGCAAAATTTGCGACAAGGATTAAAATGAACGTGGCTGATAATGTGAACTATAGTGGAAAATTATCATTTGCAAGTAGTTTAATAAAAATACTATATATGCTGTACTCTTCAATGTTTATAAATGCGTAATTTGTACGGAATCTGCTCGTGTTTGACAATTCATTTTTTTATTTGGTTTCGAAGCCTCTATCTTAAAACTGGCCAATATACGATTTATCATTACGATGCGAATGCGTGGCACCTTATGTTTTATTCTTATTTATTCGCAGTTTTCGTAACATTATGATAAAAATATGTATTGAATAAGGTTGCTTTGAGATTATTTGTCGGAGGCAGTTGATAATACTTGCAATTGTTTTTAATGATCGTTTCCCTAAAGGGCTATATGATAGATGGATACTTCACACTCTGAATGCTGAACACGTACCTATATTTTTTTAAACGTGTTTTCACGCAATGTTGTTACTTTTTTACATTTTCTTGTGTCTTTATTTGTAATATTTCACAATTTGTATTCGTGCGTGTTGCATATTTAGCATTAATACGTGAATGGATTCGGAAAAATTATTACAAAACGATTCTTTATAACTATGGAGATATAACTAGTATGATTCTTTATAACTATGCAGATATAACTAGTATGATTCTTTATAACTATGGAGATATAACTAGTATGATTCTTTATAACTATGGATATATAACTAGTATGATTCTTTATAACTATGGAGATATAACTAGTATGGTAAAATTATTATTGAATTAACTTTGATGTTCAGTGTAAGTTTCCTTGGAAGTAAATGGAGGAAGGCGAGGAAAGCTTATTGCCAAACTGCAATTTGACTCCCGCATTGAGAGTATTGACTGATAAATTCAACAATTTATCTACTTTAATGTATCTAATTGATACATATGCCACGAGAGCAATCTCTTACAGCCAACCATAACACCAGTCCAGCTCCGTTCGACGAACGGCCGGGAACCGAACCCGGGTCACTACGGTGTGCCGTATCGTTAAAGGCCGTATACATTGTGATCAACCCAACACACTACGGCGACGACGACTTTTATGGCAGTTGCGAGTTGAATGCATTATCACTCTGTTACAATTAACTAGCAAAAAATACTTAATTAACAAATTAATTTTTTTTCAGAAACGATTAACGCAATAACCTGCTCATTCGTTTACTCTTTCAATCCGGCTAGCTCATTATATTAGCTATATTCCACAACTACAAAAAAAATGAGATATGCTAATTTTGACATCTTAAAGAACACATGACATTGATTCCTTATTTCCTTGTCGTCGCACTCAAAATGGAAGCGTTTATAGTTTTTTGTCTCACGAAGAAGATTTCACAAAAACGTCTGCGGATGTCGTACATACATAAAACTGGTTTTCTCGCCGATCATATCAAATATAACAAGCGTTTTTATAATATATGAACTATTTTAGCTGATCGATAGATATAAGATATACACACACTTGCCAAGGCATACGCGAATTTCTTGTTGATGTCCGCCTTTATGATATAAATGACTTATAGAAAATAGTACATGGGTACACCCCCAAACTGCTACTGGTTATCAAGAAAATCCTACCTAATAACCAGTACCATAAATCACAAGTTATTACCAGTGACAGTATCTATTTCTCTGGGCTATTGTAGTAGCAACTATGCGTAAGTAATGTCGCAATCATGATATGAGGGACCTGTAGAAAATAGTTCATGAGTTATCCTCCAGCCCCCCAAACCGCTACTGGTTATCAAGAAAATCCTATCTAATAACCGTACCATAAATCTCAAGTTATTACCAGTGAAAGTATCTATTTCTCTGGACTATTGTAGTAGCAACTATGAGTAAGTAATGTCGCAATCATGATATTAGGGACCGGTAGAAAATAGTACATGGGTTATCAAGAAAATCCTACCTAATAACCAGTACCATAAATCACAAGTCATTACCAATGACAGTACCTAATTCTCTGGGTTATTCTAATAGCAACTATGTGTAAGTTATGTCGCAGGCCAGGTACGCCACGGACATTACATCTTAGGTATAAAGTATGATAAGATTAAAATTACATTTTCGCAATAAATTATTAAAGCACAAATATAGATGGCGGCATATGTTAAAAAGCATTCAATACGACCGTCTCGCCGGCGTATGGGAATCGTCATTGATGAAAGTTTATATGGGTACAGAACGTCACAAGCTCAGAAGCGAGGTAAAATTGGCGGGGAGCGGAAAAGATAATCATCTGTTTCACTCTAGTTTTATATGTACATGTGCGAATGAGAAAAAATTAACTTTGTGTTTTTTAATAGCGACGTAACGAGCGATTATTTGTGTCTGGAAAGTTGTTTTTCTTGTATAACTTTTATACAACAGTGTGATTTTCATTGTTTGATTGTTCAACGGACACTTAAATGTGCATTTTAACTTTTAAACCTTTAATTCCCACCCCGTTCCCGCTTCGCCTAATGTCTGAAATATTGAGCGTATAAGTGTAACTTTCATTCGCCAATATAGAAAATAAAATTAAAATTGACATATAGAGGCGCAAGTATCAAAAGCATTGAGCTAAAGCGCCACTTTATTTATACGTGAGTGGATTTGAAATTAAACAAAAATTTTACCGACCGTCAATCATATTGACGTTGAGCCGTTAGATGGCAGAATTGCTGTTTTGTGTATATAATTTTAATAATTAATTAATTTGCAAAAACAATAGCAATAATAAATTTTTTAGTTGTGGATGCCGGTAGAGCAAGCAATTATCTATAAAATGATATATAATTTATGTGGATTAGTTGTGAGGTTTTTTCTCAAAAAGGGAGTGTAACATCTTAACCTTAGCGTATTAATATATATGATGAGGATGATATATATATATATATATATTAATATAATATATATATATATATATATATATATATATATATATATATATATATATATATATATGTTATAAGTCTTGTGCTCAGCAAGCTCCACGTTATAGGAAAGAAGCTTACGAAGAACTTTAAAATCTTTGAATAGGAAAGGTATGGGGAAACACACGGGACACATCTTAAATAAATGTTTAAAATTTGCATCCCAAAAATTTCTTCAAAATCAGTGGAAATGTTTTTAACAAAAAACCCTACACAGACAAACGTACAATTTGTTTTAATTTGAAAGTTTCCTTTCAATATTTTTTAGGTTTTCTAATAAACGATAGCGAAATTAGCTACCCGAAATATTTTAATTTCATTTTTTACTTTGACTTGAACGGGGAAGCAAACGAAATTTTTTTATAATAATTTTCTCGTTGTTATAAAGTATTATTAGAAACAAATGTGTACCTCTCTTTTCGAAATGTTATCTTAATATTGTTTATCATTCCTTCTTAAGTATCAACTGTAATATTTATACAATTGCAGTTCATTAAAATTATGTATAGCAATTCTAATTCAATTCTAATTTAAGATTTACGTATGTTTAAGAATTCATTCCTTGTTAAGAATTAAGAATTCATTCATTCATTCTCATTCCTTCTTTAGAATTAAGAATTAAGAATTCATTCCTTAATTAGAATTAAGAATTCATTCATTCATTTTTTCTTAAGAATTAGGAATTCATTCATTCATTCATTCTTGTTTATCATTCTTTTTCAAGTTTCAATTATTATGTTCATATAAATGCAGTTCATTAAAATTATGTATAGCAAATCTAATTCAATTCTAATTTAAGATTTATGTATGTTTAAGAAGTTCAATTCTAATTTAAGATTTACGTATGTTTAAGAAGTTCAATTCTTATTTAATATTTACGTATGTTTAAGAATTTCAATTATAATTTAAGATTTACATATGTTTAAGAAGTTCAATTCTAATTTAAGATTTATGTATGTTTAAGAAGTTCAATTCTAATTTAACATTTACGTATGTTTAAGAAATTCAATCCTTATTTAATATTTACGTATGTTTAAGAAGTTCAATTCTAATTTAAGATTTACGTATGTTTAAGAAGTTCAATTCTTATTTAATATTTACGTATGTTTAAGAATTTCAATTATAATTTAAGATTTACATATGTTTAAGAAGTTCAATTCTAATTTAAGATTTACGTATGTTTAAGAAGTTCAATTATAATTTAAGATTTACGTATGTTTAAGAAATTCTATTATAATTTAAGATTCACGTATATTTAAGAAGTTCAATTATAATTTAAGATTTACGTATGTTTAAGAAGTTCAATTCTAATTTAAGATTTACGTATGTTTGAAAAATTCAATTATAATTTAAGATTTACGTATGTTTAAGAAGTTCAATTCTAATTTATGATTTACGTATGTTTAAGAAGTTATTGTCATCGACTTTAATAAAATTCACTTTAGTTGGAAAAAGAATTTGCCATTCAGCAACATCTGGATGTTTTATCAAGAAAAGAAAAAGAATTTCCCTTCCCATTATCGATAACATTTCTACATTTACATAACTTATATAAATAAATTATGTATAGCTATAATCTAAAAGTTAAACTTTTACCAATTTGCAGATTTATTAAACCGAAGCCATTTATTAATATGCAAGTATAGATAATAGACTACCAGAGACAAGATAGACAGTCTGTTCCGGATTACAAAGGTGTGCAATATTTGGACAGGGGAGGGGCGGCGCGGGGCGGGGTAGGGCAGCCACAATAGACATGCGGAATAAAGCAATATTACCAACATAATTTGATGGCGGTATAATGGCGTCTAAAGGGTGGTAGGGTTGTCAGTTTCGAATATATTAATGCGAAATTGTTTGCGAATAGTCGGCAATTATTTTACGGGAGGGATACACGTTTGACATGAAATATATATGATATAACTACATACTGTATGTGTGAAACTTGTATCATAAATTTGTGTCAACATAATTTGACATCCCTGGATTAAAAAAATGAAATTAGTCTCACCCACGTAAGTGCACGGATGAAGTGAAACTTCTTTAATTGTCATGTTAGTTAATAACAATAATTAGTTATCTAGAATTGTGTTCTTTTTTTTGTTATTCTGATTAAAACTATATTTTTACTAATTTATAGTAATTTATTTAACAAATTTTCACTCCGAACGTTTTTAATAGCTTTAAAGCTATTTACCACTGCCAACAGGAAGACGCGACGTCGCGTCGGTCAAACCTTGCTTACGTATAGACATGCTCACAGAAATCAGACAGACACACATTCTAGCTCATGCGTTATCTATTGCGTTCTATTTCGTCTTCGCCTTTCACATGCATATGGAGGCCTACCCTCAAGTGTACGCACTATGCACTCGTCATAAAAATTAATGATCAGTAATTATCTGTACGATTAAAGTTTGCAAATGGGTGGCGATCTGCCGATTCATGGACAGATTAGCATTTGAATAAACTTTATGACAGTCTCGCCCGCCATATTGTTAGCCGGTTTCGCCGCCGGCCGGATACGTTCGATGTTTATATTCTCAATTCTTACACAATTTTAACGTGACAGAATGATGTAGCTAAAGGAATTTAACCTCAAAGAATCGAGAAATTGATGCAAAGCTTTTGTTTTCACGGAGAATAAGTGGTCAAAGTTTCATAAGTAGATATATTGGATGGCGATCATCGCGATTGGTCTTACAAATTTAAAGATCCCGTCGCCATTTTCCGGCTCGAAATATTAAACTTCAAAATGATGTTCAACGTATTCCATCTCGTTTGATTTGGTAAATATGCAAAAATTTCAAGTACCAGTATTTGACTAGAAATTTAAATTAATTTTTGTCGGTAAATACTATTATTTCTGAAACAATTTCAAGAAATATAGAGAACTACCTAATCCTATTGTCTACGTGACTTGGATGCGACTTGCTTTTATTGTCTAAACTAATACATAAAGCGGAAAAGTTTGTTTGTTAGAGCTATTATGAAATGCTAATAGTTCACAAAATATTGGCTTTAAAAATAATTTTTGAAATCAGACGTGTGTTTTGCGGTCATCAAATTTTGATCATTGTTTTTAAAGCCAATATCCCTGAAGGTCTAGATACCTCAACCAACGTTCCAACTTCACGCGTTTATGAAGTAGACCGTCTGTAAAATATGGATACTTCTATATTTTTGTATCTTTCGCACACGGCTGCTATGTATTTAATTGTCAAATTAATTTAACTAGCTAGAATTTTAAAAGAATAAATTCTCTGAATTGTATCCATAATTTCCTATTTGTCCATTATTCATAGAGTTTGGCATAGCTTCGTTGCATCGTTGTCATACCCTCGTTGATCAACATCGATCGATGTTGATCAGGTTGCAAAACCTTTAGTGTTTGTTACTCACGACAATAATAATTTAATTAATAAAATAGTCAGAAATAGTAAAAAAGTCAATAATAATTTATAAAATATTCAGAAGTTTATTGTCTAGAAACATTAAAGCTGCAGAGTTGTTTTACAAATTTTATTTTTTTTTTATTCTTACAGAACTTTGTACGAAATAAAGTATTTAAAAAAAATATTTGATTCAATCGCTGTGACAGCCCTACAGAGCACACGCACGGCGCGTAGCCTAACGTGTCAGCATCTGATGCATGCATAGTTTGTATTCGGCAGATTATCATTTTGAAGTTAATACAAATTGAGGGGCCTTAAATTGTTTGCTCAAATAATATGAGTTGTAGGTACTTAGCAAAAGTTAGAACAGAGGCGGCACGTAATGTTAACTTCGTTTCGGTCTTGATTATTACATGTAAATTTATTTAATTTCTATACTTGTGTAGAAGTGAAAGGCCGAAACAAATGCAGTCGTTTAAGATCTCGGCCGTGAATTGTATGAGTGAGACTTTTGTCAGACCACTGATCTTTCATAAGTGCTGCTTTAACCTGAGCCTGGTTTTACGTCCTGTAAAATTCAATTTCTTTAATAGAGTTCTATAGTAAATCAAGGAATCCTTATAATTTCTACATGTTCGTCTGTCTGTCTCGGCACGATTATTTCTTCAGGTTTAGAAATGCATTGAAGAAATTTGCAAATTGACGCTTGATATAAAGATCTCAACATATAGCAAAATGTTAAAAAATTGCATTTCCCCACTTATAATGGTGGAATATATCTAAAAAAAAACCTTCTTTCGATATTTGTGTATGAGGTAATAATGTTACATTCCTTTTCCATTTCCTATCAATTTTCTTTTGGACATGCTAAGTTATTATACGTTACAACACGAAGAAAATTTTCTTTGGTGAAATTTATTTTCCGATTATTAAATGGAAAAACGATGTGCTTTAATTAATTAGAAAAACTCTTACTTTTCGTACGTGATAACTACTTACGCTCGCGTAGACATCATCTTTCTGCTACGCCGGCACTGGGAAATGATTATATGGAAATTCCCCATTTTTCCACGGTATACAGTTTCTCAAAGACCTGATCGGGTGCACATGAATGCCATATGTTTTGTGTTGAGTCAAAATAAACTTTTTGAAGTGTGTCATCATTATGTGTAGTAGTATTGTGAATTTATTTCTTTATTGTTATCGTTATTATCTGTTGTCTTACCGCACAGATGTAACAATTGTAATGTTTCCATAACTGTATGTAATAAATAAATATAATACGAAAAGAAATACTTTGTGGTGTCTCAGCGCACACTTGGTTTTGTTCTTATTTACTTTATTTTCCTTTTTTTAAATGGTTTACAATGCACAAACATTAAAAATAAGTAACTTTTAGATAATACCAAGTTTATTCGGTAAATTTCTTAAATAAATATTTATTCAGTAAATTTCCTAAATAAAAATAAGTAACTTTTCAGATAATACCAAGTTTATTCGGTAAATTTCTTAAATAAATATTTATTCAGTAAATTTCCTAAATAAAAATAAGTAACTTTTCAGATAATACCAAGTTTATTCGGTAAATTTCCTAAATAAATATTTAATTGCTGTATTATGGATTCAATATTGTTCTATCATCTTTAGTACATTTTCCGATGCGTACTCCAATAGTAATTAATATAACGTGAATAATAAAATTTTCTTTCGTTTCTGATCAACGTGACCGAGAATTTTTTACATTAACGTTATGGATGGAAAATATTTTTTTTTTCAAACTAATTTCATAAGCGAAATTTAAATGGAAAAAACAGCGCGATCTATCTACGCCACTGCGGTCACCTTTTGGTATAAGTAAAATGCAATGCCAAACATTTTGAGAATGAACCGCAGGGTTGTGACTAGTTCGATTTCGATATTTAAGTTATGTATCGATAACGCAGACCTTTTCCTTTACAATTTTGAAAATTAAATAAGTATACATATTTTTTTCAAAGGCTCTCCTAACCGTATCGATAAAAAGGATAAAATTTCATTTTCGCTTTAAATATTGATATGCTTTTTTGACTTTGATATGCATTCCTATTATTAAGTACCCTTAAATCGTAACGTCTGTACGGAGCCCAAAAAGATTTTGTCTTTTTAATATTTCTCAAGACTTTAAAAACAACTACAATATCTAAATTATAAAATAAGTTTGAATTCTTATAGTTCCATTGTGTCCATTCATCCATCCGTCTGTCACAATTTTACAAATTTTACAGTGTTAAATTTATGTGTGTAAAATTTTGCAAATATATATTTTAGATAGTGATTTCAATTAATATGTAGCAAAGAGTGAAATTCAAAGTAGTGTAAATTAGGAGAATATTAGCTTCAAAGCGATATGCAATGCGAGCCCATCTGTAATATTGTATTGAGGCGACGTGCCACGTGCCACGTGTTGAAAAATTAGATGGTCTAAACATCTGCAAAATTTTCATTTAAAATTATTTCATTTGGTCCGAACCAACGTTTCTCACATTTTCACACCATATTTAATATGTTATATTTCGTCACACTAAGCACACTTATGGTTTAGAGATTATGATAAATGTTTCATTTTGTAGTTGATTATTCCGAAATTGGATAGTTGATTGCTCCCTGTTTTTCGTAAAATAATATGAAAATATAGGTTAATTATAAAATTGGGTTGAAAAAAATCATGTAAATCGATTAAAAAGGAAGCCAGTATGAGTTTCTAAGTTTAATTGCAGGGATGGAGTAGTGATATTTTCCACTTTTATCGCTCTCATAGACTGTAGTGAGCGTTGTTAATAGGAGGCCACAATTCAGCACCATCGTACTAGTCTAAACTTTAAGTTTAACCTTTGGTCTTAAGTTTAAACTCCGTCAATACTAAAGATTTGTCAAACAATTCTTACCCCTCGTTAGCTTGTAATGGTTATGGGAATGAAAAATTGATGATTTGTGATTATGCAAAACATATATATATATATATATATATATATATATATATATATATATATATATATATATATATATATATATATCGCCTTTGCGTTTACCAATTAAGATTCAGAGTTTGGTCTTCTATTTGACAGTTTGATGTAATTATCATAGACACATAATATACTGACTTGGTGTACCAAAATAGTGTAAAATAGTCTTTACATTAAAGATATTTAAAATTTATTTGGCGTATTAAAAGTCAACTTCTCCAAATGCGTGCTTTGCGGAGAAGAGTCTTGCGATCAGTGTACTGCTCGTCTAAATAATGGCGCTGACGGTAGTCCGTACCAGTTCCTTAGATTCTTTAAACCGGAGACGCGCCTATTCCTTTATGGGTATTATCAATCTATTTGGTAGCATACAACGATATTTGGTTTCTTCGTGATATAGTCTAGATTTCTGTCCCTACGCATTCTTTTACTTTTTCTTGAACCTGTGCATTGATTATATTATTGAGCCAAAAAATGTGGCACAATCTACCCTTTGACACCATTTCTATAGCCTTAATAAATCAATCAAAATTATCGTTATTATCAACAGTCTATTTCAGTCCACTGCTGGACCTAGGACTCCCAAATGAGCCTACATTCTAGGTAGTGTCTATAAATACCATGCTGGGCAGATGAGCATGATCGATCGCAGTGCCTAGTTTCTCGCACTAAGGCCCTGCTGCTGATTACATATATTTCTTCAAACCCGGTTGCCAACCAGAAGTCGAACTCGAGATCGTGTATTCGCCGCGCCGGCAAGAGTATTAGCATTGCGATCAGCATAAAATACCATTGCGCCGACCATAATTTAAGAAATAAACTATAAAAAAATAATTATACTTATCGATGTCGAATTTGAACTTAAACATCCCTAGCAAGACTTTATTAAAAGTTTGTATGTATGTATATAATATGTCTAAATCCCTACTTAATCCTCGCATTTTATGGGCTTTTGTTGATCATTCCCTTTTGATCTACACTCTAGCATTTTTTGCTCTGCGGGGCGATTTCCCCGACATTTTGAAATACAATGGGACGCGTCACAATCAGCGTGGATTCTGTGCCATTACTGTCTATGGGTCATGTCAATTTTTATTGTTATACTATAGACTGTGCGCGCATGGACGAGGCTCGTCATTGGTTGAAACGTGTCGACAGAAAGCCATTGAATTCTTTTTTGACAAGGCAATAATGATGTCAGCGCCCTCTCTTTCGCTCACTTGTTGATGCAGCTGAGCTAAAGGGAGAAGTACGATATGTCAAGTCGAGTCAGTTCGCGGGATTATATTTTTTTATTGACTCGGTAATGGGAATATGAATTTTATGTTAGGGGTTGAATATTAATCATTATAATATATTGTGGTTTGTCAATCGTTTTATATATGATTTAATATTGTCATACATAAGAGTGTTATATTTTTAATGTTAATACGTTTCGTTTGGGTTATGTATTATGTGATTTATATTATTATGGCATATCGACTTCTTAAAATTTTAGAGGTTTTCCTTCCAAACTTTTACTGCTTTCTTTATTATGCATTTCAAGCTTTTTCTATGTATTGGAAATACATTTTTCAAAATGTCTTTCTTCAATTTTTCTTTCATAACTTATTTAGAAAAAATTACTTCACATCATATTGCTTACATTATTTTATTTAAAAAAAATCAGAAGATTGCCCTAAACTTGTGTACAATAATACTGTTACACTATAAACTCAAAAGTTTTGCAGACATCTCACGGGCCTGATGCCAACATTACGCGTGCTTCGAAAAATGTATTAAATATATTGTATCGAGACATACGTGATATCACTTTACCGATTTTTTTATTCTTATGAACGTGTCAAAGTCCAAAATGGCGTTCATACATTTTGAGGAAACAGATTGATTTTTGCTCAACCCCATTTTTACCATCTCTTTCCTTTTGCAAACATAGAGGTAACAATAAAGGATATTTGTGCAATAAAAAACATTAGCTTGTAAATAAAAATATTCTTATATTTTTAAAGCAATAGTATATATATTCAGGACGGTATTTAGGTGCAATTACAGACAATTAATAACCATAAATTAATTATAAAAAAGAAAAGACTTAAACTACAAAACGTACATTATACAACTGGCAACTTATCACCGTAGCATTTAATAATATTTACATATATACGATCATTTTATAAAAAAAAATCCATCACTTTAGTTACGTCGTCTTTAATTAAGTCAAAATATACAGTAATCCAGATCTGTTTATTCAAATAAAATTAAATTTAATCAGAAATATTACGATTTGTTATTCATCAAAATTATGAATGTATCGTCTCTGCATTTACCAATTGAGATTCAGAGTTTAGTCTTCTATTTGACAGTTTGATGCTATTATCATAGACACATAATATACTTATATGTTCTACCAAAATAGTATACCAAAGATGATATTATATTGAAAATAGACATTTTCCTGCCTATAGATTGAATGCAGCCGCTCGTGAACTGCATATTTAATTACAAGATAGTTATTGGAGATTTTGTTAAAAATGTTATAGTGTCATCTTCTGTGAAATGTTTTATGGTTTAAGCGTAAGGAACTGTAAGGGCTGTATAAATATGAAACGGTAATGTAACAATGTGAATTATTGTAAAAACCATCAACCAACTTTACCCAGTCTTACAATCGTGTAACAACACTTTTCGTAGTCTTACTTTAGGTAGAAGTTATCGTATAAAGGAGATATCATAGAGAAGAGAAACCAAGGAGAATCGTATGACAACCACGTAATATAAATAGTCGACATTTTTCATGTGACAGGGTTACGGGTGTGTACTACTATGCAAAACCATAGAGAACTCGTATGACAACCACGTAATATAAATAGTCGACATTTTTCATGTGACAGGGTAACGGATGTGCACTACTACGCAAAACCAAAGAGAACTCGTATGACAACCACGTAATATAAATAGTCGACATTTTTCATGTGACAGGGTTACGGGTGTGCACTACTACGCAAAACCATAGAGAACTCGTATGACAACCACGTAATATAAATAGTTGACATTTTTCATGTGACAGGGTTACGGGTGTGCACTACTACGCGAAACCATAGAGAACTCGTATGACAACCACGTAATATAAATAGTCGACATTTTTCATGTGACAGGGCTAGGGCGCAAAGGGCGTGCACTTCTTAAGTTGCTTAATGAGCAACGGTGACTACACTAATATCATTATTACTGCATTGATATTAGGATATTCCTAGTATCAATGCAGTAATAATGATATTACGTCAATTTTGTATTTATCTGTGCTAGTTGTGGTTCTTGGTCAAGAAGATGACGTCATGGGAGGCTGCGTGGAGGTGCATGTGTGTGGATATATATATATCTATATACATGTATTAGATGACATTTTGATGAGTGACCAAATATCAAGGCGCTATCGAGAAACAGTAACTAAGTCATATAATGAAAAAAATGATAATTTAAGGTTTGTCAAGAGAATACAGACATAAAACATTTAGTAGTTAATAGTACATTAAACGATATTGCCTATAACATTTAGTAGGTAACAGTACATGAACATTTAGTAGGTAACAGTACATTAAACGATATATGTTAGCAGTACGAGTGGATCATAAAGTTAAGTAATGAAAAATATAATAAAATTGTTGCGATTTGTAAACAGTCACACGCACTTGTTAAGTTTTGGTGGATTTAAATTTAATTCTGGGCAAGGTTTTCGTTAATATATCAGCGAACTGTTATGATGTACACACATTAATTTATGTCAATGGTATTTTCATAATATTTCTCATTTTTCAATTTATGCTCAATGTTTAAACGAACCCTGCTTCGGTGGCAAATAGGCCCACATTTTGTCAGCGCTGGCTAGACCATGTGACAGTGGCTACTTTCTGACTGATGGGTAGAGTGTTTCATCATAATTGATACTTTCGGTTTGTGCGTATCCTTTGAATAAAGCCAAGAAGACCTATTGGTTTGTCCTTGATAAGGAACAGCTACACGCGGGTCTTTTAACAATGTCCAGTTTTTTTATATAATAGCTGTTACTAGAGCTATAACCATTAATGGCCGTTAAAATATTTAAATTACATACGTCCGTGTTATTTGAACGTGAAAATATTTTTTATTAATATATAAACCTAAGTATTGTACCATATAATTATACTTTATATATTTATAGCCTTTCTATATTTATAGTCATTTTATTCATCAATTTGCTATCACCAGCAACTTTATCCGTGTGGATATGTAATATGAGAACTAATTTAAAATTATTTCTTACTAAATTGAAGTCGCCACATAAAAAAAAGAAACAAAAATAGAAGAACAAGAGGAAAGTCAAAAATCGTAGATTTCAATTAATAGTAGATATAGGTCAACATATTTAAACATTATGTATTTTTATATCAAATTGATAAAACTAACAAATAAATCCAATTGGGTTTTCAAATCGAACATAACGCATATTAAAAGCGTCAACAAAATTCAAAAAATATAAAAGAATTATATTAAAAAATATTATATTAAAAAAATAAATATTGAAAAGTTAAATGTGGCATGTTCCGATGGGCTTATTTATATTTAATACGCGCCTACATTTCCCTAGCGCGATTTAAGTCATCTGAATTAATATTAGGAGGTTATACTTATTGTTACGTCTGTGTATATACATTTCACAACTTGATAAAAAATTATCTTGAAATTTTTTTCTAGAAAAATATAAACATATATATGTATATATATATATATATATATATATATATATATATATATATATATATATATATATATATATATATATAATTAATATAAATATATATTAAATATAAGTCTTCTTATTATTTCTTTTTTTGTATCCTGATTTTAAGGCTGCTTTAACGAATATTCCATTTGAAAATTCAATTGGATTTATTTGTTAGTTTTGTCGATTTGACATATAAATACATATTAATTTAAACAAATTTATTTACAATGACAATAAAACTCATTATTTTTCAATTTCCTTTGCTTCTTCTATATTTTTTCTTTTGTTTTACAACAGGACTTCAATTAGTGAGAAACCATTTTAAATTAATTCTCTTATTAGAAATCCACACAGATAAAGTTGCTGGTGAACGCAAGTTCATGAAGAAAGGGCTATAAATATAGAAAGTATAATGATATGGAACACTATTTAGGTTTATATATTAATAAAAAAAATATTTTTCTAAAAATAATACGTTCGTATGTAAATTAAATATATTAATGGCCATTAGATGACGGTAGCTGTAGTAACAGAGTACGAAAATGGACTAATTGGACTTATCAAACAGTTGAAGGCAAAAGTCATGATGGTGGACAGAACCAATCAACTCTCTAGGACTGAACAGCTCTTGGATCTAAAGGTTATCAACAAGTCTCTCTGCTTCGGTTCGTTGCTGACTAACCAAGGACGAAGTGAACGAGAAATCAAGAGACGGAACCAGGTAACCAATACTGCAATGAGCTAAATAGTACGCCTGTGCCAGGACAGGAAGTTCTCCAATATCACCAAAGTGAGACTAGTCCGGATGCTTGTTTTTCGATATTTTTATATGGCTCGGAATCCTGTCAATGTTACGAAAGAACACTGGCCTTTGATATGTGGTGCTGGAGCAGAATGCCCCGCATACCACGGACTGCCAAAAAAAACAGACAAATCTATCCTCGAGTAGCTAAACATCAAAACTAGGCTTTCAACGATTTGTTACCAAAGGATTCCCAGATACTTTGGTCAAATTGCCCACAATTGGGTGTGATAAGGTGAAAGTAAAGAGACCACACCAATTAACCACCGTTGGTGTGACCAAGTGATCACTATCACTGGTCTAGTGAAGGATGCTTGTAAATAAAGCCACAAATGCCTTTCAAGAATACGACGATCAGAAATAAAGAAGATGACCAAGAAGAAGAAGATGATGATTATAGCACTAAAATGAGTACAAATAAATATTTATAATAAAATTTATTCTATTAATTATTTACAATTAATTAAATATACTAATATGTAAGATAAACGTTTCTAGTAATATAATAAAGCGTTTTTAGTATAAAAACCGGGACATTAATGGTTAAGTATACATATATTATGACTTTTATACTATTTATTGCAAATTTGTATGGTTTAGGATGGAACGATTGCACTTATCAAGAGTGAAATTTTCTACTTTTTTCCTTCATTTTATTGAAAAAGAAAACTTACTAAAGTTTCGGATAGTACAAAGGTCGCTAACGGTTTATTCTTATAAAAATAAATTAAATTTCTTAAACGTACGTCAGTTGTTTTCCTGAAATCGAGTTAAACAATTTTTGATGTCTAGTAGACACACTGAGTTTTGTAAATAGAATAAGGTAAAAACATTTTGACATGTTTTCATTCAAATTGGTTAAACAGGTGAGTACACTTCCGTGACAGTCATACTTTATATTCTACTAGTGTTTTAAATTTTTTGGAGTATTACAATATTGTTCTTACTCCTATAGACACCTGAAAGCTAAAAATTAAAAACCTGTCAAGCACGAGTAAAACTCGCACTAAGACGGGTCTACACAGTTAGGCACGCATAAATATTTAAGGGTATACAGTATTTCTATTGATCTATTTACAAATATTAATTTTTCGCAATGTAAACATATTGCCTACTATATTTTTTACAGGTATTAAAAACATGTTTTTTTAATATTTTTCAGTATATCTCTGAAAATATATTATCTAAAACTATGAAAACATATTTTAGGGTCCTCGTTATTAGCCCTTTCAGGTGAGAAGCTTATTATCATTAGCTCCACACTATATATGAAATTAAAAACAAATCAAGTTTTTAATTTGCTTCCCTGCCCCCCTTAAAATTATCATATAAATATTTTTAGGGTTATTTATTTAGATTTATGCGGGTTAATATGTTTTATCACTATCCTCCGTGTCAGACAGATGAAGAGATGCCGGGTGATTTTATAAGGGTTCCGTTTGTCCTTTTGTGATACGGAGTCCTAAAACTTTAAATTTTTGATCATTGATCATTCATTTTCACCATCGAAAAATGATTTGGTTATTAAGGATTTATATATACTTTATAAATTTCTCTCCCAATGCGATTTGTAAAGAGTCAGCTTGATCTCTGAAAACATCATTACAAATTGATTTTCATAATATATCATAACTAAGGCTTCAAAATTTCTCCTCCTACACAGAATTTGTTTCAAAATCGGAGTTCTTTGGGACAAGTTCTTCTTAGATCCTATTTCAATTTAAAAATATTTTCGGCAATATCCTCTTAGACTACATTACAGTCAGATTTGAGAAATATTTAACCGTTTTTCAAATTCTGTCATAGACTGAGCTAACATTACGATGGAGATAAAACGTGCAATTTGCCAAAATTCTCTCAAACGTGATCCGCCGGCGATCTGTACATGTCGCTGATGATGCGCTCGATTGGTATGTCGCCGATGGTGGCTCGGAAGAAGAGCTCCTCTATGGCACGTGCCGGCACCGCCCGCGCAGCTGGTAACAGCTGGAGCAATCTACCAGCGCGAGATAATTCACCTGGATGTCGGCTGTGGATGTACTGGCGGAAAGAGAAATAGATTCGAGATTAGGTCAGCTGTAAGTATTATAAAAGGAAGATACGTGTCATGTACTGGGAGTTGCATTCTATATTTAAAATTACGTAATGTTAAAGCAATAGAGATGTCAACGTGACAGTACGGAATATATTTACCTAACGAGTGACAGTTACAAAATCTATATTTTACGTGTCTATACGCAAAGACTTTTAGAACTGTCTTGATGTTTATGACGTCTATGGTTTAGGAATTTCTACAAAGCTACTTTCTATCTGCCAGTTACCATTAAAAACGACGAAAACTCCCCACTCTTCGGTTCATACTTACACATGTTTTTATAAACAGTAAAATCGAGAGATAGGAAAAAAATCGCGACATGATGCATAAAATAACTCAATTTTTTTATCGTACATATATTTTCTTAAAAATTTATGACAGAACAAAAGAATCATGCAGGCTTTTAGGCGCTTTTATCAAGGCGCGATGGACTAAAGAGGAGTAGAAATTAAAAATAATTCCCTGAGAAGACCCTTAAACTGAATAATATTCCCTTAATCAAAGAACTTATATAACGCTTACATGTTTAATTTTGTAATAATACTTTCTCTTATAAAACACCTTTTTGATCGCCAATAACATGAGTACTCTAGATTTATCTACAGTTTGTGGAAAATTATTGTACGCGCATTATTCTCTTAAATTGTTTAAAAAAACATACTTATATCCTTATTCAATCCAACTACAAATAATTCATTCGATAATGTATAATTTTAATTTAAACGCAAACAGAAAGAGTTTAAGAAAACTATCACCTGCAAGTAAAAAAGCGTTCTCATTACATTAAATTTTTATCAAAAATATTTGAATATCCCTCACTCTCACCTCATTCAGTACCAATTGCGCATGGTCTTGCAGAGCAGCCACGGCTCTCGGATCTTGCAGTCTTCGTCCTTCCGTCTTTTCTCCTCCTTCAAAAGAAGTCTTGAAAAGCACAATAGCCCGAAGACAAGCGAACTCGTGGCTGTCAACCCTGGAGCGAGCTATATTCATGAGGGTTATCTGGAACAGGGTGGCGTCGTTGGCCAATTGCGAAGACTTGTCACTGGTTAGGCTCTTCAGATCTAGTGGCAGGAGGAATTGTGCGGCACCTTCGAAAGAAATGTTTGCCGGTAAATTGCTGGTGAAATATTTGTCTGTGAATGGTGTATGTGATTTGCATATTTTAATGATTATTGGAACAATTAACAATATTGTTAGTCATTATGAATGCCTTTTGTTACATCGAGGTGGCAAGGAGTCAAATATTGTTTGACGTCTATGATCTCTCCCTTAAGAATTAATTTATCGTTTTGATTTGTCAAGATTATTTTGAAAAATGGTTGTCCAATATAATATGTGTCATACATTTTAAAATGAGTCGTAAAATCAGATGTTCACAAGTGGCGATGGATAATATCGTAATCAAGAATAACCGGTTCATTCTCTAACACTTACATACGCATTAGCGGATATTTGCTATTAAGAGGGAATTAATTAACATTTCATTGTCCTTAGTGTACACAAAGCTACATTAATTTGTTGACATAACGTCATAGCAAATACAAATACAAATACTCACCCAAAACAAATAGCTCTCTCCAAGACTCCTCCAACAGAAGCAGCCTATCTGACAGTGATAGCGCCGAGAACGCCGGAACATTTTTGGCCCATTTCACGTTCATGAACAGCAGACGAGCAGCTGCTTCACAGACAGCCTCACCATCAGCCAGGGCTGGTAGCATTGGAGAAATTGGATATCCGGGATACCCTTGAAGGTCGATCAGAGGACGGGATATAACAGGTACTGGCGGTTGTATTAAAGTTTGGTGTTTGGGGAGGGCGAGATCTAGAGCGGTGGGGGGTTGTGAGATATGGTGGTCTACCGCAGGAGTTTCTTTGAGGTAAAGGGCCATTTGGCGGCGTAGTGTAGAATTTCGGGGTCCTCTCTCATGTTGGACTGCTGTTTTGGAATAAAATAAAGGTTTTTAATTTATATGAATTGTGGCTATTTATACAATAATTTTAATTAATTATTTAAACTTCACATAAATTATTTTTTTGTTTTTTTTTTCAGCACGTTATAAGGCAATTTCCTGAAAAGGAAGGAGAAAAGATAAAATCAAGGATAAGCGTGTATTCTTGAACATTTCAAATGGTTAGGACTTTTTGATAATCAGATTTCCTGGAACAAATCCATCACCTATTTCCGTGCGTTTACATTAACACGGGTTTGTCTTTCGTCTGCTATGCCCACCGCTTCAGAGGTGCGGCTATGGAATGGCAGCTAATGAATCTGTAGAGATTTTATTAGTGTTTTTTTAATTTCGTTATTTATATTTTCTATATTCCGTTTAAATTTTTTTTGTGTTTTAAATTTATTTCAATATATTTCTGCATAGGTGGGTCACAAATTCGTTCACATTTAATTCTCGCGCTCAAACCGAGAGTGGGACACGCGCTGTGATTACTGTTTTTTTGTCTTTATAAATTTATGGACCAGTTCACAAGGTCATAGTGTGCATTCATATTCGCTCGTAACTTTTCGGCATCTTATTTTCATGGAATAGCAATTGCATAATTTTTTTTAACAAATGCTCCAGTAGAAATTTAGTAAAAAATGGGTTGACGGGTCTAAAGATGTTTGACAACATTTAGTTTGTTAAACAATCGTGGAGTCCACGGACCTAAAAATGTTCCATCCAAAGTTGAATAGACGTAACGGTATTCTCTGTATTCCTTTCAATTTTTAGGTCCAGAGTTTATAAATAAAATCCCTTTTTTTCAAAAGAACAAGAAAACCTTCTTTATTCTCTTAAAGTTGAAGAGTTTGATCGAAACTTTCGGCTTAATACATAGTGGACTTCTATTTCTTTGTATAGTCTAACGACCATTCCATCGATTTGAGTATGTGAAACACTTGAAGGATTTTTTGGGGCCAGAAAGAGGGTTGGTATACTCGAATATCGCAAGATGCACCTCACATGAGTGACTGCTATGGATGAAATAAATATTTCCTGATAAAATGAGTTCAAGGAAAGACTATTTTATAGAGTTATTTGAAGTATCGTATAATTCGTATCGTATGTATAATAATAAATCGATGGGAAAAAAGAGAGTTTTTGAAAAGAGATGGCTAGATTATCACGAACGCTGTGCTCTTTGACACGGTGTTCGTGACACTGGAAAATTTGGATGAGAACATTAAAAAAGTCCTGCTTATTTTCTGTTAACGCATAATTATCTTAATAGTTTAACTTTCATTTATTTTCATGGCCCATCTTGTACAACCTTTTATATGATACTGTAAATTGATTTTGAAGTTTACAAGACATAAATAAATTTAAACTCATTGATTAAAACTATTTTTCAAAATATTCAAAATAAAATAATGAGAGAAGTAAGTTTCATAAAAAATCATTAATCATTTCTATATCGTAGAAAAAAAGAGTAAAAAGTTGAAAAAGTCAAATATTTACGTTTCTATAGTGGTGACACAAAAGTGAATTCAATAATAGATTATACTGATTTTCCTTATTATATTGTTTTCAATTTAGTACATTATAATTTTCAAGAACTATATCATCTGCACAAGCTTTATCGACGATGTTTCAAACCAAAGGCCCTCTTTATTTAATGAAGAATTTCTTCCTTCTTCTTTTTCTTTAAGGGTCAGTTTATATAGTTTTCTTACTTGGTTTCTTTTTAATGACGGTAAGGTATGTAGTCAACCTGTTGTGATCATTAGGACACTGACACTTTCTGACATTATCAAGACATTTCAGTTAATGACTGTAAGGTTTGTAGTCAACCTGTATGTAGACATTTCAGTTAATAACAGTAAGGTATGTACTTTAATGACGGTATGGTATGTAGTCAACCTGTTGTGATCATTAGCACACTGACACTTTCTGGCATTATATTAAGACATTTCAGTTTTCCCATAGATTCTAGTATAAATAAACCTGTTTAGAATGAACTCGCATTGCCAGTGGTACGCGCTTAGGCACATTTAAACATTTAAGGGTACATAAAGGTTATGTACCTAATAAACAACTATAATGACATTTTTGCTCTTAATTTTTGAGGCTCTGTATCTGAAAGGCAAAACTGAACCCTTGTTGTGAGAGTACGATGTCTGTTCCTATGTCAAGGTTGTTTCTATCAGTTGCTATTATTGCTATCGACTTGAAATTTAGAAATACACAATTGTAGAAATAGCTTGTTTTCATCTGTTTGAAAGAATTTTAGAAACATTTTTATTTTTATTTTATATGGACTTCGACATGGAAGGTTGAAATGTTAAAAAGAGGCGATAAAGGTAACTGCGGTGTCATATGAAAGGGTTTGGTTTACACATTTCAAACTATTTTAATTTCAAGCTATATTATTTTTTATAAGCGGGGAAAAACCTTGTGGCCAACAGATCTAAATTGGCTCAGATTGATAGATCTTGTACACGTTACAGTAATAAGAAAACACATTTTCATTAAATTGTTTACCCCCTTTGATTTTTGGACTGTAATCATGTAAATATGCATCAATTGGTAGAGTATTGTTCTTTTGTCATTGCGATTTATAATGTCCACGAAAATTAAATATAAACGAATTTGTGATTTAAAATCTCGGCGCACTCGTACTCTCGCACTCGTACTCGTACACTTCAGTTCTACTAGTATTTGGCAGATTTTTCTTTACTATATCTATAGATCTTAAAACTAAAGCATCTGTAGCATATCCACATATGCTAACATTTGTTTCAATTCAATATTTTAGCTGAATCAAGCCCAATCTCTAGAAAACATAAATTGATCTTTTATAAACAATAAGGCTGTATATTCATTTTTATTAATGCAGCTTTTCGGTACTGATTTAGTTTGCAGGTTAGGCCCTGCTCATGATATCTTTATTTAGAAGACAAGTAGATCTGGCTATGTACCAATGACCAGGAAAAGATAATTTGAAGGTAAATAAATGCCAACTCACCATCCTTATTCATACCGGCCCTCAAACACTGAGTTAATCGGCAGGCTCGACACTGATTCCGATGGGCTTTGTCCACGATACAAGCACCGTTGGCCTTGCACGCGTATCGCCTCGAGCGCCGCACTGAGCGCTTGAAGAATCCAGCACAACCGTCGCATGCGAATACACCGTAGTGCTTGCCCGATGAATGGTCACGGCAGACGGCGCATGCTACATCGTACAGAATTCGACCTGGAGGAAAGAAATGACATTTGATTTATCGAACACTGATGGTTCAATTAATACGTCCTAGGGGCTAGGTGGTAGAGGATTCGATCTTGGGGAAGGAAATACAGTTCGAATTATTGAACATCGATCGTTACATTAATATGTCGTAGAGGCTACGTCGTAGAAGATTCGACCTGGACGAAGGAAATATAGTTTGAATTATTCAATTTTGTTCAATTAATATGTCGTCGAGGCTACGTCGTAGAAGTTTCGACCTGGCGAAGGAAATAGAGTTCGAATTATTGAACACTCGTGGTTCAATTAATACGTCGTAGAGGGCTCGACCTGGAGGAAGGAAATTCTGTTCGAATTATTAAACTCTGATAGTTCAATTGTTACTCATATTTATTTATTTATTTGGCAAATGCAAGACATAAAATGGGGGCGATCGAATGACCTCAGTATTTTAAACGTAGATTACTTCAAGTGGTTATAGGGTCTTAGGAATGAGTGATGCTCGAAATGAATTTAGGTTTATTGTGACCTATTTATTTATTGTTCGTTGTTTACAAATATCTTGTTTGCAGGGTAATATGTTAAGAGAGAATGGCTCATTTATTTTAGATTAGGAATGTTCTTGTTGACGATGAGTCAATCTAGTTCTCCTACAAACATTATTACAGCTGACCATAAATGTTATGTAGATGAAGCGAATTTCATGTTAGTACACAGAATTAGGTATGTGATACGTCACAGTTTTGAACGCTAATTCATCATATTCTTTGAACTTGTCTTCCCACAACTCAGTTGTTATACTTTTGTTAGTTTTCCTAGTTTTTTAAATTATTGTAGAAAATTTGGAATAAACTTCTTTGGGATAAATTAATTTTTACCGATATTTTCATAAATTATTGTATTGTATTGAAACGATGAATGTATTCGAAATCATCATAATCGATTTACCACAGATTTCAATAAAACCCTTAAAATTACCATTGAATACAATTGTTTATGTACAAGGGTATTTAATAAATTCTCTGTGTATGTATAAAAGCGATATATGGATAACTCTTCTCGGTTTTATGCTAACATGGATCATGGGTGGATGGATCATGGGTGGTTCATGGCTAAATGGATCATGGGTGGATATCATTTCAATATCTTATTTATTGAATACTAGTGATCAACCCCGACTTCGTACGGGTGCAATGTAGTAATTGTGGAGCGATTAATAATATTATTGTCATTTACGCGCCGCACAATTATACCACATTAGTACCGGCGGTTATATTTTCAGGTTTTCTGCATTATCTTAATATATTATATTAATATAAATATAATAAATTAAAACTTAACTCAAAAATATACCCGACCCACCCTAGCTTCCTTCATTTAAACCATTATCGGCTTCTACCCATAGATTCTAAAAATATTTTATATACCCTATAAGCATCCGAGCGCTGTAAGATATGTACGTATGTTTACTTAAGATTAATGTTTAGGTACGTAGTTTTATGCAAAATTTTAGGAACGCACAAACATCTCCTCTCTTTGAAATTAATTTGTTAACATATTTGTTTTATTTCATTCAACAACAACAGGCAAAAAAGTTCATACAGTGTTAGGTCTAGGTGTTATCAGAAAAAAATGTAAGTAGAGATAATTAAAAAAATAAGTACCTTAAAAATTTATTAAAATCATCAATCAGACAAATGAGCAGATAAAACAGCTCTTTGAACCAGCAAGATGAAATAAAATGTATGTAATATGCTAATTCTTTAAATTCACGGGGTCGTAGTAAAAAGCCACGTAAAGAGCGGAAAAGACGTTCATTGTGACAACATAGAACGAATCTTCTGATATTCTTTCTGTTAGCAGTTTATTTTTCAATGGCTACATACAAAACAGCAATCGGTATTCATAATTTTTGAAGTTATACTTCTTTAGGCGCGTTATAAAAAAATGATGAGAGTGAAATTTTAAGATTCGTCACACAAAAGTTACAGTATGAAGTTGCAGCGGTTGCAGTCTCGAAACAAAAGCTATTGGCACCATCGTCGCCTCTGTTCACTGTTTTCATATTCATAGTATTTATCCACATGTTTCTAGTGTCTACATTCACACACGTGTTTTAGTTTCATATAAGTGCGATATATATATGTGCTGATAAATTATATTCAGTAGTGATTTAAATTCAATATTTTGATTAATGTATTTACTATTCGTAAATATTAGTGAAAAATTGTGTTTATAGACTTTTTCAAGTGCTCCAATATAATTGAGGTTATCTATCCGTATGTATTATTTAATGATGCCAAAGAAGTATATCTTCTCACGCGCGTACGTAAGTACACGCACCCTTTTTTTTCTAATCCTTTCGAAAAATTATTAGGTACTTCGTCAGATATTCATTGTTATTTTTATTTCTTGTTAACAATATTTTATATACACCATATTTATAAACGTGGCCACCATGGCCATTTACAATGATCTAAAATTTTTTTTTGTGGATTAAATCGTGATTAGTTATTTAAAAAAACAAATTGTTCGGCGAAAACCAATAGTTTAGAAGTTATGATTTTTTTGTACTTTTTTGAAAAATCTCTACTCCAGTCAGTCACTAAATTACATGAAATTTGCTATGGCACCTATCACGACTACTCTAATCATATATACAACATAAAACCGTTCTGTCTAGTAGCCATTTTACCTGAACACATTTCTGCGTCTTAAGTCTAGTAAATATTGATTTGTGAATAATTTAGGAAAATATGAATTGAATTAATAAGTTTTTAAGAGAAACACAGTTTTGTTAAAATTGGGATTATGGCAGAAATTTCAGAATTAGTGACTTAGTGATATGATACTAATTTTTGAAGATATTGCCATAGTTACATCACTAAGATTTTTTGTCCAGACTTTCACCACATTCTAAAATTTTTACTACACTACCCGTGAAGTTGAACGGCGTTAGGCGAAGAGAATAGTGTAGAGAGGTACTTCAATTGACTTTTGTGCGTATTTCAGACTGTACTTCAGGCGTACTTCAGATTGCGATCAACTTCGACGAGCACATCGTCGAGATAAGTTCGCGAGTAGTGTAGAGGGCGTTTAAGGTAGTTTTTAAGATTATAAGCTAATCTCTAGTTATACAGATTTTACTAAATTGTTTTTTTTTAATGTACGTTTTTCTTTTGAAAACAAAAAGGCTCAACGTACTTTGCGTTCAAATAATGGCAGACGCTAAGAATAAACACAACAATCGCTCATTATATGTTTGGTACATGATTGCTCTATTTCCAATTCAAATTTTATCTAATTTAGTTATAATATAGTTATAAATATAATTTAGTTATAAATGTTAATTATAATATATTATTTATCGTACAAAAGTGGTTTATGCTTAATATATTATTTTTCGTACAAATTTTTTCGTACTTAATATATTATTTTTCGTACTTAATATATTATTTTTCGTATAATATATTATTTTTTGAAGATTATATAGATATATTTTCCGTATTAATATATTATTTTTCGAAGATTATATAGATATATTTTACTTTAAATATAGATTATATAGATATATTTTACTTTAAATATCATATATTTTTCGTACTTAATATATTATTTTTCGTACAAAAGTGGTTTATGCTTCGTGCGAAGATTTTACTTTAAATATCATATATATATATATATATATATATATATATATATGTATGTATATATATATATATATATATATATATATATATATATATATATAAATCATCTATTTGACTATAAGGCGGTTGATTACTTGAAATTCAAAACCATACAATCGTAATGTAGCCTTGGCAATTAGTTCAGGACGAACCGTAGCTTTATCGTTGAAATATAGGAAACCTTTTGCTACTTTTCCATGTCGTTTTCTTTTATTACATCTTTTAGCCGATAAAAAATACAAGTTTCGTCGGAATTTAATAACTGCTTATATTGCTCTTTTTTGTTAATCATCGGAAAACGCTCAGGGTGTCTATATTACACACGGATAAGTTTGTTTTCTTGTAGTAAGCTCATTTCGTAGTGCAATTTTAATTATTTTTATAAAATTGATTCCAAGTGCAATTAAAGAAAATTATCTAAAACGTATAAGTGACAGTAAAATACTGAATATACATTTTATGCCAATTTCGAAAGCCCATTTTAGATCCGCCATACTGAATTTCGAAAATTGTTCAATATTTTTATAACTTGTTCAAATATTTTAAAAATTATATCAAAATCAAAGATTAGATATACAAGAAACTCTTCTGTTACCCAGTAGTAGAACCATGATTGACCCTTAAAATTACCCGTTTAGGATATAAAAATCTTCTGCTTAAATTGTGATTTTAGTAAAAATTTTGACTTATCCGCACCTAATTTTTATGAACCATAATATGGGCCACTTTTATTGGGAATCGTCTGCTCAATTCGCATTTCTTTTCATAATAAATAACTTACCTATGATAAGGTGGTATTTAGTTCAGAATTTAGGCAAACGACTTTGGTCTCCCAAACGGGTAATTTTAGAGTCACCCTTCATTCTATGACTGGGTGACCATAAACTAATCTGAAAATAAAATTAATCAAATCGTTCAATTTACCAAAAAATAAACGAATAATACACAAATGTTATAAACAGAGCTCGATGTGAAGGGAAGGCGTTGAGAACAAATGTGCAACTCTCATCTCGAGTTACACCCCTGTTCTCCATTGTTTGTTCTTAACGTGTGCTACTCGTATCTCTTTGTTCTCTCTCTCTCCCAAGCGGGTCGGTGGGAAGTATATAGTAGGGCACTTGATCGGCTTGTTCTGTGTGAAACTATTCATTAATATATTATCAAGCAAGTCATGTTCATTTTGTTAGAAAAAAAGTCGACAGCGATAATGGAGAAGTTTTGGTAATGAATTTACATTATAATAAAAATATATAACGGAGGTATGTCTGCATATTGAATGTATTTTTAAATATTTGGAAACAAAATATATCCTAAATTTATACGGCTATGGTTTATATCATAATTTAAGCACGCTTCAACATTATACTATGTTGCAATAATTTTTTCCTTTTTTTTGTTACAATGAAATCTATCTAGTTTTATTTCAATTTTATTTATAATTACAAATTAGATATTATATACAAAATAGGACATAATTACAAATTAGATACATATATACATAATTAGATAAATATATAAATATATTACAAATTAGATAATATAATAGAAAATAGGATATAATTACAAATTATATACAAAATACAAAAGAGGATATTATATACAACATTTTTGCTTTGCCCCGATTATCAAGCACTGAAATATTCGGTTTTCGATTTTATAAATCAGCTTTTCTTTAAATTATACTCGATTTCAGAAACGCCAGGCCATCCTTTACACTAATTGTTTCTTTTAATAACACTTTATCACCAAATCGCTTCATCCGAAAGTTTTGCTTTTAATATCAAAAATTAATCATGTTAGTCTGTTTGTCTACAAGGTAAATGATTGACTAGTTCAAATTAAAAACCGTACAATAGTAATGCTGTCTTGACAATTATAACTGAGTGAACCGAAGCTTCGTCGTTGATGTGGAGGACACCTTTTGCTGATTTTCCACATCGTTTTCTTTTATGACATCTTTTAGCCGATAGAGAATACAAGTTTTTTCAGGATTTAGTAATTGTTTATTGCTCTATTTTTTAATCATCGGAGAATCGTTCAGGGCGTCTATGTTACACTCGGACACATTTCTTTTAGAGACCGTTTTATTATGTTCATCTATATAACACAGGCTACGTGTATTGTGACAAAATATATTTCGATTTTTTACCACGGAATAGAGTTTTTTTAATTTAAAAAATCACCACGTTGGTGATAAAAGCGTGAAGATAAGTAAGAGCGTGAACACAAGTATGTAATAACACGTCACGGCAACAGTTTAAGTCTACCTGTTGCAGGGCTTTTTTTCTCTTTATGCCATTTCTTTGATTTTGTTTTTATTTATTTTATTTATTATTATTTCTAAAAGCTTACAAAACTAATTGTTCAGTGGTAGACTGTAAGTAATTTTTAAACATTAATTAATTCTACTTAAAATATAAAATACATATGAAATTATGTGGTAATAAAATAATATTAATGAAAAACCAAAGTAAAATGACACTTTAGGAGTCGGAGGGCGACAAGGATGGGTTATAATGGAAGGGATTAGGATCTGCCAAATTATGATAGATAATGTATTTTCAGACGACTTTTGAACGCAGACAGCGAGGGCGCACTCTGTATATTTGTAGTCAGTTCTTTCCACAATCGAGTAGAATATACGTTGAAGGATTAGCCATAAAATTCCGTTCTATGTTGAGGGATTAGGAGGATATATACGTAGTTCGAGGCCGTGGGATGACAGGTATTGGAATCTAGATTTAAGGTATAAAGGTGTAACGGGATTATTGAGGATATTATATACAAAATATAGGAGATGAAGGCGATCGTTGATCATGAATCTTTAACCATTTAAGACGTGAACGATACTCGGATATATGGTAAATATTTATAGACCGAAAATGTATCGAGTACACAGGTTTTGAAGTCGTTCTAATTTATTGAGCAAATGTTCATTTAGATTAGAATACCACAGATCCCCATCTCAAAAGGTTGGCTGCCAACATCACGGTACATTTCTTCCACAAGAACTTAAACTTGAAGTAAGGAATTGAGTTAAACCCTACTTTTAAAACTATTTTTTAAAAATTGCAATAATTATTAAAAAATTCCAATGCACTTTTAATAACCCAATTATTCAAAAGTATTATAGAAAAAGCAGAATTAGAAAAATCCGTATTTATGATAGACAGTAGTGTCTATTTCTGGAAAAAACAAAAAAAAGGCAAAATATATAGGAAAACGTGGAACTGTCACTAAACATCAATTTCCATTTTACAGAAAAATATATCCGTCGTTGAAAAACTATCCACTATTTACGGGACCTCTAATTTGTTATTCGTTTACTACCTCTAGTAGGTACATTGTATTCCTATTATTATCTACTATTACCTCTAGTATATTATAAAATCTATATATTTATTACCTCCAGTAGTTACATTGTATGCCTACTGTTACCTACTATTACCTCTAGTATATTATAAAATCTATATATTTATTATCTCTAGCAGGTAAATTGTATAGGTATCTATTATTACCTCTAGTATATTATGTCTATTTAGTATAACAAAGTACGTATCTATTATTCATGCAGGTGATTCTGCCCATCACACATTGATTTTTTAAAGAAAGTTTGAGAATTTTGATATAATTTGTTAACGTTTTCTACTCAGTTTGACACACATATCACTTGTATGAATAATAGACGCATTCCTTGGTACATTCTGTATAATTGTATGTCAATTGTGTAATCCGGTTTTGTCATAAGCCTAAAAAACTTTCCTCTTTATACAATTATAATGCATATCTATATTATTGACAATCTAATAATTTTGTTTACCAGTATAATTGTGGTAAAATTACCTGGCCGCTGTGAAAAGTGCAATTATTCAACTGGGAAGATTGATAATGCAATAGATGTTAATATATAATCAAATAAACGATTGTATTATACATTTAGTTAAGAACAATTTGCAATATATCTAAGAAAATGTTTTCCCTAGTTTTGCTATAGCTGGATGCTTCTATATGATTAATTTTTAATATTTTAACCAGTTATATTCATAAATAAATTTAATGGACTTTAAGTACAAGACGCGTTACTCCATCAACGAACGTATTGCCTGGGTCGTGGTCAATTCCTTTTATCGTTTCCATCTTACACCAAGAGGCCCACTGCCAGTTAACTGAAATTAGCACCACTTGCAAAATTTCATATTAACGTATATTAAGGGTATGTTGATTGTATTATAGATACATGAATATTATATTTAGATACAAATCACAACTTTTTAACATTGTACGATGGAACTTATACTGTTCGGGCAGCGGGTAAAGCATATAAAAAATACTTTGCAATATTAGAATATTTTGCCTAGAAGTAGATAGAGGTAGCCTGTTATTAAAAATGTTCTATATCATCATCATCATCATCATATATATTAATACGCTAAGGTTAAGATGTTACTCTCCCTTTTTAGAAAAAACCTCACAACTAATCCACACAAATTATATATCATTTTATAGATAATTGCTTGCTCTACCGGCATCCACAACTAAAAAATTTATTATTGCTATTGTTTTTGCAAATTAATTAATTATTAAAATTATATACACAAAACAGCTCAACGTCAATACGATTGACGGTCGGTAAAATTTTTGTTTAATTTCAAATCCACTCACGTATAAATAAAGTGGCGCTTTAGCTCAATGCTTTTGATACTTGCGCCTCTATATGTCAATTTTAGTAAAATATTTGTTTGATCTGTCATCTGAGCTTCATAATGGAATAAATAATGCGAAGACTTCGCACGGGTCACGCTAGTTAGAAATAAATAATTAAACATGGTATATTCATCTTCTTACACCAAGAGCCCCATTGTTAGTTAATTGAAATTATCAGCCCTTGCAAAATTTCATATTTACGTGTATTATGAATATATTGATTGTATTATAGATAAATGAATACAAAAATATTATATTTAGATACAAATCATAACTCTTTAAATTGTACGATGGAACTCATACGGTTCGGGCAGCAGTTAAAGCATATAAGGAATGCTATATGCAATCATTATGTGCTAATTGATAATAGAATATTTTGCAACATTAGAATGTTTTGTTCTAAAAGTAAATAGAGATAGTCTGTTATTAAACATTTTCTCTTTAAAAAAAAAATAAAAAAATTTGGCATATTTATTTAATTTTTCTGTTAATTATTTATTTGGTGTTTTTATTATTAATGTTTTTAGACTGCAAAAAGTAATTAACCATTCACTAGTAAAAGAATAGAAATGTACTAAGTTTCTGTTCGATGTTTACGTAAACTTTGGTGACACGGTTATATGATTTTGGTACCCGTCATACCGAAGTTCACGTAAACGTCAGAACGTTATCGTCGAATAAATATAATATTTATTAATTAAAAATGTTTTTTAAATCCCACGTATATTACGTGGGATTTAAAAAACATTTTTAACGTAAATTGCTCTTGGACATCAGCAAAATAATGACAAAATTTTCCACAATTAAATGAAACTACGTGATGTAGTATTATTTCTACGACCTAGGTATCTTTGTATTACAACATCTTCAGGTGGGCTAAAGCAAAGATCTTTGCTAATAGCCCACAAGAACTTAAAGAAAGTAGAAATAATACTACATCACGTAGTTTTATTTAATTGTGAATAATGCATTTCTCCAAAAGTAACGCCAAATATATTCAAAATTCAAGACAACATTTTCATAAAACCATTTTTGAATTGAATCGAATCGAGTGTATTTATGGGGGATAGTATACACAATTTTCTTTTTATATACAACTTGATGACGATGTTAATATTAAACATGAACGGATTTTGAAAAAATCAAATATTGATAAATTATAATCTGGATTGAGATATAGTCAATGCGAATGAAATAAGGCAAGGCTTTATATATATATTTATATATATATATATATATATATATATATATATAATTTTTATTGTATTTAATTATATACACACTTGTGCTCCATTCCATTTCAAGAGAAAATGTTTTTAATCTATCTAATTTGATACATAAAATGCCTACGGTCGGCACAAATATATATTCAATTAGTTTACGACCATTTGCAAAACTCGTGTTTCACCTTTGATATTGTTAAATGATATACTATAATCACTTTATTATTTTAATAAACCGTCATGCTAACTAATATAATAAATATCAAATATTGTACCATTTATTTACTAACATGAATTGTGAAATTTGAAAGAAAAATTGGTCGACCCTTACTGGCGATCGTTCAAGACTCAGAGGAATAAAACATTTAAGAAAAATATTCGAAATTTCGACGCATAAAAAGCCCAAATACATATTTATTTTATAATGGGCATGACATGTCTACAATGAACCAGCTTCAATAGACACAGAACGATATTTTATTGTCTTCATATACAAATGTACTTAAAGTATGAGGTGTAATGATATTGAAACGAGAAGACATTTTGACATATATATATATATATATATATATATATATATATACAAGAAAAATGTTTACCATAGCTGAACAATCATTTGTTTACAAACTTGACTTGTTTACAAACATTCTCTTTTGAAATAGAATGAAGTGTAAGTCTCTGTTCGTTTAATGAAATTAAGGCAACAGGTCAGTAATTAAAACAATAATAAAGTTCCACTCAAAATCGGCTTACCTTGTTGACATAAAACTTAAAGCTTCGGTAGCTTATAGTATTCACATACACCTAGAGCATATAATAACATTTTTAGAACGAGCAAGTGTACTCGTAGTAAGCATTAACAATATAAGTAAAGAGATTCGAAGTATGGCATTTTTGAGGTAAATTTTTAAACTATAATAATTACATTAAAATAATTTACATAGACATTATAAACAACATGAAAATATTTAAAAACTGTCGACGTTATGTTACATATTGCACGTAGTAATCCGTATTTTGTTGCTAAATCAGAAAAAAAACGAGTGTGCTTTAGACTACACGACTGAAGTAAAACTTCAAATTTACAAAATTTGAACTTTAAAATGAATTTATAATTTTATTCACTTTAAACGTAGAATATTTAATGTATTGAACAAAATAATAATTTACAAAATTGTTCAAGAACGAAATTAAATTACAAAATAATCAAAAAAATCACCGTTCGCGTAACGCTAGCAAAGTCGCATATAAGAGAGAAAGAAAATGTGCGCGCGCACTGTTCTCTCTTACTCCTACAGTGTGATACAAACAACAGACTTGCATGAGAGAAAGAGAGAAAGAAAATGTGTGCTCGCACCTCTCTCTCTTGTCCCTACAGTAATATATATAAACGTAACTCTCTCTCTTTCTGTCTTCACTAACTTATACCTCCCTCTCAACTTCCGTTCGCCTCGCCCGATCACACTTTTCGTAACGCTCTCGTCACGCATTCACCAGCTTACTCCCCAAGTCAAGTGTGCGTAAAGAAGTTTTACTTCAAAAAGTATTTTTGATTTAAGCAAAATATATCTATATCATAATAAATTACGAAAGAATAATACATGATACTAAAGTCTACAGAAATGTTCTAGGTGTATAATGCTAATTGCTATGAATTGCTTGTTATAACCGGTTAAATATAACGAGATTGGGCCGTAGAGTTTATGTTAAGCAAAAGAACAGAGTTCTACTACTATACTATATACTATATAGAAAGAGTTCTACTACTATACTATATACTCTACTACTATATTATATAGAAACTATTCAAAATACCGTTAATAATTAACCATGAGGCTGAAATGGGCAGCGAGTATGTAATAACAATATTAAAGTTTATCAGTATGTATTATAAAACAAAGTCCACGTTACATCTGTCTGCATGTACGCAATTTTCTCAGTAACTATAGAACCAATTCATTTAATTGGAACAAATATTTTAAGACAAAGGTTTTAGTGCATAATTTACAAACGTTTTGTGAAAATTTCCTAATCTGTAACGATGAATATAGTTGATTCATACATTCAAAGAGCATTCATCGTCGAGGTATCTTGGCATCCGTTGCTTAAATTAATAGATATATATGAAAGCTATTTATACGAATATTTTTTCTTAAAAAGTTCTATAACGAAGTTCCTAACAGCGTATATATATATATATATATATATATATATTTATATATATATATATATATATATATTACATAAAATCGATTATAAACGTTTTACTGTTTAACAAAACAATTCTTCAACTCAATTTTTTAGATCTTATTGTGCAAAACTATTTTTATTTATATAGATAAAATTTTCCTTTCATCCTGTAGTTTTCTAATGAATAATTTAAAGATTTAAAGAAATAAAAATTAAACGCTTTCCGCATTGGCGCGTCCCGTGTCTTTTTTCTAAATCTTTCCTACCCTGCGAAACCGGGGCAGGTCGCCAGAAATCTTATAAAATGAAACCATAAAGTAGTAGATGTGGTCTATGACGGAAAATACTTTTAAATATTTCGAATAAAATTATCAACTGAGCAGTAGCTATATACGGGAAAATACACGTGCATTTCATCGACAAGTTTCAATTTCATTCAAAATTGAAATGCGTCGATTCAGTCTAATATCTCTTTTTAAAATATTTTTAATGTACAGAATTAATTCTGTTACAGTTTTATAATGTCTTTACACTATGTTTGTTGTTATATGTGTTACATGGGTTAATATATGTTACAGTTTTATAATATGTTTATACTATGTTTGTTGTTATATGTGTTACATGGGTAAATATATGGTACAGTTTAGAAAACAAAGAATCGATTCCTGAAAAGAGTACTTTGGCTAGGAATGAATACTAAACACAAATTATATATAAATGGTAACCTACAATTTTACCCTCGAAAACTGTAACAAGGAATAACCTAAAATTTTATTAATAAGTATATTTAGATGCAGAAATATTAATCGCAATGAACAATATACACAATAAAAATACACACACTGCACTACGCATAATCTACATCTTCAAACGATCGCGGCGCTTTTAAGCTCTAAAGGATATTTTAAAGCTTTTTGTTATGTTATAATTAGTAATAAAAAAATGGTTACTTAAAGCAATTCTGTATGCTTATAGAACAGATACACTAAAACGTCGATAACGAATTTTGCTTTACCCGGAAAGATCGATTTTTTCATTAATCGATATCATATCGCCACCCCTAAGCGCCTGAAATGGAGGAATCGAATTTAAAATACAACACCAAAAGCAATAATTGTAATAATTTATTTTACTAACAGATATAAAGTAAAATTACGACAATTCCTACTTTTAAAATATTTTTACGTATATGGCGTAAGATTATATCTGTTAAGTTCAGGATAATTTCAGAAAATAACAGAGGGAGTTGACAGAACACCTACCTAACTATAAATATTTCTAAGAATTCCTGAGCGCAATCCTAACGTTTCCGCCGTCTCCCGTTACGCACCCGTTTCGGCGAATCCGTTCCAAAAACTTTTCGCGCACAATTACCGCCCCAAAATAAAATTCGAAAAACATCCAACCCAACCTCCGCAGACGCGCTCGCTAAGTACCGATTTCCTTTCCCACATTCGCGAATGACTTAAACTCGAATAAAAGACCAGAGGAGGCGGTAAAAAAAAAACAAGACAGCTGAATTCGATGCCCTATCTCTACTATCCATTCATTCAGCCCTATTGAAAGGACTACGTGAATATAAGTGAGTATAAGGGCGCGTACATACTTATTATTTAATACGGCGTCTTTTTTTATATTTCCCATCCAGTTCATACGCCGAAAGACTTTTGAGCCTCTCCGAAGCTTCTGCTTCGCGTCATACACCTGAGACCCATTTACAATAAGTTATTAAGTCAATTGAAACACGATTTCTTTATTTCAACACTCTTAAAAAATTCAATGGACTAAGGTAGATTTGTGAAGGAAGTTTGTTTGGAATATGAGAACGTGACGGTGTATGATAATTCCGTGGGCTTTGGAGCTCTGAACTTTTTACAATTATCTTCTCTTTTTTTTAATTTTAACGTTTTGTTTATTTATTCAACTATGCAGTCAGTTTAAAAAAATAGTTGTTTACACAACGCAAAGCTACTTACACGATAAACAATTTATGCAATCGACTCTGAATAATTAAATATTACTATATCATCAGAGACAATACTTATAATTATCTGTACATCTAATAAAATTATAGCAGAGTATATTCTATGCATGAAAAATATTTTAAAAAGAGTGATTGATTCAGCATATAGAATGATAATAGAAGCCGAAAAAACTTTTTCAAATTTTTGTCTGTCTGTTATTTTGTGCGTCAATCACGCAGAATTTACTGGATGAATTTTGATGAAGTTTGGTGTCGTAATAATTTACAACCACGAGCAACACACGAGTGAGAAAAAATTTCTTACTCCGAATTTCACGCGAGTGAAACGGTGGATTCACTGCATAGGTAGTTCGTTATAAATATAGGGAACTAACGATCAGTGTTGTTTCTTGGAGTGTAAAACTCTTAGAGTTTTACTCTTTTATCATCATTATCTAGTAATAAAACTGTAATGGGCTAATAAAAAGTGCACTAATGCACATTTAACTGCATAATGTTACACTGTCAAGCAATACAGAGTACCTACTGACCGTTAATTTATTCTAATTTTAACGAATTACAATAAAATTGTCTTATGATAATATTGTACTATTACTGTTATTATAGCGACAAACAGTTTAACTAATCTCGTGTATAACTAATCGTTCTGGGTTGATTGCAGAAAAGTTTCTTAATATAAATAACATACAATGGCTATTTACAACTTACAACGTATAGAATGGTAAACTATGTGATGTAGTATGATGTAGTATTATCCTTTACCGTGACCTAGGTTTCGTTGTATTACAACATTTTCAGGTGGGTAATTAGCAAAGATGATGAAGATCTCTGCTAATTGCCCACCTAAAGATATTGTAATACGATGAAATATAGGTCGTGGTAAAGAATTTAAATAAAGTAGAAATAATACTACATCACGTAGTTTCATTTAATTGTGAATAATGAATTTCTACAAAATTAACGTCAAGTATATTCAAAGTTTTGATAAATTTCTTATTTTGAAATGTATCAATTTTGTATAAAATTGAATCATATTCAATTATTGTAAATTGTTTCTCTATGATTTTCGGAGACAAAAGACATTATGCTATAAAAGCTAACAATTTTTAGCCTCAGTTGGAAAGTATGGAATATCGAAGGCTTTGTGGTATAACACCCTTGTGCTACTTTTTAATGGGCTATGTTGAATCTCAGATGTACAGCAGTAAACTACACATAATTGATCATCTGAACAACAACATCACATGCATCATCCATGATCCAACCTACTTACCTTCGTTATAGAAAATTCTATATCGTGTGTACTGAGTGACTATCTTCTGCTGTGTAACTATCTTGTCAAAAATTGGAATTATTCTGAGTTGCTTTTTCAATTCCACGGGAGATGAAGGATCATAAACAAATTGTGTACTACATTACTGGCCGCCTTCATAAACAAACTGTGTACTACATTACTGGCCGCCTTCATAAACAAACTGTGTACTACATTACTTGCCGCCTTCATAAACAAACTGTGTACTACATTACTGGCCGCCTTCATAAACAAACTGTGTACTACATTACTGGCCGCCTTCATAAACAAACTGTGTACTACATTACTTGCCGCCTTCATAAACAAACTGTGTACTACATTACTGGCCGCCTTCATAAACAAACTGTGTACTACATTACTGGCCGCCTTCATAAACAAACTGTGTACTACATTACTGGTCGCCTTCATAAACAAACTGTGTACTACATTAGGTACTGGCCGCTTTCATAAACAAACTGTGTACTACATTACATGCCGCCTTCATAAACAAACTGTGTACTACATTACTTGCCGCCTTCATAAACAAACTGTGTACTACATTACTGGCCGCCTTCATAAACAAACTGTGTACTACATTACTGGCCGCCTTCATAAACAAACTGTGTACTACATTACTGGCCGCCTTCATAAACAAACTGTGTACTACATTACTGGCCGCCTTCATAAACAAACTGTGTACTACATTACTGGCCGCCTTCATAAACAAACTGTGTACTACATTACTGGCCGCCTTCAAAATCTTGATCGAATTCGAATGTTATTTATTTAAATATATGCAGCTTTCTTTCTTACTGTACCAAAAAAGTTTTTTCTTCATACGGTTTTTGAGAAAAACAGCTGTAACAAACGGACGATCACGTGAGTTTTTTGACAGTGTTTTCTTTTTATCCCTTTGAAATACAGAACCATAAAAAGAAAATTAATTCTATTGTTTAGAAACGTAAAGTAGCTATTTAAGTTATCGGTATTAATAAAACATCTTAACGGTACACATAAATTGTGGTTAATGCCTCAAACAGATTTAATATTGAAAACAATGTATAATAAAGAAAAAAAAACGAACTTTGCTTTAAGAAAAAGAAACAATCAAGGCTACAGATATAAAAAGTAAAAAATTTTAATAACAAGCATAGTGGCCACCTAGTTTTATAATTTCGACCGTAATTCATTAAATTTTTAAGTTTGAACGTTTTTGAAATTCTTTTGTCAAGGAGCATACCTCTATAATTATTGGATATAATTTTTTAATTTTGTTCTGTTACATATGCCGAAAGCATGTCCAAATACGTCATTAGCTTATATTATCTACCTTAATTTCCTACAATACCTATGCAATTTAAAATTGAGCAACAGATATCTATTAAAAAAAATAATACACTCCACAGACAACTGAAAAAAGAACATTTGGAATAACACAAAATTCACAACTCGAAACTCATTCAGTCAATTTGACATTTTAAAATTCTTCGGCGATAATCTCTACTCTGTGCGGCTGTTTGACCATAGACTATTATGGGTTTGACATTAACAGTATCGACGTAAGCAATGAATCTTTTAATGTATTTGTATTATATAATTTAATATATTTCTAACACATATTACATATAAATTTTCTGCATACCTTCTCCATATAAGCTTTAACTATGCCAAATCTCACACTCCTCCTTGCGCGCAATATGCTTAAAAAGGAGTACATATTTTTCACTTCACGTATTATTAATATATAGATTTATGTATATATCCTTAAATGTATCATGTCACTTTTATCTATATTTCTCTAAAATTATATTGAATATTCTGAAACTGTAATGTTCCAGGAAATATCATTAACCGATTATAAAAGCTTATCATATCAGCGATGCCCGTAATAAAACAAGGGCCAGAAAATATTAGCGTAAACGACAATGAATTTCAACACTATGATCATACGCACATCAAAACAAAACGTGGTTAGGGTGGGATGGGGTGAAGCCAATATGCCAATTAATTGCCGCTTGATTGATGTGAGAATGATGCTAATATTGATGTACTAAGTATATCTTGGTGAGAGGGTGGTTTACATTTGCTGGGTCCACGTGTTCGATTCCCAGCATGCCGAGCGTAGAGCAATTACGCACCTGGCTTTTATTTTATAGCTTTGGGAAACAGGGACCGCGTATTTTGGTTGGCATCATTTGAAACGGTTTAATTGGTGCTAGGAGTAAAATGAAGTTAGAGAGCAAATCGTTTGGAAAGTGAAAAATTAAACAGAGACATTGCATTTTGGAAGTTTTTTTTATTACCTATGTAATTGTTTATATGAACCCGAGAGCTATTGCATAGCGGATGCTGGCAAAAATGGTCCTGGCGTTATAGGGTTAATTTTCATAAAAGCATATATTTTTAGAATACAAAAAAGCAAACAATTCGGCAAATAACAATCAAGAAATAGCAAAAAGCAAGTAAAATTTTTGAGTATAATACGAAACAAAAAACCTACCTTCATAAATGCACATTTATTATATTTAAAAATACATAATATCAAAAATCCTCAGTAACAAATAGTAATAAAAATAGAATACTAACAAAGGGAGCAGTAACTTTTTAGAAACGATTCCGAAACATAATCAGTATTTTTTTTTATTTGCAACCTTAGTCTAAATTAATTAAAATTAAACTGATATCGATATTTGTTCAGTTGCCAAAATGAATGTCTTTTTCGCTCTTTTAGAGTTTTACGTTGATTTTTTTCGCTGACCCTGTCAGATCTGAAAGTTTCACGAATTAATATGTTACATCTGTGTATGGAGGATACAATGACACACAATATGCATTTTGTTTTATATTGCTAGTTCATTTGGTTTTGTAGAAGCAGCGCTTACAAATTTTTATGAAAAATAACTGGAATTTTCATTACATAGATATAAGACTTCTCATTTTCCTGAGTGACGAAGCTTTTAAGAAACTTTTAAGAGCTTAATATTAAATTAAGCATAGACTACGACCAGCTACGATTGAAATCGAATATTGTAAATTCAAACGATACATAGATAATTTATCTCAATATACTTCCATGTTTTGTTTAAATTTAATAACTATGTAAAGGGGTCATGTCCATTGCGTGCATCATACTATGACTTAGTATTATAGGTTTACTGATATTTTGTATTATTTTTATACCTTAGCGACTTCAGCAACGGTTAACATCAGCAACAGAAATCATCAGAACACTGGTTATTATTTAATTAATCAGATTATTATTTGAATAATTGACAGCGACATCTGTTTCTTTTATAAGTAACCATCTTAAATATATAGTTCTATAATTCAACACTAGATGGCGGTATATACTTAATTTCTTAAAAAACGGTTTTTAACTTAATGACACATTTATATTTACATCTTAACTACAAGTAGCTATAGCAATTATGTAGCTAATATATGTTGTAAGTACAGTATCACCGCTATTTATTAAGCTTTACGAAACTAGCATGAAGGGCATCTAGAGTAAGAAATGTTCGAAAATCTAGAAATATGTAATATAGAACGTGTGGCACGGGACAAGCTTTTTCGACCTATTGTTTTTGAGTAGGTACTTATATTTGAATTGTTAAATTTCTTGGTGCTACGTTTCTTTTTCCACCACTTCTTGAATGGCATCGATCTCCTTATCGTTAATCGATAGCTGGAACTCTTCTTCTCTCACTCCTGAATCCGAATCTCGATATATTTCAGTGCTTCCTTGGCCGTAAACTTTTGCTACGAGGCATTTTCGATTAGAAATATTGGTAGTAAATGATACCGTAACAAATAATTGTCCAGTCATTTTTATTGTACGTGTAAAAATATTGTAAAAGTACAAGTTCGCGTGCGTATAAAAAGAAATAACTGAAAGAAACATATAACCAGCATATTTTTTAGATGATGTAGATACATTTTTTAGATTCAAACATTCTAAAATAATACCCGAATGTTAGGAGTTTTATAGCCCTGCTACGCAGTAGCTATAAGCCTTACTTTATCTTATGAACTAATAGTAAAAAGAGAATTCTTTAAATTTTATGGAATGAAAACAAACATATATAAAATCATGAAATTTTCATAGAATATACGTAAAGCACGTGTTTTAAAGTAACTATGAGTTTTAAGTTGGGGCACTGAACCTTGGCTTAAGCAATGAGTTACTATTCATATTTAAGAAAAAGTTCATCTTATCACAGTAATTATTGTACGCTACATATCCTGAGTAAATTAGCTTCATCATCATTACAGTTATCCGACAGTAATTTCAGCTTGGTTTATTACAATTTTTTTCCTTTCTGCGTTTAACTGCTAATTTGCATCTAACAAATACGTTCAAACTACTTAAATTAGTCTTTCAGGGTTTGGTATCATTTATTCCTAGAAAGCTGTGGTTGAACAATTGTAAAATTGAGTTAAATTAATTAGATGGTTAGGTATTGAATATATTTGGCGTTAATTTTGTAGAAATTCATTATTCACAATTAAATGAAACTACGTGATGTAGTATTATTGCTACTTTCTTCAAGTATCTTTGCTAATAGCCTACCTGAAGATGTAATATAACGACACCTAGGTCGTGATAAAGAACTTATAGAAAGTAGAAATATTACTACATCACGTAGTTTCATTTAATTGTAGATGGTTAGGTTCAATTACACCTAAAATCTAAAAACGTTTTTGCTGTGAATGTTAAAAAAAAATTTAATTAACAGTTAGAATTTCCAGTATTTTTAAAATTCTACTTTGTTATATTGGCGAGACGCTAGACAAATGATTCAGGAGAGTACCGAAACGTTAATTGCGTAATTTTGAATTAATAAAAAAAAAATCTCTTGGAAAAACACTTCCTATTGTTCATTGTTTTTCAAAGAAAAATTTGATACCGCAATTAAAAACGTGTATTATAAAATGAAACAAGTGTTTACATAAATATAAGGAAAATAGCCTTTTTCGTTTCAAATATACACGACAGCATACGATAACTTGTATTTACTTTGAAAATGCCACACTGAAACGTAAACAAGTCGATCTATCGAAAAAGTATTTATTTGTTATAAAAGATATAGTGAAAAAAGTATTTACAAAAAAAAATCGTTAGTAGTCTTAAACGTATTACCAGCAATTTATATTAAAATTGCAAAACATCTGATATAAATTTATTTTGCGAAACATATAGAATAAATGTATTTTTCTTGGTTAAATGTACACCCATATAAAGCACTGACACGTTCCCTTGCAGCTTTTAGCATTTTTTACAGCCGTATCGTCGAGTTTATTTATTTATCTACTTTAATGTATCTAATTGATACATATGGTGGACTTATTGTTACGAGAGAAATCTCTTTCAGCCAACCATAACACTAGTTCAGCCCCGTTCGACGAACGGTCGGGAAACGAACCCGGGTCCCCGAGGTGCGCCGCATCATCAAAGGCCGTATGCCTTATGATCAACCCAATACACCACGGCGACGACGAGTTTATTAACTTGAATAATAATACTGCAATAGTATTAGACTCTAACTGTATTAATTACAAAAATTTACTTAAATATTACTATTTTAATTCCATAAGTTGTTTTAAAAAATCTCAAAAGCAACGTTGTCATTCAACGTATGCAACGTGCACGATAACGTCCAAATTTTTTCGTACACGATAAAGTTCAATTCTTCAAAATATTATTACCAATATTACATAGATGGCGTTAGGATAGCGTTATATGACGACGAAACGTTGTGGATTTACCCCTCAGCTTTTAATATATTATATTACGAGAGAAATATTACTCCAAAAAAAAACGTATTGATGCTCAATTTTTAACCTAGGCATAGGACAAGATGATTTAGATAAACATATAGATGATCAAAAAGTGAGTGACATAGCACGTAACATGTAGCACTCTATTAACAAGTGTTATCATCGCGTGTCAAAGCGCGGGGGAGGGCGTCTACCCTCTCGTTGGCGCTTCCGCCGCCCCCTTTCCCATAGCCTAGCTGTTTTGGGGCTATTTATCATTTGTAAATTAGTAACGATCCCCATTATCTGCCGCACTCCACGTGAAAATGTGGACCACTTTGGATTTATGACGTCAATAAATGCAAGATATCCCATAGAGATGAACATGCTTTCACATAGTATTTGTCATGCCAATAAACTCTGACATGTATATGATTACAAAAATAATAGACTTATGTAATTAAATTGCTGTTTTTAAATATTGAATATATTCGCCGTTAATTTTGTGAAAATTTATTATTCACAATTAAATGAAACTACGTGATGTAGTATTATTTCTACTTTATTTAATTTCTTTACCACGACCTAGGTTTCGTTGTATTAGAACATCTTCACTCTTCACTTCTTCGGGCTGTTAGCAAAGATCTTTGCTAATCGCTTACCTGAAGATGTTTTAATACAACGAAACCTAGATCGTGGTAAAGAACTTAAAGAAAGTAGAAATAATACTACATCAAGTAGTTTCATTTAATTGTAAATTGCTGTTATTTCGCTTTTTTTATATATTTTTATTTGTCATAAAGTATCTTACGTAATTTAATGTATAAAATAAATGATAATTCCAATGCAGAAACTACTGAATGTCAATGATAAAACTTACGATACAAATGACTAAGAAATATCATCAAGATTTAATTTTATCTCCCTGTCTCTCGCAAAACTACTGAACGTCAGTATGAAATTTACGATACAATTGACTAAGAAATATTTTCAACCTTTAATTTTGTCTCGGCGTCCTTGTCAGTTATAAAACTTACGATACAAATGACTAAGAAATATCATCAAGATTTAATTTTATTTCGCCGTCTCTTACGGAACTACTGAACGTTAATTGTTAAAACTTAGATATTATTAGCAAAGAAATATATTGAACATTTAATTTCATCTCGACGTCTCTTGCAGGATTACCGAACATCATTTATACAGCATCAATAAATGGAAGATATTCCATAGAGGTGGGTGTGCCTTCACATAGTGTTTGTCATACCAATAAACACTGTAAACATGCATAAGATTACAACAATAATAAACTTATCTTATTAAATTGATGTTGTAAAAATTGATGTTTAAAATATTGTCATTTGTTTTATAAAGCATCTTACGTAATGTAATAAAGAAATTATTATTCCAGTACAGAAACTACTGAACGTCAATGATAAGATTTATGTTATAACTGACCAAGAAATATGATCAAGATTTAATTTTATCTCGACGTCTCTATCGGTTCACAAAGATCAGTTTCAGCAATATTACTCTGATTTTAGGTGCTTTTTCGGCTTACTATCTCATAACGACTATATTCTAATCCACAATTTTCATTTTAGAAATATTTTCTATTAAATCTATAAAAATATGTCATGCAAAATATTGAAAATAATTGTTTTGTAAACCCCATAACTTGATATGAAAATTTATATGCCAGATTATTTGTTTTCTTTTACTTCTAAAATTATTATGTAAGGCTAATATCGCTTATCAGTATGCCAATTTTCAAGTTCCTATTTCAAACTGTTTCCAAAAAGTATGGCGAGGACATTTTCAACAATATTTCTAGAGTTGTCTTATAAAAAATACTGAAAAAGTAGTTTTGAAATCCTTATAATTGGCACACAATTGTAATATATTTGAAAAAAAAATCTCATAAATTTATTTGCTTCATCAATAGTTTCTATAAAAATTATATATTTTTAAGTGTTAGATATTAATATATGTGCGGGTTAATAAACTTTATCAATAGACGAAATTTCTACGTCGTACGGTTTCTGAGAAAAACAACTGTGATGGACATGTTATGGTCATGCCATAATATGTCTAGACAACGTCGCGACGTCTCGAAGCGTAAGGATAAAACGCTAATAGAACCTACTTTACTGTTTACTAAAAGCTTTCAGACACTTTGACACCCTACATGAAAACAGTCCGTGTGAAAAGGACCGCAGCGGTCCACATGGTAGCAGGGTTTTCGGTGAGATAAACAGGTGAATTTGGCGTGCGTTGCGTGTAATTGCAGTTTGATATTTGAGAGGGGTTCTCATGGTTTGCCCATTTGATAGGGATGAAAGAATGGCAATTAAGCGTTAATAAGCATGATAGTAATGGTCGATGACAAGAATTATTTTCCCAGTCATGTGGTAACTAACGAAACAAGTTAAATGTTGATGTAGTAAACTCTAAAGGTGGAAATATCTCCTTAAAATAATGCTACATTATCTTGGCCCTCATTCGTCTGTAAGACAATTCCTAACCCGTAACAAGATGTATCTTTTTGTTTCACTCTTTCAAGGTTTTGGAATCTTCATTTTATGAATTTATTTACCCTGAGAGAGCATGTGAATTTTTAAATGATTGGGGATAATTATATTATGGGACGCAAATATAAATTGTTCGTAGTAGTTCTATGACGATTTGACAATACTGATCTATTGAATAACCGACATGTTGAGATTAACTCTTTTGTTATTGTTTAATTTCTGTATAGTTCCTCCATTGTCCACTTAGAAACTTTAAAATGTGATTATGTCTGAAAGATCGCTGTAAAGTAAATATTTGAAAATTGCTGTATTTTCCATAATAAATTTTGATTTTCTGTCTTTAAATTTAATTTAACCAAATGTTAAGTTTTTGTTAATTTAATTAAACTGAGGCAACTTTTTATGTTTTAATGTTCTTAAATTATCGAATGAATAAATTAAACTATTCTCTTAGTTTAATTGTAATGAAAACTTATGTTAAATTTTTTTATACACCAATCTACATATTTTTGAATTTATTGCCATGTTTTCATGGTAATCATGAAAATATGGCAATAGATGCAAAATTATGCAGATTGGCGATTAAAAACATTTGATAAAAGTTACTCTTAAGTACTTTTGTTTATTTCTGGAGTGTAAAATTTTAGATAGAGTCACAAACATTTTTGACGAAAATAATGTGACAAATGGGATGATGTGCTCGTCTGCAGAATGTGTTACGTAAACTTTGAACGGAATGTATTACATTTGTAACACATTCCTTTATTTTCCTGTACTTCGTATTCATGCACACAGATACCCAAGCACATACACACACACACGTATATATATATATGTATATATATATGTATATATATATATATATATACATATATATACGTATAATATATTTGAAATAAATTAGTTAATATTATGATTAGAATTAAGAAGCTTTCTTTTAAAAGTGTGAGTTTTTACGCAAACCCCTTTTAATAAAAAAAATTTAAAAAATCACTATTACCATCATTCAGGAGACTTTTTGTTTTGATTTCACGTCACTAAAACCTTAAAACTCTGTGAAAGGATCTATTGAAATAGAATATTTATTCACGAACACAATACAATCCGGCTAGACAGCGCATATGTATCCGATTTCAACCCGGTTGAAGCGGGCGCCTCCCCCGTAGCATGATTATGTTGGAACGAAGAATATATCGACATATTCTATCGATATATCGAATATATCGATATATATATCTTCTTTAAATCTTATCGTTCTATTAAAAATAAAAACTTATTAAGCAAGAGTATAACTCGCATTACGAGAGTTTTGTGCACATTTAGAGGCTATAAACATTCATATTTCTCACCATGTTACAAATTTTGGCGCTATAAACATTCACATTTCTCATCATGTAGCACATTTAGACGCTATAAACATTCACATTTCTCACCATGTAGCACATTTAGACGCTATAAACATTCATATTTCTCACCATGTAACAAATTTTGGCGCTATAAACATTCACATTTCTCATCATGTAGCAAATTTAGACGCTATAAACATTCATATTTCTCACCATGTAGCACATTTAGACCCTATAAACATTCATATTTCTCACCATGTAACAAATTTTGGCGCTATAAACATTCACATTTCTCATCATGTAGCAAATTTAGACGCTATAAACATTCATATTTCTCACCATGTAGCACATTTAGACGCTATAAACATTCACATTTCTCATCATGTAGCACATTTAGACGCTATAAACATTCACATTTCTCACCATGTAGCACATTTAGACGCTATAAACATTCATATTTCTCACCATGTAACAAATTTTGGCGCTATAAACATTCACATTTCTCATCATGTAGCAAATTTAGACGCTATAAACATTCATATTTCTCACCATGTAGCACATTTAGACGCTATAAACATTCATATTTCTCACCATGTAGCAAATTTAGACGCTATAAACATTCATATTTCTCTCCATGTAGCACATTTAGACGCTATAAACATTCATATTTCTCACCATGTAGCACATTTAGACGCTATAAAAATTTATATTTCTCACCATGTAGCACATTTAGACGCTATAAACATTCATATTTCTCACCATGTAGCAAATTTAGACGCTATAAACATTCATATTTCTCACCATGTAGCACATTTAGACGCTATAAACATTCATATTTCTCACCATGTAGCAAATTTAGACGCTATAAACATTCATATTTCTCACCATGTAGCACATTTAGACGCTATAAACATTCATATTTCTCACCATGTAGCAAATTTAGACGCTATAAACATTCATATTTCTCACCATGTAGCACATTTAGACGCTATAAACATTCATATTTCTCACCATGTAGCAAATTTAGACGCTATAAACATTCATATTTCTCACCATGTAGCACACTTAGACGCTATAAACATTCATATTTCTCACCATGTAGCAAATTTAGACGCTATAAACATTCATATTTCTCACCATGTAGCACATTTAGACGCTATAAACATTCATATTTCTCACCTTCTCACAGTGTAAATATGTAAATGTATTGCGTAGTATGTCTTGCACAGACATAATAAATGTATATTTTAACGTAGAGTTATTTTTATTGTTAATTTAAATCATTTTTATTGAATTTCTATGTATTTTTTACAGCCCCGACTAAATGTCATGTTGGTCGACTATTAATCGTAAATTAGCAATAGTATATTTATATAGGTTGTAATATTTCAGTACATTGCATAATTTCAGATATTAAAATAGCTGTTTAGCTGATAGGAAAACGTAACTCCGTCAAAAATTTCGACTTTAAAGCATAATATTTCGTTAAAGAGTCACTATATCGAAAATGTGTTTATGACATACCACCAATATTTTTGAAAGACTTATTCAACAATATCCTATACAAAGGGTTATGCCAAAAAATCATCATCACAAGGTTTTATTTCATAATTTTGTTGTCGTTACAAATATTTATAACCATAGATATCAATTTCCAGCTTTATATCAATAGTAGCATGGAGACTGTGACATACCGCCCACATGCAAACTGTGAGTACATACAGACTGTGACATACAGCCCACATGCAATCTGTGAGTACATACAGACTGTGACATACAGCCCACATGCAATCTGTGAGTACATACAGACTGTGACATACAGCCCACATGCAATCTGTGAGTACATACAGACTGTGACATACAGCCCACATGTAATCTGTGAGTACATACAGACTGTGACATACAGCCCACATGCAAACTGTGAGTACATACAGACTGTGACATACAGCCCACATGCAAACTGTGAGTACATACAGACTGTGACATACAGCCCACATGCAAACTGTGAGTACATACAGACTGTGACAGTGTACAGCCCGACAGACGCACATTTATGTAGAGTCTACTAACTGAGAAATAGTAATTTAAAGTTGGTAACTGACATTTTGTTATCATTTTTAAAGGATCGGTAAAGTTTTATTCGTGAATATAATTAGGAACTAAATTTATTCCCATTAAACCCAGTAACATATTAATATATTAACAACTTATCGATTTATTGAATATAAAATATGTATGAATATAAAATTTGTAAATTAAAATTTGTAATGTAAAATTTATTGAATATAAAATTTGTAAAATTATAAAAATAATAGTAAATTCTGTACACGGGAAATATTCTAAAAACAATGATTGATTTAGCGTATAGAATCATAACAGAAGCCGGGAAACCTTTCTTAAAACTCTTGTGCATGAGTCATACAAAATCCTCTTGTATGTTATCTTGTGCATGAATCATGCAAAATCCACTAACAGATTTTTAATGAAATTTGATATGGTAACAGTTTGTAATCAAGGGCAACATATAAGAGAGAGAAATTTTTTTTTTCTTATTCCGAATTTCATGCTAGTGAAACCGTATTAATGTTTATTAAACCGAATGAAAAATTAAATTATTCTCTTTTAGAATCATTAAGATTTTACTTACGTTAATTTACTGATTGACGTTTTATTCTTCTAAACTTGATTTCAAAACTTTTACTCTTATATTTCTTATAAAATGACTAATTACGTTTTTATTCACGTACAGTTCTTAACTGAAATTTTATTCTTCTGCAATCGCCATCAGAAATTTTTATCCCGTACTTTGTGAACCAAAATTATGAATTAAAATTTACTCTTGCTGAGTTGCTGGGGTTATATTACTCTTGCTGAGTTGCTGGGGTTATATTACTCTTGCTGAGTTGCTGGGGTTATATTACAGCAGATATGATATTACAAATTTTACTCTTATCCTTTTTGTGAAAAATTTTTAAACAAAATTTTACTCACGTAAAGTTGGATATATTTGGTTTTAATTTTGTAGAAATTCATTATTAACAATTAAATGAAACTACGTGATGTAGATGGACTATTAGAAAAGATATTCGATAAATCGTGAAACCTGAAGATGTTGTAATACAACGAAACCTAGGTCGTGGTAAGAACTTAAAGAAAGTAGAAATAATACTACATCACGTAGTTTCATTTAATTGTGAATAAAGTTTGTTGTAAGCATATTTACACACACACATATATATATATATATATATATATGTGTGTGTGTGTATATATATATATATATATATATATATATATATATGTGTGTGTGTGTGTGTGTGTGTGTAAAATAACAATAATATAAAATAATTAATCATTTATCAATAAAATAATAAAGAATTATATACGCAAAGAGCGCTTATTAGAAGCGACAATTCTTAAAAGAGAGCAGACATAATGCCATTTATTTCCATGCGGTCATTCATGCTAGCATTGACCGTACGCGACGCGCCGAGTTGAAAACTACAAATAATTATATTATAAAATATAACGTAACTAGTGATGTAATTAATATTAATCTAATAATGATGAAATTAATGAAAGATCTCCTATCTCCTGGGACATGTTCACCTATTGTGACAGCCGCTCGTAGGAAATGCCAGGATAAGCCATTTAATCCTTTCGTTGCAGCAGTATCTATCACAAATGATAAAATTAACCATTAAACTTACTTTACGTTGTAATCATAGAAACAAGAGTAATACGTTACAAAATTATATTTTGCGATATTCGGTCCCCAAACGCTTGACAAAGTTGTCTTTCATAAATTATAAAGATAATATTATAGAAACTTACTTCAAATACAAATAATTATAGCAATGATATTATAATTTCAAATTCAATAAAATTTCACTGTCTCATTTTTTGAAACTAGGTAAGTATCGATATATGTTATGCAATACAGCGTCTCTTTTTTTAAACAAATTTAATGTCATACTCGTATATGGCTAATTGAATATGCCGATTACCATCATCAAGCACAATGCGCGGGAGATGCACGGATGCGTCCGAGAGGAGCGTGGGAACATGCCCTCTGTCCATATTAATTCTAAAGCTGGGGTGCCACCAACAACCGGACATGATGTCCGACTAGTTAGGTATGATGTAAATTATGTTTTTCTTGCTTTGGAAATCATAGAGTTATTGTACGTTTTAGGAAAAAAATTAGCTCTTTGTCGTCTGTTTGTCTGTTCATCTGTTATTTATTTATTTACAAACTTTAATATACACAACTGATACATATGGCGGAATTACTGCTACGAGAGTAATATATTATAGCCAACCAAAAGAGAGAGAGAGAGAGAGAGAGAGAGAAGACATAGGTAATTCATTAAGTGGATGTATAGCGGATACTTAAAATCGACGTATTGGATGTTAAAGCAGCACCAAATATTTGATTGATTTGAACGAGACTTTTACTAGGATGATGCTTGACGTTCAGATAAGGCTAGCTAAGTCTTGAATCGATCAAATATTCCCCAAAAAATGTAGTCTATCAGTTTGCTATAATATTACGCCAAAAGTATTAAACCGGTTTAAATGGGGCTTTACTGGTTGCTTGAGTTTCAAGTTAAAAGATTATTTTTCAATTCTTTCAAAATTTTATTAAGGGATATAAAATTAAATTATGAGGTTTAAGCGGTTAGAATGAACTGCAGATAACTCTCACAGTAATTCAACTCAAAGTTAAGCTAATATTCAAAATACGTCTATTGGAAATTGGAAAAATACCGCGTATGGAAACTAATTGAGAAGATTAAATCGATTCTTAAATGTTACAGCAATATTACAAAGGCGGAATTTATTTACTCAAGTTACAGCTGACTTGCTATAACGTTAAGCCCTAACGTTAACATTTAGTCTCATTACATACTGTCATTTCCACTGCTCATATAGTCACGTAAAATTATCCTAAAATATAGATCCCAGATGTCCGGAATAACCTGTCAAATTAACGCGTATTTGAGTGGCTATGCTAAAATGGTTAATTTTTGCGAAAGCCAATATACACAACTAAATATCTAGTGAACCGTTGAAGCTATTAGAAAGATAGCATCAACAGTTCCCGAGATATTTAGTCCTATCTTTTGTAAAGCCATTCTATATAGCATTCTGATTTAACGAACCTTCTATCTCACTTACAATCGATTCACTGGAACTATATTATAAACAATTATATAAATGTTTAATACGTAATTACTCACTTGATGATGCGGGAATCGACTGCATTTTGCTTCACAACCTCCACGTTCTTAGCTTTCACAATACGTCACTGCATCCAGTGCAAAGCGATGCTCAAACCCATGTCTGGAAAAAATCGATAATTTGTTTGTTTTTACTAATACAGAACTGTATTTTAAGTAGGAAAATAAAAGTATTGCGCAAAAATATTAAAACAAAATTGGTTGATAACTTTCATAAATTAATTCTTAGAACGTAATTCTTTGAACAGAAGGTTTTCTTGGAGATATTTTCTTCCTTCACTTGGTACTGTTTACACGGTCATAGAGTTTTTTGCAAAACTTCTTACTTCAAACACTCATCTCGCTCATTTTCATTACTCTGCAATTCGTGCCGAGTATATTCCTATGTGTTGCATCTTGAATGCAGGTGTTAATCTGATAAGGTAACGAGCTAAACCACAGAGTCTTAATCCAATTAAATTTGCTTCATTATCATTAAATATTTCAATATAGATATTTATATTTAACATCTAAAATCTCCGCCTAATTATCGAACAAGTTTTATTTGAAAGGATCGAAGTAAATTCTCTGAAATTTGTATAAAAATTAAAACATTCGTATTTTCCAAATTGCTTCTCTAAATTTTCACAGCAATAATTTGTAACGAGTTCAGAATTTGGATATCTCATTTATTTTCTGTCTTCACAAAACGTGATTACATTTCCAAACAGCTGTCACAAGTGGAATCGTTAGAGATTGGTACTTTTTTGTACTGTATTCACAAAAATTCTACAGACACATTTACTTGGTAGCACTCTCGCAATGCGTTTCAAAGGAAATAGTAATTCATTGATTTTTCTATATAAGATACGAAACTTTTAAGAAAATTTATGTAATCAAATAGATTAAGATTTTTGACTTGAACTAGTTGAATTAAGTATAAGAAATATTAGCCTACTGTAAACAACATCTATAAAAATAAACCCGTTATTTATTCCAATAACTTTAAAAACTTGCATCTTATACAAGTAGTTTATTCCATTCAATATAATATCTACTCCTTCGTCGGTTAGTTATCCCTTTACTCGTTAGGTTTGTAATTAATTCAGAATTTGGATATCCCATTTATTTATTTCAAACTTAATTTATTCCGATAAATTTCATAACTTGCATCTTATACAAGTAGTTTATTCCATTCAATGTAGTATCTACTCCTTCGTCGCTTCGTTATCCACTTAGTTTGTCAGTTCGTTATCCCTTTGTTCGTTTAGGCTTATCGTATTGTTCTTAATATTCCTTTACAATATCGGTCAGGTATGGGCTAGATATTGTCAGACTATAAAGTATTTTATCCATAGACATTATTCAGTAATCAAATACAATAAAAACATAAAATGTGAAAAGAAAATTCATAAAATATTTAGTATTTTAACTGAAGTTAAACCATTTAAGGTTTACTTCTTTGTTCTTTGTTATTTTTCTTAATACCTCATAAAACTAACTTTATTACGTTTACTATTAACTCAGTTGCTACAAAGACGTTACTATTCATTAAATCATATCATAAATAATAAACACAATATCTTTAAATATTCTCCAAAACTTAAAGGCTCCACCTTCTCAAAACTTAGCTTTCCTCTTACGAGCCGTGTGAGAAAGCCAACCTCTTAGACAACACGTAAAAGCTCATAACGTATTCAAAAACTAACCCACAAAAGTGTTCCTTGTATAGAAAGTTCCTCATTCTGTATTTTCATTTACGACCAACAATGCACGCAAGGGTCTCGATCGAACTCCATTGTTCTACCAGATTCTGCGGTTGCATTCGACAGTGTTGCAACTTTACAAGAGCTATTAACAAATGTATTATTTTTAAACACCAAATTGGCGATCAATCAGTTATCGGGAGCCGAGTGGCCACTCGTCACTTTCATAATGAACAGTTATTTAATTATAATACCGGCGCTGCGTACTTCAAAACAAGTAACCGAAAAGCACTCGAGCTTCATTGAAACGAATGTCGGAATTCAAGCTTTTTTTAGTAGCCATTGTGGGACAGCGAATTGTTTCTTGTAAGCTTTAAAGGGAGTGACAAAAGATGGAGCTTTTTGTGTTATTTCTTTGGTTATAGAAGTTACAATAACTGCGTAAGATGAGGGAGATTCGCACTGAGCACTTGTCGGATCGATGGAGCGGAAGTCCCATGAGAAAGTTTGGAAATAGTGTATTTGGTTTCCGCGTAATGACTGCGATAATTCAGTAAATAAATTGGTAAAATATTAAATGTTAATTGTGTATTTCCTGTGGATAAAATAGATAAAATTATTCGAAAAGTTATTTAGGGAATTTTTGAGCGCTACTTCGATTTATACCCTTAAATTTTCCTACTAAGCTTAATTAGCAAAAATTAATACTTTCAAAATACGTTGTTACTATGAAAAAAAATACACAGGTGAGTTTTTGATAGCTTGGAAAACGCTTAAAATTATGTAGTTCCTACGGGCTTTATGTAGCAAGCTGTATCGCTTATATATATTCTTTTTCATTAAAAAAATATTTTTGAATAACACCACTCAATTATTTTTTTCGATATTGTGATATATATATATATATATATATATATATATATATATATATATATATATATAAACGTATATATATATATATATATATATATATATAGTTGTGGTTATATAATTAGGAACGACTTCTGTCGAAGGTACTTTTAGTTTTAGGTAAGCAAATAATTATTCAACTTTCTGATACTTGTTTTAATGACATCAAAATATTGATAATTTAATAGGTTTTTATACTTCATCCTAGGTAATCCAAAAAAATAAACTTTCAGGATTATTTCATTTATTTTCTATAGAGGTCGCATGCCAAAGATACTGGTCATTGGACAGATAATTAGAAACGCGTAAAAAGTATAGAAACGTTTTTTAATTTCTAATACAACTTACACTGAATTTGATTCCTGCATATTCTGTTGTCATTATATTTGCGTTTTCTTAATTATAAATTAATTTTTTAATTAATTATTTCAAAAATATGGACAAAAATAAGAGTTATGACCCATCTACTAGAAAAATAGGCATGGCTCTGTATAAATGTGGTTAGACTTACAAAAAAGTAGCTGATCATTTAGAAATGTTCTAAAATTGAAGTTTTCAATCACATTAAAAAATTAAATACCACTGATAACGTCATTCGGAAGCCTAAAACCCAAAAAACGTCAACTCGTCAAGATTTTTTAGTACTTTCTATAGTATTGCATACGCAAGGCGTTTCCGTATTGTACATGTAGTAATATTTTCGTTGCCAAAAACTTTCCTTCATATGTTTTTAGATCCCTTGAGACCCTAATTAAATTGATCCCTAATTTAAAAAGAAGTGTTTTTGTTTTCAAATGAATTTTTTCAAATTATTTTTGTTACAAATTAATAATGAAGCAACGTCGCAATTGAGTATCGGGTCGATATAGCTTTTTGAAACGCTGCACACGCAATATAAATGAGCAACAGAATCACTCCCTTCGATACCTAATTTAAAAAGAAGTGTTTTTGTTTTCAAATGAATTTTTTCAAATTATTTTTGATACAAATTAATAATGAAGCAACGTCGCAATTGAGTATCGGGTCGATATAGCTTTTTGAAACACTGCACACGCAATATAAATGAGCAACAGAATCACTCCCTTCGATACCTAATTTAAAAAGAAGTGTTTTTGTTTTCAAATGAATTTTTTCAAATTATTTTTATTACAAATTAATAATGAAGCAACGTCGCAATTGAGTATCGGGTCGATATAGCTTTTTGAAAGGCTGCACACGCAATAAAAATGAGCAACAGAATCACTCCCTTCGATACCTAATTTAAAAAGAAGTGTTTTTGTTTTCAAACGAATTTTTTCAAATTATTTTTGTTACAAATTAATAATGAAGCAACGTCGCAATTGAGTATCGGATCGATATAGCTTTTTGAAAGGCTGCACACGCAATATAAATGAGCAACAGAATCACTCCCTTCGATACCTAATTTAAAAAGAAGTGTTTTTGTTTTTAAATAAATTTTTTCAAATTATTTTTGTTACAAATTAATAATGAAGCAACGTCGCATTGAGTATCGGATCGATATAGCTTTTTGAAAGGCTGCACACGCAATATAAATGAGCAACAGAATCACTCCCTTCGATACCTAATTTAAAAAGAAGTGTTTTTGTTTTCAAATGAATTTTTTGAAATTATTTTTGTTACAAATTAATAATGAAGCAACGTCGCAATTGAGTATCGGGTCGATATAGCTTTTTGAAACGCTGCACACGCAATATAAATGAGCAACAGAATCACTCCCTTCGATACCTAATTTAAAAAGAAGTGTTTTTGTTTTCAAATAAATTTTTTCAAATTATTTTTATTAAAAATTAATAATGAAGCAACGTCGCAATTGAGTATCGGGTCGATATAGCTTTTTGAAACGCTGCACACGCAATATAAATGAGCAACAGAATCACTCCCTTCGATACCTAATTTAAAAAGAAGTGTTTTTGTTTTCAAATGAATTTTTTCAAATTATTTTTGTTAGAAATTAATAATGAAGCAACGTCGCAATTGAGTATCGGGTCGACATAGCTTTTTGAAACGCTGCACACGCAATATAAATGAGCAACAGAATCACTCCCTTCGATACCTAATTTAAAAAGAAGTGTTTTTGTTTTCAAATCAATTTTTTTCAAATTATTTTTGTTAAAAATTAATAATGAAGCAACGTCGCAATTGAGTATCGGGTCGATATAGCTTTTTGAAAGGCTGCACATGCAATATAAATGAGCAACAGAATCACTCCCTTCGATAGCTAATTTAAAAAGAAGTGTTTTTGTTTTCAAATGAATTTTTTCAAATTATTTTTATTACAAATTAATTCTCCTAAATCATTATCGATTGCGCTACACGTTTTCATTTATCCCTACAAGTTTGTAACTATAACCACGCGAGCCGACCCGCGGGTAAAAACTAATAATAATTTAAAAAACAAAAACACGTCCATTCTATTAAATATTTTAATGTGTAATACTAAAATGGAGGTAAATTTGGCGATGCGAACATAATTATGCTGTTGTCAAAAGTAATTCAACAAATAGAATGTAACGTTTAATTGGGTAACTAAAATAATTGCAACTGGAAACCACTGAAACCCAACCACTCAACAACAATAGCAGACGTAAAGTAATTACCTGTAGGCAAAATTATGCCTCCTAAATCCCACCGCGGTACTTTGCAGCATCCAAATTGACTCCGGCCCGATCTTTGGCGCAAGCCGACGCATCATACAAACAAACTAATACAGGTAATTAAAAAAGGATAATCCAAGGATAAGAAAAGGGCACAATACGATCTCGTACCGGTCGCCCTACCTGGAGGATTTATCCCGAGAAAAAAATCAATATTTTGAGAATTGTGCCGCTCGGAATTCGTAAAGTTCGCTCCTTGTTCGAGGCGGGCAACAATGCGCGATTCATTTTGGAGTCGGTAGCTTTTCACGCTCCGGTTGTTGGCTCGTATTTTAGATACTGCAAACAATGGATGTAATCGTGGTATCGCTGTAAACAGGCTACTGTGGTAGGCGGCGGGTGTGCGGGACGGATGGACGCTTGCACTGGGTTGCTCTTACGCGCTTTGTCGTCAAATATGCAATATGCAGTTTGGACAACGCTTTCATCATTTACAGCGTACCTAAATTGAAATATTGGATGCGAAATATGTTTGGATTTTATCTCATAGCAGCCTAGTCTCTTCAGCATCTAGCGGTTTGCCGTAAGTCTTAATTACTTAAAGCTTTTTTCTAAGTGGAATTAAGAAAAAAAAAATCGATCAGATGCAAGCTACATTTTTCATCATCATCCCAACTACTCAAATTATTAATAGTAATGTATTTCAGTTATGTGAAGATCTTTTTCCTCTAAAAACAATGTTTCAGCATTTATGAGGAAATCAACAATTAAATTGTCTGTGAGAATTAATCACGCTAGAATGTCTCAATCCAAATAATTTGGTTCTCAAAATTCACGATTTTTTTTACATATTGTTGAGTGATTCTTTTGGTGATATGGGTGCGGGACAGCTATTTTTAAGCGTTTTTTTTCAAAAGTCTTAAAAAAATTCATAAAAAAAATACATTATATCCATATAATACATTATATACAAAATTTGTGCTTCAATAAGTTTTCATTTGACTTCTTAAACGACCCCTTGATTTTCTTGTTTGTTTCCCAAATTTCTCCCTGATTACCCAAATAACCTACAGAATTAAAATTTAACTTTTGCACTTCAATTGGGTCACTCCATTGCTGACTGATAAATTTCAAATATTTATTTACAATAGTTACCGAGAAAATCGTTTGTGACTGACGAACGGACACCGAAGTGATTCCATAAGTGTTTCGTTTTACAAATTTTGCCACTGGACACTAAAAATAAATAAACTTATTTTAAACAGCATATAAAGACAACATAACGTTTATTACCTAGATATATATAAATACATACACACACACACACATGTATATATATATATATATATATAAATTTATATATATATATATATACATATAAGTTTTCTCTTATGATCCGTTATCTGTTACAAAATCAATTTGAAGAAATAATTTTGAATTGACTTTATAAAAAATTATCTAATATAAATAACTGATGTTTACAGTTAATTATCAAATTTTTTTTTTTTATTTTTAACATACTTTTGACGAGCACGGTTCAATATTTTAAAATAAAAATAATTAGGTTAAGAAAATCTTTAACAAATATATTATATATAATTTTAGAAACAATAAAATTATATATATATATATATATATACATGTATATATATATATATATATATATATATATATATATATATATATATATTTAACGCATATATATTGTTATTATAGATTGGTGCGAAACGAAATCAGAGAAAAAGTTTTAAATTAAACCAACTAAATCTTTGTATCTTTACTAGATGAATGTTGATATTTTTTTTCACGGTCATAGAGAGCATTTATCCAAGAAGGTTTGATGTATCTAAAATTGGATACCCACATTGCACAGCTATAATAATATTAGGGGGACGTATCTTTCAATGAAAATTGGACACGAAGCAAAGCAAATTATGGCGCGACGAAGCGACGACATCAAGAGTGAGGGCCGAGAAGTCACTATGTCAGAGAGATGTTCGAATTCCGTTGTCAGTAGTAGAAGTGAACATCGCAACTTCTACGCGGGCGAAGCCACGGGAAAAATTAGTATTGTTATATATGTTAAAAGAAAAAAATGAAGTGTAATTTTTGTTGTATAAATTATTTCAAATAATTTATTCAACATAAATTCAAAAAAAAAATTAATTGTGTATAAATTGTATAAATTATTAGACTAGTTGTGTATAAATTATTAGACTACTTGTGTACAAATTATTATGTATAAATTATTAGACTAGTTGTGTATAAATTATTATGTATAAATTACTAGACTAGTTGTGTACAAATTATTATGTATAAATTATTTGACTAGCAACTTGATTGTAGTTTACCTGATTACTTAATGTCAAACTGATGTTTCAAAGTATATACGAGTATATTAAGATTTATCAACATCAACGTATTGCGTACTAATGGAGTAGATGTATGTAATGTAATCCTTATCCTTCTTTGGAGTCAGACCCTTATCACTGTCATAACCTAGCTCCAAACCTAATTAGAGAAAGTACGGATTTGTCTATTCATAATTATTACTTCATTTCAATGTCATTTATTATACACATGATACTATTATGTCCAACATTTGAACTATTTTATACAAAGGACATTTTCATATAAAAATTCAGAAATTTCTTATCCTGGATTCTTTTCTTATTCCCGCTCACATATCAAATTAAGCCATTTATTGTTATTTCTAATATTTTTAAATCATATCACATTCCAATTACATTGCAATAAACTACACCACTTAAAAATGATCTTTCTTTGCCTAAATGGGAGAGATTGCTATTGTAGCCATCAGCTGGCCCTACCTACGTTTTTATGTGTACATTAGAGTTAATAATTATACAAATAAAATAATTGCCATAAAATAAGTAAATTGTGTTTTTAGCAAATGCAAAAAATTATTTTTAAATTAGGAAATTTAACTTCAATTTAAACTAATCTTAGCCCGCCTTTGTTGTTATTGTTTTAATTTAACAAATATTTTCAAAATTTATACTCTCTTATGAACTTTGTTATGAAACTATAACCTTCTATTACATCTATTTACATGGATAATAAATATGAAATAAGTATAAACAATACGAAATAATGTGATCAATTAAACGGTCCCTTTGGTGAGTGTCTTTATTTAATCTAATCTATCATCTCTTTTATTTTATTCAAGACTAATTTCCGTGCACGGTAACTGGCGCGAATGTACTACAAAAATTATTTCTAGATTGTATTAAACAGTTTGTGATAAAAATGGCTTACCAATTGGTTCCGAAGTCGTAACGAAAGTTAACGCAAACTCAAAGTCAGATTAAAGAAGTTAATTGGCAATCAATGGATTTATTACTTTCCACGATAATAGTGGTAAATAGTATCGGTCAGTAGCTTGGAAGTCAGTCAGTAGTATGTGTTGATGGAATTTTCAGGTTGGCAAGTCGATTAGTTAAACTTTACTTACGCGTTTGTATGTGAAAGCGGGTTGGTGCCAATCGCATAAGCAGAGAGATCTTATTTCCAAATGGGAAACTTACAATATTTATAAGATTTGATATGGTCATAAAACAAAAATAGATTCTTAAGTGATTATCGTTATCTACAAACGTTTGGTGAGTCGTCCACAGTGCAGTTATTATCAATGTCTCGCGATATAAGTTTAAAACCTTTCAGGACAATAAAATGTATATTGTTGTTTCATGAAATTAATTAAACAAATCGTATACTTTTCAGTATCTTCTATTCAGCAGTATATATTTGAAAAGTTTTGGGGATTTTTCACAGATAAATAATTTACTGTAAGCGTAAGCGTATGTATATTTTCCTAATATTTTAAATTTATTAATAAACGGTTCAAAATGTGTTAAGAAATGTTTTATTGAAAGTAAATGGGATGCTTGTGGCTCATATCGTAAACCAATTATAATATTTTAGATAACGGGATTTTTTTCGAAGTACGAAATATTAAAGTAAATGTATAAAGTAACTCGTTGCTTAAAGACTCTAAGCGATGGGTTAAATTTAATTATATTAAAGAGCAAAAGTGCTCTAGTGTATGAAACTATTTTGACTACGTACAATTATCTTGCAGTTGGTTTAATATAAATGATATTATTATCATATATATAATAATAAAAATTATTAATAATCGATTATTATAAACAATATTTAAAATAACTGTATGAATAGAACTAGTATTGTGAGGTTCCGTACGCGTTTAGTCACATAAATATTCACGGTTGCGTAGTATTTGTTTTAAACCATTCACAAACATTAATATTATTTTTCAACATGTATATATATATATATATATATATATATATATATATATAACCTTATTTCTTGATTACTCTATTGGTGCTTGAGCGAGTTAGAGGGTATTAATATTTATATCTGTAAGGTACAACTAGAGATTAACTTTTTGTATCTTTTATAAGCCCTATGCGATGTAGGAATGAAATCATCTCTCATAATATAACAATATAATAAATTAAAATGAATATTATACCGAGTAATCTATATATTATCTTACCTTAAGTGGGTTTCCTCAAAGAATCGTTACAACCAGTTGGACTGAGCTATGAATAATTTTCTGCTGCCCATGAAAATGATGCACGTATATAATTATCCTGCAGATTCAGGAAGTTTAATAAGTAATTGTTGTATTAGCGACTGTCAGAAACGCCGAGGCGAGAAATTCTTTCGCAATATCATTAAAAAAACAAACGACGCTTTTTATATTAAACAAACATTTCGCAAACGCTTAGTTTTACTAAATTATAAATTTTACTAAATTATAAAGTAACTTCGCTCGTCTAGAACATAAAAATAATGTTTAAATTAAGATATAACTAGTTAAATCAATTAATTAAATATCATTATACCTTATAATAATTCGCTGTTATAATTTGAAAGCTAGTTATTATAGCTAGTTATATAAGCTATTATAAACAAGCAATTCATACAATCTTATGTTTCTTAATTCTGAAATTAAGAGTCATAAAGAAGGACACGTGATAAGGCTCCGTAATTTAAGAATTGAAAATTCAGCAATTCCTCTAGCTTCTCATAGCTGTGGATTTATTTCTGGAAACATCGTCAATCTCCTTGTTTCCAAGCGTAATAAATAATTCTATGAAAAGTGTTGTATGCCGGTATGTATATATCTATCTAAAGTGTACGCTGCTACATTGTAAGCTACTTCGTATGCCTCTATCTACAGAGTATACCGCTACGTTTAATGCCGCTTCTTATATTTCTGTCTACGTTGTATGCCGCTAAGTATATCTCTATCCACACTAGATGCGGCTACGTTGTATACCGCTACGTATATTTATATCTACAGTAATTAAAAACAACGTGTTCGTCTATTTATGTTAAGTATTAAAGTTCATAAAATAGGAAATGTTAATAAACTGGAAAACTGTTACGGGGAATATTTTATTGATCCCACAAATTTTCAAGTCTATATATATTATATATTAGTACAATTATCCCCGTCTGATTAGGTTAAAAATATATCTACTTTTTTTATTAATACAGGGAACCCGTTTTGGACTCTACTCGATAAGAAATAGATATGTTGTTTTTTTGTAACCTAAACAATACATATTCATTTTATTTTTTTTTATTTCGCCGCAACCGGGAAAAATATAACATATTTTAATTTTATTTATATAGAAAAAAACTTAATTCTCTGAATGAAGAAAACCTCATTATTTCTCAGGAAACTTTCTTATTCCCCAATGTGAAATAAATATATTCAACGCAATTATAATTTCGTTTGATTAAAAACCAATTTCTCAAATTTTTGTAAATATACTGAGTGTTATTTCACTCATTTTTTAGCCTAATTGGAGTTGATTAAGCAAGAGGCACTTCAAGTTCTCTCGTTAAGTTCACTTTAAGAAACTCAGTTGCTAACTCGACAGAAGACTGAACTCGGCACTCTTTATATATAGGTACCCTTGAAGGTTCGAGACGTTTTTGTTACATTTCTTTACTTAGATACTTGAATGGTTCGATAAATTTTTATTACAGTTTAGAAATCACTGGAAAAATGGTTTGTTTATTTGTTGCCAATATTTTTGTTTATTTACTATATTGTGTGTATGTTGTTTTCCCACCCGTAGAATATTTGCGGCTAAACTGTTTTTGACAAACGTTGTACCTGTTTCTCGTCGATATCGTCAGGTTGCAAAGAATTTATTAAAACAGAATGGTGGATTAAAGACGAAAAAATTTTAATTTCTTGGATCGAAAAAATTTAAATTTACAAATTCAAAAAAGGTTGATTGATTTTTGGGGGTTTGGGGTAAGGGTTGATATCTTTTGATCGAAAAAATTTTAATTTTCAAATTCGAAAAGGGTTGATTGATTGGTTGATGATTGATTGAATGCAAAAAGGTGAAATGTTAAACTAAATATAATATTTTTTGTTTTAATTTAAAATAAACAAGTTGAATGTATTAACATAAAACTGTGATATTAAATTTCTGGTGTGGCATAAAAACGTAAATTAATATCATATTAAATTAAGCGAATAACATTAATAGAATTTGAATTTGAAAGTTCGAGGTAAGCAAATATTTGAATTCAGAGCTATGAAGTAAGCTACAGTTTGAAATTAAAACCTTTAGATAAACAAAAATCAGTACAAATTGACTTGTAAGTATACAAATTCACCTCAGTCGTTGACTTGTAAGTATACAATTCGTCTCAGTACATATTAATGTAACGTAATGATGGCGGAAACATACGTTTAGTATAAGTTTAAACCTAAATATTTATTTTGCACCAAATTTTAGATTGGGTATGTTTAATTTCATCCATGAACTTTTAAATATTTAAGTAAAACCGTCTTGCGGCTGAATGAACGTCCACATGAACGTGTCGCCATTGGACGTCAACGAAAAAACTTCTCTTTTACTTATTTATCTATTACTTTCTAAGTACTGATATTCTTTTGTGACAGAAGAGAGTCTACATAAACTGAAAACCAAACTACAAGTTGCATCCACAATACTGAACAACACATAATCTAATAAAGGTGTACGTAAATCTGCTGAATTGTCGTCCATTCCTTATAAAAACAGTTTAGGAACGTCCCAATAAAAGCTAAGTAAACCTAAACAATTAAAACTATGTATAGAAAGTAAATGGAATATGTAGGCCAGTAAGATAATTAAAAAAACAGAAAAGAAATCAAGAAAACCGTAGCTACATTCGATGTCATGTGACAAGAAAAATAAGTCTGCTAAATGTTTCGTGGTTTCCGGGGAAAATACGTAATAACCACACGTGTTTTCCCCATAATACCACCCTGTGTTTATCGCCTCACATAAAGTATCTTATTGCAATAAGAAAAAGGTTTTCCCCCTTTCTTACTGAAATATAACAAAGAAGACATGTGCCTATGGCAGTGTTATAGAAACTGATTATGTACAAAGAGAAGGTCATAATATTTAATTATATCATACTAAATAGCGTAACCATTTCCTTGAGCGCTATGCGTTCAAGTAATATATTATCTGCAATCCTTCCATCACGGAAAAAAATTCTCTTATCGAAATTATTTTCCTAAGCTGATCCTATGAAATCAAGTTCAATAATAACATTAGCTACAATCTTATTAACATTAGCATTGAGGTTCAAGACAAAGAATGACGGAGGTAGTCCAAACACAGATTGTATTAATAACGTTCATTCACCGATTTATATATATATATATATATATATATATATATATATATATATATATATATATATATATATATATATATATAACATGCTTACAGATGTAATTTAGAAAAAGACCACTTCTTTTTTTACGCTCATTTGTTTTTTTATCTATTTGTTTCGTGGAAGATCTTATATCGATGAATTCTAGTAATAAAAAGGAAATAAAATATAAAAAGGTTGACAGAGGAAATGCGGAATGAAAAACATGTTAGAAACGCATAAAAAACGCGCGGTGTTTCGGTAAAATGTAACAAATATGTTAGAATGAAACGGACACATTTAAGAAACTAAACGAAGAACAATGGAAGCGAGTGGTTACTTGTCGCGCGGAAAATGAAGTATGACATCGGAAAATCCTAAATAACGGAAATATCGATTCGAATTTTGGCGGTCAACATCACTTAATCTGTTTTCCTCTTAAATCACAAACAATGCCTCTTTTAACCAAAATTATACATTTTCGAACAACAAAATCTAACTATTATCCAAATATGCCGCGTTCATACAAGTGTTTTGTCAATTCTAATTTATATTTAAACAGAATAAATTAGGCATATATAATTTTCTGCACTTATTTTTGGATTCAAACATAAATGTTTATTTAATAAAGGAGATTGTTTCGAAACTCGTGCGTGACCAAGTTTAAATTCACAAAAAAAATGCCCAAAATCAAAACTTTGAGTCCAAACTTTGGTTTATGTCACCTTATCCTATTTTACTTAAGTTCCTTCCGCATGTTCATAGAATTCGTCCCAACTCATAATTTTAATAAGTCTGTGCATTGAGAAAATCCCTATGAATTTTAATGTATTTCAAGAAAAAATCGTTTTTCCGTATTGAAAAACGATATTTAAAAATAATTATTTTCCATTGAGAATGGCGCCCTTAATTTTTGTAAGACTTTATTTTGAAGGTTAAGGTAATATTTCTTTGAGCTAATTTAATAAATTTTACATTGTGACATGCTTAACATTAAGCTCTTACATAGAATAAAGCGCATATGTACTAAATATTTTAAAAATACGAAATATAAAGCTTACCATGAAAATGTTCTAAAATATCAATTCATCACTTAAAAACTAATAATCCTCCTAATTTTACTAATAATTTTGTGAAGAAATAAAAAAACTATTAAACTTTGAATAAAATAACAAAATTAAAATAAAAATTCACGTACATCGATTCCACTCCGCTGATGCAGCATTAAAACCCGAACACATAAAATAAAATTCAAATTCTTCAAATCGAACTAAAAAAAACAAAATTGAAAACAACAAAACCATAGACAAACGAAAACTATAAAAGAAACACTGGCAACTTGACGCTGCCGACCGTCGCCACGAGCAGCGCCGACTTCTAGTCGATAGCCTGCGAAAATAATAATTAGAGTCATGATATAGTTTTTAAACTTATTTATTAAGCAGCCCCACCACTATAGAGTCCTTAGTTACCCCCACCGCCACAGTCCGGCCCCCACTCTCCCTCTCGCAACCCTCAAATTGACGCGTGCAAAATTCTAAACAACTTTTTTTATCTCCTTTTGTGTTGGGGGCGCATCGCGATCGCTCCGGATGGCTTTCTGACTGCACGTCCATTCTCAATAGGGTTTTAAGCGTTACACTAGATACCCTATCTGCTTCTGGGTATCCCCTTTATCCGGCTCCCTTTGTTAATGATGGCTTCGTCGTACGTAAGCAGGGACGGTATTTGATGTGGACCTAAATGTGTGCAATCGAATTTAATATGTACGGTTGAAATATTTTATATTTGAGTTTATTGTAACGTACGAATTTGGAATGTTATTTAGGTTTAAAATACAGAGTTCGGCTTATCACGCGAATGAGAAAAATTCAATTGAATTTCATAAAACGAAAGAGAAAAGGGCCTAATTAAAAAAGGATTAAAAATAAAAACCCGATTGCCTTATGAAAATTATTGATGAAGAATCAAATATTTATAATTTGGTTTAAATAGGTAACTAGTTCTTTTTTTTTCTGTTATTCCAATTGACAATTTTTCTTTACTTTGTTTCGTGTAACCAAATGGAAAGACGGATGTCTCAGAACATGGATGCTAACGTGAAAATACGTTTTATAGTAAATTATTCAATCAAATCAAGTTTGTAATCAATTAAAACTAATCTGCATTACAAAATAATACTAACTATATTACGTTTTAATTGAAAAATATGTACAATTTTTCAGCAAAACAGTTAAATTTAAAAATACCAACTACAACTAATAAAACGCAAACCTGAACGAAAACCGTCATTCTTGACAAAATTTATTTTCAGGTTTTGGCCCATTCTTATAGAAAAAAAGACCCTTCCGATCTCGCTTCTGTTAAATTTACGACATAAAATATTTTCGAGTGGAATGAAATGTTTTTTCTTTATAAAAATCAATCATAACCTGAAAACGATGTTCCAAAAAATAGGTTTTCAATTCCAAAATAAATATTATATTTTTATAATTCTTTTTATTTTCTATATTTAAAGATATTTGTTATTCTATGTTTTTGTCGGTTTTTACTTTAACTGTGCAACATAAATATGTAAAGTTATGTGACTACTAACACTGTTTATGGTCACCTAACAACCTCCAAAACATTAACAGGGCATAGTGACGTATTTGTACCAATCATTATTCATGGAAACGACTAATATATAGTTTATATAAAAATATATAGTTTATATAAAAATTAATGTAATTAAAACCATGGTACTTCCAATGACAACTCAACGTGGAAAAATAATTGGAAAAAATAAGTGGAAATGGCCGCGACGTGTCCGGAATGTTTCAGTAATATATCCAACCATACGAGTACACGTCTTAGCATAAAAGGTTCAAGTCCGTACACTACGCAAAATAATGAAATCTTCTAAAAATCTTTTTTAGCATATTCAGCCCGTCTACAATCAGTCACTGGGTTATAAGTAAATTCTTTCTATAATGTCAAATATTGCAGAGGTGTAGTATATCTCTTTCAGATAATTTATTTATTTATTTATAATTTTTAATGCATAATACATATGGTGGACTTATTGCTACATGAGCAATATCTTTCAGTCAACCGTAACAATTGGTTTTGAAATTTATTTGGTAGACTGTAAAAGATTTTGCAATGAAAATTATTTATAGTAGGTAGATTAGAGAGAAAAAAATACAAAAGTATTAGTAATACAAACTATTGACATGATTTGGAATGGGACAGATTAGAAGGGACAAGGATACAAAGGAAAACGTTTCAAGAGAAGTAGGACTTTTCCACTCGAACTTTGAAAATATTTAGGGACGTGATTTTCCTGGTGTCGTGAAAGATTTTTCTTAAGAGGTAGAGGTATATTTGGGAATAAGTAGGGTGAGTGCTAATCTTTAAATTTGCTATAAGATAATTTGGGCTCTGAGGATTTCTAAAATATTAAAAAGAAATGTAAGTATGTGAAGTTGACGTCGATAGCGGAGTAACCTGTATTCTGAAATATGATCATATTTTCTGAGACCGAAGATGTACCGGATGCATACATTTTAAAGACGTTCCAACTTGTAATAATATTCTTCATTAAGATCAGGACAGCACACATCTCCATAATCAATTAGTGGTAATAGAAGCGTTTGACAAAGGTAGGTTTTCGTTTTAGTCGGTGGAAAAGTTCTCCATATATATCATTATTATAAACAATAGTTTAATAAATACCATTTCTAATAGTTGTAGAGGAAGTACGTCCACGACATAGTATTTTTATTTATCATTATATATTTCTAATTAAATTAATTACAATCAGCCTTTCATTTTTATAATCATCTTTGGTCATATGCTTTACAGTAACTTATACTTAAAAATGAATAGGAATCATAATATAGGAACTCTAGAGCTCAATCAATAGAAAAATAATTTTGACCATATGGTACGGGCAAAACGACATAATAAATAAGGACAAAGTGACATAGTGAAAAAAGTAAAGTAAAAAGTTCACAAATGATTTTTTTGGTTTTCCAAGGATGATGTTCCTTGATGCCCACATGACGCATGAGCCCCGTGAGCACATTGCATGCATTTTACCTAGTCTTCTCCAGATTTGGAACGTGAAAAGAGATCATTACAATAAATACAAGCGCAATCATCATCGTCTTGAGACTCAACCGGAAAATTTTCTCTGTCTGATCCGTCACCGAACAGTATTTTGGTCACATCTCTTTTTCTTTTTCCAGGAGAATTTTCCGTTTCATTTTTGGCTCTAAATTCATCCATATTAACTGTAGAGGTTAAAAGCCAATGCGAATCGTATACTTTTCGCTTTCTATTGCCTTGACCCTGAATAAATTGTCCTTGTAGTTCTGGTGACAGAATCGCAACTAGAAACGGTAAAGGATCCTTAAAAGAATCCGGTCTCACAATTACATTTTCGGAAGATTCATTTACTGTTGCAGGATTGTTCGGTGTACATTCAACAACACAATTTGATGATGATGGAACTTGGCTAGAAAAAGAACCATTTTCTTGGATTAATTGGTTGCTGGTTGTTACAACAGTTGGCTGTTGGCCCTCGCTTGTTGCGCCATTTCCCATATTATCCTGGTTTAACGGAATGTTAGTTGTTTCTGCAGGTTTAAACATATAGTCTGGGAAAATTTCTGGACCTACTGGCCATAGCCCCGCATTTTTAAATCCATTGCATGCATTTTGCACAGTCGCCGCTTCACCATAAGTTTTGTAAAATAAATATCTTATTTGTAAAAACATAATTACACGCCCTGGATGATTTCTTAACCCCATGGAGATTTCTTGATGAAAAAAGGTCTTCAAAGATTTTTTGTATCAAGCCGAAAAGTCGAGTTTGCAAAAAATTTAAACGCGCTACTAGTTTTCTTTCAACTTCTGGCGGAAATGTCAGTTTGTATCTACCTGGCTCTTTAGTGTTGTGATGTAAATTTTTGTTTTTCCCTAATGTATGTCTCGTTAGTGTAGTTTGGGAAACACCAAAAATGTTTGATGCTAACAGCCATCCCATCTTGTTTTCTTTGACTGCTACAATTGCTTTTTACATAGATTCATGACTCCAGGTTTGACGTTCAGATTTCCTTTTGTAGTTGCGCGGCATATTATCTGTAAATGAAAATTAAAACTTCCCAAATCTGTATGGACAAAATGACACATATGATGAAAATGTCCAATAACATGTGAGATGAATGAAGACTTCACAATTTACTGAGAACACTATTACTCAATATTAATTTTACACATATCGCAACATAAGGATACAACTCATCGTTTGAAGTCACAATAATTAAAGAAAATAACGTAAAACTTACTAAAAGTACGAAGACAGTCTTGAGAACAAAAATTGTTTGTGCGTAGAAAACACGTTCGTACCAGTTACTCCGATGTGACTGAACCGAGAATGGCAAAAATTTGACAGGTTTGCTAAAATGGCCGACGTCATATGATACAATGTCAAACTCCACGTTTCGGAGGGCTAATTTTGAATAAACCACAATGTGTCATTTTACCCATGTATGTAATTTTGTACGTACTTCCCCTACCCATAAACATAAACATACGTGAGTACGAAACTCGCAACCACCCGAAACGATGTCATAGACGTTAAAAGCCAATGTGACTCGCATACTTTTTTATCCATTTCTGACTCCATTTTCTAAATCTTATTTTCAAGTATTTGTACAAAATTTTGCTTGATATTATTGGAATATGAAGGCTATTATTGGAATATGATACAACTATTATAAGTTGTTATTCCTGATTTTTAGCATTATTATCATATTTTTAGGTACTATTTATCAATGCCAATATCCACAATACCAAAGGTTTTGAAAGTAATTATTTATTGAATAGATTTTGTGAGAGACAATTTGGCGTTAAATTTAAAAAAAAGGGTGTGAGTGAGTAAAGTGAACCTTATTACGCTTTGTGTGCTCGGTACTAGACAACGAATTTACTTCGAAATTTATAACACGACAAAAAATGAAGTTACAAAATCATGAGAAATAACTATGGAAAAATAATTCAAAAACTAAAAAATTCAAAATGAGTCACACGAGTGACATGCACCTATGTTGCTTATCGTTGAGAATTGTTGACAACGCATGTATATAAAAAGAGGCCAAACAACCGAGTACGCAGGGAGATGCCTGACCACCACACCACAATATGTCGGGACACTCGGCTGTATCGCTCTTACCAGTTTACGTCCGCATATATTTTTTACATTTTGAGGAGGAGAAAAGTAAGAATATTCTCTTAAAAAATTGGGTTATGTAGAAATGCCCTAAGTAATAAACAAGTTCGCGAGGCTGGAAGGAGGTTAGGCGCCTAGTCACGATGACCCTTAAATGACGCTAATGAGACAAAATGAAAATAACGAAATCACGCGTGTGTTTTTAATATTTTGTTATCACAATTCGGTGTGAATGTCGGGATAGTGAGTATTTAATCCCGACCCCGAAATTTGGGACATTGCCATGGTCAGCCGCTGCAGGGACAAATGTTCCCTCATAATTTTAGATTATCTGCCCCCGATTACAGCAGTGCCGAATGACCATAATAGCATTTTAAGATATCTGGTGACAAGTCTATTCGAACGAAGCTGCATGTGCTATTTTATAGATCATTTCCATAACTCATATATATATATATATATATATATATATATATATATATATATATATATAGGTATATATATAGTGTGCTAATATATGAACAATTTTTGATTCATTTAAAAAACAAAAAATACTATTGAAAAAGTAAATAATCCATATTTAATCAACCAACGAATCACTTAAACTATATTGAAATAAATCAACCAATCGATTACTTAAACTACACTGACTTGATTGCAATGATTTTGGTTTTTCAAACACTTGGTTTTTTAATTGTAGGTACTGTAAAACGGATTGTAAAAAATAAGGTTGCACTTCAGGCGTATGTAATAAAAAGTCAAGAACTACAAGAGATGCTTTCAAAAATTGTATTTTAACTTTTTGTTATTTTATTATTTTGTTTTTTCTTTTTGTTATTTTAACGCTTATAACGTTGTGAAAGGCATTCAATTTTCATCAGTAGAATAAGATTTCCTTCTTTATTCCACAAATTTCTGAGTGATACTTATTTTATTTTATTTTCCAAAATCTATGAAATATTACAATGAAGACTGAATTATTATATTAAATAAGCGTCTTTAATAACTTTATGTAAAGCAATAACAAACAAACAAACAACCAGATATTATTCCTGAACTTCTCGATGTTATTGTACGTGTCGTACGTATATGTGTGTTTCATTTTACTCCTGTTATCCTTGCACAGTACAACAAACATTTCTTACCTAATTCCTTCTCTACAATTTATTTATAGTTTTTCGAATCCATTTTTGAAATACCTCTAATGTTCAGATATAATTAGCGACAGGGCAATATAGACACAGAAAGGATATGATACCTCACCATCAGATGTTTCTTATTTACCATCGTGGTACCAAGTTTTAAAATTCCCATCTCCACAATTCGCTCTGACAGAGTTTTTAACGAATTTAATTTAAGTTGTAGGTTACTGCTAACTATTAAATTGTATTTCTCAAAATATAGACACAGTTTATGGAATACTGGTAACTTTTAATTACCAAAACAACCCCTAGAAAAAATATAAAACAAAACTAACCAAAAATATGGTAACATAATCTATTAATTAGTAATAATTAGTATATCGAATGAAATTGAAACCCTCCTCGGGAAGAAAAAGTAATTTCAATAAACAACTAATTACATAACAGTAATAGTAAATATAGAAGAACACTAATGTTGGATCAGCGTTTTAAATGAAAAATAAAAATCAGGATCTTACCTAGGGCTGAAAGAATTTTCATGAGTAATTATATTATTCCCCTACCAGCTGTAAAATTAGAAAACTACCATATTGCTATAAAACGTCTCACATTGGACGAATAATTCAGGAAATTATTTAAAAAGTTTAGAATGAACCATACAAATAAGTTGTAAATTGAACTGTCTGTCCGTGATTTCCACACTTTCAGCTTTTAAACAGTTTTTCGTTTGCATAAAACGAATTTAACGTTAAGACAATTTTCGTCTGTATGTCTGTTTTTACGAAGGGATTTAAATAGAAAGTCACTGGAGCCATTGACATTCATTATAGATAGTAACCTTGGGGCGTGCAGAGCAAATATAACATAATCTCCACCACACGGATCGCTGCGGACAGTAGAATTTATACAAGTTATGTAATTATCTTTATAACATAATACCATTTTTATATTTCCGTATTTATTTACAACAAGCGGCACCTTACGCCTTTGTCCACTTAGGGTACTGAAATTCAATCGCAATGTTTTAATGGATTTATTTTATGTCTAATGTAAGAAAGCAGTTCGGCCCGCGTTGGATTTGAACTAAACTAATTATGTATGTCTAATATAAGAACATAAAATAAATTCATTACAACATTGCGCTCGCGTTTCAGTACCCTAAGTGGATAAAGGCGTACGGTGCCTCTTGTTGTAAATAAGTACGGAAATATAAAAAGGGTATTATGTTATAAAGATAATTACATAATTTGTATAAATTCTATTTGATAACTTTTTATGGTACGATGATATTTAGTGTTTAAAGCACACAATAACTTATCGTGATAGCGACAGCCAATTGTACCTGAGTGATTAAAAATTAATTTTGTTAAAATCAATTTATGTCAATCGTGCTTTAAAGGGCTAAAATGGAAAGAACCGCAAAAAAAAATGTATATATATATATATATATATATATATATATATGTATATATATATATATATATATATATATACATATATATATATATATAATTACTATTAATATATACTTACATATATAATAAACGGACATAGTATAATACGAAGAAATTATTTTATAATAAACACTATTATTCCAATCTTTTACTTGAAAAAAAAATCTTAAGAAATACGAAAAATAAAAATAAAATACAGCGCCACACGGTCCACTTTTAGCAGAAACCTAATTAGTTTTTTAAATAAAATTTTTAAGTAATTTTATTATATAAATAATAGTAACCTTCTGGTAGAACTGATAAAGGTTTAATTTTATTGTACGACGTTATCCACATATCTAGTTTAGGTGGCCTATTTCAATATATAACACTAGAAATAGTAAATACCATTTAATTAAGCGCACAAAAATCAAATGATGGGGCATTTTATTTTTAGAAAAATATTTATAAAAATATCGTGGATGTAGGTACCTATAGGAAGTAAAAATATAGTTTAGGACGTTTTTCGATTTTATCAACGTCAAAAAACGTCATAATAAAAGTGAAAGAAAAGAAAAATCTTTTTAATAATAATAAATGAAAGAAAAGAAAAATCTTTTTAATAATAATAAGTGAAAGAAAAGAAAAATCTTTTTAATAATAATAAGTGAAAGAAAAGAAAAATCTTTGTAATAATAATAAGTGAAAGAAAAGAAAAATCTTTTTAATAATAAATTTACTTTTTAAAAAAAAATTGTTAAGCTTTTATAATATTTAATATTAATTTTAGTATTAAATATTATAAAAGCATTTGACCGTTTTTTTGTATCCACGAACTTAACATTAGATTTTAATTTAAGCTACTTTTGTGCCAAGTTTCATTCCGATAGAATATCAAATGCGACTTCCGGAGCATCTCGAAGTAACATCGGCGGGATTTCTTTATTTATATGGAGATTGTGAACAGAGCAGTAGTGAAAATATTTATGAATGACGGTAGATCAAGTCGCGAACTGCTAAAACCCTTTAGCGCACTTGAAGGGAACGAAAGTTGGTATCAACAAATATTTTGTCGCAATCGCTTATAAACCCTACAAAATGTATTTTTCCTTACGAAATATTTTTATGTGATTTGCTTATGCCTCTTTTCATTTCCAACATAAAACATTTTTAGGGTAATGTGAAAAAAAAACAATTATTTTCGAGATAATGACCTTCCATTTCAAAATTTAGAAAATAAATCCCATTTCATTATCACAAAATCTCTTTAATATTTTTTTTTATCAAATCCAACTATTCTCACATAAATAAAGCCTTAGAAACTATCAAAAAACTGTTTTTAAAAATAAATTTGCAGTAATAATATTAGCGCATGACTCGTAGTTCAAAATATATAAGGTAGGGGATAAATCCCTGTATATGTATAGCGAGGTACAAAAACAAAAATTAGTAGATCAAACAACAACAAAATTAGTAAATCATACAACTCTACAAATATCGTAACTAAATTTTAATGTATCGCACCCTGACCAACCTGGTTCACAAATCGTCGCATCACTATTGAAAACTACTTACTCCCCCCTTCAAACGTGAAGTACATCGGGTGGTGGATCCAAATGGCTTACGATTGGCCAATCCGATACCCACTCCAAACGGCTCTACGTGGGGCGGGACTTAAAATGTCAGGGCTGAGATTAGTAGACGTGATTTATTATAGTTAGGCATTCGGTATTGAAAGTATCGACAAAAGTATCGATATTATTTATATTCATGAGTAAATTGGAAAAAGTCACAGATAAAAGTATCAAGAGAAAAGTATCATTGTCCCAAGTATCAGTAATTTTATATACATTTTTTATAAGTTCTTTCCATATTATCAGCAATTTTATATACATTTTTTATAAGTTCTTTCCATATTATCAGTAATTTTATATACATTTTTATAAGTTCTTTCCATATTATCAGTAATTTTATATACATTTTTTATAAGTTCTTTCCATATTATCAGTAATTTTATATACATTTTTTATAAGTTCTTTCCATATTATCAGTAATTTTATATACATTTTTTATAAGTTCTTTCCATATTATCAGTAATTTTATATACATTTTTTATAAGTTCTTTCCATATTATCAGTAATTTTATATACATTTTTTATAAGTTCTTTCCATATTATCAGTAATTTTATATACATTTTTTATAAGTTCTTTCCATATTATCAGTAATTTTATATACATTTTTTATAAGTTCTTTCCATATTATCAGTAATTTTATATACATTTTTTATAAGTTCTTTCCATATTATCAGTAATTTTATATACATTTTTTATAAGTTCTTTCCATATTCCAAATTCATACCTATTTGTTACTACTCGTACGATATTCTATCAACTCCTTTCCATTAAACATTTTATGAACACACTGCAACGAAAATTATGCTCGTGTAAATAATAATTTTATTACAAATCGTATAAACATTTTTAGATGTAAAAGAATAAAAAAAGAATCTAATTAATTAATATTTTTATTTAAATAAGATAAAAGTCAATGCGGGAAAATAAAAACACGAAACAGATTAGCGAAACAGCTGGGTAGGAGAGAAACATGAAAGAATTTCCAAACTTCTCGCTCTGAGAGTGAAAGAAAGGGAGAGAGACAAAGAGACTAATTTGGTAGTATTGTATTTCCACCATTCAATTGATATTCTAAAGGTGTTTTTGGTATATTACATGATGCTCACAATTTTGAGAGTATTTCGGTACTAGGTTACCTATGTTTATTCTAAAGTCTTACAAGGGTAACCATAAAAATATCTGTATCGATACTTTTGCGCTATTCCTATTTACGTCTCGACATTTGTCAGAAGCATGAAAAAAATAGATTATTTTCGAAAAAATTGGACCGAACTAAGGTCTATTATTTTCTATACAATTAATTTGTTAAAGGTTCGTTAAATAGTACTACCATAGAAATCTTTTATTATTATTAAGGTATTAAAGAAAACCCCAGTACCATTGAGGAATCACTAAAGTTGGGAAGAATTAGTCTATTTTAGAAAAGTTATAAATACATAAAAAAAGTTATAAATATTTTTAAAAAGCTATAAATATATATATATATATATATATATATATATATATATATATATATATATATATATATATATATACAGTGTATTCTCAAAAGAATCTTACAGTTATTTAAATTTCTACATTTATAACAAATTACCGCGAATTGCATATGTAATTATCATAAACTTATTCGTCTCTTACATGATTTGGGATAATACCTATTCAATAATGATGTACTTATTACAAAACCTGTTATATAGCGAACCACAAACAATAGAGTTGCTAATTAAGGTACTTGCGGGTATTAAGACTTATCGGATAATAAGGCCTAAGTAACAAAAATCGTACTTAAAAGGACCCAATTGAAAAGTTGAGATGGACGTTTAACATCCTTTGTGTGAACTAGGTTAATATAGGTCTCTGAAAGTTGAGAACTAGTTCTTTTAGTTAGTTCTTTGTGCCTAAAAAACATTAACTTAACCTAACAAAAACAGGACAACAACAATATCAACATAAATAAGCATAAATCAATATAAATCATAAAAAAAAATTAAATATTAACCTCGAGAAATAAGGTCTCTGAATGTGCACTTGATCTGTCTTCGAGAAGATCCCTTCGCGAGGAACGGATGTGGTTGTGACACACAGTCTTTTTCAACTATTTTATAACGGTGTGGACATTTCTAATAAAGAGGATTCTGATCACGGTGAATAGCTTCCTCTCTGAGATAACTATCGAGATCAATTATCCCGATAGCAGTTAGATTTTATTACGAGCTGCTTTATTTTTCCATAGAGATCATGAGTGCCCAACAAAGGATCAATATTGGCTCGAGTTGAAGAATATGTAGAAGAATGAGGTTTCGTGACAGTTGGCCCCCTCCGTTGCGTTTCGAAAACTCTATAACTGACTTTTCGTCTTAAGTATTTTTAAACTAAATCAAACTTATGTATCTCTGCGAAAGGGATCATTTTAAATTGTAGGATTAAACCTGGGAGACATAATTTCATTTCGCCTTTTCGAGGGTAAACTCGTATAATGGTTCCATACGTCTCTTAGTGTGCGAAAGGACATAATAGCATTATTTGTAAATAAAACGTGATTGAACCTTCTAAAGTAAAAAAACCTAATCTGTAGGAATATCAATAATATTGCAGAAATCAGCTTAAAGTTCGAGGTAAAATATTAGGTCAATATAAGATTAGATATACGTATATCCCATCGCCGACTTCATTTTAAATTCTGCTTTTTATATCCCATTTTTAACTACCCGGGCAATCTTAGGTCCCCTCCTGGCTCCGTATCTATCTATTAAGCAGGGAAGCTTATATGATTAAGCGATGGTTAAGCGACGATGATTAAGCGATGGAGGACTTCAAAATCTTTTGTTACGATGATTAAGGCGATGGTGCACTTCAAAGTCTCCCTAATAATGTCCCATGTTCAAGTGCTTGCTCCCAACCGGTTTACTACTCTCTCTTTACTACTCTGTCTCTACGCATCTACTACTCACTCTGTCTCTACGCACCTACTACTTACTCTTTACTACTCTGTCTCTACGCACCTTCATCTTTTCTAGAAATCACTTAGTGAACATTCGCTCAACCAAGTCATGGTGAAAAAAGACCACGTTTTCGTGATTCTATTCCGATATGATGAAACACGGTCACTGACACAACTTTCGCGCGTCACTGTATTGATGGTAGTCAAATAAAATATATGACCTTCGTCGCGTAAACGCAATTACATGATAGGCTGTATTCAAAAGGATGTGAGCTGCTGCGGAAAATGCCTTGCCCTGCTGGAAATGGGACGCATCTATGTCACTGTTGCCCCATGTCTTTTACAACCGCTCAGATACATGTGGAAAAGACAGCATGCTAATCTCTCCCTTGGCATTAAGGACGTCCATCTAGTCAGCAATCTTGGGTTAGTGTTCTTATGATCCTCGTTCTTATTTCATTACTGACGGACCAGTTTCACTTAAATTTTATGGGGAATCAACTCAATATTTCATATAAGTTACTCATCATACTAATTTTACTAAAGAATTTGTGCTTTCTTGAAACTTAGTTCATCCGAGTATTTGAAATCTTTAAATACGAGTTGGAAAAATTATATTCTTCGTGAAACTGTCCTCCACTCCTAATTCAATTATTCTTTTCAGGAAATCTAACAAAGAAACTGACCACTTCGACGTATTCAAATAATATAGAAAACACTATCATAAAATCAGAGAAATATATGCTGATAAATATACAGGTTGTCCCCACATACCAAACAATAAATTTTATTATCCTAGATCTAATAGTTTTAGAGATAATAATTATTAATTGATTATAATTTTTTTAATTCTTGTTACTGCACACGAAACATTTTTTTTATTAGGTATTATTACTATTTCTGCTTTTTTATTATCCAAGATCTTTAAGAGAACATTCGTTTTCCTAATTAAAATATTATTCATATGTTATTATTGGCAACATAAAGATTAAACGCTGAAACATGTGCATTTTTTTAATTAAGCAGTGTAGGTCTGAGGCATTTTGCAATGCAGTCGGTCAAACAATATTCAAATCACAAGCACAAACAAGGTTTAAGTCAAGCGTAGGTCAACGAATAAACAAAATGGTAGGGAAAAAACGACAAAAAACACGTTGTTAGCTCAGAGCGATAAGCAAGTCACTAATGAAGCGAAGTTGTTAAGGGAAAGAGTAGATGATAGAGAACAATAGAAATACCATACAAGTGGGAAAGAGATAGCAAAGCAATTCTGATAACCGGTTGTTTTGATTTTTGCGAATGCGGAGTTATTTCAATAAAACAGGTGTTTTTGAAATATTTACAGAACTAACTGTAACAATGTTAGCTTTTTGGAATGTGTGTGAATTGTAGATATTTTTGAAGTAAAGTTTCACAAGGTTGTCATACACTTTTTTACACTAGCATTGTTAAAAAATAACTTTGGATGTTTTGTAATTGAAAAAATACACATGTTTCAGCGTTTAATTTTTATGTTGCCAATAATAACGTATAAATAATATTTTAATTAAGAAAACGAATGTACTCTTAAAGATTTTGGAAAATAAAAAAGTAGAAATAGTAACAATACCTAATAAAAAATTCTTTCCATGCGCAGTAAGAACAATTTAAAAAAAAATTCAAAAATCATATTTCTAAAACTATTAGGCATTGGATAGTAAAATTTATTGTTTCGTTTGTGTAATAACCCCCTTTATCAGCAACATTTCATTGGTCCACTCCTTTCGGGATCAATGAAATGTTGCTGATAAAGGGGGTTATATTGTTTTTCTACGGTACAAATTATTTATTGAATATCTTTCACGACATTCGCTGAAATCATCAGTACTATTAATATATGAAAGTTTAGCGAAAATGCAATTTTGTTATAACTGTATAAAATTATAGAATATCACTCACTAACGACACCAATTACTAATTAGTTACATCTATTCAATACATCTTGGGTAAATCACTGTTCAACTAGTAGTTCAAGTAGTTAGGCCAAAGAATTCGTCTCATATCACAAACATCCGTTGGGTTCGAGCTATAAAGGGTGCCATAATTTAGGAGTCAATTTTTAAACCACATGCAAGGAAACGAAGGACAGTGGATAGTGTGACCAAAGGACAAGGGGCAAGAGAAAGTTTTTTTATTGCGACAACACACTACGAATATTCGTTTTCGATAGTGTGGCCGTAGCACGAGGCAAAGTTTTTATCGTAACAACATGTTACGTATGTTCGTCAGATAATTGATTGTAGCACGAAGCGCGAAAACGAAGTTTTTATCGCCACAAATCTTAATCCGATAGTGTTGCTGTAACACAAAACGCAAATTGAAGTTTTTATTACGACAACTCGCCATGAATAATATTCATCCGAAAATGTGGCCGTAGCACACAGGGCAAAGGGAAGTTTTTATCGTGACAACCCGCTATGAATATTCGTCCTGTAGTGTGATCGTAGCACGAAGGGTGAAAGCGAAGATTTTATCGCCACAACATGCCACAAATCTTGATCCGATAATGCTGCCATAACACAAAGCGCAAAGGGAAGTTTTTATCACGACAACTCGCCATGCATATTTGTCCGAAAGCGTGACCGTAGCACACGGAGTAAAGGGGAGTTTTTATTGTGACAACCCGCTACGAATATTCGTCCGATTGTGTGACCGTAGCACGAACGTTAAAGATTTTATCGAGACATTACGTCACGAATATTCGTCAGATAGTATGCCTGATGAATATCCGTGGCGTATTGTCAAACGTTAGATATTGTGGCCGTAGCATGAAGGGCAAAGTTTTTGCCATGGCAACACTCCCTGGATATTCGTTTGATAGTGTGGTTGTAGCAAGAAGGGTTAGGATAAATTTTTATCGAGACAATAGGCCAGATATCTTCTTCCGATAATGTGGTCGATGTATTAATGTCGACGTCATTTTGTAAACATTCAAAATACGCAATTATTCAATAAATACACACTACTTACAGATTTCGAAACGTGTTTATTAAATTTCTTATTGCTTTCGCGTTTCGAGATCTCAGAGCCTGTATATGAATTACGCCATTTTTATTCAAATTTCAAGCGACAAATCTGGAGACAGAAGGCAGTTGCACAATAATTAAGGATATTTTTTACAAATAATAATCTATGTTAATCTGTATTTGTCAAAATTCTTTGTTACGTTTCACGAATATTCGTGACATAACACGAATATTTAGTCGCACCTATCGCGACAACCTGTATGGCCCCTGAGCGCGGCACATCAACCTTGAATGAGCTGAAATTTCTGAACTAGACTATGTGAATACTACAAGAAACTAGGCTATCGTAATGCTGCTTTTTATTGAATTATCTTTTGTACTTTATTACTTTGAGAAAACATGTGCCAATAGTAAACTTGCAAACGTAAAAACAATTTATATTGCTGAATGAAAATTGATACAATACCATTATCATAAGGGAACATCAACTGAGTTTCTTTGAAATCTTTTGAAGATATTGTTTTCTTTTTGGGTTTGTTTTCAAGGGTCCATTTTCTCTTTATGCAAACTAAACAAAGGTTATTACAGGGGTAGATATTCGGTCTTAATAGGTGATAATTAGGTTATAAAAAGCTGAAAAAGACTGCATCAGTGCTCGCGGCACCCAGGTGCATTTCAAATTTAAGAAATACTTTTAACTTTCGTTTCATTTTATTCGCCAATAAAAAAATTTAAGTCGCCATTTTATTTTCTTTGAAAATCTGTATATGTTTTCAGAAAATCTGTATTTTAATAAGAAAATAGCATTAAGAAGAGCCGTTGGGGAATTAAAACAAAATTGTGCGTATCAGCTCCTATGATCGACTGGAGTTTACTCCTTAAGTACGATTGTCTTGGAATGTATAAAATAGGTAACGGGGGTAAATAAACACATCTCTTATGATAGTGAAAGTATATATATATATATATATATATATATATATATATATATATACTTTTATTCATATTTACTTGAATACAACTTACGACCAGTATCATCACCATTTTTATCACCCCACAACAATAATTCCTACGCTCGCTGAAATCTGCGCCACGGAGCAGGTCGCACTACCCTTTTTACAGTACTGCGACGCAACGTATATTCCGAATACTTTGGTTTAGTAATAAATATAACTTGACAACTAACTACGAAAAAAATATAAATTGTTATAAATAAAAAAATTGTGTGCATCAGCTCCGACGCACGACTGGAGTTTACTCCTTAAGTATGATTGTTTTGGAATGTATAAAATAGGTAACACTGTATATAAGTATATATAACAATATCATTAAATGTAAATGGAAAATTCTTTAAAAAAAATGCTGACAATATAATTATTTTCAAGTAAAACACAAATGAACAATATCAAATTTATACGACAAAATTAAAAACATTTAGTAATTCCACATTAAGAAGTTTAATTCTTTACAACTGGAATGACGTCACCATAACTGATATTGATATGTATTGAGAAGGTTTGAAAACAATAATTTGTGACATTTTTCCTTCGTAATAATCTCATCCCTCTAACATTAATAAACATACATTTACAAATGTATAGATAATATTACAGATACTTGTATCCATAGAACTTGTATCATTATATGTATCTACGGGAAAATAGCACCAATTAGAAATCAGGAATAAATTGCCTTAGCATTGCTTTAATTTAGGAATTTTTTAATTCTTATTTATTATTCACATTTGTAATTTAATAAATTCTTAAAAAAACATATATTGTATTTTGAAAAGTTATTTTTTAGTATTCTAAACTGGAATTCAAAAATTCTATTACTGAAATTTAATGTGACTAGAGACATGGTTTCCTTTACCTGTAGCTAGAATATTAAAATGTGCATTAAAATTAGTTTGGCACTGGATGGTTCACCTTACCTATAGCCGGAATGTTAAAATGTGCATTCAATTAGTTTGGATTAGATTATACAAGTCAGTGATTGCATAATTCAGAAAGTTATCAATACATATTCATTCTTCATATTTGGTAATTTAATAAATACTTGCAGACATATTGTATTCTGACAAATTGAATTCGAGTAAAAATGATGACAGAAGCTACATTAAGTAAAAATTATATTATTGAAATACAATGTATGTTTCAATTTGCCCATAACTAAAATAAAAACATGCATTTAATTAATTTGGACTAGATTCAATATGAAAATCCTATTTCTTTGATTAATACACCATTTTGTTAAACATTTGTGTTACCAATCTCTTACCAAATTGTAATGTATACTTGTAGACACTTATTAACAAAGCTTGACAACGTAAATGCTAATTACACATTTACGTTGAATTACGCATTTGATAATAACAAAGCTCGACAACGTAAATGCGAATTACACATTTACGTTGAATTACGCATTTGTTAATAACAAAGCTTGACAACGTAAATGCTAATTACACATTTACGTTGAATTACGCATTTGATAATAACAAAGCTCGACAACGTAAATGCGAATTACACATTTACGTTGAATTACGCATTTGTTAATAACAAAGCTCGACAATGTAAATGCGAATTACTCATTTACGTTGAATTACGCATTTGTTAATAACAAAGCTTGACAACGTAAATGCGAATTACACATTTACGTTGAATTACGCATTTGTTAATAACAAAGCTCGACAACGTACATTAACAATTAGTAAATAAATTTTGTGTAAGCTCAAAAATATAAACATTAACATTTTCAGGTTTCTAATGTTTTAAACAACGTGTTACACTTTTTTTCTACACACAATAAAATAATGACTATATGATTTGTTATTGAAAGTTTAACTGTCTGTTGTGAAATTTAAAAATATAAAATAAAACACGATATGAGCAGACAAATTTATAAAAATAAAATTAATGAAAATAAAAATAGTATAAAAAGTATATAAATAGGGTATATGAAAATGAAAACGAAATAAGAAAAAAACGATATTTAAAAAAGAAAATAGAATAAAAATGTATAAGTAAAAAAATTAATTATCTAAAAACGTATTTTATTTATTTTTCAATTCCCTCGCAATACAATTTCTTTTTAATTCTCCCGTCTGAAACAACTGACGTTGGCTGAAAGTGAGCCGGATATCCGAATGCTAGCTGTTGGTGCTCTGCGTATTAGTACATTCGTGTCCACATCCAAAATGGTTTCCTGTACCTCACCCCTAGGCTGACCCGTAGGAACATCTTCCGTTGCCTCGAACGACGCTACCAAAGTTTCCGTAGCTTCAGCAAAAACTTCACTTCCACTCGTCGATTGTTGCTCAGACGAATCTGTAGATAATTTACTCTAATTAATTCATGAATATCACATATTTACAAATTTTAAATTATAACACATTTTCGCATGTCACTAGAAAGAAAGTAAAATAAAAGTTCAATTAAAAGGTTCTTAAATTAATTTTACAATTTTTCATTTAAAAGGTGATTAAATTAATTTTACAATTTTTAATTTAAAAGGTGATTAAATTAATTTTACAATTTGTAATTTAAAAGGTGATTAAATTAATTTTACAATTTGTAATTTAAAAGGTGATCAAATTAATTTTACAATTTGTAATTTAAAAGGTGATCAAATTAATTTTACAATTTGTAATTTAAAAGGTGACTAAATTAATTTTACAATTTGTAATTTAAAAGGTGATTAAATTAATTTTACAATTTGTAATTTAAAAGGTGATCAAATTAATTTTACAATTTGTAATTTAAAAGTTGATCAAATTAATTTTACAATTTGTAATTTAAAAGGTGACTAAATTAATTTTACAATTTGTAATTTAAAAGGTGATCAAATTAATTTTACAATTTGTAATTTAAAAGGTGATCAAATTAATTTTACAATTTGTAATTTAAAAGGTGACTAAATTAATTTTACAATTTGTAATTTAAAAGGTGATTAAATTAATTTTACAATTTGTAATTTAAAAGGTGATTAAATTAATTTTACAATTTGTAATTTAAAAGGTGATCAAATTAATTTTACAATTTGTAATTTAAAAGGTGATCAAATTAATTTTACAATTTGTAATTTAAAAGGTGATTAAATTAATTTTACAATTTGTAATTTAAAAGGTGATTAAATTACAATCTACTTTCGTTTGTAATATTTACTGATTCTTCAGTATTAAATTCGAATAAAATTCACTTCAAACAAATCAATCTAAAAACTTTCAGTGCCCTGTTACTATATTAATCCGTTTCTAAAAACGCTATAAATAAAAGATTAATTGTACACTTATTCGTATTGTTTACCTCGATTGAATCGGTGGGTCGTTTGATGGCACTTCCACAATTAGCCCTGGCGCATTTTTTTTGGCAGGCAGATAGCATATTTCAAAAGATGCCTCCGTAACTACTTCTTCTCGTGCGATTGCTACAGCTATAACATTTTGTTGCTGGTGCAAAGATTAATGCAAAACTTATCAGTTCTCAAAGATGATCCAATAGGGAAATTTTCATTGAATGAATTATGTTTGGTTTGGAAATGATACTTAACATTATATTTTTTTGTAACAACGCTTTCTCTACATATAAAATACAATAAACCACTCTTTCATTCGATAACAAAAAAAAATCGTCTTCGCAATTTGATTGAAAATGTCGATTTTCATCAGTTAATTTGCGTTTTTTTTTATATCGTTTTCGCCATATTACTACGATTTTACACTTTTAAATTAAAAATGTAATTAACTACGCGCATCCGTTCCATACAAAGCAAAGCAAGCAAATGTAACAAAATGGCGTCTCGGCGACGCGTGTGCGGTGACAGAAAAACATCACGTGACTTGCCCTGAGTTCCGAATTGCGATAACACCGCTCAATGTGTAGCGACGTTCCGTTTGTTCCGAATTGATTACGAAGGCACCGCCGTAACGGAGTTTATCGTGCGCGTTTATTCAAAAGTGCCTACTACGGAATTTTTTGCTACTGTATCGAATTCTCGATAGCAAGTGTTTTGTATGGAATTATATTAACAGTATTTTTATGTATGTATATGTATGGCTTTATATATATGGCGTTGAAACAGTTATCCATAGAAACAGCCTGCTATCTAGCAGACGATACTACAGCAAAAAGTTCCTAGTTAATGGGGACTTAGTGGTTCAGTTATAGTTTAGAATTTGGATGTATGGCCCGATTAAAAAAAAGTATAAGTACCGCTTCTGTAGGTGAACAGACTATACATAGTCTGTGTAAGCCGACGTAAATGGAAACCGAGTCTACATTCAGAAGTAGAAGTCTTCCGACTGATGACGATGATGATCATACGTAAACACAAAACCTGTTAGTGCACTGTGTTCATATGTATCAATTTAATCCATAGTGATGTCATGCATAAGCAGTGAACGATTCATAATAGAAATCTGTAATATGTTATATGTACTGCAATAAAATTCGAAGTCGTATATTTTTTTTTAAATATATTGACTAAAATTCAGGTCAAAGTTATGTTGATAGATGTTTAATTACTTTAAAGTATCGATTCATAACTTTAATTACCATATTATCAAAAGTGTATGCTACATCTTATCATTGTTTTAAATATTATGGAAAGCAGCTGAGCTTTAACTACCTTCAGCTTTTTGAAATGAAATATTTCTTTAATGATAAATAAAAAGCTAGCGGTATTTAATGACATTTCACCGACATATAATGCTATCGAAATATAATACTATCGTCACACCCCTACACTCCATACTAGCGAACAGACTTAATTGCCTACACTACATACATACTTGCCTATCCGTATCCGTATGTGTGTGTGTGGGTTGTCCGCAGCATGCAGATAAAGAATGTTTACTATTACTGCATATCGGTCACGATCGCTACGGACAATCGCACTGATCGAGCGAGCTGATGCTATACGTCAGCAACATAGTTGTTTCTCTTTCTAACCAATGTCGAATAACTGTCCCGATAGCACGCTGGCGCAGTAACTTTGTACTGGCGCGCAGTCTTTATTATTACCTAATTGTAAAAATGTAATTATGTAAATAAATACTTTATACTATACAATTGTGTGAAAGTGATTTGATAATATTTTTTAATTATAAATAATATTAATTTATAATATTAATTATAATAATATTAATAGAATTTGAAAAAAAGCTATTTAGTGTGGATCCTAAAAACGAAATAAAATCTTAAATCAATATAACTTTTGTTTAATTATAAATGTAATATTGTCCACTGAAATATTGTCTTCGTTGTACTTTTGACTTGATTAGATTTGCTTCACGTGAGAGATCTATTAATAAACAATATAATAAACCTATGGCCGATACTGCAAGGATACATTTCCCAACCACGTCGCGTTCAAACAATTAATTACACAAGTTAAACTCAACCAACTGAATTACACAAGTTAAACTCAACAAAACATCGCAAAATCAACACAAAAAATACGCGCACGCAGCAAGCGGCAACCCGAGATCGTATACTCTTGATCGTACTCGTTATCTGCGGGTGGCGTTAAAATGGCGGGGGGAGATGAGTGTCGCTTCTTTACGTAGTAATGGTATTAAATTATAACATTATAATAATATTCTTTGCTATTCCAGTGCTATCTCGCGGATAGTGTATTCTAAGTATTGTCAACAATATTTTTAAAAATTACGCATGAAACGAAATTAGCATGAAGCATGAGGAGCCACGTTCGTCTACATAGATCCAGTTGCATATTACTATTGACGTTACACGAGAGAGAAAGAAAACGATCGACTAAACAGTTCGATCGTTTTCTTTCTCTCTCATGTAACGTCAAAACAAAACGAAACAAAACAAACAAACTTTGTATCTACCTACTCTGTCAAAACAAACTTTTATATCGACCTTCCGACGCGACGAGTGACTAAGTAATTTGGTGAAAATGGAAAAGACGCCGATTACTTCCGAGCTAGTGATATACTGATACATTTTGATTTCAAGTGAGCGAGTGATAGATATAATCGTAACATGTGAGCTATATTTTTATATCTCTCACTCATGAGTTACACATCTCTAAAGTGTAGAGAAAAATATATTTGTGACTCTTTTATAACTATAGTTTTTAAAAGCACATTGTGTACAGAATTTAAAAAAATCGGGTCAGTTCTCTTCCCAAAATTTTCATAGAATTATTTTTGGGTTTTAACTACTGAGATATTTACGGGTTAATATGAGCATTTGAAATTTCAACATAAAGCGATTTCTTAGAAAAATGGCTGTAACTAACGAACACGCGAGTAGTCTTGAGGTTTTTAGAGTTTACCTCTTTAAGAATCGATTTTCATATATAGCGCCCGGTATGAAGTTTTATGAGGAGTAAAATAAGATGTTCAGAGCGTTAAAAAAGTGTAAGTTAGGTGGCCTCTCCGCGCAACATTTCTGCGCATCTTTAGAGTGAGATATCATATGTTTATTTGGCATTTTCTTATGGCGTAATCGCAATGACGGAGTGTAACACACATAGTTTACAATCGTTCGCTTATATCAAGATGTAATCATTAAATGTCATTATGTGTGAATATTTGGTGTCTTCTATTCTACAAAATTATAAAGTCTTATTCAATTTTAACTTCTTAATCTGACGTTACTGAAAATTAAGTTTTTAATTTTGTTATATAAATCAGATCTTGTTCATTTGTGTTTTAGTAGAAAATAACTATAATTGTCAGCATTTTTTTATTAAAGAATTTTCCATATAGTGTTACCTATTTTATACATTCCAAGACAATCTTACGTAAGGAGTAAACTCCAGTCGCACGTCGGAGTTGACACGTACAATTTTTTTTTCCTTTTTAGGTGCGGAACCCTAATGGCTACCTATTATATTTAATAATATTTCAGTCGATCGCTATTAAATATAATATTCCCGTTAATAAACTTGGAGGCATAAAATAAGGTTCCCAACCTTATTTACTGCATGTATTTATAATTACCTATATGTATATATATATATATATATATATATATATATATATATATATATATATATATATATATATAAATCTATATACATAAATATGAGCAACGGTTTGACGATACTGCTATAAGAATCACGTAAACATTTTTCAAATGATTATTGCACGTACAACTAATTTTATTACTTCCAATGTTTCCACTTGCGTTTAATTAAGCGATATGAAACTAGGTATAGTACAAGCTTCATTTCTGCCTTGTGGCCCACAAAGCATAACAATAGTAATTGTTAATTAATTTAGGAACGTCAAATATGATTAAGTTAAATTTTTCTTTTACATATATAAATATTCCGTTTCCAGTTTGTTTTTTTTATTGTGCTATCTTATCGTAATTTTTTGAGCTATTACCTGTATTATAATAATTATGTAACTTAAAATGTGTGTCTTAAAACTTAAGATTAACAATTAATAGTTAGAATATTAATAGACTAAAATGAGACGGTATAACTCTTCCATTTAGCTTCTATAAAAACTAGTTAACAATTTCTAAATATTCCATTTTTTCCCTATTTACAAATTTTGTAGAAAAAACAATTTAAAATATTGTCTAAAACAATTTTCTTTAAACTTTCCACAATATCTACTAATATTTTATGAGCCTAACAATTTGCCGAATCTTACCAAGAAAAAATCTGATTACGGTTCCTTTCCGTCAAAACTAAAGGCTTCTAAAATTAATTAGATGTATTTGGTCAACATTATTGATCCACTCTAATATTCCATTGACCCGAACATTAGCCAAAACAATTTTCTTAAAACTTTCCACAATATCTATTAATATTTTATGAGCCGAACAATTTGCCGAATCTTGGTTACCTTGGAATCTTGGTTACCTGGACTAATGTTTGTTTCCTAATTCATTGACACTTATCCTCACAGATGAGGCAACTTTTACAAAACACTCATAAATTATAAATTTAATCCTTCCACTAATGAAAACCGGAACAAAACAGGTTTAGTAGTTACGAAGTTAAAAGTATTTGTCAAACTTACTTACAGTAAGTTTGACATTTCGGCTGGCGACCACGCCGTTTAGAACAATAGAATGCTCATCAGTAGGCACGATGTTGACACTGGTTTGACATTTGGGTCGAATGGGGCAGCGTGGTAGATTTCCAAACCGTCCAAAATCAATCGCTCCACGCCAAAGAGCGCAATCTAATTACGAAGGTAAGGAGTAATTTGCACCACCAACCATATACAAACTAAATAGGTGATAAAGTTTAAGCAATTGTGCGAGCTAGACAGAACGACCCTTGGAATTTTGTGGGGTTCTTCTGAGGGGCGGGGCGCCGATGGTGGATAATTAATGTTTTACGAGTCCAATTATAAAATGAAAGAATACAATTTTATCGCGACATTTTTTAACACGAACGCGCAGATTTTCCTTTCTACGTAAATAAGACAATATTATGACAAAATCATGTTTAGGACCTACTATCTCGTTTTAATATAATATTGGCTTTTACTTTAGTTTTTAGTTCATATCTTCTAGTTTTCTAAAAGTTATTATCGTAATCCTATTTATTAAGGATGAGAACGCCGCATTAACTGTTTCCATTAAACAATCGAAAAATAATTGAATCCTTCCACTAATGAAAACCGAAACAAAACACGTTTCGTAGTTACTAAGTTAAAATCGTGTACACGCCGACAGACGCGGCGGGAGACTTGGTTTTACAATGTGTTTTAATTTTGTTGCAACATTCAAGTTTGTGTTTCATAAATCCAATTAATTATACTGATGCCCATGGACAATTTCGTTGCTACTATTACCGATCAGGGCCGGCCCTACCATAGGGCGAACAGAGCGGACGTTCCAGGCGCCGAAACCCGGGGGACGCCTCGATGGTAAAAAATAATTTTGAATTAAGAAAATTGGCCTATGAACTTACAGTTAAATATAATTTGTCACGACCTTAAACTTTGGTTGACAACGAGCTATCAGATGAAGAATGGTTTCGGATGTTTATGAGAAGAAATCCCGAACTGTCTATGCGCAGCGCAAACTACAAGCATCTCCAGGGCGACTAGCTTTAACAAAACCAACGTAGATTAGAAAATTTGACCATTGTCATGAACCGTCATAAGTTTAGGCCTCAAGACTTTTATAACGCTGACGAAACAGGCATAACTATTGTTCAAAAGCCCGACAGAGTGATGGGTAGGCCTGGTGCTCAACAAGTAAGTTCAGTCATTTCAGCGGAAAGGGGTACATTAGTCTCGGTTGTCTTTGTGGGGAATGCCATCGGAAATGTAATTCCGCCAGTCTTTCTCTTCCCGCAAGCGCTTTACCAAGATTATTTTATTAGGGATGGGCCTGTAGGCTCCACTGGAGCTGCCAACCCTTCTGGCTGGATGCAGCATTAAACATTTATGCATATCCTGGAACACTTTAAAAAACATACAAATGTATCTCCATCACATAAGGTGTTATTTCTACTTGATAATCACTCTTCACACGTACGTATTAACGCACTAGATTTTTGCAAGAACAATGGCTTTCCCACCCCACTGTTCACACAGTCACCAGCCGCTTGATCAATTACGCAATATTGTTTGAAAATAAAAATAAATTCTACGAGTATCCACTTTGCTTATTACTTTACAGGTGTTGGATTTAGAACTATCAACCTAGATTCAAATTATACATAAAATAACTTAAATGATAATTGAATAAATTTGAATAGATTGGCGTATTTATACAATTATATATTAGAATTTTGAAATGAAACAAAAAGTGTTTGTTTATGCAAATATTTTGAGTGAACTAAATTATATTTAATCACAGCTTTCACATTCGATCGTGAGTAGTTAAGTTCATCTAAATAGATCCAGTTGCATATTTGACTAAACAGTGCGATTGTTTTCTTTCTCTTTCATGCAACGTCAAAAGATATACTTTTATATCTATCTTCACGACGCGACGGGTGAGTGAAATGATTGATTTGGTGAAACGAAAAAGACGCCAATCACTCGTGAGCTAGTGATATACTGATACATGTTGATTTCAAGTGAGCGAGTGATAGATATAATCGTAACATATTAGCTACATCTTTTGTATCTCATGAGTTACACATCTCTACTAGGTGCAACTAAGCAGAAATTGGTAATGTCCTCTTGTTGCCATTTGCTGCATCAAATTAATACAAAACCCAGCAACAATGAATGCTTTTCTCGATATAGTTATGCAAATTTTATAATGTTGTTTAACTCTTAAATGAGTGATTTTTCATAAAAAAATCCGTAAGAAAAAATTGTTTTTTAATATTTCCACCTTATTTAATTAAGTCACCTCGGAATTAATGTCATGTAGTAGATTCGCTACATGATGCATTTAAGAATGAATATCAGAGGAATCTGTCAAATGAGACGAAGTTAATTTTATACAGTACACCGCAGACCTGCTATAATTTTTTTAAGAGCATACTTGCAAGAATGTTACTTTTGTTTTTCACGAGCAAATAGAATAATTGCTAGAAATATTAACAGACTAATTATAAAATGAACTTTGTTCCGTCTGTTCCTAATCAATAAGAGTTTTATATAACCGGTAAAATGATCTTTTGTTTCGAATCATTATTATTTTTCAAACACATCTTCAAATGGCTTTTGTTTTTTTCATTAAAAAATGAATTAAATATGCATTAAAGCGAGACAATTCTAGTTGTCTCGTTTTAATGCATATTTAATTCATTAAAAATTTACTGATAAAATTAATTTTTTTATCAGTTCCTCTCGTATTGCAAAAATTTTCTTTTAGGTATCGATATTTTTAGTTGGTTCTGGGTGGTGTATCGACTATAATTTTACATAATTAGTAATCAAAGTAATTTTTAGAGAGATACTTCTACTGGTACGGAATAAAAACAAATCACGATGTTACAAGTAAAATATGATTAATCAGGTCTTAGGTCTACCAAAATAACTAGGACACATTTTACTATGTCTTCTGCTATACAAAAGTTTAATTAACATTTAATATAGATATTTGTAAGAATAAAGTCACTCTTTTTTAAACAATGTATGCTATTTCTTTCAAAATTGTTATTTTATCAACATTTTATATTTGTGTTACTAATTTGTACTAAAATCTATAATTAATAGAGTAAAATTATGTGTTAAGCGAAAAGTAGCCAAAAGAGGCAACAGACAAATGATAGGCTTGGAAATATGAGACAATACAAACAGGATCAGCCCCCAGGTTATGCAAGCTGAATTGCATGATGTAGAAAAGTTGCTATTGTTGTCACGTTGTCGTTTGATAATTTAAGTTCAGATTTTTGTTTTATTGTTTGATATTTGTTTTATTGTTGATAGTCATTGTTTAACTTACCTGACGAGGAAAAGAATTTTAAATAAGGTCTTCTGGTCCAGGAAAAAATTTAATTTCATCATATGATTACACTGCTACGAGTTTTCACCTTTAGTACACAATAAATAAGCCAAAAACCATAATATGGCTCATAAATTATACACTCATCATTCTTTCAAAACCAGAATAGATATCAATAATAACAAACTCAAATCGATTTAATAAATCAAAATCATTTTATTTTTTCATCTAGCAACTCTAGCCCTAATCTGTCAAATGCTTAAATTTCATTAAAAGTACATAAACAAATATCGAACATTATTATTGCCAAAATATAACATTTTTAATGCACATCGGTGTGTTTATTAGCCATTTTATAACTAGATCATTTCTCCTAATATAGGCTAACCAGGGACGGCTATTATTAGTAACCAGTTCATCTTATGTTAGAATATATTTTATCAACAACATATTGTTATAAAATATACTCTCTAACATATTATTAACTGGCGACGGCAATATGAATGTTCACACATTAATATTTGATGTATGCTATCGTAATGCAAAATTTCACATCAATTTATGCCTAATAACTTTTTCTCAATATGTAGGATCTATTAACGTGCAGCTATACATAAATATGTTATACATAGTGATAATCTGTGTGAAGCCTAAATGTTGCCATGTTTATAACAAACATCATATGTGTTATTATTAAATGTTTACATTATCCAATTTATTTTTGCAAAGGTTATGAAGAAATGATACTTTTTATTAATTATCACAAATATCAGAATCTTTTTGTACTTGCAACATTATTATAAAACATGTATCTTATTGTTAACCAGTATATGGGAACACATCCCTATAATTTGAAGCTATATAAAACGAACAATATCGACTAATTAATCACAGACAGGATTTTGTTACTTTTAAGGCGTTGTTGGGTGTTCTATGTATATATCTATTTATCCATAAAATAAATTAAATACCACCTAAAAACTGATCAACCCTGCTCTCATGCGGAAGCAAAACACAATCCTGTACCTTATTTATTTTATTTTACAATACGGATCAGGGCACGCACTTGTATATTTTATTTCGTCAAATACATTACCATTACAACATAATACACTCTACGAATTATCACCATTGCAAATTGATTAAAAATCAGAAGCCAAAAAATAATTACTAATCAGTTAATACATTATAAATATATATAAATAGTACAACATAAATATCGTTGCTGTCTTATTCAACAACTACGTAAATATAGTAGCACTGGTATATATTTCATTATTAAACTATACGCCGAATTCATCACGATAACATAACATGTATATAACCATAATGAAATACAACATATATCAATTATAATAAAAATAATATACATTTTAACAATGCTAGAAAATCACAATATCATTCATTGATTTACTTAAAGGTAACATTTCACTATTTGCGTATTTTGGCAGCGTTGGCTGCATTATCCTTTAGGATCTTGGATTTTAAGTGATCCTTGTATTTCAAGATGCCACCCTGCCACTTGGTTACAGTGCCATTCTCACATATCCAGATTTCTTCAGCAACCTGTGGAGAAAAATGGATGTTTGCAATCAGTATCTTCAAATCAGAATTTTATTTATTGACAAATAATTGCTATGCAGATTGAATATATGTAATGGGTTTCAACCCACACAGAGTCAAGAAACCTAGTTTAGGTGGAATTTGCCAAACAATCTAGTTTTAACATGTCGTTTGATCTATGGCAATTTTTGTCAAAAATAAGTTTTATTGTTTACATGAGCAATAAACACAATCAAGAAAATGGAAAATTTAAGATATGCGTACGAGATGAACTGAGAATGCTAAGTCATCGAAATTTTTTGCCAATAGCCGTTAGGTGGAATTCCGGGAATCGTTGCAATGACCAGCTGGTAAGTATTAATGGAAAAACAAGTGTAAGTATAAAGTAGAGTTGTCGAGTCAATTAATCAGCACGTTTCGAGCAGTGAACTTAATTTTGTTTGCTTTTACTCCTTGTAATATGGCTACACAGAAACAATTTATTCGTCCTTGTTTATTACACAAGATCAAACTTGTTTCCAATATAAGAAGCATGAGAAGATGCAGTAAAGCAATAAACAATTCACAATATTTTTCATATATGAAGTCTTGAGAATGCATTGAAATCCGGAAGACTGTTTTGTCAACAAAAGAAACAAATTTGAGGACGCAATAGAGATCCATTCGGAGTTCCAGATAACATTCTATAACTTTAAATGTATATAAAGAATAAAATCACATTTTCACCAGCTGGAAAAGGTATCCAGAATATTGGTTATCCTGATTAAGAAACTAGTGGAAATCGGTTGATAAGAAATAAAGAGTTCAAAATAGAATATGAGTGAAAAAACAGGTCACAAGATACTTCCTCAATCGAAACAAAGATACAAACAAAACTAGCATTTAAAAATAATTTAGCCACTGACAAAGTCATAGAAAATGGTGAATTATATTTTGATAGTCAAATTTCTTACCAGGAAATATATTTTTGTTATTTCATAAATCATAATATCAAAGTACAAACTAATGAGCGAAACGAAGTAAAAAGGCCACTGCCCACCTCGGGTTGTCACCCCACTGAAGACGAATTGATGAATGAAAATTTCCTTTCCAATTCTTAAAAATTTACCAATTTATAAGTTTCAAATTTAACACAATTAAATGAAACTACGTGATGTAGTATTATTTCTACTTTCTTTAAGTTCTTTACCACGACCTAGGTTTCGTTGTATTACAACATCTTCAGGTGGGATATTAGCAAAGATGATATTAGCAAAGATCTTTGCTAATTTCCCACCTGAAAATGTTGTAATACAACGAAACCTAGGTCGTGGTAAAGAACTTAAAGAAAGTAGAAATAATACTACATCACGTAGTTTCATTTAATTGTGAATAATGAATTTCTACAAAATTAACGCCAAATATATTCAATATTTCAAATTTAAGTTTACACAAGGACAGGAATAATGAATTTTGATATCATTTTTAGTAGTAAAAGTAGTAAGTTTCCACAAGAGCGAATGAGGCATGGAGTTGCCGCCACGCTATTCTTGCCACTAGTTTCTCGCTATCTTTAAATTAATTTAAAATCAATCATCTTTATTATAGTGACACAAACATGACACTTGCCAACTGTTCATTCTATAATGTTAAAGTGTCTTCAAGATAATATTCAAACTTATAGTTTCTCTTTAAAATTGAAAATAATAAACATGCCGTAGTACTTTCCAGAATACAAAAGAAATACCTCATCCCACATACCTGGTTAATAAGCCTAAAGTCGTGGCTAACAAGCACCATTCCGCCATCAAAGTCGTTTATTGCGTCTGCGAGTGCGTCTATTGTCTCCATGTCGAGATGGTTGGTGGGTTCGTCCATTAGCAAGAGATGTGGTGTCTGCCAGGCCAACCACGCGAATACTACACGACAACGTTGACCGTCTGAAAGTTGGCGAATTGGACATACCTGGAGATTGTACGAAAATAGTCAATATTAGATTTATGTCCATTTTAGATTCTTGTTAATGTTTTTCAGATGTCTTTCAATCTTCTTAAAAAGGATTCTGTAATTGATTTTATGCATATTAAAAGTTATTTTTAACTTATGAACAATCTTCTGTGTATTGAGATCAATGAAAGTAATTTTCATTTATATGGAGATCATCAGTTTGAAAGAACATCCGATTACTGTCAACAATTTGAGAGGAAGCATACTCTGCCTACAATCTTTTAGTCCTAGTTTTTTTCTGAAAGTAAATATTTCACAGTGCCTAATTTTTACTTAGGAGTATACATTAAATATTTGTTCCATAATTTCTTTTCAATGCGGAATTAATTGTACAACTACGAAAACAGTGTATAGGTAATGATCCCACAATGAGATAGGTTGCTCGTAGCATTTGGGAGTTCGAAAGAAAGCATATGAAAAATCTTGAATGATCCGTCCCATTAATTGTATTGTCCAATATCTCTTTTCTCGTCAATGTATACATACGAAAAAAGTACATAACAATTGTTACAAAGTAGAATTCGTATTTTTGTATGAAATCTCATATCAGACCAGATTTTGAAACGGAATCTACACTGCTGCGAAGTAGACCTCTTCCATAATCATTAGCAGAAAGTTTTGTTTCAATCCTAACCTGTAGTACAGAGATTTTTCCATTTAAAAATAGAGAAATAGCACTATTACAGAGTCAATATTTTAAAGCGAACCTTTTGTAAATGTATGGAAATGTGTGAAGATATATATGGAGGCTAAAATTCAAAGTGCAATTTATGAGAAAATGTTTATAGGCAAAATAAAACCTCGATAAGACTTTCATTTAAACGTCAACACTTTGCATAACGACTTTTTTCTTCGATTGGCACAATGTATCCAAATCCATTGCTCATGAATTCAGATTATTTCGAGTATGATTGAACTGCTGAATATTCCATAAAAAAATTTTACGATTCGGTTTTGTTACTAATTATTGTTTGTAGTAAAAACCGTGAGCGTAAATCATAATGTTTTATCATAGCTTATAAACATTCTATAATTTTAGTGTCTCTAAGCTGGTGATAATGGGAACACAGCTGACAGTATCCATTTATCTTTTTTTAACAGAAATAGGAAATAGTATGATGGAAATACCAGTCAAAAAACTATCGAGGTAAATTTTTAATTATGACTTTCTTAATAAGTGTGTGATCAAGATATAGGTATATATATATATATATAGATATACATCAATACATATATATATATATATATATATATACATATAGCAACTGTGTTGTTATTTTTTTATTGGCAATGAAATAATGTGCGACATGCTCTTAAATAATCAAAATCGGCGACATTAGTAATGCTGATTTCATCATTTTCTTGAGATTGCATGACATTCAAATAAAGTTTTTTCTTTTGCTCTATGGACGTTGTATTTTTTCAGCAATCAAAACAGCCACTCCTTTGAAATTTGTATGAAATAAGAGGAGAAATTGGCTCTAATACTTTTTTATCACAATTTATTAAGAAAAAGATCATTTGGCACCAAACATTATCATATTCATAGTTTTCAAATCACAGCAGATTCATGACGTTCTTAAATTTGTATGTGCCTACATACCCCCTTTTATTAAACAAATAAATGACGTAAACTTCATTTTAAGTTAAGAATAATAATGAGCTTACAGTTAAAATGTTAACATGATGTAATGCATGACTTCATTCCTATTCTGTTTTAACAGTCGTCAGAATCTTCCTCTTAAAACTTCCTTCAAGATATCATATTTAAGTATAATTGTACTTTTTGCAATTGGAGTAAATAGATTGTTTTAGATAATTTTGTTAAAAGTCTTGAGTTATTTGCCAAGTTGATAAGAATCTGGAAGATTATTATAAATATGCCATCTTTGTAAAAATTTTTATATTTGACATACTGCCAACTATATAACCAAAAACAATACAACCTTTTATATACAGCGTTTAATTCTGTATAATTTACTTCACGACCATTTTTGAGTTCATTTCATAGTTAACACAAAATTAATTTTTTTTATATTATCTCGCAAATCAATATTGTGAAATTTTGTATTTTATAACACATAAATGGCTCCTAAAGGAAAATATAGAGAATGTAATACAATAAAAGACAAAATTTTGAAGATGTTTGAGGTAGTGCATTCTGCTGAAGTTACGACTACTAACATCATTTACTTGAGGTTGCCATCTAAGATTTTGATCGATCAGTAGACCCAAGTCTTTAACAGTTGACGTAAATGAAACTGGTGTGTCATTTAATGTTAGATACGGCAGATCTGATAGCCTAATTTTAGAAAGCAGTCGTTGGCTACCATTTATGATAGCTTGAGACTTAATTGGATTAACTAACAGACCCATTTTATAAGCCCACTGACTTATTGAAGCAAGGTCTTCATTGATAACGGTTGTTATGGAGTTTACATCAGTATGGACATATATTTGTAAATCATCAGCGTAAAGATGATAATTACTAACAACCCCATCAATGAATATTGAAAAAAGAAGTGAAGAAAGAATCCCTCCTTGAGACACACCACACTGATAAGTCCATTCATTCAGAGAATGTATCTGAAGACCCCGCAGACTGCCGACGTCCATATAGATATGAGCTAAACCATTTTAATATATTCAAAGATTTCAGACATGTTAACAAAATATCAAAGTCAATGGAGTTGAACGCGCTGCTGCAGTCAAGATGTACAAATATTGTGAGTTGAGTGTTATTCGTGGCTAAACGTATATCATCTGTAATTTTCACTAACGCTGTTGAGATACTATGGTCAGTTTTGAAACCGGATTGAAGTGGATTTAGATATTTGCAAACGTTAAGGTATCGAATAAGTTGGGCATGGACTATGTGCTCAAAGACTTTTAATAGAAGTGGTAGCATGGAAATGAGTCGAAAGTCTTTAGGATGTACAGGCGACAATGTTTTTGGTAAGGGTATATATACGCTTTCTTCCATTCAGACGGGAAAGTGACAGTCGTCAGAGATGTGTTAAATATGTCTTTAATGCTTAGGCCATTGCATCCCATAGAATTGGTTTTTATCGCCAGAAGATTTATTTTACCTTCCGAATCACAGGTATTATTAAATCTGAATTCATGGTTAGAAGGGAGAGGATATATTCTCTTTAATATTTCTGACTTAACAGCTGGATCAAGTAATATGGGGCTTAGCAAAGAAAGAGTTCAAAATATCAAGGTCAAATGGTGGCTGGCAATACATATCAGTTTGAGAATTACCAACTCCCAGACTGCCAAGGTACTCCCAAATGTTTAAAGAAGAGCATTTGCTTATGGGAGTGGAGGTGTAATGCTTTTTAGCACTTCTACACATTCATATACATCTATTCCTAAGCACTCTAAATTTCTCCCATGTTGAAGGACTGGTGTTCGCTTTATATCTGACTTTGGATCGATCACGCTTAGTCATAACTTTTTTGATGGTGTCATTAAGCCATGGGACTGCCTTTTTATTAATTTACGCTCGTTTAAGGGGTGCATACTTATCAAACAGCTTGACGATACAGTTGTTGAACTCAACAACTTTTTCATCAACCGTTTACCATCACTTCTCAAGAAAAGAAGAAGGCAGCTAAGAATTATTGTGTGTATCTATCTTATATATGTTCGTAATTATGACAAAATCTTTGTTATACTTTTTGATTAACCTAAGAATAAAATGGTTTTAAAATTGATTTGAATTTTACTGCACGTTTTTATTTATTACCACTTTTACATGTACAAAAAAAACTTCTTTTAGTGAAAAAAAAAAACAAATTTGTTAACTAATAAAATAATCTTGGTAAACAGATAAAAAATACCATTTTATATGAATATTCTTCAGAAAAAATATTTTTTTTGAATAAAATTAGCATAAAATACGCCATACATAAAATACACGACGGTTTATAATATTTTATTTAAATGTTACACTTATCCGACGAACGTAATATTTTTTTTATTCTTTATATATATTTTGGAGGTTATGTATGTATAAATGGAAGTATACAATTCAAGTAATAAATACTATTTCATTCTGTTTTAAAGAATACTAGTAATATAAAAATAAAGTTTCATGCTGTTTCTTGAATAACTTCATTTTAGATTTATGAAAATTATACTACTGTTTTCAGAACTTTATACTAAATTCAACAAGTAAGTTATAAAATAAAAGCATAATTCATTTCATTATAATGAATTTTTTCCTGACCAACGACATATTGTTTCTATATATTGTATTTTTTTCACATGGTCATGAATTTTCTTCGGGCACCATTACATAAATTGGATTTATATAACTTACATTTCTTTTGTAAACTTATTATTTTAAATGACAAATTACTTTTTGTATGCCATAAATCACAAAATATTGTCAAATAATTGAAAATCGGTCTTTCAAAAATTTAATAACTATATTTTATATCCCTTTATGTACATATAAAAAAAATGATTTCAATATTTATGAAATTTCATGATCTTTCCGAAAATGTATAGTTGTAGGTTTTGTAATTTCCGCAATTAATTGATAATTAAATTTTGGCGGTGCAGCTATCGCAAATTGTTCGCAACTCACTTGTTTGGGGAATTCTGCGTAAATTAGCTAATTAGCGTTTGGTCCTTAGACAGTTTAGAAACCACATATCATTACCTAATTATTTAAAAATATATTTTAGTTGCGGTCTTTTAGACAGCGTGCAATTATTTAAGAGTTAAATACTTTTTTTTATATTGGATCAAAGCCATGCACCGTATGTGTAAATTTGATACACATAATTGTTTCTGTTAAAAGGTTACAGGCCTCTAGAAGGCGGAGACAGTGCAGCTCTCACTGACAACACTTTGTTTTGTGAAGCAAATAATATAATTCCTTTTACAAATAAACGTTTACATTCGTATACACTTAGGCATTAAATGTTTTTTTCCATCAGTACTACCGATAAAAGCTAAATAAACTAATGAATATAACAAACGCGCAATTTAATTGTGAGTCGTTAATGATTAAAAAAAATTGCTCATAGGGCAAAGATAACAGTCACAATCACCGTATATTAATTAGTTTTATCATTTTCCTCATAAGTCATTCTAAATATGATGTTAACTACATTTACACGCATAGTATATGATTGCTCTGTAATATAAAATTAGAGAAGTTTGACCTAGGCGAGTTAAAAACATATTTTAGTAAAAGAAGAAGTACAAACAGTTTTTATATCAAAAAACAAGTGTTTTTTGAATAGAAAATTCTCAGGTCATTGGAAGAATAATTAATATTTAATAATTTGGTCTGTATTATAAAACTATTGTTTTAATAGAAAATCTAAATAAATGGAAGAAAAGTGAAATGAAAGAAAATCAAAGTTGTATATTATTTTAGTAACGCAACACAATTCGCAATTGATTTTTGAATAAAAAAAAAATAAAATCCAGCCTATATGTTAATTTTAATTACAAACCATGTCTAGCAAAATTGCTTTAATATTCTAACGAACTTCATGAAACTAGTATTCAGTATGACCAAAGACTGTTATGCATCAGCCTATGTGCTACTCTGCCACATAAACTAAACACACGCCAAGTTGGTGAAGAAGATATGATAAATTAATTTAATAGCTGTGTAATACAGCTGTTTAATGAATGTGAGAGTACTAGAATTAATTTGTTTTGGAAACTATCAGCGGGTGGATTAAAACATGTAATTAATGGGACCTTCCCCCACGATGCTATTTAATGAAATAACAGTCATTCGACTTTTGTCACAAAAGAAAACATTTCATTTGGAGTGATGTGTACAAATCGTATTATGAATCCATATTTCTGTATTTGCATGTGAAAGGATTGAAAATATTGTATGGAGCTTGCATTATATATTAATAATTTCTAATCACATAAAATTGTTTACAGGAAAAAGCAATTATGTACATACATAAATTTCCTTCAATATACTTTTTGGGTCACGTAGCCAGCGTGGCTCTGTAACTAACAGTATAACGTGTATACATAATCCCTACCTGTTGCCGACCCGTCAGCCCGTACCGTCCGATGATCTTCCTCATCTCTTCACGCTCTCTCACCTCCGGGTAGGCCTTCATCATGTATTCAAGTGGCGAAAGATCGAGGTCTAGCAACTCGTGTAGATGCTGGTGGTAGCGACCAATGCGAAGATGGGAGTTCTTGCGGATCATACCCGTGCTCGGTACTAGCTGTATAGAATAAATTGATAAGGTGTTATTTTTCGCGAATTTGGTGTATTTTTGTTATTTTGCCGACTGTAATTTGTGACTGTTGAAAATCAAACTGTAAACAAAACTAAACTTTAAAAAACGTTTAGAATAAAAAGGTTTCTTTGGTTGTTGACAAAAGTGATGTAGCGGGGAGAGGGTAGGTATCATACCTACCCTTTATTATATCTATAGTATTCAACCCTCTCTTTATCTTTGCTTTCACAATTTTTAAATTATTGAATGAGATTTTTTAATAATTTCATCTAATTGAACTGAATGTTTCACATAAACTGCCAAAGTGTACAGTTGGAAAGTTTATCCGAATAAATGAGTGAACTAATGTTAGAAAATTTATCCATTCAAGAAAGGACAACATGTTAATGAAAGAAGGCCAGCAAAAATGGCCTGATATTAAAGAAATATAAAATAATTTTTAAAAAGTTTCTATTTCTAAACAATTCCACAATGAATATCCAGAAAAGACCAAAAAATTAAATACAATTTGGAACCATAATACAAAACATAAAAATATTATATTTTTATTGGTTAATATGAAATAAGACTTAAAAATCTAATAATGTTCAAAATAAGTTTCTAAAAATATTTACAAGAAATACCAATTGCTTTTTTTTTAATTTGTTGCTATTTTAATTTTTCAGAACTAAATGAAACTACATGATAGTTGATTCCTACTTTATTTAAATTAATAACCACGGCCTAGGTTTCGTTGTATGATATCATCTTAAGGTGATTCATGTTAGCATACATCAAGTTATCAATCTATACAAATTGCCCACCTTATGATGTCAAACAACGAAACCTAGGTCGTGGTAAAGAATTTAAATAAAGTAGAAATAATACTACATCACGTAGTTTCATTTAATTGTGAAAAATTAAATTAAAATGAATTTCTACAAAATTAACACCAAATATATTCAATATTTGTTGTTGCTATTGCCTGAATTAGTTAATATTAAATTGTTAACTGACATTAATGAATGCCTTTTCTCAAACAATCCTAATGGAGTTTCATGGCTTAGTATATGTCACCGCTATGTACATAAGATACAACGGCACTCAATCTAATTCATCTTGCTGTTTCAAAGTATTTCATAGAAATAAATTGAAAATTTATATAAAACTTTTAAGCTTATTTCCTTTTCATTTCCTATATTTAAGAGTATGAACAATGAAAATGTTCCGGCAACATCTACGCCCAACAATATATGGACTTTTGCCAGTATTGAGCCTGTATGTTTAATATCTTTTCTAAATGTGTATTAAGTACTTAGTATCTCAAAATATACTAAGTACTAAATGCGTACTAAGTAATGAATATCTCAAATTACTAAATGTGTACTAAATGTAAATGTTTACTAAATTACTAAACGTGTCTAATAAAGTCCCTTAAAAATAATGGTAATTTCTGCATTAGAAGCTAATTTTTATAATTGTTATTATATCTCATCAGCGTTGCTTGTAACATTAAGAAGGATCAAAGCCCATTTATCACGTCTGGATGTTCATTCTAACTATACATTGTGCTCATGTAAATTAAGAAATATGTGTTTAATAATTTTTTATGTAAAAGACACAGCATTATTTACAAAAAAATTTAAATACTTGCTATTAATGGCGTTTATTGACTTTTTTCATTACATTATAAATGTACAGAATATTAATAATAATAAAAACATACTTAGATATTAACTAGAATTAAAATGAAAAACTCACATCTCCGTACAGGAGCTTCAAAAGCGTTGATTTGCCGGCACCATTTGGTCCCACCAAGGCCAATCGAGTATCTAAATCAATACCAAACTCGAGATTCTTGTAAATCCACGGACTCGTCTCGGAATATCTAAACGATACATTCTGAAACATAGAAAAACTATAAGATCCCTTTACCAAGTAGACAAAAGTGTGTTAACTCAAGTTTGTTTCATCAAAGTTTACAAAAGACAATTGCAAAATGCAAGCGTGAAGGTGACAACACTCCTTTTATGTCAGAATTTGACATGGATTGTTTTGTACTAAATTTCTGAAATATTTTGCGATCCCTTTAATATTCCCTTGTTAAAAGAAATATCTTCATAAGTTTAAAGTTCGTAATTTCCCACAATTTCCAATTTAGAGATACCATGTGGCATGAAACTTTTCAAAATTCTTCTTGATAATCATCAAGATTAAACATTTACAAATGTCACAATTTTTTATTCTTACCTGCACCATAATCACTGGCGGTGGCACCTTTCCGCAACTTGGAAAATAAAAGTTCAACGTCTTGTCGTCGACAACTTTTTCAGTCAGTCCTTGAGCAACCATTTTAGCTAAAGTCTTCTCCTTTGATTGCGCCTGCCGGGCGAGTTTCGCTGAGCCATGACCAAATCTTGCAATGTAGTTCTGGAATTAAAGATGACACAATTGAGGTCTCCAATCAGATTCAAGTTTTTGAATAAATATATTTTCAATTCATCGTACTTCTTAAAAAAAAATTTTATACCTTAACGAAACAGACAAAAGGACTTTCAATAAAGCAGGCATATAAAAATATGTTTTATACTAAAGGATTGGGGTGATAACAATATCAGATATTGATAATAAGTATTACTGATAACGGACTCTTATAAATCATCAGTAATATGCAAGCATATCTTACCAACTTTTTCAAGAATTTACCTACCGATATAGGCTGACAGAGCTGAAAAATTGCAAATATAGACTGATAGTCTACATCTGTAATTCTCATTTTAATTATGTTGCAGTTATTAATTCAAGAACTTGCGACTAAACTTGTAAAACAGAATGCCTGGAATTGATTGTGACTACATGAAATTTTGTTAAATTTGTATTAACCAATTATTAATTTTGTCTTTCGTTACATTGTGTCATAAACATGAATGCCGACATCATTTATGAAGTTTTGTTAAATTAACTGATTGAGCTCTTTAGGACTTTATTTAAATTTTTTTATCAACACAACTAGATGCTCAATGTTTCCAGTCTTCTTTAGGTGGCTTCATTGACACCAATGATATGTAACTTTTTTATGCTTCCCTTCTTAAACAAATAACCCAGCAGTGGAATATGAAAAGATTACATTGTTGCTATTATCAGTTCTTGAAAATCTAGACACCAACGGTCGCTACTTGAATTCACAGAATGTATTTGAAAATATATAAGATAACATTAACCAAGTAATTTAAAATTCACAATTTTAAATAATTAATAAGTTATTTATAACACAGATTAAATTATTAAAAAAATTATATTTATTGTAAACCACAAGAAAACTGATTTAAGAACTTTACAAAGAAAGGAAAATACTAAACCCGTTAACACAGATCCAGTGCCACCAAATCGCAAAACACGAAATTACAGTTGGTATGTAGTGAATCAAATTAAAAAACAAGGAATATACTTGAAAAAAATTTCTTGTTAGATCATGTCATCATCATTTTGAATGTCTGAAGAATCGGAAGTCTTAAAAATTACTGTTCAAAAAATAATTACAAAATTTATTTTCTTTTCAGTACATAAACATTTTTAAAAATCAGAAGGCTCCAAACAATTCCATCACAACAGATGAAAGCATTTTTGAAAAATGGTTGTGTCAAAAACATTTTCACCTGCATAATACTGCCAATAGAGAAAACATTAAAATAATACCTTCATATGCGCTATCTGGTCTTGCTCCCAGTTGTATTGTTTCATCTGGTTTTCCAAAAGTTCCATACGGGTCCGTACGAACGCCTCATAGTTACCCGTGTAATATTTGAGACGTTTCTTAGTCATATGCACTATATTTGTACACACCCCGTTGAGAAAATCTTGCGAGTGCGAAATCAGTACTAATATACGTTTATAGCTAAAATGAAAGAAAATGTTTCATTTTAGAATTGTTGCATTCTTAGACACTTCATGAAATTTAGTTAATAAACACTTTAAAATTGGCTTACAATATTCATAGCCCATGAAATGACGGTCGCCTTCAATAAATATCAAAGTCAACACATCTTACGAATATGGGTATCTGGAACGTGTCATTCTGTATTTTATTCAGAGATGAGAATTATTATTACTTACAACATGTTGTTAAAAACAATCTTTAGCAAAAATGTGTTAGCAAAATTTGTAACTTACTAACATTGTAACCATAGACTTATTAACATAGACCTCCCCAGTTTCAAACTCCCCATAACCTAAATCAGACAGATTTAAGCATTTCATTTATATTTTGTAACCATAGACTTATAACATAGACCACCTCAGTTTCAAATTTCGCATAACCTAAATCAAATTATTTGTGTGTGTAAATGTATGATAGTATAAGTTTAATGGTGTTCAATAATATCAATTAATATATCAATATTACTTACTAAACCAAAGAAACTTTCAATTTGAGTTACAAATATTTAGAAATAAAAAAAAATTAATTAACTTTATTATAATAAAAATAATTTTAACATAATACATACTAACGCAAACAATTATAAAATTGAAATTAATTTGTAATGTACAAGAAATTTGAAATTCAATTTAAAGTAAATTTAATTTGTTGTATATTGTGTATCTGAGTTTAATAAAAGTTTAAATTAAAATATTCTTAAATTTAAAAGATGTTATTAATTAATTTAGCTAATGTACCATAATTATTGAAAACAATTTAATTTTTCAAGAAATAAATTACAAATACTTTATTTTAAAACATATTATAAATACTTCATTTTTAAGAAAAATATTAAATAAATGGTTTAATTTAGATTAAATCTAATATCAATTTTTATGATTTGTTTACTTTTCGAGGATAATTAATATTAATTAAGCTAAATTTAATGTAAACTAAATAATGTATCTAATACTATATATTAAAAGTTATGCCTTAAAATAATTGGATTAATGGTTAAAGTACATTATTATGAATTTAAATAGGATTTTGAAAATGGACATTTCAAAAACAAGGAAATAATTAATCTAATTAAAGTATTAAATTTTTAAATACATTTTTTTAAGAAATCAGAAACATTCACTGAAACTCCATCCAATGGGTTAGATGAAAAAATCTGTCTTATGTTTCCATAGATTGACTAAACGTATAAACCTGCAAAATATATAAAATATTGAAATATGACGAAACTACTGGGTAGTAATATATGTAGAGAATGGATGACAGACAATGAAATTATAGGTAAAAAAGAGTACTCTCAAAGTAGCAATGCATAAATTTCTATCGGTATAAAATTCGTTCAACAATCCTTAATTAAATTCATCAACAATATTGTCAAATATCTTTACACAAAAACTCGGTAAATCATGATAAAACATAACCTTTATTTTATGTATTATATCAGGCATATTATTCTATAAATTGTCACATATGAAGTAATAATTTCTAAAAATAACAGGGAATGCAATTTTCCACATGGTGACAATTGCAACATGCACTACAAAAAATGCACTCTCTCAACTTTGTTCGTCTATCTTATATACTATAATATTATCCTATAATTTTATTATACTGTAATAAGTCTGTGATTCTAACCCACGCTGACCCTGCATTTACGTCATTCATGAACTAGATATTTGCTCATCCACACAATAACTATTTCGCTGACTTGACATTAATCGTAGGATGTGTCAATAGTTTTCATTAGATTAAATGAATTTATTTCAAACTTGTTATTTATTTAGGTTCATTAAAAAATTAGCAAACTGATAAAATTGTGCTTATAAATAAATCTTTCTTTGTGGTTTCTCTTAGATTAATTAATTAGTGAAATTTTTTTTACAATTCGTAAAAAAAAGAAAAACAGAGTATGTTTAAAAAACGTGAAACCAATATCTTAGCTAAAAATATTTTGTAAAAACTGTTCTCATATATAAACATATTTCCAAAATACTTTAAACGTGTTCCTATAAGGTAACCGACTATGCAAACCGAAAACCTTTAACAATTGACATATTTATATTTTTCACTATTGGTAAACACGATATGAGCAGTCTTTAATTAGAAATAAACTCATGCAAATCAAAATGATTCATATCTACTTTAAATCGAAGAACTACTGGTATCACTTTTCCTCTACGGGATTTAAAATGTTATTTTCCTGAGAATTATATTGTAAATCAAAAATGTAAGTCTCTATAAAATATTCTGGCAATGACGTTTCGTCATATTCTCAAATACTCATATCTTAACCACGCATTCCCGATTTCATTTATACAAGTAGCAGTGACATATTATTTGTGATCTCATATAGACCTATTTTACAACCTTGAGCTACTCGGCTTTATTCTTTCCAGCATACTGAGCATCAGTCTGGCTTCAAATGTATTGCTATATTTTCACAGAACACTAGGATATGTCTATATTCAATGTTAAATTTTAAACATGATATGATTTCACATCACGTGTATGCAATATCAAATTTTAAACATAATAATAATCCAAGAACTATATTATAAAAATTACTTCAGAGTGCTATTTATGTGTCCATTATTATTTAGATACCGAGAATTTTATATGTGTATATATATATATTATATATATATTTATATTCTGAAGATTTTTTAAATATACTTTGTTGACTATTGAATTTATGGTAAGTATAATATTATAGCATATATTATTAGTATATATTTGCAGAAAATTTCAACGATAAATATAGTTTTGAATACTTTGGCATATTTAGAATATACTATTGCATTTAATATTTTTATGGCTTAAATAAAATAAATAAATTAATTAAAACATTAACATATTTATTTTTTATAATTTATTAATTTGCACAGACTTTAACTTACTGCTTGAGTTCCTCCTCCAACCATACACAAGCATCGAGATCAAGATGGTTTGTGGGTTCATCGAGCAGTAATAAATGGGGTTTCACATACAAGGCACGGGCTAGAGCGATACGCATTCTCCATCCTACATAGAAAATTATAATATTGTGTAAATTAAATATGATTAAAAGTATTTTCATATGTTAGTCTTCCACAGGCATCGTGATGCATCCATCACATATGCGTACAGCACTGTGTTGCATGCTGAAATGGAAGCTTCAAACCTTCATAAAAATTATTTTTCAATTACGACCGATTTTATAAAAATGGTGTTACTCAAAATTTTTACTTCACAATAGTTTACAGGATTTTATTGGATAAGTTTTCATGATCAATTTTATTGGGAGTGCCAATTTCCATTTAGAATATTTTTCCATCATTTTAATATTATAAAATGTTTAAGACAGGCAAAGCAGTTAACTTAAATGTATTTCTAGTTTTATTACCGGTCAGAGAAATAGGTATAGCTATATATCTAATAAATATGTTATTTAAATATTTATTTAAAGGTTAGTTACACATACATTACAAACGTGGAATAATATTAACAAGCAGTTAGTTAGACCACAAAAGAATAACTACTAAATTTGATATTGCAAGAGATTAATACAGTTTTGAATACTTTGGTATATCTAGACTATACTATTGCTTTATATTGGTTATATTTGTATCTATAAATCCACTCCAAGAAACTGAGAAACTGAGACCTTAAAAATCATCTAGATATATCTATCCTATATTAAAGGCACCCACCTCCAGAGAAATCCTTAGTTGCTTTCTGCTGCATCTCCTTAGTGAAACCCAACCCATGTAGGATGTGGGCGGCGCGAGCCTCCGCTGTGTCTGCACTCATGTCATCTAGTCGCTCATAGACATCCAATAACTGCTCTTGTGCATCTATACATTAGCAAGAATATGAAATATTTACATTTAAACATTATGGTTTTATTAATAATGTACCAAAGTTAACAATCATTTTTCAGTCCGATATTTCAAGTAAAATATAAAAATATAAGGCCTTTAGTTTATCTTGAGTATACTCTTTGTTTTTATAATAATAGTGTATAACAAATGGTACCAGGAATATAAACAGTAATATAAACAATAAATTCTATCGGCATTTTCATCAAAAAAATAAGTAAATTCAATTCGAATTGTTAGATAATTCTAACATGATTAATTAAAATGCGATTTCCAGATAATCAAATCCGGATACGAAATTATAAAAATAGTATTATTGGATTGAACTTTATCAACTTTAGTATTAAAAAACTTCTCACTTAGGCATAAACTATTAATGCAATATTTGTAAAAAAAAAATGTATCTTCAGACTTGAAAATTTGCACTTTAGTATCTTACTTATTATGACTGTTCTTCAACATGTTATTCATTACGTCTACTTTACATGACTGTCTACACATATCTTCTAATCTAATACATATATTTTGTAATGTTTCTTACAGTGTGAGATGTTACATTATTTTGTAAGAGTAATGCTTTCTTATGATTTATTAATTTGGTTTTATTACAATTGACTTGTTTATAAACTAATATGTCTGAAGAGTTTTAGGAGGGCTATATTAGATCTGCCATAATGAAATCTTATCAAGGCTTAAAACACCATAAGTAATTTTAAAGTTAAAGCTAATTAGAACTGGGAACATTTGGGTATATAATAATATGTGCTTTCCTTAAGGGTATGCTACACATAATGTTTATGCATGAGTTACAAACAGTTTTTTTGAGTGGTGACATCAATTCCTGTGCACCATTTAATTTTTTTTTAATTAATACCTAATCCTTTTAAATCATAGGATAAAGTCTATTCTACAATTTAGTCAAAAATTTTCAGTCCTCAAAAGGGATGATTTTTCACATCTTGTTTTATTAAACTGAAGAAGCAATAACAAATTATTACTATATTTTACGGTAATTATGTCGTTACATGATGATATTAAAGGCAGAAAATTTATACGTTAATTTTTATTTAAGTGAGGTTAAATAAATTTTTATATCAATGTGCAATTCTTTTTAATATGTTGTTCTTTATTTGTTTTTAAATTATGGCCTTTTAATACATATTACACAATTATTGCATTAATTAAATATTTTTATTTTGGTGTAAACTTTAACACCATTTTTTTGATATGTCTCTGCCGGTGATATAAAATAACCAGTAATATTTTGAAGTGTGAATCATAGACCAGTTTATCAAGACCGATAAATATTGCAGGATTTCATCCTTTTATGCCGATTTGTCGTGCTCGTGTATCGCCGGTGATATTTTACAGGTATAATACAAAATGAGTTTAATAGACATTTTTTATAATACACCAAACTTTGTTATGAAAAAGAAGCATTTGAGAAAAATAAATCTCCTTGGCTTTTGCAAAGGCGATTGATGCCATGCAAAAAAATTTTAGTACAAAAAGTACAAACCATCATCGTCGCAGTGCGCCAATTCCTCAGCCAGTTTTTCCAGCTTTATTCGTTCTTCGTCAACTTCCATTACGCATCTGAGTGCAGATTTGTCAGAGGCGGGCATTTCCCTTGTCAAATGAAATATGTCAATGTGTTCTGGTATAGGAACTTCTCTGTTTCCCAGAACACTAAGTAATGATGATTTTCCTATAAAATAAATATAATTTGAATGCTCGTTTCCAACACAATAATGCGCAATTTGATTACAATATTAAATAGGATTTATCCATTTACCTGAACACTAATCTATAATTAAAAGATTACAAGTAATATAATCTACACATCTTAATCTTTCCATTTATATTCCATTATTTATAGTTATTTTCTAATTCCGTATTTTGTTTTTCGCATAAGTGATGTTCTAAATAAAGGCAATATTAATTATATCATCTATTCATAGAAACTGCTTTAAAGTTGCTATAATTCAATAAAGTATGGTTAGGGTGATAAACACTATTACATTTCTTACTCTCATAATTAATTATTTGTCAATTCATAGTTTTGCCAAAACTCATAAATTTTATAGTAATTTAATTATCATAAATATATTGTTCACATTTTTTATCACATTTTATATAAGCAGCTTTTACAATATAGTTAATTTATACTATAAAACATTTGCCATTCTATGAGTATCTTAAAACTATATAAAGAAAAAAGGGGGTGTTTCATCGAAATAGTGCCCTATCTATATTGTAAACGGTGTTATTAATTATATTATTATTATAAATCAAATGTATTTCACAAAAATTTTAAGTCATAATGATCTTTGTAAAAATGAATACATTTTTAATATTTTTAATCTTCATTTTGGTTATAGTTTGGAATTTTTAACATCTAAATCTTAACACAAGATTTTGTTTTAACGCCAATTACTTATTAAAAACCTATCTATATTATCCTCTTTTTCTTCATTTAACATCTTTTAAAAAGGCTTCGTATTGGCCTGACTATTTCTCAAAAGAAGATACACTAACTTTCTTTCCAGAAGACGAGAGTAAATTTAAATTTGGCGTACTCAAATAGACTGATGACAATGGGTCTGGCTTTAACCGTTTGAGTGCCGACAAGTGCCATCGCGAGACTAACTAAATTTGCCACGAGCCTGATGGCGCTCGTGAAATCAGTTGCTGTTTAGCACACAGTAGGGGAGATCGCTCACACGCATCGCTAATTTTTTATCTTTCTACGTGTCATATAAAGTTCAAATTATAATATTATTAGTAATTACAATATAAAAAGGATCCAAGAAAAGATAATTTTTAACCCATAATGTGGGAATACGAAAATAATTCGAATGAAAATGATCGTTTTTCAAGTTGTGAAGAAAGCGATAGTGGGAGTGACATTGTGCTGCGCTCACAATTTGGCATAATGCAAATTTTGAGTGATAGTGATAATAGTAATGATAACAATTATTTTGCTGATACGGAGGATGTACTGGACTGTGAAAATACGATGTGATCTTGATTTCAGTTTTTGTTACAATGTTTGTTCACAATATATATTTTGATAATTTTCTTGAATTTTATTATCCTTGTACAAGTTTTTATTAAGAAAACACCGAAAAAATTATTAAAATTGGATAATTTTTGGGAGATACAGTTTTTTTTTCCAGTTTTTTTATGGATACTTTAGAAATTGGATCATGCAATAGGGTACGGTCGGTAAAGTAGACTCTTGTTCCGGCTCGACTGATAGTTAATGAAAAACAGAAATACGTTTTTAATTGTCAGTAAGTCGAACTGAAGTTTTGACCGTGTGTGGTGCATATGGGCGTAAATCTTGTAGTATAACTAACAAGATTACATTAAAATAATTAATTTTGTTATGTTTACTATATTTTTCAATGGAAATAGTTGAGTGTTGAAAAGTGTCAGTAATGTCAGTATGTATCTAACCAGAACTCATCAGACCATTTAGTTAACAAGCACTTGTGATCATACACAAGTATTTGTCTCAACAAAAATAAAAAAATTAAACACCATAAAACTTTCTGAAGACAGGAAAAAAGTTAATGGATATAAAATATTTTTCATTCGCATGTAGCCTTTTTCATAAATGATTTTATAAAGATTAGTGTTATTTCTGTTATTAAACAGAACTGTTACAATGTCAGAATTCAATATTTCTTAAGTAATTTATTGCACATATAACACTTGTGTACACACAACCATATTGTTTACTTTTGACATAAAATTATTCCACTTTCACACAATTATAACTCCTTATAAGGTCAAGACATTGTAGGTATATTGTCTCATTTGCATATTTATTATGGGTAAGAATAATTTTATATTTAACATAAAACCGCTGCTATTAAACTTTAAATATATCATTAATTTTTAAATTTTATGATAATATTATATAGAAAAGATATCTTTTTGACTGATTCTGAATAAACTTGAAATTTCTTTAAAGTTCAGTGAGCCTTTCAATTAAAAAAATGGTCAAAAACCCTAGTTAACATGCTGACTCACAGACGAAAAAATTAACTCTTTCTGAGGATTTCTGTTGATATTCACATGAGCCAACGAGAATAACAAAAAGAAGTGACTTTTTGTGTATTGGCTAACATTCAGGCAAACAATTTCAATCAGACTCAAAGAATTCTATGTCACTTATATCGTGAGTGCGACTAATGGAGGCATTAAGCGAAATTTTTAATCAGAAATGGTTTTTCCCAATTCACAGAGCCCTAAGCGAAAGACTTTTAATGAAGCCTATTACAATTTCTATTTTAAGGGTATAGAAACAGTCAAAAATACTATGAAACTGCGCATAAAAACTTAATAGTTAAGGTGACTAGCATTCGCAACTTGCGTTAACAATAAGAATTTTTTATTAATAATTTAAAAATTATATTAGCCGAATTTGCTTCTTGGAAACATACATTTTCATAAAAAGAAATTAAATAAAGGACTGGGATTTAAATATAATATATAAATATATATGTGTATAAACACTATGAATTACAATTACACGCATGGACATTTAAAGCATGTATATTTACAATATGCAGATATAACACAGCCATAATTTCAAATTGACTAAATAAATAGTATCAAATATGGTTTGCCATTTTTCCCAAAATATAATAAAATATGAGACGCAGTACAGTTCACATAACTCAACAGAAAATAGTTGTTTGAAATAAAAAAAAATAGTTATGCTTCAGAGATTTGTTAATTCATATTTAAACACAACACTTGGACATCGATTATGCGAACCAAATAAATGTAAGATGGACTCCAATCAATCGCCCGCATTGCACATGCAACATAATAAGAATTATTTACATACAATGGTTTAAAAAACAAAACAAATGACGAGTCAGTTACATGTATGAAAATGTTTGAATTTTATATATAATATTGTAATAGTGCACATACATTCGCACGTGTACGTTAATATTACTATCAAATTGTATATATTCCCTAATTACACATAAGATTTGTGTAAAATGTATTCTTATAAGATATATTTAATTTACCTCTCCAAAATACTTTTACACGTCGAACTACAAGAAGAATCTAAAGAAATCCCTATAAACTCTTTGTTACACATCGTAATATGTAAAGACCACACATTAGTTTTGAAACACAAAATTCATTTCTGAATAAATCAACTTACCACATCCATTAAGACCGACAAGACCATAACGTCTGCCACAGTTAAGTTCAAGCAACGTGTCTTGAAGCAATTCACTACCAAAGAATGTTATGGAGAAATTTGCTATTTTTACATCCCTAGATCTTGGGTGGACGGCGAGTGAGCCAGTACATGATCTTGCCTCGGCGTTCATCTTGGCTTCAGCTTCCAACTTGAGACATAGTGCCTCTGCAATGTGTAACACCTTTTTAGTAAGTTAACTATACACAAGTCTATTGCAAATCGATGAGGTTGAAATAACGAAATTGGTAAAACTTTGTTAATAAATATAAAAGTATAGATAAATGTAACAATTTTAAAATTAATGAAATAAATGTGCATTAGCAATTTTGGTCAGTTTAAAATTAATTTTTTTTTGTGCACACTTTTTATCCTAGATTTCCATATTGCACAATTTTTCATTTCAATGTAATTTATCACATAACAAAAGTGCATAGTGAACTACTGACAGTACTTTCATTTTACGTTGTATGGACATACACTATATATTATTAAAGTAGAAAGCCAATTACAGTGGGTTAGACATTTTTCATAAGGTCTATATGATTTACAATTACCATTTTTCTTCATAATAAGATACAAACTTACCACAGGAAATACCTGTACAATTTATGAATATAGAACAATTTTAAATTAGATCATTCAAAAAAACGTCTGCATTTTTTGGTTGCAACCATTTACCTTCAGCAGTAAGCTCTGCAGTGTCACCATTTGTGGCTCCATTTGTGGTGGGTGAGCTCTCTTTGTCATCCCGAGTACCTTCGACCTTTGTTACTGACTTCTTATTGCGAGACTTAGCCGCTTCCTTCTTCTTCTCTTGTGCACGTTTCTTTGCGTCAGACGGCATTGTTACAATTAATTTACTGAAAAATTCAAATACTTTAAGTTCGTATGAATAAAACGGTGTATCATCAAAAATCCCGCATTGTAAAACGTCATCTGCTGCACTGCATACCAACATTTAGATATCGAAGGCAAACGTCATTGTACGCTTCAATGCCAATTATGCTCACACTTTCGAGTGGTTGGTAAATCAGGAAATTTGACACGAAACATTCAGTTAACCTATTTGTTTTTTTTTAAATTTATTTTCCTTTCTCTCGTTTAGCGACGTGGTATCAAGTTTTTAACTATGGTTCTAAATTTGGTAACGATTTTAAAGTATTTAAAAAACAGATGTCATTAACAAATTAGAATATACTATTTACTGTACGGAGAATCACTGAATATAAGTTCACCTATATTTTAAAACTCTAATTAGATAGTTATTTAACTTACAAGTTATTTTATTTAATTATTGAAAGAGAAGAACGGTTGCACTTCGTCTCGCGTCTTACACGTGCTAGTTTCAAAAGATAGAGAGTATAGACTAGGAAGATAAAGATATGTTAGTTTTGGTTTAGTTTATAGACACAAAGTTAAGTTCTTATTTAATAAATACAAATTAGCTTAAAACTAAAATATGATTACTGATTTTAAATAAAACTAATGTTTCTTTGAATAATTTTTTATATTGTTGTACCATACTTAATTTTTAAATAAAAAATTTTTCATTACATCATACAAATTTTTTTATTTCAAAACTTAATATTTTATTAATAAGTATTATTTAACAATTTATTAATTAAATATTTTCAAGGTCAAGCTTATATTGTTGAAAGCATATAAACAAAAACAATTTAACTAGTTTATCTTGTATTATTATGAGATTTAGTATATTTTAAAATTTAAAATATTTCAATCGAAATCGTAAATTTGAATTTAATAGAAATTGAAATTAAGTACTATGCATTTAAAATTCTATAGTTTTAGCTATGAAATGGAACGAAACAATAACGTAAGTTACATAAATGTAAGTTTTAGAGTAAATTTTAAAAATAAATGTATTTAATTTTAGATTCATATTTTCATAAATTAAAAATGTGCAAATACTTTAATGACATGAAAACAGGTGCAAATATTTTTATTTTATAAAAAGTTTAAAAAGTCGAGTCTCATTAATTGTCTATGTATGTGATTTACGTTTTTAAATCATAGAATATAATTTTTACTCTATGCCCAAAGTCTGTCATTGGGCGGTCTAGTTGGGTTGAGCAGTCGGCGATTGTTTTTCTAGACGTCATTCCAGCATAGCCGATCGTGGTAGCTGGTCGTATTTACTTTGGTAGGTCGTAATTGTGCTCGTAAATTTAATTTTACAAATAAATAACACTAAAAATGATGCAATTTTACATTTCAGAATTATTATGCTTTGTGTTTGTTATTGCAGGTTTGTTTATTTTGGCGGGTTTTCAACTCTTAAACTATTTGGGTATCGTTCGAAAATCAACTTGCAACTTTTGGTAAGTGAACTAAATTTTTTACTTTCTACTTTCAATACTTTCTTTTACGTGTTTATGTGTTTATGACTTTTAAATTATGAAGTTTGATTATATATCTCGTATCTATTTAAGTTTTGTTTTTAACATTGTTTAGAAACTACGCAAAGCAAAACAAATTGCGGAATATTGCTGTTCAAAAATTGTTCATCTGAATTATGTTTCCGTATTGATGAGTAAAATGACCAGTTCCATATTTTAGAGCTATTTGACTTGACGTTAAGTGGTTAACTTTTTATATTGAAGTTGATTCAGATAAAATATTTAGCATTTGTTATTCATTGTTTACCTACATATAGTTTGTCAAAGTTTTGTCACCGCGTTTCCGCAGCGACAAATATATTTATTTTTGTCTAATCAGTTTGTTTTGCGTTCGATCAGTTTCATAATTGAATGATAGAATATTCTTTGCATATTTATCGAACACATCTTGTCTTTATTTAAAAAATAAATGTGTCGGCGGAGATCTGTAATTTAATTCTTAGTTTAGAATGCAGATTTCGCTCATAGGAGAAGTAAAATGTCTAGAATTATTATTTCCCGTTATCGTTAAGTTGCTATTTATTAGTAACATTATTCATTCTTTGTGGGAGAAATTTTCAATAAATGAATTAATAAATTATAATTTAATTTTCTTTCTTGTCTTATATTTTTCTTTCAACGAGAAAATTGTTACGTTTACATGCGTTGTAAAAAAATTATTTTGCATAATTTTCACTCGCGTAATTGTTCTTATACGTATCACTTTACGTTGCAATTAATATGCCGGTTATTAACGGCAAACTTTTTGTCATCGACGCACATTTTTTTCCATGTGCATGTCTAAAACCAGTCATCATTTCATGTCATAGCGTTTAAGTAGGTTACGGGAAACCTGTTCCAACTGAATATTAATTACAAGACTAAAATTTGAAATACGGTTGTTAACTGTTTTTGTATCTAAATGAATAAAATGTAATCGATAAATTAATTTAATAAACACCTGATGAATATGTGCGCAGATGTTATTGCAAGTGTTATAAATACGATCGTCATATCTTACGTGATCGAGACAAGGACACTAGACTTACACACGGACATTAGAATATATACTAAACACGCGGATGATACGCGCGACCATCTTGGTAACGATCGTCTTCGTGAGACGAAAGGTCTGTTTATTGTAATGTAAAATATAATATAAATGTATATCATAAATATCTATAAAACAAAACGCGTTGTAATTTGGAAATAACGTTAATTTTTTTTATGTCCCGAAATTAAAGGAACATGGAAAATTTCGAAGTTTTGAGACATTTAAACGGATGTGCAATCTCGTTAAAAATGGTTCGATTAAAAGGCAAAAAGTATTTTTTTATCTACAACTCCTACACAGTTAGCGATTAGAAAGTAAAATAAAAAAAATATTTTTTCAATTTTAAAACCAGTTGTTAATTTTTTTAATTGCATATTAAAAGTACGAGATTTTTTTTGCATTTTTTTTATTAATCGTTCCACAACCATCTGTAACGGAGTTATTCGCTCTAAAGTAAAAAAAATCAATTCTGATTTTGACTGGTAAAAACTCGCGAACAGATATTAATGAAAGGTCACTTTAAAATTATGTCAAAATTCGCATATTTGACATTATAAATAGTACATGGCGTCACGGTTTGTAAAACAATTTAGTGAATAAAGTCTTTACGGTTTTTTTAAGTTGACAGTATCGCCAGTTATCTTGTAAAATGGCTGATAGCTTAGATTTTTTCCAACTATCCCACATGGTCACACTTGCCGTAATGTGTAAAAGAAACTTAAGTCATCATCGCAATTTTATTAAAAGGTTGAACACATGTAATCTGTTATTGGCATTCAATTAGTTTAAAAATCGATATTTTTTTCTGTTTATTAAATTAAACTATTAATGAAATTAATGTCATTATGTCGATAAACAAATGTTTGAAGCGTAAATCCGATGGTGTGACCTCATTGTGTTGCGCTTTCGGCAATGTTAATGGCGGCGGTGATATATTCTATAACTTTTTTAAGAAAAAGGAAATTTACTTTATTACAACGTTAGTTTCGCTAAATGTATAGTTAAAACAAGAGACTATGATCCATTTTAAATTATTGGATTACAAATTCAAGATTTTAATAAAGCGGCAATGATCTTTTAAGTGTCGACAAAATGAATGTTAAATTTTGAAGTTTTGACTCATTTTTAAACAGCGTTATCGCGAGAGAAAAACCATTTTAAATTTGATATTTCATACTTTATTTCATACTACAGTCCATCTACTTTGCATTCAATTTAATATAAACACGTGTATATAATTAATTGTTACATTTACTAAAACAATCTAAATAAAGTTTAATTAATAATGAAAAGAAATGAATATGCTGATAATTTATTTCAATTTATTAATCTCGAGTATTTAATAATTTATACCGAATTCGAAACGGTCTGGTAGGTGATTCGCTTACAATAGAAAGCTAGCAGAAAAATCGAATGGTGAATACTTATCTGTCAAATAAACTAAATATATGTTTAGTGAGCAACTTCAGGGTGTCGAATTTTTTGTTGCATCGCACCAACCAATAGTTTTAAAATTTCACCTTCATTATTTTTTCATAACGCGCCTAAAGAAATATACTTCAAAAATCTCTAAATGTTTTCTCAATTTTAAAACACTGTTCTGGTGATACAAGTTTTAATAAAGTTTATTAATTGCGTCTTATTCTGTTTTCTTTTACCTTTCTACAAAAACGTAATAAATACACAACTAGTTTTTCAACATGTGACGATTTGTGTTAGGGTGATATTATAAGATATGAGTAATCAAAATATTCATGCAATTTTGTAATATTTGTCTTATAGAATTGACATTTAATAAAGCGGTTAAACCTGAGCCGGACTTCGCGCGATTAATTATCATTGCAATACCCAAAATTATAAAATTAAAAAAACAACTTTATATGAAAGCGGATTGATATGAGGATATGTGGTATACGGATTGATATCTTATGTGTATTTGAATGAGGATTTCAAATTATCATTTTTCAACTATCAATACTTTACTTTTGATTTGGATTCATATTTAATTACATTGTTTATAATAAAATAAACTGGTAAAATTTAGAAATGTGGCAAAAATGATCCTCAGTGCTTAAAGGATCTTTGGATTTTCTTTCTCGAATTATTCCGATTGTTGCTTTTGAGTGGGATAAGAACCTTTTTAGCCATTGAAATCTATTAAATTACTCAAATTAAAGTACTCAAGGACTAAAGTACTTTACTTAAAAACTTGAATTATACAAATTATTAGTTCTAATTAGATACCCCATGGGATAGGGTAACATTTTTATTTTGCCACACATTTTCTTAACAATAGATTATTTCGAAAATAGTCAACACATGGTACAACCATTCCAAATATTTAATTACAATTCGTATTCAAGCGAAATGTAACAGATATAAGCAAATAATGCTTGGACATTTAAGTAGGACCAGAAATATTATTTTTTATAACCAAAAATATTTTTGTTTATGGTTGAAAATTAACTACCAATACAAAAGAGGTTCACTAAAATAGTACTCGACGTCGAACGTTTAGTGGGTTCGTTTGTTATAAAATATAAAAAAAAATTTGTTAATGAAAAACAATTTTTATCAAGAAAAAAAAAACTGTCTTATTGCCCACCGTGGTTGCCTTTAATTGAGCGATAGTATAAAAGTAGGGAATATGTATTAACAGTATTAGTTTTAGTCACGGAGCCACAAACCCACCCCCGGACAATCCAAAGGGACTTCACAGCGAAAGTGATATTTTTTATCACAAACTTGGCAGCGAAAGTGATAAAAATGTCACTTCGTTGCACGAAGTACAAATAATTCTTGCTGCACTTTTTTCTCATTCACGCATGTGCAGATGTAATGATCAAAAGCGAAACAGATTCAAAAGAAACATTCCGCTCCCCGCTTACTTCATTTCTACTCTGAGGTGCATGCGGCCGTATTCATATAAATTGGTATTGATGGGCGACTCCAGTAAGCCCGCCGTGCGCCCGGCGAGACGGTCGTACCTCTTTGGTTTTGGTCCATACTTTTTCCAATGTGGCTATTGGATGTATAAAGTTTGGATGTACCCATGATGGAGATAAGATCATGTTTGCTTATTAAAACTTTATAATTATGGTTTAGCAGCTAAACACTTGAATTAAGTACATTCTCTAAGGATCTCGGCATTTTTTAATCGGGGTGGAAATATTAAGAGTGTTAAGCAAGATTTTGTATCGTATAAAGAAGCATTAAGAAGAATTGAAAGCTTTCGAAATAGGCATTTATTGTGAATTCCGCATTTCTTGGGTCGGCAAGGTTAGCAATGTGGAGGTTCTAGAAAGAATGCAGATAGACAAAGAATTCGTAGAGACCACATAAACACGCCGGGGACATACGGAGTTCAAAAGATCGTTTGAAAAAGTCACTTTACTTGCTAGCGTGACAGGGAAAACCAGGCGCATTTCTGGTTGAAAAAACCTCGGAGACTGGTACGGTTTACCGTCAGCGCATTTATTTAGAAGAGGAATACACCGCCTCATCAAAGTCATAATTCTCTTCTACGAAGATTATGCAGTTAGAGTTAATCCGTTCACTCCTCGATGTAGGCGTCTTCAATAATTTTTATTGTATGTCTATCTAGACCGATCCACTTCAAAGGTATTCCCACTATTATTTTGATGTTATTCCGCCAGCGAAAAACGGTATGAATTAGGACATTGGTCCCGGCTGTGGGGACTCTACTCAAAAGTAGCTCTGCCCACTTTTCAACTTACCTTCTGGTATATGCCTCTCCCATCCCTAATTCAATGATACAGTTCATTCATATATTACGAGTTTTCAATAAAAAACATAAAAATATTATGGGACAATATACGCGCCAGTGCATAATCCAAAGGGGTAACGGTGTTTTAAAATAACATAACGTATATTCACTCCAAATTATATTCCGACAACTAGATATGTCTTGAAATGGCCAATCGAGTTGTAATGAACATTTTCATCGTAGATTTTTTTAATCAGAGCTTACGCTTTTAACGTGCGACCTGCATAGATAGCTGACGTCAAAATACGACGGGTTTCTTTTTCGAGAGTAGGTAAGTTTTCCTTGCTACCTAATAACAAGTAAATTATTTGACCAATTGTTACCGAATTGCACATCTAAAGACCGTGTAACATGAAAGTTATGATACCGTTTATATTAATAGCTATGCCCGAGACTCCGTACGCGCGGATCCATGGATCAGTTTTTATAAATACACTTCCACTTTTCAATTCTGATTACGCCCGTTTGTCCAATGTATGTAGGGGTGGGAAACTTCATTGCGCGATTAAAAAAACAGATAGTGTAATCTATTGATCTGCATTGGTGCACTGTAGATTTGTTTAATTACTTTGCGTCGCGTAGTTAGGCACTTCTTTGATATTTACATTACATCAGTACGTAATGTATCATAAATTAATTTATGAAAATATTAAATTCACGTAACATCTGATTGGGTGAACAGTCTATGACATAAAAGTGAATGTACCTTCAGATTGACCGTATTTTTTTTAACTAATTCCATATGGTTCGGGTAAGTAGTGTTACCTGGTGCGTGCACACACAAACGCATAGACAACATTTAGAAATATGATCTTATTGCATTCTATCATTTATTTTTCATTTCTAATTATTTTTTTGCTAATATTTTCATTGAGCAGACAAGCAAAGTTTTATTTTATTATATTCAGACAAGCAAAGTTTTGTATTGAGATATGCAGATTTGATAAGAGCCAATAATTTAGAACATCATAGTTATATATCGCGCTAAATAATGAGGCGGTCGAAGTATTACGACTTCTAAGTCTTTCAAGTAAAGTATGAATTAAGTTAAAAGTCGATAATTATATATTAATTAAGCAAGCAATTTTAAATTTGATTTATAGCGAATAAAACCTCGACAGAACGCTAGTTTTTGTAATATAAATGTTGTCACAGAAATGTAAAGCCGTAGCTAAAAAGTATTTGAAATTCTTTCAATATCTTCACAAAATTTTATTTTACAGTAACATATCTATTATGAACAGTTTATGAAACGGATTCATAAACATATTTTGCGTGCCTGTTTATGCGTTTTTCATATAATTTCGTAAGTAATACAACGCAAAAGCGACTTCGCTTTTTTTTACGAAACTCTGGGAATTCCATAAAAGAAAGTAGAACTTCAAAAACAACATTGTATTGTAGTTATTTTTTCAGATGTAATTGGCACGGAGCGAAATACGTCATAGCTGAATTTGACGAATGTTTGGGGCGAATGACGACGTTTTGCGGAGATTTGGTCCTGTAACTAGGGTTCTCAAAGGCAAATATTAGAATGCCGATCGCTATGGCTAACAATTCTGATTTTATGAAATATATCAAATCTGTAGAATCAGTTCTGAGTGGGACGATATTACCAACACTGTATTGAGTTAGACATATCACGTAAACACGTGAGACGTATCACGTAAACACGTGTGACATATCACGTAAACATATCTGTGAGACATATCACGTTAACAATTTTATAAAGAATATTAGGTAAGGATTCTTTGAAAGCAACGAAAGTGTACGGCTATACGTAGATCAATAATTGCTTCTAAATTCACTCGCTATTATTGCCGATTGCTTCTCAACGATGATGTGTAAATCTTTGACAAAGCTGGATGCTTTATATATTGCAAATTGCTACTTTATATATTGCTTTTTCCGTCAATTTTTTTTAGTTTTTTTTTATATTTCTAGGCCTAGTACCACCCAGTCTCTTGTGAACTTGGTAAATACGCTTAATTAATTTAAAACGAAGTCGCGTAATCAGAGAACCGCGTAACATAATTCAAATTTAAAACCGGCCTTTCGCGTTTTTTCTATTGTCCACGGCTCTTATACAGCAAAATTGAAACATTTGTTTTGTGGCTGAGTATTTACTCTCAATAATTTTATTAAACGAAGTTTCACGGAGCCGCCACAGATAGCCATACCATTACAAAATAAATTTATTGCTTCCCTTCTAATGTCTGAAAAACGTATAATAAACACAATTCTGCGGCTTACTTCAAAGTCATATTGATAAATTATCCTGAATTGATGTCTCTCTGACAGCATTTCAGGGCTACAGCGGCATTTGCAGCGGTGTTGAAAAAGCTCATCTTCAAAGAAGGGCTTCTATTTTCAGCTTCTTCACTTTTAATAGTTTGTTTACTTACTCATGCCAAATGGAAAAAACGTGACAGCAAAAAAACATAAAAATATAAAAAATCAATAAATAGGTAAATGCAAGAAATTTTAATGCCCCGGCTGTCGCTTGAAAGTTTCTTGTATTCCACAATTTTTAGGGTTCCGTCGCCAAATTAGGAACTCGTAACAGTTCAAGCCCTTCTTTCTGTACGTCTGTTGTCATAGCCAATTTACTCGCAAAATACTAGTCCTATAAAGCTTAAATTTAGCAAGGCTATAAATTTTTTATAAAGTTTATTATTCATGTTAAAAAAATTTTAGGACGCAAAGGAAAAGAAATCACCCTACATGTAAAGTGAGGATAATTTTTTTTATTTTTATTTAAACCATTTCTAAGAAAAAGGGCTAGATTTTTCAAAACATTCTAGGCTGTCTATTGCACTGGTCTACAAAATTAAAACCTTTTTTGCCCCACCAAAATTTATAACAAATTTTGAATGTACTATGGCTACCCAACAATAACATGTTAATGAAAAAAAAATTGAAACGTCAGGTTTTTTTGTGACATCGAAATATATATTTTTATGTAAGTACGAAAATCAGACATAATTACTAAATGTACAATTATAATTGTAAATATTTACGATTTTCGCGAGTATTTGGCATGTGGTAGGTTCCTTTTAAGTTTCCAGTAGTAATCAGCTAATATTCCTAAATTCTTTTTCCTTTCATAACGCTTCTCTATTAAGGAAATGTCCCGATGAAATCTCTTATCTAGTTCGTCACTTACAGCGCTTAGGTTTTCGGGGATGAAATCCAAATGCAGGTCCGGGATAAGTATTTTCAAGGACGCGACACCCCAAAGCTTTTGCATGAAAATATAAGTTCGTTAATTTTCTACTCTACGATTTTCTAAAAGAATGTTAACGACGTTAATAAAACATTTCTAGGAAATTTTTTCATGATCTTTCAGTTTCTGTTCAAAACTCTTATTCTTCATTAGTTCCCATATTTGGACCATGAGCTACATATTGGAACCATGAGCTACAAGTACTGAAGGAAGTTTGATTCCGTCATATAGCCACACTGCTTTTATACTAGTTTTTAAGTCCAATGAACAACCATCAGTAACTTGAATCATATTCAGATTTAAAAGATTAATTACTCTAGGAGTGTCATTACAATACACCAAATCATCTGACTTAACTTATATCAAATCATCTCTTTCAATTCATCGTTGTCGAAAATAAGAAATGTTCGTCTTGGGAGAAAGTAAACTCCAGCCGTTTAATCTAAACTCCAAAAACTCAGCTTATTTTTCAAACAAATTTAAATCACGTAATCAATTTTGTTGATTACTTTGTGTCAATAAGTGGAGCTGGTAGTCTTTAGAAGTAGTTGGTTCATAATTTGGGTCGCTCTCTGCACCTACGTTATCGTCTTGACTAGGAACACGTCTCGACTAGAACATATTCTTGAGATCCTAATGGATTTGGTGGAGGCTTTGCCACAGGTAATTCGTCACTATGTAAGATTGGTCTAGTGACAGATGACTCTGGTCTAGTGGCCGATGACATGTCTGGGTACTTATCAGTGTGTTTGTACTTGGTTGTGATACCTCTTTAGTCAAACAAAAATCTTTGGGTTTGGTTCAAATCATTGGTATAGCAAATAGCAAGTGTCTAGATTATTTATCCCGATCTAATGGGAATCTCACTCATTATACACAACAGGTATGTTGGACCCAGGATTTGTATTGACACGAGAGCCAAAAGAAACTCAATAACATTTTTTTTATTAATGGTGTGAATTTTTGGGTGTTGAAATATAAACGTTACAAAAACTGTCCGGTAACAAAGCAAAAACTCGTACAAACACGTAACAAAAACTGTCCGGGTTATTTAAACACTTTCGTGGTATATTTACAGCCTATTTAATTAAGTCAATAAATTTAATTTAACCGATATTATTAAATTTAACTTAGTCCATATGATAGCTATCTAATCGCATAAATGAAGGTATACCAACAAGATTACGTAAATGAAGTAAAAATGAAAAAAACGGGATAGCACTCACAAAAAAAACTGGGGGTGACTGGAACAAAATATTTTTTTTGTTATAAGGGTACATAAACACAAACAGAAACGATCACAAAGTTCGTGTGACAAAAACAGTGTTTATCAGTGTTACAAATTCAATAACGATTATCTTGGTTAACTTGATTCGATAACTTCAAGAGATATAGCCAACTACGGAAACCTGCTTTGTGTGTATTACCATACCCGCTCGGACATTTGTTTTTCAAAGTTTATCGATAGATCACATTCACTTTATGCAAGTACTGGATTCCAACAGCTGCAGTCCCGTAGATTTGTTATTAATGCGGCTAAGTTTATTAATTTTTTGTTAATGCGATCATTAACTTTTAATTAATGCGGCTTTTCTGTATTAATGTTTGAACCACACGAGTACCCTTAACCAAAATAAAAGTAACTTATAGGTGACTCATAGGAAATAAAAGTAACTTATAGATACTGGCTTGAATTTTGAGTTGAATCTGCTTAACTGTTTCGACATAGGAAATAAAAGTAATTTATAGAAAGTAGCTTGAATTTTAAGTTGAATCTGCTTAACTGTTTCGACATAGGAAATAAAAGTAATTTATAGAAAGTAGCTTGAATTTTAAGTTGAATCGGCTTAACTGTTCCGATATCGGAAATAAAAGTATCTTATATATAGTAGCGTGAATATTAATTTGAATCTGCTTAACTGTTTCGACATAGGAAATAAAAGTATCTTATAGATAGTAGCTTGAATTTTAAGTTGAATCTGCTTAACTCTTTCTACATAGGAAATAGAAGTAACTTATAGATAGTAGCTTGAATTTTAAGTTGAATCTGCTTAACTGTTTCGACATAGGAAATAAAAGTATCTTAGAGATAGTAGCTTGAATATTAATTTGAATCTGCTTAACTGTTTCGACATAGGAAATAAAAGTATCTTATATATAGTAGCTTGAATAATAATTTGAATCTGCTTAACTGTTTCGACATAGGAAATAAAAGTATCTTATAGATAGTAGCTTGAATTTTAAGTTGAATCTGCTTAACTGTTTCGACATAGGAAATAGAAGTAACTTATAGATAGTCGCTTGAATTTTGAGTTGAATCTGCTTAACTGTTTCGACATAGGAAATAAAAGTATCTTATATATAGTTAAGCTTGAATATTAATTTGAATCTGCTTAACTGTTTCGACATAGGAAATAAAAGTATCTTATAGATAGTAGCTTGAATTTTAAGTTGAATCTGCTTAACTGTTTCGACATAGGAAATAGAAGTAACTTTTAGATAGTAGCTTGAATTTTAAGTTGAATCTGCTTAACTGTTTCGACATAGGAAATAAAAGTATCTTATAGATAGTAGCTTGAATTTTAAGTTGAATCTGCTTAACTGTTTCGACATAGGAAATAAAAGTATCTTAGAGATAGTAGCTTGAATTTTAAGTTGAATCTGCTTAACTGTTTCGACATAGGAAATAGAAGTAACTATAGATAGTAGCTTGAATTTTGAGTTGAATCTGCTTAACTGTTTCGACATAGGAAATAAAAGTGTCTTATATATAGTTAAGCTTGAATATTAATTTGAATCTGCTTAACTGTTTCGACATAGGAAATAAAAGTATCTTATAGATAGTAGCTTGAATTTTAAGTTGAATCTGCTTAACTGTTTCGACATAGGAAATAGAAGTAACTTTTAGATAGTAGCTTGAATTTTAAGTTGAATCTGCTTAACTGTTTCGACATAGGAAATAAAAGTAACTTATAGATATTAGCTCTTGAATTTTAAGTTGAATCTGCTTAACTGTTTCGACATAGGAAATAAAAGTATCTTATAGATAGTAGCTTGAATTTTAAGTTGAATCTGCTTAACTGTTTCGACATAGGAAATCAAAGTATCTTAGAGATAGTAGCTTGAATATTAATTTGAATCTGCTTAACTGTTTCGACATAGGAAATAAAAGTATCTTATATATAGTAGCTTGAATATTAATTTGAATCTGCTTAACTGTTTCGACATAGGAAATAAAAGTATCTTATAGATAGTAGGTTGAATTTTAAGTTGAATCTGCTTAACTGTTACGACATAGGAAATAGAAGTAACTTATAGATAGTAGCTTGAATTTTAAGTTGAATCTGCTTAACTGTTTCGACATAGGAAATAAAAGTATCTTATAAATAGTAGCTTGAATATTAATTTGAATCTGCTTAACTGTTTCGACATAGGAAATCAAAGTATCTTAGAGATAGTAGCTTGAATATTAATTTGAATCTGCTTAACTGTTTCGACATAGGAAATAAAAGTATCTTATATATAGTAGCTTGAATATTAAGTTGAATCTGCTTAACTGTTTCGACATAGGAAATAAAAGTATCTTATAGATAGTAGCTTGAATTTTAAGTTGAATCTGCTTAACTGTTTCGACATAGGAAATAGAAGTAACTTATAGATAGTAGCTTGACTTTTTAGTTGAATCTGCTTAACTGTTTCGACATAGGAAATAAAAGTATCTTATAGACAGTAGCTTGAATATTAATTTGAATCTGCTTAACTGTTTCGACATAGTAAATAAAAGTATCTTATAGATACAAGCTTGAATTTTAAATTGAGTCTGCTTAACTTTTTCGACATAGTAAATAAAAGTATCTTATAGATAGTAGCTTGAATTTTAAGTTGAATCTGCTTAACTGTTTCGTCATAGGAAATCAAAGTATCTTATAGATAGTAGCTTGAATTTTAAGTTGAATCTGCTTAACTGTTTCGACATAGGAAATAGAAGTAACTTTTAGATAGTAGCTTGAATTTTAAGTTGAATCTGCTTAACTGTTTCGACATAGGAAATAAAAGTAACTTATAGATATTAGCTCTTGAATTTTAAGTTGAATCTGCTTAACTGTTTCGACATAGGAAATAAAAGTATCTTATAGATAGTAGCTTGAATTTTAAGTTGAATCTGCTTAACTGTTTCGACATAGGAAATCAAAGTATCTTAGAGATAGTAGCTTGAATATTAATTTGAATCTGCTTAACTGTTTCGACATAGGAAATAAAAGTATCTTATATATAGTAGCTTGAATATTAATTTGAATCTGCTTAACTGTTTCGACATAGGAAATAAAAGTATCTTATAGATAGTAGGTTGAATTTTAAGTTGAATCTGCTTAACTGTTACGACATAGGAAATAGAAGTAACTTATAGATAGTAGCTTGAATTTTAAGTTGAATCTGCTTAACTGTTTCGACATAGGAAATAAAAGTATCTTATAAATAGTAGCTTGAATATTAATTTGAATCTGCTTAACTGTTTCGACATAGGAAATCAAAGTATCTTAGAGATAGTAGCTTGAATATTAATTTGAATCTGCTTAACTGTTTCGACATAGGAAATAAAAGTATCTTATATATAGTAGCTTGAATATTAAGTTGAATCTGCTTAACTGTTTCGACATAGGAAATAAAAGTATCTTATAGATAGTAGCTTGAATTTTAAGTTGAATCTGCTTAACTGTTTCGACATAGGAAATAGAAGTAACTTATAGATAGTAGCTTGACTTTTTAGTTGAATCTGCTTAACTGTTTCGACATAGGAAATAAAAGTATCTTATAGACAGTAGCTTGAATATTAATTTGAATCTGCTTAACTGTTTCGACATAGTAAATAAAAGTATCTTATAGATACAAGCTTGAATTTTAAATTGAGTCTGCTTAACTTTTTCGACATAGTAAATAAAAGTATCTTATAGATAGTAGCTTGAATTTTAAGTTGAATCTGCTTAACTGTTTCGTCATAGGAAATCAAAGTATCTTATAGATAGTAGCTTGAATTTTAAGTTGAATCTGCTTAACTGTTTCGACATAGGAAATAGAAGTAACTTTTAGATAGTAGCTTGAATTTTAAGTTGAATCTGCTTAACTGTTTCGACATAGGAAATAAAAGTATCTTATAGATAGTAGCTTGAATTTTAAGTTGAATCTGCTTAACTGTTTCGACATAGGAAATAAAAGTAACTTATAGATAGTAGCTTGAATTTTAAGTTGAATCTGCTTAACTGTTTCGACATAGGAAATAAAAGTATCTTATAGATAGTAGCTTGAATTTTAAGTTGAATCTGCTTAACTGTATCGACATAGGAAATCAAAGTATCTTAGAGATAGTAGGTTGAATATTAATTTGAATCTGCTTAACTGTTTCGACATAGGAAATAAAAGTATCTTATATATAGTAGCTTGATATTAAGTTGAATCTGCTTAACTTTTCGACATGGGAAATAAAAGTATCTTATATATAGTAGCTTGAATACAAAGTTGAATCTGCTTAACTGCTTCGACATAGGATATAAAAGTACCTTATAGATAATAGCTTGAATTTTAAGTTGAATCTGCTTAACTATTTCGACATAGGAAATAAAAGTATCTTATAGATAGTAGTTTGAGTTTTAAGTTGAACCTGCTTAACTGTTTCGACATAGCAAATAAAACTTATAGATAGTAGCTTGAATTTTAAGTTGAATCTGCTTAACTGTTTCGACATAGGAAATAAAAGTATCTTATAGACAGTAGCTTGAATTTTAAGTTGAATCTGCTTAACTGTTTTGACATAGGAAATGAAAGTATCTTATATATAGTAGCTTGAATTTTATGTTGAATCGACTTAACTGTTTCGACATAGGAAATAAAAGTATCTTATTATAGATAGTAGCTTGAATTTTAAGTTGAATCTACTTAACTGTTTCGACATAGGAAATAAAAGTATCTTATAGATAGTAGCTTGAATTTTAAGTTGAATCTGCTTATCTGCTTCGACATAGGAAATAAAAGTACCTTATAGATAATAGCTTGAATTTTAAGTTGAATCTGCTCAACTGTTTCGACATAGGAAATAAAAGTATCTTATAGATACAAGCTTGAATTTTAAATTGAGTCTGCTTAACTTTTTCGACATAGCAAATAAAAGTATCTTATAGATAGTAGCTTGAATTTTAAGTTGAATCTGCTTAACTGCTTCGACATAGGATATAAAAGTACCTTATAGATAATAGCTTGAATTTTAAGTTGAATCTGCTTATCTGCTTCGACATAGGAAATAAAAGTACCTTATAGATAATAGCTTGAACTTTAAGTTGAATCTGCTTAACTGTTTCGACATAGGAAATAAAAGTATCTTATAGATACAAGCTTGAATTTTAAATTGAATCTGCTTAACTTTTTCGACATAGCAAATAAAAGTATCTTATAGATAGTAGCTTGAATTTTAAGTTGAATCTGCTTAACTGTTTCGACATAGGAAATAGAAGTAACTTTTAGATAGTAGCTTGAATTTTAAGTTGAATCTGCTTAACTGTTTCGACATAGGAAATAAAAGTATCTTATATATAGTAGCTTGAATATTAAGTTGAATCTGCTTAACTGTTTCGACATAGGAAATAAAAGTATCTTATAGATAGTAGCTTGACTTTTAAGTTGAATCTGCTTAACTGTTTCGACATAGGAAATAAAAGTATCTTATAGACAGTAGCTTGAATTTTAAGTTGAATCTGCTTAACTGTTTTGACATAGGAAATAAAAGTATCTTATAGATAGTTAGTAGCTTGAATTTTAAGTTGAATCTGCTTAACTGTTTCCATATAGGAAATAAAAGTATCTTATAGATAGTAGCTTGAATTTTAAGTTGAATCTGCTTAACTGTTTCGACATAGGAAATAAAAGTATCTTATAGATAGTAGCTTGAATTTTAAGTTGAATCTGCTTAACTGTTTCGACATAGGAAATAAAAGTATCTTATAGATAAGTAGCTTGAATTTTAAGTTGAATCTGCTTAACTGTTTCGACATAGCAAATAAAAGTATCTTATAGATAGTAGCTTGAATTTTAAGTTGAATCTGCTTAACTATTTCGACATAGGAAATAAAAGTATCTTATAGATAGTAGCTTGAATTTTAAGTTGAATGAATCTGCTTAACTGTTTCGACATAGGAAATAAAAGTATCTTATACATAGTAGCTTGAATTTTAAGTTGAATCTGCTTAACTGTTTCGACATAGGAAATAAAAGTATCTTATAGATAAGTAGCTTGAATTTTAAGTTGAATCTGCTTAACTGTTTCGACATAGCAAAAAAATAACTTATAGATAGTAGCTTGAATTTTAAGTTGAATCTGCTTAACTGTTTCGACATAGGAAATAAAAGTATCTTATAGATAGTAGCTTGAATTTTAAGTTGAATCTGCACAACTGTTTCGACATAGGAAATAAAAGTAATTTATAGAAAGTAGCTTTAATTTTAAGTTGAATCTGCTTAACTGTTTCGACATAGTAAATAAAAGTAACTTATAGATAGTAGCTTGAATTTTAAGTTGAATCGGCTTAACTGTTTCGACATAGGAAATAAAAGTAACTTATAGATAGTAGCTTGAATTTTAAGTTGAATCTGCTTAACTGTTTCGACATAGGAAATAAAAGTATCTTGTAGATAGTGCCTTGAATTTTAAGTTTAATCTGCACAACTGTTTCGACATAGGAAATAAAAGTAATTTATAGAAAGTAGCTTCAATTTTAAGTTGAATCTGCTTAACTGTTTCAACATAGGAAATAAAAGTAACTTATAGATAGTAGCTTGAATTTTAAGTTGAATCGGCTTAACTGTTTCGACATAGGAAATAGAAGTAACTTATAGTAGCTTGAATTTTAAGTTGAATCTGCTTAACTGTTTCGACATAGGAAATAAAAGTATCTTATAGATAGTAGCTTGAATTTTAAGTTGAATCTGCTTAACTGTTTCGACATAGGAAATCAAAGTATCTTTTAGATAGTATAGCTTGAATATTAATTTGAATCTGCTTTACTGTTTCGACATAGGAAATAAAAGTATCTTATATATAGTAGCTTGAATATTAAGTTGAATCTGCTTAACTGTTTCGACATAGGAAATAAAAGTTTCTTATAGATAGTATCTTGAATTTTAAGTTGAATCTGCTTAACTGTTTCGACATAGGAAATAAAAGTATCTTAGAGATAGTAGCTTGAATTTTAAGTTGAATCTGCTTAACTGTTTCGACATAGGAAATAAAAGTATCTTAGAGATAGTAGCTTGAATATTAAGTTGAATCTGCTTAACTGTTTCGACATAGGAAATAAAAGTATCTTATGTAGCTTGAATATTAAGTTGAATCTGCTTATCTGCTTCGACATAGGAAATAAAAGTACCTTATAGATAATAGCTTGAATTTTAAGTTGAATCTGCTCAACTGTTTCGACATAGGAAATAAAAGTATCTTATAGATACAAGCTTGAATTTTAAATTGAGTCTGCTTAACTTTTTCGACATAGCAAATAAAAGTATCTTATAGATAGTAGCTTGAATTTTAAGTTGAATCTGCTTAACTGCTTCGACATAGGATATAAAAGTACCTTATAGATAATAGCTTGAATTTTAAGTTGAATCTGCTTATCTGCTTCGACATAGGAAATAAAAGTACCTTATAGATAATAGCTTGAACTTTAAGTTGAATCTGCTTAACTGTTTCGACATAGGAAATAAAAGTATCTTATAGATACAAGCTTGAATTTTAAATTGAATCTGCTTAACTTTTTCGACATAGCAAATAAAAGTATCTTATAGATAGTAGCTTGAATTTTAAGTTGAATCTGCTTAACTGTTTCGACATAGGAAATAGAAGTAACTTTTAGATAGTAGCTTGAATTTTAAGTTGAATCTGCTTAACTGTTTCGACATAGGAAATAAAAGTATCTTATATATAGTAGCTTGAATATTAAGTTGAATCTGCTTAACTGTTTCGACATAGGAAATAAAAGTATCTTATAGATAGTAGCTTGACTTTTAAGTTGAATCTGCTTAACTGTTTCGACATAGGAAATAAAAGTATCTTATAGACAGTAGCTTGAATTTTAAGTTGAATCTGCTTAACTGTTTTGACATAGGAAATAAAAGTATCTTATAGATAGTTAGTAGCTTGAATTTTAAGTTGAATCTGCTTAACTGTTTCCATATAGGAAATAAAAGTATCTTATAGATAGTAGCTTGAATTTTAAGTTGAATCTGCTTAACTGTTTCGACATAGGAAATAAAAGTATCTTATAGATAGTAGCTTGAATTTTAAGTTGAATCTGCTTAACTGTTTCGACATAGGAAATAAAAGTATCTTATAGATAAGTAGCTTGAATTTTAAGTTGAATCTGCTTAACTGTTTCGACATAGCAAATAAAAGTATCTTATAGATAGTAGCTTGAATTTTAAGTTGAATCTGCTTAACTATTTCGACATAGGAAATAAAAGTATCTTATAGATAGTAGCTTGAATTTTAAGTTGAATGAATCTGCTTAACTGTTTCGACATAGGAAATAAAAGTATCTTATACATAGTAGCTTGAATTTTAAGTTGAATCTGCTTAACTGTTTCGACATAGGAAATAAAAGTATCTTATAGATAAGTAGCTTGAATTTTAAGTTGAATCTGCTTAACTGTTTCGACATAGCAAAAAAATAACTTATAGATAGTAGCTTGAATTTTAAGTTGAATCTGCTTAACTGTTTCGACATAGGAAATAAAAGTATCTTATAGATAGTAGCTTGAATTTTAAGTTGAATCTGCACAACTGTTTCGACATAGGAAATAAAAGTAATTTATAGAAAGTAGCTTTAATTTTAAGTTGAATCTGCTTAACTGTTTCGACATAGTAAATAAAAGTAACTTATAGATAGTAGCTTGAATTTTAAGTTGAATCGGCTTAACTGTTTCGACATAGGAAATAAAAGTAACTTATAGATAGTAGCTTGAATTTTAAGTTGAATCTGCTTAACTGTTTCGACATAGGAAATAAAAGTATCTTGTAGATAGTGCCTTGAATTTTAAGTTTAATCTGCACAACTGTTTCGACATAGGAAATAAAAGTAATTTATAGAAAGTAGCTTCAATTTTAAGTTGAATCTGCTTAACTGTTTCGACATAGGAAATAAAAGTAACTTATAGATAGTAGCTTGAATTTTAAGTTGAATCGGCTTAACTGTTTCGACATAGGAAATAGAAGTAACTTATAGTAGCTTGAATTTTAAGTTGAATCTGCTTAACTGTTTCGACATAGGAAATAAAAGTATCTTATAGATAGTAGCTTGAATTTTAAGTTGAATCTGCTTAACTGTTTCGACATAGGAAATCAAAGTATCTTTTAGATAGTATAGCTTGAATATTAATTTGAATCTGCTTTACTGTTTCGACATAGGAAATAAAAGTATCTTATATATAGTAGCTTGAATATTAAGTTGAATCTGCTTAACTGTTTCGACATAGGAAATAAAAGTTTCTTATAGATAGTATCTTGAATTTTAAGTTGAATCTGCTTAACTGTTTCGACATAGGAAATAAAAGTATCTTAGAGATAGTAGCTTGAATTTTAAGTTGAATCTGCTTAACTGTTTCGACATAGGAAATAAAAGTATCTTAGAGATAGTAGCTTGAATATTAAGTTGAATCTGCTTAACTGTTTCGACATAGGAAATAAAAGTATCTTATGTAGCTTGAATATTAAGTTGAATCTGCTTGACTGTTTCGACATAGGAAGTAAAAGTATCTTATAGATAGTAGCTTGACTTTTAAGTTGAATCTGCTTAACTGTTTCGACATAGGAAATAAAAATATCTTATAGACAGTAGCTTGAATTTTAAGTTGAATCTGCTTAACTGTTTTGACATAGGAAATAAAAGTATCTTATAGATAGTAGCTTGAATTTTAAGTTGAATCTGCACAACTGTTTCGACATAGGAAATAAAAGTAATTTATAGAAAGTAGCTTTAATTTTAAGTTGAATCTGCTTAACTGTTTCGACATAGTAAATAAAAGTAACTTATAGATAGTAGCTTGAATTTTAAGTTGAATCGGCTTAACTGTTTCGACATAGGAAATAAAAGTAACTTATAGATAGTAGCTTGAATTTTAAGTTGAATCTGCTTAACTGTTTCGACATAGGAAATAAAAGTATCTTGTAGATAGTGCCTTGAATTTTAAGTTTAATCTGCACAACTGTTTCGACATAGGAAATAAAAGTAATTTATAGAAAGTAGCTTCAATTTTAAGTTGAATCTGCTTAACTGTTTCGACATAGGAAATAAAAGTAACTTATAGATAGTAGCTTGAATTTTAAGTTGAATCGGCTTAACTGTTTCGACATAGGAAATAGAAGTAACTTATAGTAGCTTGAATTTTAAGTTGAATCTGCTTAACTGTTTCGACATAGGAAATAAAAGTATCTTATAGATAGTAGCTTGAATTTTAAGTTGAATCTGCTTAACTGTTTCGACATAGGAAATCAAAGTATCTTTTAGATAGTATAGCTTGAATATTAATTTGAATCTGCTTTACTGTTTCGACATAGGAAATAAAAGTATCTTATGTAGCTTGAATATTAAGTTGAATCTGCTTGACTGTTTCGACATAGGAAGTAAAAGTATCTTATAGATAGTAGCTTGACTTTTAAGTTGAATCTGCTTAACTGTTTCGACATAGGAAATAAAAATATCTTATAGACAGTAGCTTGAATTTTAAGTTGAATCTGCTTAACTGTTTTGACATAGGAAATAAAAGTATCTTATAGATAGTAGCTTGAATTTTAAGTTGAATCTGCTTAACTGTTTCGACATAGGAAATAAAAGTATCTTATAGATAGTAGCTTGAATTTTAAGTTGAATGAATCTGCTTAACTGTTTCGACATAGGAAATAAAAGTATCTTATACATAGTAGCTTGAATTTTAAGTTGAATCTGCTTAACTGTTTCGACATAGGAAATAAAAGTATCTTATAGATAAGTAGCTTGAATTTTAAGTTGAATCTGTTTAACTGTTTCGACATAGCAAAAAAAATAACTTATAGACAGTAGCTTGAATTTTAAGTTGAATCTGCTTAACTGTTTTGACATAGGAAATAAAAGTATCTTATATATAGTAGCTTGAATTTTATGTTGAATTGGCTTAACTGTTTCGACATAGGAAATAAAAGTATCTTATTATAGATAGTAGCTTGAATTTTAAGTTCAATCTACTTAACTGTTTCGACATAGGAAATAAAAGTATCTTATAGATAGTAGCTTGAATTTTAAGTTGAATCTGCTTATCTGCTTCGACATAGGAAATAAAAGTACCTTATAGATAATGGGTTGAATTTTAAGTTGAATCTGCTTAACTGTTTCGACATAGGAAATAAAAGTATCTTATAGATACAAGCT